>OZ005654.1:0-1200000 GCA_963930645.1 Salticus scenicus | reverse complement strand
TGTTTCTTTTCCTTACACATTCATTTTTTCCACGTTTTTGCACTCAAAACAATTTTCCTCCTTCGCGTACACAATTTTTTTATGATTCCGAACCCATCTGACTCACAAAATCGTTAAAAAGGCCATTTAAACCAATACCGCCCTTTTGTTTCTTTTCCTTATACATTCATTTTTTCCACGTTTTTCCAACTTTCCTCCTTCTCGTACACACTTTTTTTATGAATCCGAACCCACCTGACTCACAAAAGGCCATTTAAACCAATACCGCCCTTTTGTTTCTTTTCCTTATACATTCATTTTTTCCACGTTTTTGCACTCAAAACAACATTCCTCCTTCTTTTACACACTTTTCTGATGATTCCGAACCTACCTGACTCACAAAACCGTCTAAAAGGCCATTTAAACCAATACCGCCCTTTTGTTTCTTTTCCTTATACATTCATTTTTTCCACGTTTTTGCACTCAAAACAATTTTCCTCCTTCGCGTACGCAATTTTTTTATGATTCCGAACCCATCTGACTCACAAAATCGTTAAAAAGGCCATTTAAACCACTACCGCCCTTTTGTTTCTTTTCCTTATACATTCATTTTTCCACGTTTTTGCACTCAAAACAACATTCCTCCTTCTTTTACACACTTTTCTGATGATTCCGAACCTACCTGACTCACAAAACCGTCAAAAGGCCATTTAAACCAATACCGCCCTTTTGTTAATTTTCCTTATACATTCATTTTTTCCACGTTTTTCCAACTTTCCTCATTCTCGTACACACTTTTTTTATGATTCCGAACCCACCTGACTCACAAAACCGTCTAAAAGACCATTTAAACCAATAATTCCCTTTTGTTTCTTTTCCTTACACATTCATTTTTTCCACGTTTTTGCACTCAAAACAACTTTCCTCCTTCGGGTACACACTTTTTTTATGATTCCGAACCCATCTGACTCACAAAATCGTCTAAAAGACCATTTAAACCCATACCACCCTTTTGTTTCTTTTCCTTATACATTCATTTTTTCCACGTTTTTGCACTCAAAACAACTTTCCACCTTCGCGTACACACTGTTTTTATGATTCCGAACCTACCTGACTCACAAAACTGTCTAAAAAGAAATTTAAACCAATACCGCCCTTTTGTTTCTTTTCCTTATACATTTATTTTTTCCACGTTTCGGCACTCAAAACAACTTTCCTCCTTCGCGTACACACTGTTTTTAAGATTCCAAACCCATCTGACTCACAAAATCGTCTAAAAGACCATTTAAACCAATGCCTCCCTTTTGTTTCTTTTCCTTATACATTCATTTTTTCCACGTTTTTGCACTCAAGACAACTTTCCTCCTTCGCGTACACACTGTTTTTATGATTCCGAACCCATCTGACTCAAAAAATCCTCTAAAAGACCATTTAAACCAATACCTCCCTTTTGTTTCTTTTCCTTATACATTCATTTTTTCCACGTTTTTGCACTCAAAACAACTTTCCTCCTTCGCGTAGACACTGTTTTTATGATTCCAAACCCATCTGACTCACAAAATCGCCTAAAAGACCATTTAAACCAATACCTCCCTTTTCTTTCTTTTCCTTATACATTCATTTTTTAAACGTTTTTGCACTCAAAACAACTTTCCTCCTTCGCGTACACACTGTTTTTAAGATTCCAAACCCATCTGACTCACAAAACTGTCTAAAAAGCCATTTAAACCAATACCGCCCTTTTGTTTTTTTTCGTTATACATTAATTTTTTCCACGTTTTTGCACTCAAAACAACTTTCCTCCTTCGCGTATACACAGTTTTTATGATTCCGAACCCATCTGACTCACAAAATCGTCTAAAAGACCATTTAAACCAATACCTCCCTTTTGTTTCTTTTCCTTATACATTCATTTTTTCCACGTTTTTGCACTCAAAACAACATTCCTCCTTCTTTTACACACTTTTCTGATGATTCCGAACCTACCTGACTCACAAAACCGTCAAAAGGCCATTTAAACCAATACCGCCCTTTTGTTAATTTTCCTTATACATTCATTTTTTCCACGTTTTTCCAACTTTCCTCATTCTCGTACACACTTTTTTTATGATTCCGAACCCACCTGACTCACAAAACCGTCTAAAAGACCATTTAAACCAATAATTCCCTTTTGTTTCTTTTCCTTACACATTCATTTTTTCCACGTTTTTGCACTCAAAACAACTTTCCTCCTTCGGGTACACACTTTTTTTATGATTCCGAACCCATCTGTCTCACAAAATCGTCTAAAAGACCATTTAAACCAATACCTCCCTTTTGTTTCTTTTCCTTATAGATTCATTTTTTCCAAATTTTTGCACTCAAAACAACTTTCCTCCTTCGCGTACACACTGTTTTTAAGATTCCAAACCCATCTGACTCACAAAACTGTCTAAAAAGCCATTTAAACCAATACCACCCTTTTGTTTCTTTTCCTTATACATTCAATTTTTTCCACGTTTTTGCACTCAAAAACACTTTCCTCCGCGTACACACTTTTTTTATGATTCCGAACCCATCTGTCTCACAAAATCGTCTAAAAGACCATTTAAACCAATACCTCCCTTTTGTTTCTTTTCCTTATAGATTCATTTTTTCCACGTTTTTGCACTCAAAACAACTTTCCTCCTTCGCGTACACACTGTTTTTAAGACTCCCAACCCATCTGACTCACAAAACTGTCTAAAAAGCCATTTAAACCAATACCGCCCTTTTGTTTCTTTTCCTTATACTTTCATTTTTTCCACGTTTTTGCACTCAAAACAATTTTCCTCCTTCGCGTACACACTGTTTTTAAGATTCCAAACCCATCTGATTCACAAAATCGTTAAAAAGGCCTTTTAAACCAATACCGCTCTTTTGTTTCTTTTCCTTATACATTCATTTTTTCCACGTTTTTCCAACTTTCCTCCTTCTCGTACACACTTTTTTCATGAATCCGAACCCACCTGACTCACAAAACCGTCTAAAAGGCCATTTAAACTAATACCGCCCATTTGTTTCTTTTCCTTATACATTCATTTTTCTTACGTTTTTGCACTCAAGACAACTTTCGTCCTTCGCGTACACACCGTTTTTATGATTCCGAACCCATCTGACTCACAAAATCGTCTAAAAGACCATTTAAACCCATACCACCCTTTTGTTTCTTTTCCTTATACATTCATTTTTTCCACGTTTTTGCACTCAAAACAACATTCCTCCTTCTTTTACACACTTTTCTGATGATTCCGAACCTACCTGACTCACAAAACCGTCTAAAAGGCCATTTAAACCAATACCGCCCTTTTGTTTCTTTTCCTTATACATTCATTTTTTCCACGTTTTTCCAACTTTCCTCCTTCTCGTACACACTTTTTTTATGATTCCGAACCCACCTGACTAATAAAACCGTCTAAAAGACCATTTAAACCAATACCTCCCTTTTGTTTCTTTTCCTTATACATTCATTTTTTCCACGTTTTTGCACTCAAAACAAGTTTCGTCCTTCGCGTACACACTTTTTTTATGATTCCGAACCCATCTGTCTCACAAAATCGTCTATAAGACCATTTAAACCAATAACTCCCTTTTGTTTCTTTTCCTTATACATTCATTTTTTCCACGTTTTTGCACTCAAAACAACTTTCCTCCTTCGCGTAACACTGTTTTTAAGATTCCAAACCCATCTGACTCACAAAACTGTCTAAAAAGCCATTTAAACCAATACCGCCCTTTTGTTTCTTTTCCTTATACATTCATTTTTTCCACGTTTTTGCACTCAAAACAACATTCCTCCTTCTTTTACACACTTTTCTGATGATTCCGAACCTACCTGACTCACAAAACCGTCTAAAAGGCCATTTAAACCAATACCGCCCTTTTGTTTCTTTTCCTTATACATTCATTTTTTCCACGTTTTTCCAACTTTCCTCCTTCTCGTACACACTTTTTTTATGATTCCGAACCCACCTGACTAATAAAACCGTCTAAAAGACCATTTAAACCAATACCTCCCTTTTGTTTCTTTTCCTTATACATTCATTTTTTCCACGTTTTTGCACTCAAAACAAGTTTCGTCCTTCGCGTACACACTTTTTTTATGATTCCGAACCCATCTGTCTCACAAAATCGTCTATAAGACCATTTAAACCAATAACTCCCTTTTGTTTCTTTTCCTTATACATTCATTTTTTCCACGTTTTTGCACTCAAAACAACTTTCCTCCTTCGCGTAACACTGTTTTTAAGATTCCAAACCCATCTGACTCACAAAACTGTCTAAAAAGCCATTTAAACCAATACCGCCCTTTTGTTTCTTTTCCTTATACATTCATTTTTTCCACGTTTTTGCACTCAAAACAATTTTCCTCCTTCGCGTACACAATTTTTTTATGATTCCGAACCCATCTGACTCACAAAATCGTTAAAAAGGCCATTTAAACCAATACCGCCCTTTTGTTTCTTTTCCTTATACATTCATTTTTTCCACGTTTTTCCAACTTTCCTCCTTCTCGTACACACTTTTTTTATGAATCCGAACCCACCTGACTCACAAAAGGCCATTTAAACCAATACCGCCCTTTTGTTTCTTTTCCTTATACATTCATTTTTTCCACGTTTTTCCAACTTTCCTCCTTCTCGTACACATTTTTTTATGATTCCGAACCCACCTGACTCACAAAACCGTCAAAAGGCCATTTAAACCAATACCGCCCTTTTGTTAATTTTCCTTATACATTCATTTTTTCCACGTTTTTCCAACTTTCCTCATTCTCGTACACACTTTTTTTATGATTCCGAACCCACCTGACTCACAAAACCGTCTAAAAGACCATTTAAACCAATAATTCCCTTTTGTTTCTTTTCCTTACACATTCATTTTTTCCACGTTTTTGCACTCAAAACAACTTTCCTCCTTCGGGTACACACTTTTTTTATGATTCCGAACCCATCTGTCTCACAAAATCGTCTAAAAGACCATTTAAACCAATACCTCCCTTTTGTTTCTTTTCCTTATAGATTCATTTTTTCCAAATTTTTGCACTCAAAACAACTTTCCTCCTTCGCGTACACACTGTTTTTAAGATTCCAAACCCATCTGACTCACAAAACTGTCTAAAAAGCCATTTAAACCAATACCACCCTTTTGTTTCTTTTCCTTATACATTCAATTTTTTCCACGTTTTTGCAATTAAAAAACACTTTCCTCCTTCGCGTACACTATTTTTTTACGATTCCGAACCCATCTGATTTACAAAATCGTTAAAAAGGCCATTTAAACCAATACCGCCCTTTTGTTTCTTTTCCTTATACATTCATTTTTTCCACGTTTTTCCAACTTTCCTCCTTCTCGTACACACTTTTTTTATGAATCCGAACCCACCTGACTCACAAAACCGTCTAAAAGGCCATTTAAACTAATACCGCCCATTTGTTTCTTTTCCTTATACATTCATTTTTCTTACGTTTTTGCACTCAAGACAACTTTCGTCCTTCGCGTACACACCGTTTTTATGATTCCGAACCCATCTGACTCACAAAATCGTCTAAAAGACCATTTAAACCCATACCACCCTTTTGTTTCTTTTCCTTATACATTCATTTTTTCCACGTTTTTGCACTCAAAACAACATTCCGCCTTCTCGTACACACTTTTTTTATGATTCCGAACCCACCTGACACATAAAATCGTTAAAAAGGCCATTTAAACCAATACCGCCCTTTTGTTTCTTTTCCTTATACATTCATTTTTTCCACGTTTTTGCACTCAAAACAACTTTCCTCCTTCGCGTAACACTGTTTTTAAGATTCCAAACCCATCTGACTCACAAAACTGTCTAAAAAGCCATTTAAACCAATACCGCCCTTTTGTTTCTTTTCCTTATACATTCATTTTTTCCACGTTTTTGCACTCAAAACAATTTTCCTCCTTCGCGTACACAATTTTTTTATGATTCCGAAACCACCTGACTCACAAAATCGTTAAAAAGGCCATTTAAACCAATACCGCCCTTTTGTTTCTTTTCCTTATACATTCATTTTTTCCACGTTTTTCCAACTTTCCTCCTTCTCGTACACACTTTTTTTATGAATCCGAACCCACCTGACTCACAAAAGGCCATTTAAACCAATACCGCCCATTTGTTTCTTTTCCTTATACATTCATTTTTCTTACGTTTTTGCACTCAAGACAACTTTCGTCCTTCGCGTACACACCGTTTTTATGATTCCGAACCCATCTGACTCACAAAATCGTCTAAAAGACCATTTAAACCCATACCACCCTTTTGTTTCTTTTCCTTATACATTCATTTTTTCCACGTTTTTGCACTCAAAACAACATTCCTCCTTCTTTTACACACTTTTCTGATGATTCCGAACCTACCTGACTCACAAAACCGTCTAAAAGGCCATTTAAACCAATAACGCCCTTTTGTTTCTTTTCCTTATACATTCATTTTTTTAAACGTTTTTCCAACTTTCCTCCTTCTCGTACACACTTTTTTTATGATTCCGAACCCACCTGACACATAAAACCGTCTAAAAGACCATTTAAACCAATACCTCCCTTTTGTTTCTTTTCCTTATACATTCATTTTTTCCACGTTTTTGCACTCAAAACAACTTTCCTCCTTCGCGTACACACTTTTTTTATGATTCCGAACCCATCTGATTCACAAAATCGTTAAAAAGGCCATTTAAACCAATACCGCCCTTTTGTTTCTTTTCCTTATACATTCATTTTTTCCACGTTTTTCCAACTTTCCTCCTTCTCGTACACACTTCTTTTATGAATCCGAACCCACCTGACTCACAAAACCGTCTAAAAGGCCATTTAAACTAATACCGCCCATTTGTTTCTTTTCCTTATACATTCATTTTTCTTACGTTTTTGCACTCAAGACAACTTTCGTCCTTCGCGTACACACCGTTTTTATGATTCCGAACCCATCTGACTCACAAAATCGTCTAAAAGACCATTTAAACCCATACCACCCTTTTGTTTCTTTTCCTTATACATTCATTTTTTCCACGTTTTTGCACTCAAAACAACATTCCTTCTTCTCGTACACACTTTTTTTATGATTCCGAACCCACCTGACACATAAAACCGTCTAAAAGACCATTTAAACCAATACCTCCCTTTTGTTTCTTTTCCTTATACATTCATTTTTTCCACGTTTTTGCACTTCGTCCTTCGCGTACACACTTTTTTTATGATTCCGAACCCATCTGTCTCACAAAATCGTCTATAAGACCATTTAAACCAATAACTCCCTTTTGTTTCTTTTCCTTATACATTCATTTTTTCCACGTTTTTGCACTCAAAACAACTTTCCTCCTTCGCGTAACACTGTTTTTAAGATTCCAAACCCATCTGACTCACAAAACTGTCTAAAAAGCCATTTAAACCAAAACCGCCCTTTTGTTTCTTTTCCTTATACATTCATTTTTTCCACGTTTTTGCACTCAAAACAATTTTCCTCCTTCGCGTACACAATTTTTTTATGATTCCGAAACCACCTGACTCACAAAATCGTTAAAAAGGCCATTTAAACCAATACCGCCCTTTTGTTTCTTTTCCTTATACATTCATTTTTTCCACGTTTTTCCAACTTTCCTCCTTCTCGTACACACTTTTTTTATGAATCCGAACCCACCTGACTCACAAAAGGCCATTTAAACCAATACCGCCCATTTGTTTCTTTTCCTTATACATTCATTTTTCTTACGTTTTTGCACTCAAGACAACTTTCGTCCTTCGCGTACACACCGTTTTTATGATTCCGAACCCATCTGACTCACAAAATCGTCTAAAAGACCATTTAAACCCATACCACCCTTTTGTTTCTTTTCCTTATACATTCATTTTTTCCACGTTTTTGCACTCAAAACAACATTCCTCCTTCTTTTACACACTTTTCTGATGATTCCGAACCTACCTGACTCACAAAACCGTCTAAAAAGCCATTTAAACCAATAACGCCCTTTTGTTTCTTTTCCTTATACATTCATTTTTTTAAACGTTTTTCCAACTTTCCTCCTTCTCGTACACACTTTTTTTATGATTCCGAACCCACCTGACACATAAAACCGTCTAAAAGACCATTTAAACCAATACCTCCCTTTTGTTTCTTTTCCTTATACATTCATTTTTTCCACGTTTTTGCACTCAAAACAACTTTCCTCCTTCGCGTACACACTTTTTTTATGATTCCGAACCCATCTGTCTTACAAAATCGTCTAAAAGACCATTTAAACCAATTCCGCCCTTTTTTTTTTTTCCTTATGCATTCATTTTTCTTACGTTTTTGCACTCAAGACAGCTTTCCTCCTTCGCGAACACACTGTTTTTATGATTTCGAACCCATCTGACTCACAAAATAAGACCATTTAAACCAATACCTCCCTTTTGTTTCTTTTCCTTATACATTCATTTTTTCCACGTTTTTGCACTCAAAACAACTTTCCTTCTTCGCGTACACACTGTTTTTATGATTCCGAACCTACCTGACTCACAAAACTGTCTAAAAAGCCATTTAAACCAATACCGCCCTTTTGTTTCTTTTCCTTATACATTTATTTTTTCCACGTTTCGGCACTCAAAACAACTTTCCTCCTTCGCGTACACACTGTTTTTAACATTCCAAACCCATCTGACTCACAAAATCGTCTAAAAGACCATTTAAACCAATGCCTCCCTTTTGTTTCTTTTCCTTATACATTCATTTTTTCCACGTTTTTGCACTCAAGACAACTTTCCTCCTTCGCGTACACACTGTTTTTATGATTCCGAACCCATCTGACTCAAAAAATCGTCTAAAAGACCATTTAAACCAATACCTCCCTTTTGTTTCTTTTCCTTATACATTCATTTTTTCCACGTTTTTGCACTCAAAACAACTTTCCTCCTTCGCGTAGACACTGTTTTTATGATTCCGAACCCATCTGACACAAAATCGCCTAAAAGACCATTTAAACCAATACCTCCCTTTTCTTTCTTTTCCTTATACATTCATTTTTTAAACGTTTTTGCACTCAAAACAACTTTCCTCCTTCGCGTACACACTGTTTTTAAGATTCCAAACCCATCTGACTCACAAAACTGTCTAAAAAGCCATTTAAACCAATACCGCCCTTTTGTTTTTTTTCGTTATACATTAATTTTTTCCACGTTTTTGCACTCAAAACAACTTTCCTCCTTCGCGTATACACAGTTTTTATGATTCCGAACCCATCTGACTCACAAAATCGTCTAAAAGACCATTTAAACCAATACCTCCCTTTTGTTTCTTTTCCTTATACATTCATTTTTTCCACGTTTTTGCACTCAAAACAACATTCCTCCTTCTTTTACACACTTTTCTGATGATTCCGAACCTACCTGACTCACAAAACCGTCAAAAGGCCATTTAAACCAATACCGCCCTTTTGTTTCTTTTCCTTATACATTCATTTTTTCCACGTTTTTCCAACTTTCCTCCTTCTCGTACACACTTTTTTTATGATTCCGAACCCACCTGACTCACAAAACCGTCTAAAAGACCATTTAAACCAATACCTCCCTTTTGTTTCTTTTCCTTATACATTCATTTTTTCCACGTTTTTGCACTCAAAACAACTTTCCTCCTTCGCGTACACACTTTTTTTATGATTCCGAACCCATCTGATTCACAAAATCGTTAAAAAGGCCATTTAAACCAATACCGCCCTTTTGTTTCTTTTCCTTATACATTCATTTTTTCCACGTTTTTCCAACTTTCCTCCTTCTCGTACACACTTTTTTTATGAATCCGAACCCACCTGACTCACAAAACCGTCTAAAAGGCCATTTAAACTAATACCGCCCATTTGTTTCTTTTCCTTATACATTCATTTTTCTTACGTTTTTGCACTCAAGACAACTTTCGTCCTTTGCGTACACACCGTTTTTATGATTCCGAACCCATCTGACTCACAAAATCGTCTAAAAGACCATTTAAACCCATACCACCCTTTTGTTTCTTTTCCTTATACATTCATTTTTTCCACGTTTTTGCACTCAAAACAACATTCCTTCTTCTCGTACACACTTTTTTTATGATTCCGAACCCACCTGACACATAAAACCGTCTAAAAGACCATTTAAACCAATACCTCCCTTTTGTTTCTTTTCCTTATACATTCATTTTTTCCACGTTTTTGCACTTCGTCCTTCGCGTACACACTTTTTTTATGATTCCGAACCCATCTGTCTCACAAAATCGTCTATAAGACCATTTAAACCAATAACTCCCTTTTGTTTCTTTTCCTTATACATTCATTTTTTCCACGTTTTTGCACTCAAAACAACTTTCCTCCTTCGCGTAACACTGTTTTTAAGATTCCAAACCCATCTGACTCACAAAACTGTCTAAAAAGCCATTTAAACCAATACCGCCCTTTTGTTTCTTTTCCTTATACATTCATTTTTTCCACGTTTTTGCACTCAAAACAATTTTCCTCCTTCGCGTACACAATTTTTTTATGATTCCGAAACCACCTGACTCACAAAATCGTCTAAAAGACCATTTAAACCAATACCTCCCTTTTGTTTCTTTTCCTTATACATTCATTTTTTCCACGTTTTTGCACTCAAAACAACTTTCCTCCTTCGCGTAGACACTGTTTTTATGATTCCGAACCCATCTGACTCACAAAATCGCCTAAAAGACCATTTAAACCAATACCTCCCTTTTCTTTCTTTTCCTTATACATTCATTTTTTAAACGTTTTTGCACTCAAAACAACTTTCCTCCTTCGCGTACACACTGTTTTTAAGATTCCAAACCCATCTGACTCACAAAACTGTCTAAAAAGCCATTTAAACCAATACCGCCCTTTTGTTTTTTTTCGTTATACATTAATTTTTTCCACGTTTTTGCACTCAAAACAACTTTCCTCCTTCGCGTATACACAGTTTTTATGATTCCGAACCCATCTGACTCACAAAATCGTCTAAAAGACCATTTAAACCAATACCTCCCTTTTGTTTCTTTTCCTTATACATTCATTTTTTCCACGTTTTTGCACTCAAAACAACATTCCTCCTTCTTTTACACACTTTTCTGATGATTCCGAACCTACCTGACTCACAAAACCGTCAAAAGGCCATTTAAACCAATACCGCCCTTTTGTTAATTTTCCTTATACATTCATTTTTTCCACGTTTTTCCAACTTTCCTCATTCTCGTACACACTTTTTTTATGATTCCGAACCCACCTGACTCACAAAACCGTCTAAAAGACCATTTAAACCAATAATTCCCTTTTGTTTCTTTTCCTTACACATTCATTTTTTCCACGTTTTTGCACTCAAAACAACTTTCCTCCTTCGGGTACACACTTTTTTTATGATTCCGAACCCATCTGACTCACAAAACTGTCTAAAAAGCCATTTAAACCAATACCACCCTTTTGTTTCTTTTCCTTATACATTCAATTTTTTCCACGTTTTTGCACTCAAAAACACTTTCCTCCGCGTACACACTTTTTTTATGATTCCGAACCCATCTGTCTCACAAAATCGTCTAAAAGACCATTTAAACCAATACCTCCCTTTTGTTTCTTTTCCTTATAGATTCATTTTTTCCACGTTTTTGCACTCAAAACAACTTTCCTCCTTCGCGTACACACTGTTTTTAAGACTCCCAACCCATCTGACTCACAAAACTGTCTAAAAAGCCATTTAAACCAATACCGCCCTTTTGTTTCTTTTCCTTATACTTTCATTTTTTCCACGTTTTTGCACTCAAAACAATTTTCCTCCTTCGCGTACACACTGTTTTTAAGATTCCAAACCCATCTGATTCACAAAATCGTTAAAAAGGCCTTTTAAACCAATACCGCTCTTTTGTTTCTTTTCCTTATACATTCATTTTTTCCACGTTTTTCCAACTTTCCTCCTTCTCGTACACACTTTTTTCATGAATCCGAACCCACCTGACTCACAAAACCGTCTAAAAGGCCGTTTAAACTAATACCGCCCATTTGTTTCTTTTCCTTATACATTCATTTTTCTTACGTTTTTGCACTCAAGACAACTTTCGTCCTTCGCGTACACACCGTTTTTATGATTCCGAACCCATCTGACTCACAAAATCGTCTAAAAGACCATTTAAACCCATACCACCCTTTTGTTTCTTTTCCTTATACATTCATTTTTTCCACGTTTTTGCACTCAAAACAACATTCCTCCTTCTTTTACACACTTTTCTGATGATTCCGAACCTACCTGACTCACAAAACCGTCTAAAAGGCCATTTAAACCAATACCGCCCTTTTGTTTCTTTTCCTTATACATTCATTTTTTCCACGTTTTTCCAACTTTCCTCCTTCTCGTACACACTTTTTTTATGATTCCGAACCCACCTGACTAATAAAACCGTCTAAAAGACCATTTAAACCAATACCTCCCTTTTGTTTCTTTTCCTTATACATTCATTTTTTCCACGTTTTTGCACTCAAAACAAGTTTCGTCCTTCGCGTACACACTTTTTTTATGATTCCGAACCCATCTGTCTCACAAAATCGTCTATAAGACCATTTAAACCAATAACTCCCTTTTGTTTCTTTTCCTTATACATTCATTTTTTCCACGTTTTTGCACTCAAAACAACTTTCCTCCTTCGCGTAACACTGTTTTTAAGATTCCAAACCCATCTGACTCACAAAACTGTCTAAAAAGCCATTTAAACCAATACCGCCCTTTTGTTTCTTTTCCTTATACATTCATTTTTTCCACGTTTTTGCACTCAAAACAATTTTCCTCCTTCGCGTACACAATTTTTTTATGATTCCGAACCCATCTGACTCACAAAATCGTTAAAAAGGCCATTTAAACCAATACCGCCCTTTTGTTTCTTTTCCTTATACATTCATTTTTTCCACGTTTTTCCAACTTTCCTCCTTCTCGTACACACTTTTTTTATGAATCCGAACCCACCTGACTCACAAAAGGCCATTTAAACCAATACCGCCCTTTTGTTTCTTTTCCTTATACATTCATTTTTTCCACGTTTTTCCAACTTTCCTCCTTCTCGTACACACTTTTTTTATGATTCCGAACCCACCTGACTCACAAAACCGTCAAAAGGCCATTTAAACCAATACCGCCCTTTTGTTAATTTTCCTTATACATTCATTTTTTCCACGTTTTTCCAACTTTCCTCATTCTCGTACACACTTTTTTTATGATTCCGAACCCACCTGACTCACAAAACCGTCTAAAAGACCATTTAAACCAATAATTCCCTTTTGTTTCTTTTCCTTACACATTCATTTTTTCCACGTTTTTGCACTCAAAACAACTTTCCTCCTTCGGGTACACACTTTTTTTATAATTCCGAACCCATCTGTCTCACAAAATCGTCTAAAAGACCATTTAAACCAATACCTCCCTTTTGTTTCTTTTCCTTATAGATTCATTTTTTCCAAATTTTTGCACTCAAAACAACTTTCCTCCTTCGCGTACACACTGTTTTTAAGATTCCAAACCCATCTGACTCACAAAACTGTCTAAAAAGCCATTTAAACCAATACCACCCTTTTGTTTCTTTTCCTTATACATTCAATTTTTTCCACGTTTTTGCAATCAAAAACACTTTCCTCCTTCGCGTACACTATTTTTTTACGATTCCGAACCCATCTGATTTACAAAATCGTTAAAAAGGCCATTTAAACCAATACCGCCCTTTTGTTTCTTTTCCTTATACATTCATTTTTTCCACGTTTTTCCAACTTTCCTCCTTCTCGTACACACTTTTTTTATGAATCCGAACCCACCTGACTCACAAAACCGTCTAAAAGGCCATTTAAACTAATACCGCCCATTTGTTTCTTTTCCTTATACATTCATTTTTCTTACGTTTTTGCACTCAAGACAACTTTCGTCCTTCGCGTACACACCGTTTTTATGATTCCGAACCCATCTGACTCACAAAATCGTCTAAAAGACCATTTAAACCCATACCACCCTTTTGTTTCTTTTCCTTATACATTCATTTTTTCCACGTTTTTGCACTCAAAATAACATTCCTCCTTCTCGTACACACTTTTTTTATGATTCCGAACCCACCTGACACATAAAATCGTTAAAAAGGCCATTTAAACCAATACCGCCCTTTTGTTTCTTTTCCTTTTACATTCATTTTTTCCACGTTTTTGCACTCAAAACAACTTTCCTCCTTCGCGTAACACTGTTTTTAAGATTCCAAACCCATCTGACTCACAAAACTGTCTAAAAAGCCATTTAAACCAATACCGCCCTTTTGTTTCTTTTCCTTATACATTCATTTTTTCCACGTTTTTGCACTCAAAACAATTTTCCTCCTTCGCGTACACAATTTTTTTATGATTCCGAAACCACCTGACTCACAAAATCGTTAAAAAGGCCATTTAAACCAATACCGCCCTTTTGTTTCTTTTCCTTATACATTCATTTTTTCCACGTTTTTCCAACTTTCCTCCTTCTCGTACACACTTTTTTTATGAATCCGAACCCACCTGACTCACAAAAGGCCATTTAAACCAATACCGCCCATTTGTTTCTTTTCCTTATACATTCATTTTTCTTACGTTTTTGCACTCAAGACAACTTTCGTCCTTCGCGTACACACCGTTTTTATGATTCCGAACCCATCTGACTCACAAAATCGTCTAAAAGACCATTTAAACCCATACCACCCTTTTGTTTCTTTTCCTTATACATTCATTTTTTCCACGTTTTTGCACTCAAAACAACATTCCTCCTTCTTTTACACACTTTTCTGATGATTCCGAACCTACCTGACTCACAAAACCGTCTAAAAGGCCATTTAAACCAATAACGCCCTTTTGTTTCTTTTCCTTATACATTCATTTTTTTAAACGTTTTTCCAACTTTCCTCCTTCTCGTACACACCTTTTTTATGATTCCGAACCCACCTGACACATAAAACCGTCTAAAAGACCATTTAAACCAATACCTCCCTTTTGTTTCTTTTCCTTATACATTCATTTTTTCCACGTTTTTGCACTCAAAACAACTTTCCTCCTTCGCGTACACACTTTTTTTATGATTCCGAACCCATCTGATTCACAAAATCGTTAAAAAGGCCATTTAAACCAATACCGCCCTTTTGTTTCTTTTCCTTATACATTCATTTTTTCCACGTTTTTCCAACTTTCCTCCTTCTCGTACACACTTCTTTTATGAATCCGAACCCACCTGACTCACAAAACCGTCTAAAAGGCCATTTAAACTAATACCGCCCATTTGTTTCTTTTCCTTATACATTCATTTTTCTTACGTTTTTGCACTCAAGACAACTTTCGTCCTTCGCGTACACACCGTTTTTATGATTCCGAACCCATCTGACTCACAAAATCGTCTAAAAGACCATTTAAACCCATACCACCCTTTTGTTTCTTTTCCTTATACATTCATTTTTTCCACGTTTTTGCACTCAAAACAACATTCCTTCTTCTCGTACACACTTTTTTTATGATTCCGAACCCACCTGACACATAAAACCGTCTAAAAGACCATTTAAACCAATACCTCCCTTTTGTTTCTTTTCCTTATACATTCATTTTTTCCACGTTTTTGCACTTCGTCCTTCGCGTACACACTTTTTTTATGATTCCGAACCCATCTGTCTCACAAAATCGTCTATAAGACCATTTAAACCAATAACTCCCTTTTGTTTCTTTTCCTTATACATTCATTTTTTCCACGTTTTTGCACTCAAAACAACTTTCCTCCTTCGCGTAACACTGTTTTTAAGATTCCAAACCCATCTGACTCACAAAACTGTCTAAAAAGCCATTTAAACCAATACCGCCCTTTTGTTTCTTTTCCTTATACATTCATTTTTTCCACGTTTTTGCACTCAAAACAATTTTCCTCCTTCGCGTACACAATTTTTTTATGATTCCGAAACCACCTGACTCACAAAATCGTTAAAAAGGCCATTTAAACCAATACCGCCCTTTTGTTTCTTTTCCTTATACATTCATTTTTTCCACGTTTTTCCAACTTTCCTCCTTCTCGTACACACTTTTTTTATGAATCCGAACCCACCTGACTCACAAAAGGCCATTTAAACCAATACCGCCCATTTGTTTCTTTTCCTTATACATTCATTTTTCTTACGTTTTTGCACTCAAGACAACTTTCGTCCTTCGCGTACACACCGTTTTTATGATTCCGAACCCATCTGACTCACAAAATCGTCTAAAAGACCATTTAAACCCATACCACCCTTTTGTTTCTTTTCCTTATACATTCATTTTTTCCACGTTTTTGCACTCAAAACAACATTCCTCCTTCTTTTACACACTTTTCTGATGATTCCGAACCTACCTGACTCACAAAACCGTCTAAAAAGCCATTTAAACCAATACCACCCTTTTGTTTCTTTTCCTTATACATTCAATTTTTTCCACGTTTTTGCAATCAAAAACACTTTCCTCCTTCGCGTACACTATTTTTTTACGATTCCGAACCCATCTGATTTACAAAATCGTTAAAAAGGCCATTTAAACCAATACCGCCCTTTTGTTTCTTTTCCTTATACATTCATTTTTTCCACGTTTTTCCAACTTTCCTCCTTCTCGTACACACTTTTTTTATGAATCCGAACCCACCTGACTCACAAAACCGTCTAAAAGGCCATTTAAACTAATACCGCCCATTTGTTTCTTTTCCTTATACATTCATTTTTCTTACGTTTTTGCACTCAAGACAACTTTCGTCCTTCGCGTACACACCGTTTTTATGATTCCGAACCCATCTGACTCACAAAATCGTCTAAAAGACCATTTAAACCCATACCACCCTTTTGTTTCTTTTCCTTATACATTCATTTTTTCCACGTTTTTGCACTCAAAACAACATTCCTCCTTCTCGTACACACTTTTTTTATGATTCCGAACCCACCTGACACATAAAATCGTTAAAAAGGCCATTTAAACCAATACCGCCCTTTTGTTTCTTTTCCTTTTACATTCATTTTTTCCACGTTTTTGCACTCAAAACAACTTTCCTCCTTCGCGTAACACTGTTTTTAAGATTCCAAACCCATCTGACTCACAAAACTGTCTAAAAAGCCATTTAAACCAATACCGCCCTTTTGTTTCTTTTCCTTATACATTCATTTTTTCCACGTTTTTGCACTCAAAACAATTTTCCTCCTTCGCGTACACAATTTTTTTATGATTCCGAAACCACCTGACTCACAAAATCGTTAAAAAGGCCATTTAAACCAATACCGCCCTTTTGTTTCTTTTCCTTATACATTCATTTTTTCCACGTTTTTCCAACTTTCCTCCTTCTCGTACACACTTTTTTTATGAATCCGAACCCACCTGACTCACAAAAGGCCATTTAAACCAATACCGCCCATTTGTTTCTTTTCCTTATACATTCATTTTTCTTACGTTTTTGCACTCAAGACAACTTTCGTCCTTCGCGTACACACCGTTTTTATGATTCCGAACCCATCTGACTCACAAAATCGTCTAAAAGACCATTTAAACCCATACCACCCTTTTGTTTCTTTTCCTTATACATTCATTTTTTCCACGTTTTTGCACTCAAAACAACATTCCTCCTTCTTTTACACACTTTTCTGATGATTCCGAACCTACCTGACTCACAAAACCGTCTAAAAGGCCATTTAAACCAATAACGCCCTTTTGTTTCTTTTCCTTATACATTCATTTTTTTAAACGTTTTTCCAACTTTCCTCCTTCTCGTACACACCTTTTTTATGATTCCGAACCCACCTGACACATAAAACCGTCTAAAAGACCATTTAAACCAATACCTCCCTTTTGTTTCTTTTCCTTATACATTCATTTTTTCCACGTTTTTGCACTCAAAACAACTTTCCTCCTTCGCGTACACACTTTTTTTATGATTCCGAACCCATCTGATTCACAAAATCGTTAAAAAGGCCATTTAAACCAATACCGCCCTTTTGTTTCTTTTCCTTATACATTCATTTTTTCCACGTTTTTCCAACTTTCCTCCTTCTCGTACACACTTCTTTTATGAATCCGAACCCACCTGACTCACAAAACCGTCTAAAAGGCCATTTAAACTAATACCGCCCATTTGTTTCTTTTCCTTATACATTCATTTTTCTTACGTTTTTGCACTCAAGACAACTTTCGTCCTTCGCGTACACACCGTTTTTATGATTCCGAACCCATCTGACTCACAAAATCGTCTAAAAGACCATTTAAACCCATACCACCCTTTTGTTTCTTTTCCTTATACATTCATTTTTTCCACGTTTTTGCACTCAAAACAACATTCCTTCTTCTCGTACACACTTTTTTTATGATTCCGAACCCACCTGACACATAAAACCGTCTAAAAGACCATTTAAACCAATACCTCCCTTTTGTTTCTTTTCCTTATACATTCATTTTTTCCACGTTTTTGCACTTCGTCCTTCGCGTACACACTTTTTTTATGATTCCGAACCCATCTGTCTCACAAAATCGTCTATAAGACCATTTAAACCAATAACTCCCTTTTGTTTCTTTTCCTTATACATTCATTTTTTCCACGTTTTTGCACTCAAAACAACTTTCCTCCTTCGCGTAACACTGTTTTTAAGATTCCAAACCCATCTGACTCACAAAACTGTCTAAAAAGCCATTTAAACCAATACCGCCCTTTTGTTTCTTTTCCTTATACATTCATTTTTTCCACGTTTTTGCACTCAAAACAATTTTCCTCCTTCGCGTACACAATTTTTTTATGATTCCGAAACCACCTGACTCACAAAATCGTTAAAAAGGCCATTTAAACCAATACCGCCCTTTTGTTTCTTTTCCTTATACATTCATTTTTTCCACGTTTTTCCAACTTTCCTCCTTCTCGTACACACTTTTTTTATGAATCCGAACCCACCTGACTCACAAAAGGCCATTTAAACCAATACCGCCCATTTGTTTCTTTTCCTTATACATTCATTTTTCTTACGTTTTTGCACTCAAGACAACTTTCGTCCTTCGCGTACACACCGTTTTTATGATTCCGAACCCATCTGACTCACAAAATCGTCTAAAAGACCATTTAAACCCATACCACCCTTTTGTTTCTTTTCCTTATACATTCATTTTTTCCACGTTTTTGCACTCAAAACAACATTCCTCCTTCTTTTACACACTTTTCTGATGATTCCGAACCTACCTGACTCACAAAACCGTCTAAAAAGCCATTTAAACCAATAACGCCCTTTTGTTTCTTTTCCTTATACATTCATTTTTTTAAACGTTTTTCCAACTTTCCTCCTTCTCGTACACACTTTTTTTATGATTCCGAACCCACCTGACACATAAAACCGTCTAAAAGACCATTTAAACCAATACCTCCCTTTTGTTTCTTTTCCTTATACATTCATTTTTTCCACGTTTTTGCACTCAAAACAACTTTCCTCCTTCGCGTACACACTTTTTTTATGATTCCGAACCCATCTGTCTTACAAAATCGTCTAAAAGACCATTTAAACCAATTCCGCCCTTTTTTTTTTTCCTTATGCATTCATTTTTCTTACGTTTTTGCACTCAAGACAGCTTTCCTCCTTCGCGAACACACTGTTTTTATGATTTCGAACCCATCTGACTCACAAAATAAGACCATTTAAACCAATACCTCCCTTTTGTTTCTTTTCCTTATACATTCATTTTTTCCACGTTTTTGCACTCAAAACAACTTTCCTCCTTCGCGTACACACTGTTTTTATGATTCCGAACCTACCTGACTCACAAAACTGTCTAAAAAGCCATTTAAACCAATACCGCCCTTTTGTTTCTTTTCCTTATACATTTATTTTTTCCACGTTTCGGCACTCAAAACAACTTTCCTCCTTCGCGTAGACACTGTTTTTATGATTCCGAACCCATCTGACACAAAATCGCCTAAAAGACCATTTAAACCAATACCTCCCTTTTCTTTCTTTTCCTTATACATTCATTTTTTAAACGTTTTTGCACTCAAAACAACTTTCCTCCTTCGCGTACACACTGTTTTTAACATTCCAAACCCATCTGACTCACAAAATCGTCTAAAAGACCATTTAAACCAATGCCTCCCTTTTGTTTCTTTTCCTTATACATTCATTTTTTCCACGTTTTTGCACTCAAGACAACTTTCCTCCTTCGCGTACACACTGTTTTTATGATTCCGAACCCATCTGACTCAAAAAATCGTCTAAAAGACCATTTAAACCAATACCTCCCTTTTGTTTCTTTTCCTTATACATTCATTTTTTCCACGTTTTTGCACTCAAAACAACTTTCCTCCTTCGCGTAGACACTGTTTTTATGATTCCGAACCCATCTGACACAAAATCGCCTAAAAGACCATTTAAACCAATACCTCCCTTTTCTTTCTTTTCCTTATACATTCATTTTTTAAACGTTTTTGCACTCAAAACAACTTTCCTCCTTCGCGTACACACTGTTTTTAAGATTCCAAACCCATCTGACTCACAAAACTGTCTAAAAAGCCATTTAAACCAATACCGCCCTTTTGTTTTTTTTCGTTATACATTAATTTTTTCCACGTTTTTGCACTCAAAACAACTTTCCTCCTTCGCGTATACACAGTTTTTATGATTCCGAACCCATCTGACTCACAAAATCGTCTAAAAGACCATTTAAACCAATACCTCCCTTTTGTTTCTTTTCCTTATACATTCATTTTTTCCACGTTTTTGCACTCAAAACAACATTCCTCCTTCTTTTACACACTTTTCTGATGATTCCGAACCTACCTGACTCACAAAACCGTCAAAAGGCCATTTAAACCAATACCGCCCTTTTGTTTCTTTTCCTTATACATTCATTTTTTCCACGTTTTTCCAACTTTCCTCCTTCTCGTACACACTTTTTTTATGATTCCGAACCCACCTGACTCACAAAACCGTCTAAAAGACCATTTAAACCAATACCTCCCTTTTGTTTCTTTTCCTTATACATTCATTTTTTCCACGTTTTTGCACTCAAAACAACTTTCCTCCTTCGCGTACACACTTTTTTTATGATTCCGAACCCATCTGATTCACAAAATCGTTAAAAAGGCCATTTAAACCAATACCGCCCTTTTGTTTCTTTTCCTTATACATTCATTTTTTCCACGTTTTTCCAACTTTCCTCCTTCTCGTACACACTTTTTTTATGAATCCGAACCCACCTGACTCACAAAACCGTCTAAAAGGCCATTTAAACTAATACCGCCCATTTGTTTCTTTTCCTTATACATTTATTTTTCTTACGTTTTTGCACTCAAGACAACTTTCGTCCTTCGCGTACACACCGTTTTTATGATTCCGAACCCATCTGACTCACAAAATCGTCTAAAAGACCATTTAAACCCATACCACCCTTTTGTTTCTTTTCCTTATACATTCATTTTTTCCACGTTTTTGCACTCAAAACAACATTCCTTCTTCTCGTACACACTTTTTTTATGATTCCGAACCCACCTGACACATAAAACCGTCTAAAAGACCATTTAAACCAATACCTCCCTTTTGTTTCTTTTCCTTATACATTCATTTTTTCCACGTTTTTGCACTTCGTCCTTCGCGTACACACTTTTTTTATGATTCCGAACCCATCTGTCTCACAAAATCGTCTATAAGACCATTTAAACCAATAACTCCCTTTTGTTTCTTTTCCTTATACATTCATTTTTTCCACGTTTTTGCACTCAAAACAACTTTCCTCCTTCGCGTAACACTGTTTTTAAGATTCCAAACCCATCTGACTCACAAAACTGTCTAAAAAGCCATTTAAACCAATACCGCCCTTTTGTTTCTTTTCCTTATACATTCATTTTTTCCACGTTTTTGCACTCAAAACAATTTTCCTCCTTCGCGTACACAATTTTTTTATGATTCCGAAACCACCTGACTCACAAAATCGTTAAAAAGGCCATTTAAACCAATACCGCCCTTTTGTTTCTTTTCCTTATACATTCATTTTTTCCACGTTTTTCCAACTTTCCTCCTTCTCGTACACACTTTTTTTATGAATCCGAACCCACCTGACTCACAAAAGGCCATTTAAACCAATACCGCCCATTTGTTTCTTTTCCTTATACATTCATTTTTCTTACGTTTTTGCACTCAAGAACACTTTCGTCCTTCGCGTACACACCGTTTTTATGATTCCGAACCCATCTGACTCACAAAATCGTCTAAAAGACCATTTAAACCCATACCACCCTTTTGTTTCTTTTCCTTATACATTCATTTTTTCCACGTTTTTGCACTCAAAACAACATTCCTCCTTCTTTTACACACTTTTCTGATGATTCCGAACCTACCTGACTCACAAAACCGTCTAAAAAGCCATTTAAACCAATAACGCCCTTTTGTTTCTTTTCCTTATACATTCATTTTTTTAAACGTTTTTCCAACTTTCCTCCTTCTCGTACACACTTTTTTTATGATTCCGAACCCACCTGACACATAAAACCGTCTAAAAGACCATTTAAACCAATACCTCCCTTTTGTTTCTTTTCCTTATACATTCATTTTTTCCACGTTTTTGCACTCAAAACAACTTTCCTCCTTCGCGTACACACTTTTTTTATGATTCCGAACCCATCTGTCTTACAAAATCGTCTAAAAGACCATTTAAACCAATTCCGCCCTTTTTTTTTTTTCCTTATGCATTCATTTTTCTTACGTTTTTGCACTCAAGACAGCTTTCCTCCTTCGCGAACACACTGTTTTTATGATTTCGAACCCATCTGACTCACAAAATAAGACCATTTAAACCAATACCTCCCTTTTGTTTCTTTTCCTTATACATTCATTTTTTCCACGTTTTTGCACTCAAAACAACTTTCCTCCTTCGCGTACACACTGTTTTTATGATTCCGAACCTACCTGACTCACAAAACTGTCTAAAAAGCCATTTAAACCAATACCGCCCTTTTGTTTCTTTTCCTTATACATTTATTTTTTCCACGTTTCGGCACTCAAAACAACTTTCCTCCTTCGCGTACACACTGTTTTTAACATTCCAAACCCATCTGACTCACAAAATCGTCTAAAAGACCATTTAAACCAATGCCTCCCTTTTGTTTCTTTTCCTTATACATTCATTTTTTCCACGTTTTTGCACTCAAGACAACTTTCCTCCTTCGCGTACATACTGTTTTTATGATTCCGAACCCATCTGACTCAAAAAATCGTCTAAAAGACCATTTAAACCAATACCTCCCTTTTGTTTCTTTTCCTTATACATTCATTTTTTCCACGTTTTTGCACTCAAAACAACTTTCCTCCTTCGCGTAGACACTGTTTTTATGATTCCGAACCCATCTGACACAAAATCGCCTAAAAGACCATTTAAACCAATACCTCCCTTTTCTTTCTTTTCCTTATACATTCATTTTTTAAACGTTTTTGCACTCAAAACAACTTTCCTCCTTCGCGTACACACTGTTTTTAAGATTCCAAACCCATCTGACTCACAAAACTGTCTAAAAAGCCATTTAAACCAATACCGCCCTTTTGTTTTTTTTCGTTATACATTAATTTTTTCCACGTTTTTGCACTCAAAACAACTTTCCTCCTTCGCGTATACACAGTTTTTATGATTCCGAACCCATCTGACTCACAAAATCGTCTAAAAGACCATTTAAACCAATACCTCCCTTTTGTTTCTTTTCCTTATACATTCATTTTTTCCACGTTTTTGCACTCAAAACAACATTCCTCCTTCTTTTACACACTTTTCTGATGATTCCGAACCTACCTGACTCACAAAACCGTCAAAAGGCCATTTAAACCAATACCGCCCTTTTGTTTCTTTTCCTTATACATTCATTTTTTCCACGTTTTTCCAACTTTCCTCCTTCTCGTACACACTTTTTTTATGATTCCGAACCCACCTGACTCACAAAACCGTCTAAAAGACCATTTAAACCAATAATTCCCTTTTGTTTCTTTTCCTTATACATTCATTTTTTCCACGTTTTTGCACTCAAAACAACTTTCCTCCTTCGCGTACACACTTTTTTTATGATTTTTAAGATTTTAAGATTCCAAACCCATCTGATTCACAAAACTGTCTAAAAAGCCATTTAAACCAATACCACCCTTTTGTTTCTTTTCCTTATACATTCATTTTTTCCACGTTTTTGCACTCAAAACAACTTTCCTCCGCGTACACACTTTTTTTATGATTCCGAATCCATCTGTCTCACAAAATCGTCTAAAAGACCATTTAAACCAATACCTCCCTTTTGTTTCTTTTCCTTATAGATTCATTTTTTCCACGTTTTTGCACTCAAAACAACTTTCCTCCTTCGCGTACACACTGTTTTTAAGATTCCAAACCCATCTGACTCACAAAACTGTCTAAAAAGCCATTTAAACCAATACCGCCCTTTTGTTTCTTTTCCTTATACTTTCATTTTTTCCACGTTTTTGCACTCAAAACAATTTTCCTCCTTCGCGTACACAATTTTTTTATGATTCCGAACCCATCTGATTCACAAAATCGTTAAAAAGGCCATTTAAACCAATTCCGCCCTTTTGTTTCTTTTCCTTATACATTCATTTTTTCCACGTTTTTCCAACTTTCCTCCTTCTCGTACACACTTTTCTGATGATTCAAAACCTACCTGACTCACAAAACTATCTAAAAGGCCATTTAAACCAATACCCCCTTATACATTCATTTTTTCCACGTTTTTCCAACTTTCCTCCTTCTCGTACACACTTTTTTTATGATTCCGAAAACAACCTGACACATAAAACCGTCTAAAAGACCATTTAAACCAATACCTCCCTTTTGTTTCTTTTCCTTATACATTCATTTTTTCCACGTTTTTGCACTCAAAACAACTTTCGTCCTTCGCGTACACACTTTTTTTATGATTCCGAACCCATCTGTCTCACAAAATCGTCTATAAGACCATTTAAACCAATAACTCCCTTTTGTTTCTTTTCCTTATACATTCATTTTTTCCACGTTTTTGCACTCAAAACAACTTTCCTCCTTCGCGTACACAATTTTTTTATGATTCCGAAACCACCTGACTCACAAAATCGTTAAAAAGGCCATTTAAACCAATACCGCCCTTTTGTTTCTTTTCCTTATACATTCATTTTTTCCACGTTTTTCCAACTTTCCTCCTTCTCGTACACACTTTTTTTATGAATCCGAACCCACCTGACTCACAAAAGGCCATTTAAACCAATACTGCCCATTTGTTTCTTTTCCTTATACATTCATTTTTCTTACGTTTTTGCACTCAAGACAACTTTCGTCCTTCGCGTACACACCGTTTTTATGATTCCGAACCCATCTGACTCACAAAATCGTCTAAAAGACCATTTAAACCCATACCACCCTTTTGTTTCTTTTCCTTATACATTCATTTTTTCCACGTTTTTGCACTCAAAACAACATTCCTCCTTCTTTTACACACTTTTCTGATGATTCCGAACCTACCTGACTCACAAAACCGTCTAAAAGGCCATTTAAACCAATAACGCCCTTTTGCTTCTTTTCCTTATACATTCATTTTTTTAAACGTTTTTCCAACTTTCCTCCTTCTCGTACACACTTTTTTTATGATTCCGAACCCACCTGACACATAAAACCGTCTAAAAGACCATTTAAACCAATACCTCCCTTTTGTTTCTTTTCCTTATACATTCATTTTTTCCACGTTTTTGCACTCAAAACAACTTTCCTCCTTCGCGTACACACTTTTTTTATGATTCCGAACCCATCTGATTCACAAAATCGTTAAAAAGGCCATTTAAACCAATACCGCCCTTTTGTTTCTTTTCCTTATACATTCATTTTTTCCACGTTTTTCCAACTTTCCTCCTTCTCGTACACACTTTTTTTATGAATCCGAACCCACCTGACTCACAAAACCGTCTAAAAGGCCATTTAAACTAATACCGCCCATTTGTTTCTTTTCCTTATACATTCATTTTTCTTACGTTTTTGCACTCAAGACAACTTTCGTCCTTCGCGTACACACCGTTTTTATGATTCCGAACCCATCTGACTCACAAAATCGTCTAAAAGACCATTTAAACCCATTTTTTAAAGACCATTTATACCACCCTTTTGTTTCTTTTCCTTATACATTCATTTTTTCCACGTTTTTGCACTCAAAACAACATTCCTTCTTCTCGTACACACTTTTTTTATGATTCCGAACCCACCTGACACATAAAACCGTCTAAAAGACCATTTAAACCAATACCTCCCTTTTGTTTCTTTTCCTTATACATTCATTTTTTCCACGTTTTTGCACTTCGTCCTTCGCGTACACACTTTTTTTATGATTCCGAACCCATCTGTCTCACAAAATCGTCTATAAGACCATTTAAACCAATAACTCCCTTTTGTTTCTTTTCCTTATACATTCATTTTTTTCACGTTTTTGCACTCAAAACAACTTTCCTCCTTCGCGTAACACTGTTTTTAAGATTCCAAACCCATCTGACTCACAAAACTGTCTAAAAAGCCATTTAAACCAATACCGCCCTTTTGTTTCTTTTCCTTATACATTCATTTTTTCCACGTTTTTGCACTCAAAACAATTTTCCTCCTTCGCGTACACAATTTTTTTATGATTCCGAAACCACCTGACTCACAAAATCGTTAAAAAGGCCATTTAAACCAATACCGCCCTTTTGTTTCTTTTCCTTATACATTCATTTTTTCCACGTTTTTCCAACTTTCCTCCTTCTCGTACACACTTTTTTTATGAATCCGAACCCACCTGACTCACAAAAGGTTATTTAAACCAATACCGCCCATTTGTTTCTTTTCCTTATACATTCATTTTTCTTACGTTTTTGCACTCAAGACAACTTTCGTCCTTCGCGTACACACCGTTTTTATGATTCCGAACCCATCTGACTCACAAAATCGTCTAAAAGACCATTTAAACCCATACCACCCTTTTGTTTCTTTTCCTTATACATTCATTTTTTCCACGTTTTTGCACTCAAAACAACATTCCTCCTTCTTTTACACACTTTTCTGATGATTCCGAACCTACCTAACTCACAAAACCGTCTAAAAGGCCATTTAAACCAATAACGCCCTTTTGTTTCTTTTCCTTATACATTCATTTTTTTAAACGTTTTTCCAACTTTCCTCCTTCTCGTACACACTTTTTTTATGATTCCGAACCCACCTGACACATAAAACCGTCTAAAAGACCATTTAAACCAATACCTCCCTTTTGTTTCTTTTCCTTATACATTCATTTTTTCCACGTTTTTGCACTCAAAACAATTTTCCTCCTTCGCGTACACAATTTTTTTATGATTCCGAACACATCTGTCTTACAAAATCGTCTAAAAGACCATTTAAACCAATACCTCCCTTTTGTTTCTTTTCCTTATACATTCATTTCTTCCACGTTTTTCACTCAAAACAACTTTTCTCCTTCGCGTACACACTGTTTTTAAGATTCCGAACCCATCTGACTCACAAAACTGTCTAAAAAGCCGTTTAAACCAATACCGCCCTTTTGTTTCTTTTCCTCATACATTCATTTTTTCCACGTTTTTCCAACTTCCCTCCTTCTGGTACACACTTTTTTTATGATTTCGAACCCACCTGACTCACAAAAGCGTCTACAAGGCCATTTAAACCAATTCCGCCCTTTTTTTTTTTCCTTATGCATTCATTTTTCTTACGTTTTTGCACTCAAGACAGCTTTCCTCCTTCGCGAACACACTGTTTTTATGATTTCGAACCCATCTGACTCACAAAATAAGACCATTTAAACCAATACCTCCCTTTTGTTTCTTTTCCTTATGCATTCATTTTTTTCACGTTTTTGCACTCAAAACAACTTTCCTCCTTCGCGTACACACTGCTTCTAAGATTCCGAACCTATCTGACTAACAAAACCGTCCAAAAGACCATTTAAACCAATTCCGCCCTTTTGTTTCTTTTCCTCATACATTCATTTTTTCCACGTTTTTCCAACTTCCCTCCTTCTGGTACACACTTTTTTTATGATTTCGAACCCACCTGACTCACAAAAGCGTCTACAAGGCCATTTAAACCAATTCCGCCCTTTTTTTTTTTTCCTTATGCATTCATTTTTCTTACGTTTTTGCACTCAAGACAGCTTTCCTCCTTCGCGAACACACTGTTTTTATGATTTCGAACCCATCTGACTCACAAAAAATGACCATTTAAACCAATACCTCCCTTTTGTTTCTTTTCCTTATACATTCATTTTTTCCACGTTTTTGCACTCAAAACAACTTTCCTCCTTCGCGTACACACTGTTTTTATGATTCCGAACCTACCTGACTCACAAAACTGTCTAAAAAGCCATTTAAACCAATACCGCCCTTTTGTTTCTTTTCCTTATACATTTATTTTTTCCACGTTTCGGCACTCAAAACAACTTTCCTCCTTCGCGTACACACTGTTTTTAACATTCCAAACCCATCTGACTCACAAAATCGTCTAAAAGACCATTTAAACCAATGCCTCCCTTTTGTTTCTTTTCCTTATACATTCATTTTTTCCACGTTTTTGCACTCAAGACAACTTTCCTCCTTCGCGTACAAAATGTTTTTATGATTCCGAACCCATCTGACTCAAAAAATCGTCTAAAAGACCATTTAAACCAATACCTCCCTTTTGTTTCTTTTCCTTATACATTCATTTTTTCCACGTTTTTGCACTCAAAACAACTTTCCTCCTTCGCGTAGACACTGTTTTTATGATTCCGAACCCATCTGACACAAAATCGCCTAAAAGACCATTTAAACCAATACCGCCCTTTTGTTTCTTTTCCTTATACATTCATTTTTTCCACGTTTTTCCAACTTTCCTCCTTCTCGTACACACTTTTCTGATGATTCCGAACCTACCTGACTCACAAAACTATCTAAAAGGCCATTTAAACCAATACCCCCTTATACATTCATTTTTTCCACGTTTTTCCAACTTTCCTCCTTCTCGTACACACTTTTTTTATGATTCCGAACCCATCTGTCTCACAAAATCGTCTATAAGACCATTTAAACCAATAACTCCCTTTTGTTTCTTTTCCTTATACATTCATTTTTTCCACGTTTTTGCACTCAAAACAATTTTCCTCCTTCGCGTACACAATTTTTTTATGATTCCGAACCCATCTGACTCACAAAATCGTTAAAAAGGCCATTTAAACCAATACCGCCCTTTTGTTTCTTTTCCTTATACATTCATTTTTTCCACGTTTTTCCAACTTTCCTCCTTCTCGTACACACTTTTTTTATGAAGCCGAACCCACCTGACTCACAAAAGGCCATTTAAACCAATACCGCCCTTTTGTTTCTTTTCCTTATACATTCATTTTTTCCACGTTTTTGCACTCAAAACAATTTTCCTCCTTCGCGTACACACTTTTTTTATGATTCCGAATCCATCTGTCTCACAAAATCGTCTAAAAGACCATTTAAACCAATACCTCCCTTTTGTTTCTTTTCCTTATAGATTCATTTTTTCCACGTTTTTGCACTCAAAACAACTTTCCTCCTTCGCGTACACACTGTTTTTAAGATTCCAAACCCATCTGACTCACAAAACTGTCTAAAAAGCCATTTAAACCAATACCGCCCTTTTGTTTCTTTTCCTTATACTTTCATTTTTTCCACGTTTTTGCACTCAAAACAATTTTCCTCCTTCGCGTACACAATTTTTTTATGATTCCGAACCCATCTGATTCACAAAATCGTTAAAAAGGCCATTTAAACCAATTCCGCCCTTTTGTTTCTTTTCCTTATACATTCATTTTTTCCACGTTTTTCCAACTTTCCTCCTTCTCGTACACACTTTTCTGATGATTCAAAACCTACCTGACTCACAAAACTATCTAAAAGGCCATTTAAACCAATACCCCCTTATACATTCATTTTTTCCACGTTTTTCCAACTTTCCTCCTTCTCGTACACACTTTTTTTATGATTCCGAAAACAACCTGACACATAAAACCGTCTAAAAGACCATTTAAACCAATACCTCCCTTTTGTTTCTTTTCCTTATACATTCATTTTTTCCACGTTTTTGCACTCAAAACAACTTTCGTCCTTCGCGTACACACTTTTTTTATGATTCCGAACCCATCTGTCTCACAAAATCGTCTATAAGACCATTTAAACCAATAACTCCCTTTTGTTTCTTTTCCTTATACATTCATTTTTTCCACGTTTTTGCACTCAAAACAACTTTCCTCCTTCGCGTACACAATTTTTTTATGATTCCGAAACCACCTGACTCACAAAATCGTTAAAAAGGCCATTTAAACCAATACCGCCCTTTTGTTTCTTTTCCTTATACATTCATTTTTTCCACGTTTTTCCAACTTTCCTCCTTCTCGTACACACTTTTTTTATGAATCCGAACCCACCTGACTCACAAAAGGCCATTTAAACCAATACTGCCCATTTGTTTCTTTTCCTTATACATTCATTTTTCTTACGTTTTTGCACTCAAGACAACTTTCGTCCTTCGCGTACACACCGTTTTTATGATTCCGAACCCATCTGACTCACAAAATCGTCTAAAAGACCATTTAAACCCATACCACCCTTTTGTTTCTTTTCCTTATACATTCATTTTTTCCACGTTTTTGCACTCAAAACAACATTCCTCCTTCTTTTACACACTTTTCTGATGATTCCGAACCTACCTGACTCACAAAACCGTCTAAAAGGCCATTTAAACCAATAACGCCCTTTTGCTTCTTTTCCTTATACATTCATTTTTTTAAACGTTTTTCCAACTTTCCTCCTTCTCGTACACACTTTTTTTATGATTCCGAACCCACCTGACACATAAAACCGTCTAAAAGACCATTTAAACCAATACCTCCCTTTTGTTTCTTTTCCTTATACATTCATTTTTTCCACGTTTTTGCACTCAAAACAACTTTCCTCCTTCGCGTACACACTTTTTTTATGATTCCGAACCCATCTGATTCACAAAATCGTTAAAAAGGCCATTTAAACCAATACCGCCCTTTTGTTTCTTTTCCTTATACATTCATTTTTTCCACGTTTTTCCAACTTTCCTCCTTCTCGTACACACTTTTTTTATGAATCCGAACCCACCTGACTCACAAAACCGTCTAAAAGGCCATTTAAACTAATACCGCCCATTTGTTTCTTTTCCTTATACATTCATTTTTCTTACGTTTTTGCACTCAAGACAACTTTCGTCCTTCGCGTACACACCGTTTTTATGATTCCGAACCCATCTGACTCACAAAATCGTCTAAAAGACCATTTAAACCCATTTTTTAAAGACCATTTATACCACCCTTTTGTTTCTTTTCCTTATACATTCATTTTTTCCACGTTTTTGCACTCAAAACAACATTCCTTCTTCTCGTACACACTTTTTTTATGATTCCGAACCCACCTGACACATAAAACCGTCTAAAAGACCATTTAAACCAATACCTCCCTTTTGTTTCTTTTCCTTATACATTCATTTTTTCCACGTTTTTGCACTTCGTCCTTCGCGTACACACTTTTTTTATGATTCCGAACCCATCTGTCTCACAAAATCGTCTATAAGACCATTTAAACCAATAACTCCCTTTTGTTTCTTTTCCTTATACATTCATTTTTTTCACGTTTTTGCACTCAAAACAACTTTCCTCCTTCGCGTAACACTGTTTTTAAGATTCCAAACCCATCTGACTCACAAAACTGTCTAAAAAGCCATTTAAACCAATACCGCCCTTTTGTTTCTTTTCCTTATACATTCATTTTTTCCACGTTTTTGCACTCAAAACAATTTTCCTCCTTCGCGTACACAATTTTTTTATGATTCCGAAACCACCTGACTCACAAAATCGTTAAAAAGGCCATTTAAACCAATACCGCCCTTTTGTTTCTTTTCCTTATACATTCATTTTTTCCACGTTTTTCCAACTTTCCTCCTTCTCGTACACACTTTTTTTATGAATCCGAACCCACCTGACTCACAAAAGGTTATTTAAACCAATACCGCCCATTTGTTTCTTTTCCTTATACATTCATTTTTCTTACGTTTTTGCACTCAAGACAACTTTCGTCCTTCGCGTACACACCGTTTTTATGATTCCGAACCCATCTGACTCACAAAATCGTCTAAAAGACCATTTAAACCCATACCACCCTTTTGTTTCTTTTCCTTATACATTCATTTTTTCCACGTTTTTGCACTCAAAACAACATTCCTCCTTCTTTTACACACTTTTCTGATGATTCCGAACCTACCTAACTCACAAAACCGTCTAAAAGGCCATTTAAACCAATAACGCCCTTTTGTTTCTTTTCCTTATACATTCATTTTTTTAAACGTTTTTCCAACTTTCCTCCTTCTCGTACACACTTTTTTTATGATTCCGAACCCACCTGACACATAAAACCGTCTAAAAGACCATTTAAACCAATACCTCCCTTTTGTTTCTTTTCCTTATACATTCATTTTTTCCACGTTTTTGCACTCAAAACAATTTTCCTCCTTCGCGTACACAATTTTTTTATGATTCCGAACACATCTGTCTTACAAAATCGTCTAAAAGACCATTTAAACCAATACCTCCCTTTTGTTTCTTTTCCTTATACATTCATTTCTTCCACGTTTTTCACTCAAAACAACTTTTCTCCTTCGCGTACACACTGTTTTTAAGATTCCGAACCCATCTGACTCACAAAACTGTCTAAAAAGCCGTTTAAACCAATACCGCCCTTTTGTTTCTTTTCCTCATACATTCATTTTTTCCACGTTTTTCCAACTTCCCTCCTTCTGGTACACACTTTTTTTATGATTTCGAACCCACCTGACTCACAAAAGCGTCTACAAGGCCATTTAAACCAATTCCGCCCTTTTTTTTTTCCTTATGCATTCATTTTTCTTACGTTTTTGCACTCAAGACAGCTTTCCTCCTTCGCGAACACACTGTTTTTATGATTTCGAACCCATCTGACTCACAAAATAAGACCATTTAAACCAATACCTCCCTTTTGTTTCTTTTCCTTATGCATTCATTTTTTTCACGTTTTTGCACTCAAAACAACTTTCCTCCTTCGCGTACACACTGCTTCTAAGATTCCGAACCTATCTGACTAACAAAACCGTCCAAAAGACCATTTAAACCAATTCCGCCCTTTTGTTTCTTTTCCTCATACATTCATTTTTTCCACGTTTTTCCAACTTCCCTCCTTCTGGTACACACTTTTTTTATGATTTCGAACCCACCTGACTCACAAAAGCGTCTACAAGGCCATTTAAACCAATTCCGCCCTTTTTTTTTTTTCCTTATGCATTCATTTTTCTTACGTTTTTGCACTCAAGACAGCTTTCCTCCTTCGCGAACACACTGTTTTTATGATTTCGAACCCATCTGACTCACAAAAAATGACCATTTAAACCAATACCTCCCTTTTGTTTCTTTTCCTTATACATTCATTTTTTCCACGTTTTTGCACTCAAAACAACTTTCCTCCTTCGCGTACACACTGTTTTTATGATTCCGAACCTACCTGACTCACAAAACTGTCTAAAAAGCCATTTAAACCAATACCGCCCTTTTGTTTCTTTTCCTTATACATTTATTTTTTCCACGTTTCGGCACTCAAAACAACTTTCCTCCTTCGCGTACACACTGTTTTTAACATTCCAAACCCATCTGACTCACAAAATCGTCTAAAAGACCATTTAAACCAATGCCTCCCTTTTGTTTCTTTTCCTTATACATTCATTTTTTCCACGTTTTTGCACTCAAGACAACTTTCCTCCTTCGCGTACAAAATGTTTTTATGATTCCGAACCCATCTGACTCAAAAAATCGTCTAAAAGACCATTTAAACCAATACCTCCCTTTTGTTTCTTTTCCTTATACATTCATTTTTTCCACGTTTTTGCACTCAAAACAACTTTCCTCCTTCGCGTAGACACTGTTTTTATGATTCCGAACCCATCTGACACAAAATCGCCTAAAAGACCATTTAAACCAATACCGCCCTTTTGTTTCTTTTCCTTATACATTCATTTTTTCCACGTTTTTCCAACTTTCCTCCTTCTCGTACACACTTTTCTGATGATTCCGAACCTACCTGACTCACAAAACTATCTAAAAGGCCATTTAAACCAATACCCCCTTATACATTCATTTTTTCCACGTTTTTCCAACTTTCCTCCTTCTCGTACACACTTTTTTTATGATTCCGAACCCATCTGTCTCACAAAATCGTCTATAAGACCATTTAAACCAATAACTCCCTTTTGTTTCTTTTCCTTATACATTCATTTTTTCCACGTTTTTGCACTCAAAACAATTTTCCTCCTTCGCGTACACAATTTTTTTATGATTCCGAACCCATCTGACTCACAAAATCGTTAAAAAGGCCATTTAAACCAATACCGCCCTTTTGTTTCTTTTCCTTATACATTCATTTTTTCCACGTTTTTCCAACTTTCCTCCTTCTCGTACACACTTTTTTTATGAAGCCGAACCCACCTGACTCACAAAAGGCCATTTAAACCAATACCGCCCTTTTGTTTCTTTTCCTTATACATTCATTTTTTCCACGTTTTTGCACTCAAAACAACATTCCTCCTTCTTTTACACACTTTTCTGATGATTCCGAACCTACCTGACTCACAAAACCGTCTAAAAGGCCATTTAAACCAATACCGCCCTTTTGTTTCTTTTCCTTATACATTCATTTTTTCCACGTTTTTGCACTCAAAACAATTTTCGTCCTTCGCGTACACACCGTTTTTATGATTCCGAACCCATCTGACACACAAAATCGTCTAAAAGACCATTTAAACCCATACCACCCTTTTGTTTCTTTTCCTTATACATTCATTTTTTCCACGTTTTTGCACTCAAAACAACTTTCCTCCTTCGCGTACACACTGTTTTTATGATTCCGAACCTACCTGACTCACAAAACTGTCTAAAAAGCCATTTAAACCAATACCGCCCTTTTGTTTCTTTTCCTTATACATTTATTTTTTCCACGTTTCGGCACTCAAAACAACTTTCCTCCTTCGCGTACACACTGTTTTTAAGATTCCAAACCCATCTGACTCACAAAATCGTCTAAAAGACCATTTAAACCAATGCCTCCCTTTTGTTTCTTTTCCTTATACATTCATTTTTTCCACGTTTTTGCACTCAAGACAACTTTCCTCCTTCGCGTACACACTGTTTTTATGATTCCGAACCCATCTGACTCAAAAAATCGTCTAAAAGACCATTTAAACCAATACCTCCCTTTTGTTTCTTTTCCTTATACATTCATTTTTTCCACGTTTTTGCACTCAAAACAACTTTCCTCCTTCGCGTAGACACTATTTTTATGATTCCGAACCCATCTGACTCACAAAATCGTCTAAAAGACCATTTAAACCCATACCACCCTTTTGTTTCTTTTCCTTATACATTCATTTTTTCCACGTTTTTGCACTCAAAACAACATTCCTCCTTCTTTTACACACTTTTCTGATGATTCCGAACCTACCTGACTCACAAAACCGTCTAAAAGGCCATTTAAACCAATAACGCCCTTTTGTTTCTTTTCCTTATACATTCATTTTTTTAAACGTTTTTCCAACTTTCCTCCTTCTCGTACACACTTTTTTTATGATTCCGAACCCACCTGACACATAAAACCGTCTAAAAGACCATTTAAACCAATACCTCCCTTTTGTTTCTTTTCCTTATACATTCATTTTTTCCACGTTTTTGCACTCAAAACAATTTTCCTCCTTCGCGTACACAATTTTTTTATGATTCCGAACCCATCTGTCTTACAAAATCGTCTAAAAGACCATTTAAACCAATACCTCCCTTTTGTTTCTTTTCCTTATACATTCATTTCTTCCACGTTTTTCACTCAAAACAACTTTTCTCCTTCGCGTACACACTGTTTTTAAGATTCCGAACCCATCTGACTCACAAAACTGTCTAAAAAGCCGTTTAAACCAATACCGCCCTTTTGTTTCTTTTCCTCATACATTCATTTTTTCCACGTTTTTCCAACTTCCCTCCTTCTGGTACACACTTTTTTTATGATTTCGAACCCACCTGACTCACAAAAGCGTCTACAAGGCCATTTAAACCAATTCCGCCCTTTTTTTTTTTCCTTATGCATTCATTTTTCTTACGTTTTTGCACTCAAGACAGCTTTCCTCCTTCGCGAACACACTGTTTTTATGATTTCGAACCCATCTGACTCACAAAATAAGACCATTTAAACCAATACCTCCCTTTTGTTTCTTTTCCTTATGCATTCATTTTTTTCACGTTTTTGCACTCAAAACAACTTTCCTCCTTCGCGTACACACTGCTTCTAAGATTCCGAACCTATCTGACTAACAAAACCGTCCAAAAGACCATTTAAACCAATTCCGCCCTTTTGTTTCTTTTCCTCATACATTCATTTTTTCCACGTTTTTCCAACTTCCCTCCTTCTGGTACACACTTTTTTTATGATTTCGAACCCACCTGACTCACAAAAGCGTCTACAAGGCCATTTAAACCAATTCCGCCCTTTTTTTTTTTTTCCTTATGCATTCATTTTTCTTACGTTTTTGCACTCAAGACAGCTTTCCTCCTTCGCGAACACACTGTTTTTATGATTTCGAACCCATCTGACTCACAAAATAAGACCATTTAAACCAATACCTCCCTTTTGTTTCTTTTCCTTATACATTCATTTTTTCCACGTTTTTGCACTCAAAACAACTTTCCTCCTTCGCGTACACTCTGTTTTTATGATTCCGAACCTACCTGACTCACAAAACTGTCTAAAAAGCCATTTAAACCAATACCGCCCTTTTGTTTCTTTTCCTTATACATTTATTTTTTCCACGTTTCGGCACTCAAAACAACTTTCCTCCTTCGCGTACACACTGTTTTTAACATTCCAAACCCATCTGACTCACAAAATCGTCTAAAAGACCATTTAAACCAATGCCTCCCTTTTGTTTCTTTTCCTTATACATTTATTTTTTCCACGTTTTTGCACTCAAGACAACTTTCCTCCTTCGCGTAAACACTGTTTTTATGATTCCGAACCCATCTGACTCAAAAAATCGTCTAAAAGACCATTTAAACCAATACCTCCCTTTTGTTTCTTTTCCTTATACATTCATTTTTTCCACGTTTTTGCACTCAAAACAACTTTCCTCCTTCGCGTAGACACTGTTTTTATGATTCCGAACCCACCTGACACATAAAACCGTCTAAAAGACCATTTAAACCAATACCTCCCTTTTGTTTCTTTTCCTTATACATTCATTTTTTCCACGTTTTTGCACTCAAAACAACTTTCGTCCTTCGCGTACACACTTTTTTTATGATTCCGAACCCATCTGTCTCACAAAATCGTCTATAAGACCATTTAAACCAATAACTCCCTTTTGTTTCTTTTCCTTATACATTCATTTTTTCCACGTTTTTGCACTCAAAACAACTTTCCTCCTTCGCGTAACACTGTTTTTAAGATTCCAAACCCATCTGACTCACAAAACTGTCTAAAAAGCCATTTAAACCAATACCGCCCTTTTGTTTCTTTTCCTTATACATTCATTTTTTCCACGTTTTTGCACTCAAAACAATTTTCCTCCTTCGCGTACACAATTTTTTTATGATTCCGAACCCATCTGACTCACAAAATCGTTAAAAAGGCCATTTAAACCACTACCGCCCTTTTTTTGCTTTTCCTTATACATTCATTTTTTCCACGTTTTTCTAACCTTCCTCCTTCTCGTACACACTTTTTTTATGAATCCGAACCCACTTGACTCACAAAACCGTCTAAAAGGCCATTTAAACCAATACCGCCCATTTCTTTCTTTTCCTTATACATTCAATTTTCTTACGTTTTTGCACTCAAGACAACTTTCCTCCTTCGCGTACACACTGTTTTTATGATTCCGAACCCATCTAACTCACAAAATCGTCTAAAAGACCATTTAAACCAATGCCTCCCTTTTGTTTCTTTTCCTTATACATTCATTTTTTCCACGTTTTTGCACTCAAGACAACTTTCCTCCTTCGCGTACACACTGTTTTTATAATTCCGAACCCATCTGACTCAAAAAATCGTCTAAAAGACCATTTAAACCAATACCTCCCTTTTGTTTCTTTTCCTTATACATTCATTTTTTCCACGTTTTTGCACTCAAAACAACTTTCCTCCTTCGCGTAGACACTGTTTTTATGATTCCGAACCCATCTGACTCACAAAATCGCCTAAAAGACCATTTAAACCAATACCTCCCTTTTCTTTCTTTTCCTTATACATTCATTTTTTAAACGTTTTTGCACTCAAAACAACTTTCCTCCTTCGCGTACACATTGTTTTTAAGATTCCAAACCCATCTGACTCACAAAACTGTCTAAAAAGCCATTTAAACCAATACCGCCCTTTTGTTTTTTTTTCGTTATACATTAATTTTTTCCACGTTTTTGCACTCAAAACAATTTTCCTCCTTCTTTTACACACTTTTCTGATGATTCCGAACCTACCTGACTCACAAAACCGTCAAAAGGCCATTTAAACCAATACCGCCCTTTTGTTTCTTTTCCTTATACTTTCATTTTTTCCACGTTTTTCCAACTTTCCTCCTTCTCGTACACACTTTTTTTATGATTCCGAACCCACCTGACTCACAAAACCGTCTAAAAGACCATTTAAACCAATAATTCCCTTTTGTTTCTTTTCCTTATACATTCATTTTTTCCACGTTTTTGCACTCAAAACAACTTTCCTCCTTCGCGTACACACTTTTTTTATGATTCCGAACCCATCTGTCTCACAAAATCGTCTAAAAGACCATTTAAACCAATACCTCCCTTTTGTTTCTTTTCCTTATAGATTCATTTTTTCCACGTTTTTGCACTCAAAACAACTTTCCTCCTTCGCGTACACACTGTTTTTAAGATTCCAAACCCATCTGATTCACAAGATCGTTAAAAAGGCCTTTTAAACCAATACCGCTCTTTTGTTTCTTTTCCTTATACATTCATTTTTTCCACGTTTTTCCAACTTTCCTCCTTCTCGTACAAATTTTTTTTATGAATCCGAACCCACCTAACTCACAAAACCGTCTAAAAGGCCATTTAAACTAAAACCGCCCATTTGTTTCTTTTCCTTATACATTCATTTTTCTTACGTTTTTGCACTCAAGACAACTTTCGTCCTTCGCGTACACACCGTTTTTATGATTCCGAACCCATCTGACTCACAAAATCGTCTAAAAGACCATTTAAACCCATACCACCCTTTTGTTTCTTTTCCTTATACATTCATTTTTTCCACGTTTTTGCACTCAAAACAACATTCCTCCTTCTTTTACACACTTTTCTGATGATTCCGAACCTACCTGACTCACAAAACCGTCTAAAAGGCCATTTAAACCAATACCGCCCTTTTGTTTCTTTTCCTTATACATTCATTTTTTCCACGTTTTTCCAACTTTCCTCCTTCTCGTACACACTTTTTTTATGATTCCGAACCCACCTGACTAATAAAACCGTCTAAAAGACCATTTAAACCAATACCTCCCTTTTGTTTCTTTTCCTTATACATTCATTTTTTCCACGTTTTTGCACTCAAAACAACTTTCCTCCTTCGCGTAACACTGTTTTTAAGATTTCAAACCCATCTGACTCACAAAACTGTCTAAAAAGACATTTAAACCAATACCGCCCTTTTGTTTCTTTTCCTTACACATTCATTTTTTCCACGTTTTTGCACTCAAAACAATTTTCCTCCTTCGCGTACACAATTTTTTTATGATTCCGAACCCATCTGACTCACAAAATCGTTAAAAAGGCCATTTAAACCAATACCGCCCTTTTGTTTCTTTTCCTTATACATTCATTTTTTCCACGTTTTTCCAACTTTCCTCCTTCTCGTACACACTTTTTTTATGAATCCGAACCCACCTGACTCACAAAAGGCCATTTAAACCAATACCGCCCTTTTGTTTCTTTTCCTTATACATTCATTTTTTCCACGTTTTTGCACTCAAAACAACATTCCTCCTTCTTTTACACACTTTTCTGATGATTCCGAACCTACCTGACTCACAAAACCGTCTAAAAGGCCATTTAAACCAATACCGCCCTTTTGTTTCTTTTCCTTATACATTCATTTTTTCCACGTTTTTGCACTCAAAACAATTTTCCTCCTTCGCGTACGCAATTTTTTTATGATTCCGAACCCATCTGACTCACAAAATCGTTAAAAAGGCCATTTAAACCACTACCGCCCTTTTGTTTCTTTTCCTTATACATTCATTTTTCCACGTTTTTGCACTCAAAACAACATTCCTCCTTCTTTTACACACTTTTCTGATGATTCCGAACCTACCTGACTCACAAAACCGTCAAAAGGCCATTTAAACCAATACCGCCCTTTTGTTAATTTTCCTTATACATTCATTTTTCCACGTTTTTCCAACTTTCCTCATTCTCGTACACACTTTTTTTATGATTCCGAACCCACCTGACTCACAAAACCGTCTAAAAGACCATTTAAACCAATAATTCCCTTTTGTTTCTTTTCCTTACACATTCATTTTTTCCACGTTTTTGCACTCAAAACAACTTTCCTCCTTCGGGTACACACTTTTTTTATGATTCCGAACCCATCTGACTCACAAAATCGTCTAAAAGACCATTTAAACCCATACCACCCTTTTGTTTCTTTTCCTTATACATTCATTTTTTCCACGTTTTTGCACTCAAAACAACTTTCCACCTTCGCGTACACACTGTTTTTATGATTCCGAACCTACCTGACTCACAAAACTGTCTAAAAAGCCATTTAAACCAATACCGCCCTTTTGTTTCTTTTCCTTATACATTTATTTTTTCCACGTTTCGGCACTCAAAACAACTTTCCTCCTTCGCGTACACACTGTTTTTAAGATTCCAAACCCATCTGACTCACAAAATCGTCTAAAAGACCATTTAAACCAATGCCTCCCTTTTGTTTCTTTTCCTTATACATTCATTTTTTCCACGTTTTTGCACTCAAGACAACTTTCCTCCTTCGCGTACACACTGTTTTTATGATTCCGAACCCATCTGACTCAAAAAATCCTCTAAAAGACCATTTAAACCAATACCTCCCTTTTGTTTCTTTTCCTTATACATTCATTTTTTCCACGTTTTTGCACTCAAAACAACTTTCCTCCTTCGCGTAGACACTGTTTTTATGATTCCGAACCCATCTGACTCACAAAATCGCCTAAAAGACCATTTAAACCAATACCTCCCTTTTCTTTCTTTTCCTTATACATTCATTTTTTAAACGTTTTTGCACTCAAAACAACTTTCCTCCTTCGCGTACACACTGTTTTTAAGATTCCAAACCCATCTGACTCACAAAACTGTCTAAAAAGCCATTTAAACCAATACCGCCCTTTTGTTTTTTTTCGTTATACATTAATTTTTTCCACGTTTTTGCACTCAAAACAACTTTCCTCCTTCGCGTATACACAGTTTTTATGATTCCGAACCCATCTGACTCACAAAATCGTCTAAAAGACCATTTAAACCAATACTTCCCTTTTGTTTCTTTTCCTTATACATTCATTTTTTCCACGTTTTTGCACTCAAAACAACATTCCTCCTTCTTTTACACACTTTTCTGATGATTCCGAACCTACCTGACTCACAAAACCGTCAAAAGGCCATTTAAACCAATACCGCCCTTTTGTTAATTTTCCTTATACATTCATTTTTTCCACGTTTTTCCAACTTTCCTCATTCTCGTACACACTTTTTTTATGATTCCGAACCCACCTGACTCACAAAACCGTCTAAAAGACCATTTAAACCAATAATTCCCTTTTGTTTCTTTTCCTTACACATTCATTTTTTCCACGTTTTTGCACTCAAAACAACTTTCCTCCTTCGGGTACACACTTTTTTTATGATTCCGAACCCATCTGTCTCACAAAATCGTCTAAAAGACCATTTAAACCAATACCTCCCTTTTGTTTCTTTTCCTTATAGATTCATTTTTTCCAAATTTTTGCACTCAAAACAACTTTCCTCCTTCGCGTACACACTGTTTTTAAGATTCCAAACCCATCTGACTCACAAAACTGTCTAAAAAGCCATTTAAACCAATACCACCCTTTTGTTTCTTTTCCTTATACATTCAATTTTTTCCACGTTTTTGCACTCAAAAACACTTTCCTCCGCGTACACACTTTTTTTATGATTCCGAACCCATCTGTCTCACAAAATCGTCTAAAAGACCATTTAAACCAATACCTCCCTTTTGTTTCTTTTCCTTATAGATTCATTTTTTCCACGTTTTTGCACTCAAAACAACTTTCCTCCTTCGCGTACACACTGTTTTTAAGACTCCCAACCCATCTGACTCACAAAACTGTCTAAAAAGCCATTTAAACCAATACCGCCCTTTTGTTTCTTTTCCTTATACTTTCATTTTTTCCACGTTTTTGCACTCAAAACAATTTTCCTCCTTCGCGTACACACTGTTTTTAAGATTCCAAACCCATCTGATTCACAAAATCGTTAAAAAGGCCTTTTAAACCAATACCGCTCTTTTGTTTCTTTTCCTTATACATTCATTTTTTCCACGTTTTTCCAACTTTCCTCCTTCTCGTACACACTTTTTTCATGAATCCGAACCCACCTGACTCACAAAACCGTCTAAAAGGCCATTTAAACTAATACCGCCCATTTGTTTCTTTTCCTTATACATTCATTTTTCTTACGTTTTTGCACTCAAGACAACTTTCGTCTTTCGCGTACACACCGTTTTTATGATTCCGAACCCATCTGACTCACAAAATCGTCTAAAAGACCATTTAAACCCATACCACCCTTTTGTTTCTTTTCCTTATACATTCATTTTTTCCACGTTTTTGCACTCAAAACAACATTCCTCCTTCTTTTACACACTTTTCTGATGATTCCGAACCTACCTGACTCACAAAACCGTCTAAAAGGCCATTTAAACCAATACCGCCCTTTTGTTTCTTTTCCTTATACATTCATTTTTTCCACGTTTTTCCAACTTTCCTCCTTCTCGTACACACTTTTTTTATGATTCCGAACCCACCTGACTAATAAAACCGTCTAAAAGACCATTTAAACCAATACCTCCCTTTTGTTTCTTTTCCTTATACATTCATTTTTTCACACGTTTTTGCACTCAAAACAAGTTTCGTCCTTCGCGTACACACTTTTTTTATGATTCCGAACCCATCTGTCTCACAAAATCGTCTATAAGACCATTTAAACCAATAACTCCCTTTTGTTTCTTTTCCTTATACATTCATTTTTTCCACGTTTTTGCACTCAAAACAACTTTCCTCCTTCGCGTAACACTGTTTTTAAGATTCCAAACCCATCTGACTCACAAAACTGTCTAAAAAGCCATTTAAACCAATACCGCCCTTTTGTTTCTTTTCCTTATACATTCATTTTTTCCACGTTTTTGCACTCAAAACAATTTTCCTCCTTCGCGTACACAATTTTTTTATGATTCCGAACCCATCTGACTCACAAAATCGTTAAAAAGGCCATTTAAACCAATACCGCCCTTTTGTTTCTTTTCCTTATACATTCATTTTTTCCACGTTTTTCCAACTTTCCTCCTTCTCGTACACACTTTTTTTATGAATCCGAACCCACCTGACTCACAAAAGGCCATTTAAACCAATACCGCCCTTTTGTTTCTTTTCCTTATACATTCATTTTTTCCACGTTTTTCCAACTTTCCTCCTTCTCGTACACACTTTTTTTATGATTCCGAACCCACCTGACTCACAAAACCGTCAAAAGGCCATTTAAACCAATACCGCCCTTTTGTTAATTTTCCTTATACATTCATTTTTTCCACGTTTTTCCAACTTTCCTCATTCTCGTACACACTTTTTTTATGATTCCGAACCCACCTGACTCACAAAACCGTCTAAAAGACCATTTAAACCAATAATTCCCTTTTGTTTCTTTTCCTTACACATTCATTTTTTCCACGTTTTTGCACTCAAAACAACTTTCCTCCTTCGGGTACACACTTTTTTTATGATTCCGAACCCATCTGTCTCACAAAATCGTCTAAAAGACCATTTAAACCAATACCTCCCTTTTGTTTCTTTTCCTTATAGATTCATTTTTTCCAAATTTTTGCACTCAAAACAACTTTCCTCCTTCGCGTACACACTGTTTTTAAGATTCCAAACCCATCTGACTCACAAAACTGTCTAAAAAGCCATTTAAACCAATACCACCCTTTTGTTTCTTTTCCTTATACATTCAATTTTTTCCACGTTTTTGCAATCAAAAACACTTTCCTCCTTCGCGTACACTATTTTTTTACGATTCCGAACCCATCTGATTTACAAAATCGTTAAAAAGGCCATTTAAACCAATACCGCCCTTTTGTTTCTTTTCCTTATACATTCATTTTTTCCACGTTTTTCCAACTTTCCTCCTTCTCGTACACACTTTTTTTATGAATCCGAACCCACCTGACTCACAAAACCGTCTAAAAGGCCATTTAAACTAATACCGCCCATTTGTTTCTTTTCCTTATACATTCATTTTTCTTACGTTTTTGCACTCAAGACAACTTTCGTCCTTCGCGTACACACCGTTTTTATGATTCCGAACCCATCTGACTCACAAAATCGTCTAAAAGACCATTTAAACCCATACCACCCTTTTGTTTCTTTTCCTTATACATTCATTTTTTCCACGTTTTTGCACTCAAAACAACATTCCGCCTTCTCGTACACACTTTTTTTATGATTCCGAACCCACCTGACACATAAAATCGTTAAAAAGGCCATTTAAACCAATACCGCCCTTTTGTTTCTTTTCCTTATACATTCATTTTTTCCACGTTTTTGCACTCAAAACAACTTTCCTCCTTCGCGTAACACTGTTTTTAAGATTCCAAACCCATCTGACTCACAAAACTGTCTAAAAAGCCATTTAAACCAATACCGCCCTTTTGTTTCTTTTCCTTATACATTCATTTTTTCCACGTTTTTGCACTCAAAACAATTTTCCTCCTTCGCGTACACAATTTTTTTATGATTCCGAAACCACCTGACTCACAAAATCGTTAAAAAGGCCATTTAAACCAATACCGCCCTTTTGTTTCTTTTCCTTATACATTCATTTTTTCCACGTTTTTCCAACTTTCCTCCTTCTCGTACACACTTTTTTTATGAATCCGAACCCACCTGACTCACAAAAGGCCATTTAAACCAATACCGCCCATTTGTTTCTTTTCCTTATACATTCATTTTTCTTACGTTTTTGCACTCAAGACAACTTTCGTCCTTCGCGTACACACCGTTTTTATGATTCCGAACCCATCTGACTCACAAAATCGTCTAAAAGACCATTTAAACCCATACCACCCTTTTGTTTCTTTTCCTTATACATTCATTTTTTCCACGTTTTTGCACTCAAAACAACATTCCTCCTTCTTTTACACACTTTTCTGATGATTCCGAACCTACCTGACTCACAAAACCGTCTAAAAGGCCATTTAAACCAATAACGCCCTTTTGTTTCTTTTCCTTATACATTCATTTTTTTAAACGTTTTTCCAACTTTCCTCCTTCTCGTACACACTTTTTTTATGATTCCGAACCCACCTGACACATAAAACCGTCTAAAAGACCATTTAAACCAATACCTCCCTTTTGTTTCTTTTCCTTATACATTCATTTTTTCCACGTTTTTGCACTCAAAACAACTTTCCTCCTTCGCGTACACACTTTTTTTATGATTCCGAACCCATCTGATTCACAAAATCGTTAAAAAGGCCATTTAAACCAATACCGCCCTTTTGTTTCTTTTCCTTATACATTCATTTTTTCCACGTTTTTCCAACTTTCCTCCTTCTCGTACACACTTCTTTTATGAATCCGAACCCACCTGACTCACAAAACCGTCTAAAAGGCCATTTAAACTAATACCGCCCATTTGTTTCTTTTCCTTATACATTCATTTTTCTTACGTTTTTGCACTCAAGACAACTTTCGTCCTTCGCGTACACACCGTTTTTATGATTCCGAACCCATCTGACTCACAAAATCGTCTAAAAGACCATTTAAACCCATACCACCCTTTTGTTTCTTTTCCTTATACATTCATTTTTTCCACGTTTTTGCACTCAAAACAACATTCCTTCTTCTCGTACACACTTTTTTTATGATTCCGAACCCACCTGACACATAAAACCGTCTAAAAGACCATTTAAACCAATACCTCCCTTTTGTTTCTTTTCCTTATACATTCATTTTTTCCACGTTTTTGCACTTCGTCCTTCGCGTACACACTTTTTTTATGATTCCGAACCCATCTGTCTCACAAAATCGTCTATAAGACCATTTAAACCAATAACTCCCTTTTGTTTCTTTTCCTTATACATTCATTTTTTCCACGTTTTTGCACTCAAAACAACTTTCCTCCTTCGCGTAACACTGTTTTTAAGATTCCAAACCCATCTGACTCACAAAACTGTCTAAAAAGCCATTTAAACCAAAACCGCCCTTTTGTTTCTTTTCCTTATACATTCATTTTTTCCACGTTTTTGCACTCAAAACAATTTTCCTCATTCGCGTACACAATTTTTTTATGATTCCGAAACCACCTGACTCACAAAATCGTTAAAAAGGCCATTTAAACCAATACCGCCCTTTTGTTTCTTTTCCTTATACATTCATTTTTTCCACGTTTTTCCAACTTTCCTCCTTCTCGTACACACTTTTTTTATGAATCCGAACCCACCTGACTCACAAAAGGCCATTTAAACCAATACCGCCCATTTGTTTCTTTTCCTTATACATTCATTTTTCTTACGTTTTTGCACTCAAGACAACTTTCGTCCTTCGCGTACACACCGTTTTTATGATTCCGAACCCATCTGACTCACAAAATCGTCTAAAAGACCATTTAAACCCATACCACCCTTTTGTTTCTTTTCCTTATACATTCATTTTTTCCACGTTTTTGCACTCAAAACCACATTCCTCCTTCTTTTACACACTTTTCTGATGATTCCGAACCTACCTGACTCACAAAACCGTCTAAAAAGCCATTTAAACCAATAACGCCCTTTTGTTTCTTTTCCTTATACATTCATTTTTTTAAACGTTTTTCCAACTTTCCTCCTTCTCGTACACACTTTTTTTATGATTCCGAACCCACCTGACACATAAAACCGTCTAAAAGACCATTTAAACCAATACCTCCCTTTTGTTTCTTTTCCTTATACATTCATTTTTTCCACGTTTTTGCACTCAAAACAACTTTCCTCCTTCGCGTACACACTTTTTTTATGATTCCGAACCCATCTGTCTTACAAAATCGTCTAAAAGACCATTTAAACCAATTCCGCCCTTTTTTTTTTTTCCTTATGCATTCATTTTTCTTACGTTTTTGCACTCAAGACAGCTTTCCTCCTTCGCGAACACACTGTTTTTATGATTTCGAACCCATCTGACTCACAAAATAAGACCATTTAAACCAATACCTCCCTTTTGTTTCTTTTCCTTATACATTCATTTTTTCCACGTTTTTGCACTCAAAACAACTTTCCTCCTTCGCGTACACACTGTTTTTATGATTCCGAACCTACCTGACTCACAAAACTGTCTAAAAAGCCATTTAAACCAATACCGCCCTTTTGTTTCTTTTCCTTATACATTTATTTTTTCCACGTTTCGGCACTCAAAACAACTTTCCTCCTTCGCGTACACACTGTTTTTAACATTCCAAACCCATCTGACTCACAAAATCGTCTAAAAGACCATTTAAACCAATGCCTCCCTTTTGTTTCTTTTCCTTATACATTCATTTTTTCCACGTTTTTGCACTCAAGACAACTTTCCTCCTTCGCGTACACACTGTTTTTATGATTCCGAACCCATCTGACTCAAAAAATCGTCTAAAAGACCATTTAAACCAATACCTCCCTTTTGTTTCTTTTCCTTATACATTCATTTTTTCCACGTTTTTGCACTCAAAACAACTTTCCTCCTTCGCGTAGACACTGTTTTTATGATTCCGAACCCATCTGACACAAAATCGCCTAAAAGACCATTTAAACCAATACCTCCCTTTTCTTTCTTTTCCTTATACATTCATTTTTTAAACGTTTTTGCACTCAAAACAACTTTCCTCCTTCGCGTACACACTGTTTTTAAGATTCCAAACCCATCTGACTCACAAAACTGTCTAAAAAGCCATTTAAACCAATACCGCCCTTTTGTTTTTTTTCGTTATACATTAATTTTTTCCACGTTTTTGCACTCAAAACAACTTTCCTCCTTCGCGTATACACAGTTTTTATGATTCCGAACCCATCTGACTCACAAAACCGTCTAAAAGACCATTTAAACCAATACCTCCCTTTTGTTTCTTTTGTTTCTTTTCCTTGTTTCCTTTCCTTTACATTCATTTTTTCCACGTTTTTGCACTCAAAACAACTTTCCTCCTTCGCGTACACACTTTTTTTATGATTCCGAACCCATCTGATTCACAAAATCGTTAAAAAGGCCATTTAAACCAATACCGCCCTTTTGTTTCTTTTCCTTATACATTCATTTTTTCCACGTTTTTCCAACTTTCCTCCTTCTCGTACACACTTTTTTTATGAATCCGAACCCACCTGACTCACAAAACCGTCTAAAAGGCCATTTAAACTAATACCGCCCATTTGTTTCTTTTCCTTATACATTCATTTTTCTTACGTTTTTGCACTCAAGACAACTTTCGTCCTTTGCGTACACACCGTTTTTATGATTCCGAACCCATCTGACTCACAAAATCGTCTAAAAGACCATTTAAACCCATACCACCCTTTTGTTTCTTTTCCTTATACATTCATTTTTTCCACGTTTTTGCACTCAAAACAACATTCCTTCTTCTCGTACACACTTTTTTTATGATTCCGAACCCACCTGACACATAAAACCGTCTAAAAGACCATTTAAACCAATACCTCCCTTTTGTTTCTTTTCCTTATACATTCATTTTTTCCACGTTTTTGCACTTCGTCCTTCGCGTACACACTTTTTTTATGATTCCGAACCCATCTGTCTCACAAAATCGTCTATAAGACCATTTAAACCAATAACTCCCTTTTGTTTCTTTTCCTTATACATTCATTTTTTCCACGTTTTTGCACTCAAAACAACTTTCCTCCTTCGCGTAACACTGTTTTTAAGATTCCAAACCCATCTGACTCACAAAACTGTCTAAAAAGCCATTTAAACCAATACCGCCCTTTTGTTTCTTTTCCTTATACATTCATTTTTTCCACGTTTTTGCACTCAAAACAATTTTCCTCCTTCGCGTACACAATTTTTTTATGATTCCGAACCCATCTGACTCACAAAATCGTTAAAAAGGCCATTTAAACCAATACCGCCCTTTTGTTTCTTTTCCTTATACATTCATTTTTTCCACGTTTTTCCAACTTTCCTCCTTCTCGTACACACTTTTTTTATGAATCCGAACCCACCTGACTCACAAAAGGCCATTTAAACCAATACCGCCCTTTTGTTTCTTTTCCTTATACATTCATTTTTTCCACGTTTTTCCAACTTTCCTCCTTCTCGTACACACTTTTTTTATGATTCCGAACCCACCTGACTCACAAAACCGTCAAAAGGCCATTTAAACCAATACCGCCCTTTTGTTAATTTTCCTTATACATTCATTTTTTCCACGTTTTTCCAACTTTCCTCATTCTCGTACACACTTTTTTTATGATTCCGAACCCACCTGACTCACAAAACCGTCTAAAAGACCATTTAAACCAATAATTCCCTTTTGTTTCTTTTCCTTACACATTCATTTTTTCCACGTTTTTGCACTCAAAACAACTTTCCTCCTTCGGGTACACACTTTTTTTATAATTCCGAACCCATCTGTCTCACAAAATCGTCTAAAAGACCATTTAAACCAATACCTCCCTTTTGTTTCTTTTCCTTATAGATTCATTTTTTCCAAATTTTTGCACTCAAAACAACTTTCCTCCTTCGCGTACACACTGTTTTTAAGATTCCAAACCCATCTGACTCACAAAACTGTCTAAAAAGCCATTTAAACCAATACCACCCTTTTGTTTCTTTTCCTTATACATTCAATTTTTTCCACGTTTTTGCAATCAAAAACACTTTCCTCCTTCGCGTACACTATTTTTTTACGATTCCGAACCCATCTGATTTACAAAATCGTTAAAAAGGCCATTTAAACCAATACCGCCCTTTTGTTTCTTTTCCTTATACATTCATTTTTTCCACGTTTTTCCAACTTTCCTCCTTCTCGTACACACTTTTTTTATGAATCCGAACCCACCTGACTCACAAAACCGTCTAAAAGGCCATTTAAACTAATACCGCCCATTTGTTTCTTTTCCTTATACATTCATTTTTCTTACGTTTTTGCACTCAAGACAACTTTCGTCCTTCGCGTACACACCGTTTTTATGATTCCGAACCCATCTGACTCACAAAATCGTCTAAAAGACCATTTAAACCCATACCACCCTTTTGTTTCTTTTCCTTATACATTCATTTTTTCCACGTTTTTGCACTCAAAATAACATTCCTCCTTCTCGTACACACTTTTTTTATGATTCCGAACCCACCTGACACATAAAATCGTTAAAAAGGCCATTTAAACCAATACCGCCCTTTTGTTTCTTTTCCTTTTACATTCATTTTTTCCACGTTTTTGCACTCAAAACAACTTTCCTCCTTCGCGTAACACTGTTTTTAAGATTCCAAACCCATCTGACTCACAAAACTGTCTAAAAAGCCATTTAAACCAATACCGCCCTTTTGTTTCTTTTCCTTATACATTCATTTTTTCCACGTTTTTGCACTCAAAACAATTTTCCTCCTTCGCGTACACAATTTTTTTATGATTCCGAAACCACCTGACTCACAAAATCGTTAAAAAGGCCATTTAAACCAATACCGCCCTTTTGTTTCTTTTCCTTATACATTCATTTTTTCCACGTTTTTCCAACTTTCCTCCTTCTCGTACACACTTTTTTTATGAATCCGAACCCACCTGACTCACAAAAGGCCATTTAAACCAATACCGCCCATTTGTTTCTTTTCCTTATACATTCATTTTTCTTACGTTTTTGCACTCAAGACAACTTTCGTCCTTCGCGTACACACCGTTTTTATGATTCCGAACCCATCTGACTCACAAAATCGTCTAAAAGACCATTTAAACCCATACCACCCTTTTGTTTCTTTTCCTTATACATTCATTTTTTCCACGTTTTTGCACTCAAAACAACATTCCTCCTTCTTTTACACACTTTTCTGATGATTCCGAACCTACCTGACTCACAAAACCGTCTAAAAGGCCATTTAAACCAATAACGCCCTTTTGTTTCTTTTCCTTATACATTCATTTTTTTAAACGTTTTTCCAACTTTCCTCCTTCTCGTACACACCTTTTTTATGATTCCGAACCCACCTGACACATAAAACCGTCTAAAAGACCATTTAAACCAATACCTCCCTTTTGTTTCTTTTCCTTATACATTCATTTTTTCCACGTTTTTGCACTCAAAACAACTTTCCTCCTTCGCGTACACACTTTTTTTATGATTCCGAACCCATCTGATTCACAAAATCGTTAAAAAGGCCATTTAAACCAATACCGCCCTTTTGTTTCTTTTCCTTATACATTCATTTTTTCCACGTTTTTCCAACTTTCCTCCTTCTCGTACACACTTCTTTTATGAATCCGAACCCACCTGACTCACAAAACCGTCTAAAAGGCCATTTAAACTAATACCGCCCATTTGTTTCTTTTCCTTATACATTCATTTTTCTTACGTTTTTGCACTCAAGACAACTTTCGTCCTTCGCGTACACACCGTTTTTATGATTCCGAACCCATCTGACTCACAAAATCGTCTAAAAGACCATTTAAACCCATACCACCCTTTTGTTTCTTTTCCTTATACATTCATTTTTTCCACGTTTTTGCACTCAAAACAACATTCCTTCTTCTCGTACACACTTTTTTTATGATTCCGAACCCACCTGACACATAAAACCGTCTAAAAGACCATTTAAACCAATACCTCCCTTTTGTTTCTTTTCCTTATACATTCATTTTTTCCACGTTTTTGCACTTCGTCCTTCGCGTACACACTTTTTTTATGATTCCGAACCCATCTGTCTCACAAAATCGTCTATAAGACCATTTAAACCAATAACTCCCTTTTGTTTCTTTTCCTTATACATTCATTTTTTCCACGTTTTTGCACTCAAAACAACTTTCCTCCTTCGCGTAACACTGTTTTTAAGATTCCAAACCCATCTGACTCACAAAACTGTCTAAAAAGCCATTTAAACCAATACCGCCCTTTTGTTTCTTTTCCTTATACATTCATTTTTTCCACGTTTTTGCACTCAAAACAATTTTCCTCCTTCGCGTACACAATTTTTTTATGATTCCGAAACCACCTGACTCACAAAATCGTTAAAAAGGCCATTTAAACCAATACCGCCCTTTTGTTTCTTTTCCTTATACATTCATTTTTTCCACGTTTTTCCAACTTTCCTCCTTCTCGTACACACTTTTTTTATGAATCCGAACCCACCTGACTCACAAAAGGCCATTTAAACCAATACCGCCCATTTGTTTCTTTTCCTTATACATTCATTTTTCTTACGTTTTTGCACTCAAGACAACTTTCGTCCTTCGCGTACACACCGTTTTTATGATTCCGAACCCATCTGACTCACAAAATCGTCTAAAAGACCATTTAAACCCATACCACCCTTTTGTTTCTTTTCCTTATACATTCATTTTTTCCACGTTTTTGCACTCAAAACAACATTCCTCCTTCTTTTACACACTTTTCTGATGATTCCGAACCTACCTGACTCACAAAACCGTCTAAAAAGCCATTTAAACCAATACCACCCTTTTGTTTCTTTTCCTTATACATTCAATTTTTTCCACGTTTTTGCAATCAAAAACACTTTCCTCCTTCGCGTACACTATTTTTTTACGATTCCGAACCCATCTGATTTACAAAATCGTTAAAAAGGCCATTTAAACCAATACCGCCCTTTTGTTTCTTTTCCTTATACATTCATTTTTTCCACGTTTTTCCAACTTTCCTCCTTCTCGTACACACTTTTTTTATGAATCCGAACCCACCTGACTCACAAAACCGTCTAAAAGGCCATTTAAACTAATACCGCCCATTTGTTTCTTTTCCTTATACATTCATTTTTCTTACGTTTTTGCACTCAAGACAACTTTCGTCCTTCGCGTACACACCGTTTTTATGATTCCGAACCCATCTGACTCACAAAATCGTCTAAAAGACCATTTAAACCCATACCACCCTTTTGTTTCTTTTCCTTATACATTCATTTTTTCCACGTTTTTGCACTCAAAACAACATTCCTCCTTCTCGTACACACTTTTTTTATGATTCCGAACCCACCTGACACATAAAATCGTTAAAAAGGCCATTTAAACCAATACCGCCCTTTTGTTTCTTTTCCTTTTACATTCATTTTTTCCACGTTTTTGCACTCAAAACAACTTTCCTCCTTCGCGTAACACTGTTTTTAAGATTCCAAACCCATCTGACTCACAAAACTGTCTAAAAAGCCATTTAAACCAATACCGCCCTTTTGTTTCTTTTCCTTATACATTCATTTTTTCCACGTTTTTGCACTCAAAACAATTTTCCTCCTTCGCGTACACAATTTTTTTATGATTCCGAAACCACCTGACTCACAAAATCGTTAAAAAGGCCATTTAAACCAATACCGCCCTTTTGTTTCTTTTCCTTATACATTCATTTTTTCCACGTTTTTCCAACTTTCCTCCTTCTCGTACACACTTTTTTTATGAATCCGAACCCACCTGACTCACAAAAGGCCATTTAAACCAATACCGCCCATTTGTTTCTTTTCCTTATACATTCATTTTTCTTACGTTTTTGCACTCAAGACAACTTTCGTCCTTCGCGTACACACCGTTTTTATGATTCCGAACCCATCTGACTCACAAAATCGTCTAAAAGACCATTTAAACCCATACCACCCTTTTGTTTCTTTTCCTTATACATTCATTTTTTCCACGTTTTTGCACTCAAAACAACATTCCTCCTTCTTTTACACACTTTTCTGATGATTCCGAACCTACCTGACTCACAAAACCGTCTAAAAGGCCATTTAAACCAATAACGCCCTTTTGTTTCTTTTCCTTATACATTCATTTTTTTAAACGTTTTTCCAACTTTCCTCCTTCTCGTACACACCTTTTTTATGATTCCGAACCCACCTGACACATAAAACCGTCTAAAAGACCATTTAAACCAATACCTCCCTTTTGTTTCTTTTCCTTATACATTCATTTTTTCCACGTTTTTGCACTCAAAACAACTTTCCTCCTTCGCGTACACACTTTTTTTATGATTCCGAACCCATCTGATTCACAAAATCGTTAAAAAGGCCATTTAAACCAATACCGCCCTTTTGTTTCTTTTCCTTATACATTCATTTTTTCCACGTTTTTCCAACTTTCCTCCTTCTCGTACACACTTCTTTTATGAATCCGAACCCACCTGACTCACAAAACCGTCTAAAAGGCCATTTAAACTAATACCGCCCATTTGTTTCTTTTCCTTATACATTCATTTTTCTTACGTTTTTGCACTCAAGACAACTTTCGTCCTTCGCGTACACACCGTTTTTATGATTCCGAACCCATCTGACTCACAAAATCGTCTAAAAGACCATTTAAACCCATACCACCCTTTTGTTTCTTTTCCTTATACATTCATTTTTTCCACGTTTTTGCACTCAAAACAACATTCCTTCTTCTCGTACACACTTTTTTTATGATTCCGAACCCACCTGACACATAAAACCGTCTAAAAGACCATTTAAACCAATACCTCCCTTTTGTTTCTTTTCCTTATACATTCATTTTTTCCACGTTTTTGCACTTCGTCCTTCGCGTACACACTTTTTTTATGATTCCGAACCCATCTGTCTCACAAAATCGTCTATAAGACCATTTAAACCAATAACTCCCTTTTGTTTCTTTTCCTTATACATTCATTTTTTCCACGTTTTTGCACTCAAAACAACTTTCCTCCTTCGCGTAACACTGTTTTTAAGATTCCAAACCCATCTGACTCACAAAACTGTCTAAAAAGCCATTTAAACCAATACCGCCCTTTTGTTTCTTTTCCTTATACATTCATTTTTTCCACGTTTTTGCACTCAAAACAATTTTCCTCCTTCGCGTACACAATTTTTTTATGATTCCGAAACCACCTGACTCACAAAATCGTTAAAAAGGCCATTTAAACCAATACCGCCCTTTTGTTTCTTTTCCTTATACATTCATTTTTTCCACGTTTTTCCAACTTTCCTCCTTCTCGTACACACTTTTTTTATGAATCCGAACCCACCTGACTCACAAAAGGCCATTTAAACCAATACCGCCCATTTGTTTCTTTTCCTTATACATTCATTTTTCTTACGTTTTTGCACTCAAGACAACTTTCGTCCTTCGCGTACACACCGTTTTTATGATTCCGAACCCATCTGACTCACAAAATCGTCTAAAAGACCATTTAAACCCATACCACCCTTTTGTTTCTTTTCCTTATACATTCATTTTTTCCACGTTTTTGCACTCAAAACAACATTCCTCCTTCTTTTACACACTTTTCTGATGATTCCGAACCTACCTGACTCACAAAACCGTCTAAAAAGCCATTTAAACCAATAACGCCCTTTTGTTTCTTTTCCTTATACATTCATTTTTTTAAACGTTTTTCCAACTTTCCTCCTTCTCGTACACACTTTTTTTATGATTCCGAACCCACCTGACACATAAAACCGTCTAAAAGACCATTTAAACCAATACCTCCCTTTTGTTTCTTTTCCTTATACATTCATTTTTTCCACGTTTTTGCACTCAAAACAACTTTCCTCCTTCGCGTACACACTTTTTTTATGATTCCGAACCCATCTGTCTTACAAAATCGTCTAAAAGACCATTTAAACCAATTCCGCCCTTTTTTTTTTTCCTTATGCATTCATTTTTCTTACGTTTTTGCACTCAAGACAGCTTTCCTCCTTCGCGAACACACTGTTTTTATGATTTCGAACCCATCTGACTCACAAAATAAGACCATTTAAACCAATAACTCCCTTTTGTTTCTTTTCCTTATACATTCATTTTTTCCACGTTTTTGCACTCAAAACAACTTTCCTCCTTCGCGTACACACTGTTTTTATGATTCCGAACCTACCTGACTCACAAAACTGTCTAAAAAGCCATTTAAACCAATACCGCCCTTTTGTTTCTTTTCCTTATACATTTATTTTTTCCACGTTTCGGCACTCAAAACAACTTTCCTCCTTCGCGTAGACACTGTTTTTATGATTCCGAACCTATCTGACACAAAATCGCCTAAAAGACCATTTAAACCAATACCTCCCTTTTCTTTCTTTTCCTTATACATTCATTTTTTAAACGTTTTTGCACTCAAAACAACTTTCCTCCTTCGCGTACACACTGTTTTTAACATTCCAAACCCATCTGACTCACAAAATCGTCTAAAAGACCATTTAAACCAATGCCTTCCTTTTGTTTCTTTTCCTTATACATTCATTTTTTCCACGTTTTTGCACTCAAGACAACTTTCCTCCTTCGCGTACACACTGTTTTTATGATTCCGAACCCATCTGACTCAAAAAATCGTCTAAAAGACCATTTAAACCAATACCTCCCTTTTGTTTCTTTTCCTTATACATTCATTTTTTCCACGTTTTTGCACTCAAAACAACTTTCCTCCTTCGCGTAGACACTGTTTTTATGATTCCGAACCCATCTGACACAAAATCGCCTAAAAGACCATTTAAACCAATACCTCCCTTTTCTTTCTTTTCCTTATACATTCATTTTTTAAACGTTTTTGCACTCAAAACAACTTTCCTCCTTCGCGTACACACTGTTTTTAAGATTCCAAACCCATCTGACTCACAAAACTGTCTAAAAAGCCATTTAAACCAATACCGCCCTTTTGTTTTTTTTCGTTATACATTAATTTTTTCCACGTTTTTGCACTCAAAACAACTTTCCTCCTTCGCGTATACACAGTTTTTATGATTCCGAACCCATCTGACTCACAAAATCGTCTAAAAGACCATTTAAACCAATACCTCCCTTTTGTTTCTTTTCCTTATACATTCATTTTTTCCACGTTTTTGCACTCAAAACAACATTCCTCCTTCTTTTACACACTTTTCTGATGATTCCGAACCTACCTGACTCACAAAACCGTCAAAAGGCCATTTAAACCAATACCGCCCTTTTGTTTCTTTTCCTTATACATTCATTTTTTCCACGTTTTTCCAACTTTCCTCCTTCTCGTACACACTTTTTTTATGATTCCGAACCCACCTGACTCACAAAACCGTCTAAAAGACCATTTAAACCAATACCTCCCTTTTGTTTCTTTTCCTTATACATTCATTTTTTCCACGTTTTTGCACTCAAAACAACTTTCCTCCTTCGCGTACACACTTTTTTTATGATTCCGAACCCATCTGATTCACAAAATCGTTAAAAAGGCCATTTAAACCAATACCGCCCTTTTGTTTCTTTTCCTTATACATTCATTTTTTCCACGTTTTTCCAACTTTCCTCCTTCTCGTACACACTTTTTTTATGAATCCGAACCCACCTGACTCACAAAACCGTCTAAAAGGCCATTTAAACTAATACCGCCCATTTGTTTCTTTTCCTTATACATTCATTTTTCTTACGTTTTTGCACTCAAGACAACTTTCGTCCTTCGCGTACACACCGTTTTTATGATTCCGAACCCATCTGACTCACAAAATCGTCTAAAAGACCATTTAAACCCATACCACCCTTTTGTTTCTTTTCCTTATACATTCATTTTTTCCACGTTTTTGCACTCAAAACAACATTCCTTCTTCTCGTACACACTTTTTTTATGATTCCGAACCCACCTGACACATAAAACCGTCTAAAAGACCATTTAAACCAATACCTCCCTTTTGTTTCTTTTCCTTATACATTCATTTTTTCCACGTTTTTGCACTTCGTCCTTCGCGTACACACTTTTTTTATGATTCCGAACCCATCTGTCTCACAAAATCGTCTATAAGACCATTTAAACCAATAACTCCCTTTTGTTTCTTTTCCTTATACATTCATTTTTTCCACGTTTTTGCACTCAAAACAACTTTCCTCCTTCGCGTAACACTGTTTTTAAGATTCCAAACCCATCTGACTCACAAAACTGTCTAAAAAGCCATTTAAACCAATACCGCCCTTTTGTTTCTTTTCCTTATACATTCATTTTTTCCACGTTTTTGCACTCAAAACAATTTTCCTCCTTCGCGTACACAATTTTTTTATGATTCCGAAACCACCTGACTCACAAAATCGTTAAAAAGGCCATTTAAACCAATACCGCCCTTTTGTTTCTTTTCCTTATACATTCATTTTTTCCACGTTTTTCCAACTTTCCTCCTTCTCGTACACACTTTTTTTATGAATCCGAACCCACCTGACTCACAAAAGGCCATTTAAACCAATACCGCCCATTTGTTTCTTTTCCTTATACATTCATTTTTCTTACGTTTTTGCACTCAAGAACACTTTCGTCCTTCGCGTACACACCGTTTTTATGATTCCGAACCCATCTGACTCACAAAATCGTCTAAAAGACCATTTAAACCCATACCACCCTTTTGTTTCTTTTCCTTATACATTCATTTTTTCCACGTTTTTGCACTCAAAACAACATTCCTCCTTCTTTTACACACTTTTCTGATGATTCCGAACCTACCTGACTCACAAAACCGTCTAAAAAGCCATTTAAACCAATAACGCCCTTTTGTTTCTTTTCCTTATACATTCATTTTTTTAAACGTTTTTCCAACTTTCCTCCTTCTCGTACACACTTTTTTTATGATTCCGAACCCACCTGACACATAAAACCGTCTAAAAGACCATTTAAACCAATACCTCCCTTTTGTTTCTTTTCCTTATACATTCATTTTTTCCACGTTTTTGCACTCAAAACAACTTTCCTCCTTCGCGTACACACTTTTTTTATGATTCCGAACCCATCTGTCTTACAAAATCGTCTAAAAGACCATTTAAACCAATTCCGCCCTTTTTTTTTTTTCCTTATGCATTCATTTTTCTTACGTTTTTGCACTCAAGACAGCTTTCCTCCTTCGCGAACACACTGTTTTTATGATTTCGAACCCATCTGACTCACAAAATAAGACCATTTAAACCAATACCTCCCTTTTGTTTCTTTTCCTTATACATTCATTTTTTCCACGTTTTTGCACTCAAAACAACTTTCCTCCTTCGCGTACACACTGTTTTTATGATTCCGAACCTACCTGACTCACAAAACTGTCTAAAAAGCCATTTAAACCAATACCGCCCTTTTGTTTCTTTTCCTTATACATTTATTTTTTCCACGTTTCGGCACTCAAAACAACTTTCCTCCTTCGCGTACACACTGTTTTTAACATTCCAAACCCATCTGACTCACAAAATCGTCTAAAAGACCATTTAAACCAATGCCTCCCTTTTGTTTCTTTTCCTTATACATTCATTTTTTCCACGTTTTTGCACTCAAGACAACTTTCCTCCTTCGCGTACATACTGTTTTTATGATTCCGAACCCATCTGACTCAAAAAATCGTCTAAAAGACCATTTAAACCAATACCTCCCTTTTGTTTCTTTTCCTTATACATTCATTTTTTCCACGTTTTTGCACTCAAAACAACTTTCCTCCTTCGCGTAGACACTGTTTTTATGATTCCGAACCCATCTGACACAAAATCGCCTAAAAGACCATTTAAACCAATACCTCCCTTTTCTTTCTTTTCCTTATACATTCATTTTTTAAACGTTTTTGCACTCAAAACAACTTTCCTCCTTCGCGTACACACTGTTTTTAAGATTCCAAACCCATCTGACTCACAAAACTGTCTAAAAAGCCATTTAAACCAATACCGCCCTTTTGTTTTTTTTCGTTATACATTAATTTTTTCCACGTTTTTGCACTCAAAACAACTTTCCTCCTTCGCGTATACACAGTTTTTATGATTCCGAACCCATCTGACTCACAAAATCGTCTAAAAGACCATTTAAACCAATACCTCCCTTTTGTTTCTTTTCCTTATACATTCATTTTTTCCACGTTTTTGCACTCAAAACAACATTCCTCCTTCTTTTACACACTTTTCTGATGATTCCGAACCTACCTGACTCACAAAACCGTCAAAAGGCCATTTAAACCAATACCGCCCTTTTGTTTCTTTTCCTTATACATTCATTTTTTCCACGTTTTTCCAACTTTCCTCCTTCTCGTACACACTTTTTTTATGATTCCGAACCCACCTGACTCACAAAACCGTCTAAAAGACCATTTAAACCAATAATTCCCTTTTGTTTCTTTTCCTTATACATTCATTTTTTCCACGTTTTTGCACTCAAAACAACTTTCCTCCTTCGCGTACACACTTTTTTTATGATTTTTAAGATTTTAAGATTCCAAACCCATCTGATTCACAAAACTGTCTAAAAAGCCATTTAAACCAATACCACCCTTTTGTTTCTTTTCCTTATACATTCATTTTTTCCACGTTTTTGCACTCAAAACAACTTTCCTCCGCGTACACACTTTTTTTATGATTCCGAATCCATCTGTCTCACAAAATCGTCTAAAAGACCATTTAAACCAATACCTCCCTTTTGTTTCTTTTCCTTATAGATTCATTTTTTCCACGTTTTTGCACTCAAAACAACTTTCCTCCTTCGCGTACACACTGTTTTTAAGATTCCAAACCCATCTGACTCACAAAACTGTCTAAAAAGCCATTTAAACCAATACCGCCCTTTTGTTTCTTTTCCTTATACTTTCATTTTTTCCACGTTTTTGCACTCAAAACAATTTTCCTCCTTCGCGTACACAATTTTTTTATGATTCCGAACCCATCTGATTCACAAAATCGTTAAAAAGGCCATTTAAACCAATTCCGCCCTTTTGTTTCTTTTCCTTATACATTCATTTTTTCCACGTTTTTCCAACTTTCCTCCTTCTCGTACACACTTTTCTGATGATTCAAAACCTACCTGACTCACAAAACTATCTAAAAGGCCATTTAAACCAATACCCCCTTATACATTCATTTTTTCCACGTTTTTCCAACTTTCCTCCTTCTCGTACACACTTTTTTTATGATTCCGAAAACAACCTGACACATAAAACCGTCTAAAAGACCATTTAAACCAATACCTCCCTTTTGTTTCTTTTCCTTATACATTCATTTTTTCCACGTTTTTGCACTCAAAACAACTTTCGTCCTTCGCGTACACACTTTTTTTATGATTCCGAACCCATCTGTCTCACAAAATCGTCTATAAGACCATTTAAACCAATAACTCCCTTTTGTTTCTTTTCCTTATACATTCATTTTTTCCACGTTTTTGCACTCAAAACAACTTTCCTCCTTCGCGTACACAATTTTTTTATGATTCCGAAACCACCTGACTCACAAAATCGTTAAAAAGGCCATTTAAACCAATACCGCCCTTTTGTTTCTTTTCCTTATACATTCATTTTTTCCACGTTTTTCCAACTTTCCTCCTTCTCGTACACACTTTTTTTATGAATCCGAACCCACCTGACTCACAAAAGGCCATTTAAACCAATACTGCCCATTTGTTTCTTTTCCTTATACATTCATTTTTCTTACGTTTTTGCACTCAAGACAACTTTCGTCCTTCGCGTACACACCGTTTTTATGATTCCGAACCCATCTGACTCACAAAATCGTCTAAAAGACCATTTAAACCCATACCACCCTTTTGTTTCTTTTCCTTATACATTCATTTTTTCCACGTTTTTGCACTCAAAACAACATTCCTCCTTCTTTTACACACTTTTCTGATGATTCCGAACCTACCTGACTCACAAAACCGTCTAAAAGGCCATTTAAACCAATAACGCCCTTTTGCTTCTTTTCCTTATACATTCATTTTTTTAAACGTTTTTCCAACTTTCCTCCTTCTCGTACACACTTTTTTTATGATTCCGAACCCACCTGACACATAAAACCGTCTAAAAGACCATTTAAACCAATACCTCCCTTTTGTTTCTTTTCCTTATACATTCATTTTTTCCACGTTTTTGCACTCAAAACAACTTTCCTCCTTCGCGTACACACTTTTTTTATGATTCCGAACCCATCTGATTCACAAAATCGTTAAAAAGGCCATTTAAACCAATACCGCCCTTTTGTTTCTTTTCCTTATACATTCATTTTTTCCACGTTTTTCCAACTTTCCTCCTTCTCGTACACACTTTTTTTATGAATCCGAACCCACCTGACTCACAAAACCGTCTAAAAGGCCATTTAAACTAATACCGCCCATTTGTTTCTTTTCCTTATACATTCATTTTTCTTACGTTTTTGCACTCAAGACAACTTTCGTCCTTCGCGTACACACCGTTTTTATGATTCCGAACCCATCTGACTCACAAAATCGTCTAAAAGACCATTTAAACCCATTTTTTAAAGACCATTTATACCACCCTTTTGTTTCTTTTCCTTATACATTCATTTTTTCCACGTTTTTGCACTCAAAACAACATTCCTTCTTCTCGTACACACTTTTTTTATGATTCCGAACCCACCTGACACATAAAACCGTCTAAAAGACCATTTAAACCAATACCTCCCTTTTGTTTCTTTTCCTTATACATTCATTTTTTCCACGTTTTTGCACTTCGTCCTTCGCGTACACACTTTTTTTATGATTCCGAACCCATCTGTCTCACAAAATCGTCTATAAGACCATTTAAACCAATAACTCCCTTTTGTTTCTTTTCCTTATACATTCATTTTTTTCACGTTTTTGCACTCAAAACAACTTTCCTCCTTCGCGTAACACTGTTTTTAAGATTCCAAACCCATCTGACTCACAAAACTGTCTAAAAAGCCATTTAAACCAATACCGCCCTTTTGTTTCTTTTCCTTATACATTCATTTTTTCCACGTTTTTGCACTCAAAACAATTTTCCTCCTTCGCGTACACAATTTTTTTATGATTCCGAAACCACCTGACTCACAAAATCGTTAAAAAGGCCATTTAAACCAATACCGCCCTTTTGTTTCTTTTCCTTATACATTCATTTTTTCCACGTTTTTCCAACTTTCCTCCTTCTCGTACACACTTTTTTTATGAATCCGAACCCACCTGACTCACAAAAGGTTATTTAAACCAATACCGCCCATTTGTTTCTTTTCCTTATACATTCATTTTTCTTACGTTTTTGCACTCAAGACAACTTTCGTCCTTCGCGTACACACCGTTTTTATGATTCCGAACCCATCTGACTCACAAAATCGTCTAAAAGACCATTTAAACCCATACCACCCTTTTGTTTCTTTTCCTTATACATTCATTTTTTCCACGTTTTTGCACTCAAAACAACATTCCTCCTTCTTTTACACACTTTTCTGATGATTCCGAACCTACCTAACTCACAAAACCGTCTAAAAGGCCATTTAAACCAATAACGCCCTTTTGTTTCTTTTCCTTATACATTCATTTTTTTAAACGTTTTTCCAACTTTCCTCCTTCTCGTACACACTTTTTTTATGATTCCGAACCCACCTGACACATAAAACCGTCTAAAAGACCATTTAAACCAATACCTCCCTTTTGTTTCTTTTCCTTATACATTCATTTTTTCCACGTTTTTGCACTCAAAACAATTTTCCTCCTTCGCGTACACAATTTTTTTATGATTCCGAACACATCTGTCTTACAAAATCGTCTAAAAGACCATTTAAACCAATACCTCCCTTTTGTTTCTTTTCCTTATACATTCATTTCTTCCACGTTTTTCACTCAAAACAACTTTTCTCCTTCGCGTACACACTGTTTTTAAGATTCCGAACCCATCTGACTCACAAAACTGTCTAAAAAGCCGTTTAAACCAATACCGCCCTTTTGTTTCTTTTCCTCATACATTCATTTTTTCCACGTTTTTCCAACTTCCCTCCTTCTGGTACACACTTTTTTTATGATTTCGAACCCACCTGACTCACAAAAGCGTCTACAAGGCCATTTAAACCAATTCCGCCCTTTTTTTTTTTCCTTATGCATTCATTTTTCTTACGTTTTTGCACTCAAGACAGCTTTCCTCCTTCGCGAACACACTGTTTTTATGATTTCGAACCCATCTGACTCACAAAATAAGACCATTTAAACCAATACCTCCCTTTTGTTTCTTTTCCTTATGCATTCATTTTTTTCACGTTTTTGCACTCAAAACAACTTTCCTCCTTCGCGTACACACTGCTTCTAAGATTCCGAACCTATCTGACTAACAAAACCGTCCAAAAGACCATTTAAACCAATTCCGCCCTTTTGTTTCTTTTCCTCATACATTCATTTTTTCCACGTTTTTCCAACTTCCCTCCTTCTGGTACACACTTTTTTTATGATTTCGAACCCACCTGACTCACAAAAGCGTCTACAAGGCCATTTAAACCAATTCCGCCCTTTTTTTTTTTTCCTTATGCATTCATTTTTCTTACGTTTTTGCACTCAAGACAGCTTTCCTCCTTCGCGAACACACTGTTTTTATGATTTCGAACCCATCTGACTCACAAAAAATGACCATTTAAACCAATACCTCCCTTTTGTTTCTTTTCCTTATACATTCATTTTTTCCACGTTTTTGCACTCAAAACAACTTTCCTCCTTCGCGTACACACTGTTTTTATGATTCCGAACCTACCTGACTCACAAAACTGTCTAAAAAGCCATTTAAACCAATACCGCCCTTTTGTTTCTTTTCCTTATACATTTATTTTTTCCACGTTTCGGCACTCAAAACAACTTTCCTCCTTCGCGTACACACTGTTTTTAACATTCCAAACCCATCTGACTCACAAAATCGTCTAAAAGACCATTTAAACCAATGCCTCCCTTTTGTTTCTTTTCCTTATACATTCATTTTTTCCACGTTTTTGCACTCAAGACAACTTTCCTCCTTCGCGTACAAAATGTTTTTATGATTCCGAACCCATCTGACTCAAAAAATCGTCTAAAAGACCATTTAAACCAATACCTCCCTTTTGTTTCTTTTCCTTATACATTCATTTTTTCCACGTTTTTGCACTCAAAACAACTTTCCTCCTTCGCGTAGACACTGTTTTTATGATTCCGAACCCATCTGACACAAAATCGCCTAAAAGACCATTTAAACCAATACCGCCCTTTTGTTTCTTTTCCTTATACATTCATTTTTTCCACGTTTTTCCAACTTTCCTCCTTCTCGTACACACTTTTCTGATGATTCCGAACCTACCTGACTCACAAAACTATCTAAAAGGCCATTTAAACCAATACCCCCTTATACATTCATTTTTTCCACGTTTTTCCAACTTTCCTCCTTCTCGTACACACTTTTTTTATGATTCCGAACCCATCTGTCTCACAAAATCGTCTATAAGACCATTTAAACCAATAACTCCCTTTTGTTTCTTTTCCTTATACATTCATTTTTTCCACGTTTTTGCACTCAAAACAATTTTCCTCCTTCGCGTACACAATTTTTTTATGATTCCGAACCCATCTGACTCACAAAATCGTTAAAAAGGCCATTTAAACCAATACCGCCCTTTTGTTTCTTTTCCTTATACATTCATTTTTTCCACGTTTTTCCAACTTTCCTCCTTCTCGTACACACTTTTTTTATGAAGCCGAACCCACCTGACTCACAAAAGGCCATTTAAACCAATACCGCCCTTTTGTTTCTTTTCCTTATACATTCATTTTTTCCACGTTTTTGCACTCAAAACAACATTCCTCCTTCTTTTACACACTTTTCTGATGATTCCGAACCTACCTGACTCACAAAACCGTCTAAAAGGCCATTTAAACCAATACCGCCCTTTTGTTTCTTTTCCTTATACATTCATTTTTTCCACGTTTTTGCACTCAAAACAATTTTCGTCCTTCGCGTACACACCGTTTTTATGATTCCGAACCCATCTGACACACAAAATCGTCTAAAAGACCATTTAAACCCATACCACCCTTTTGTTTCTTTTCCTTATACATTCATTTTTTCCACGTTTTTGCACTCAAAACAACTTTCCTCCTTCGCGTACACACTGTTTTTATGATTCCGAACCTACCTGACTCACAAAACTGTCTAAAAAGCCATTTAAACCAATACCGCCCTTTTGTTTCTTTTCCTTATACATTTATTTTTTCCACGTTTCGGCACTCAAAACAACTTTCCTCCTTCGCGTACACACTGTTTTTAAGATTCCAAACCCATCTGACTCACAAAATCGTCTAAAAGACCATTTAAACCAATGCCTCCCTTTTGTTTCTTTTCCTTATACATTCATTTTTTCCACGTTTTTGCACTCAAGACAACTTTCCTCCTTCGCGTACACACTGTTTTTATGATTCCGAACCCATCTGACTCAAAAAATCGTCTAAAAGACCATTTAAACCAATACCTCCCTTTTGTTTCTTTTCCTTATACATTCATTTTTTCCACGTTTTTGCACTCAAAACAACTTTCCTCCTTCGCGTAGACACTATTTTTATGATTCCGAACCCATCTGACTCACAAAATCGTCTAAAAGACCATTTAAACCCATACCACCCTTTTGTTTCTTTTCCTTATACATTCATTTTTTCCACGTTTTTGCACTCAAAACAACATTCCTCCTTCTTTTACACACTTTTCTGATGATTCCGAACCTACCTGACTCACAAAACCGTCTAAAAGGCCATTTAAACCAATAACGCCCTTTTGTTTCTTTTCCTTATACATTCATTTTTTTAAACGTTTTTCCAACTTTCCTCCTTCTCGTACACACTTTTTTTATGATTCCGAACCCACCTGACACATAAAACCGTCTAAAAGACCATTTAAACCAATACCTCCCTTTTGTTTCTTTTCCTTATACATTCATTTTTTCCACGTTTTTGCACTCAAAACAATTTTCCTCCTTCGCGTACACAATTTTTTTATGATTCCGAACCCATCTGTCTTACAAAATCGTCTAAAAGACCATTTAAACCAATACCTCCCTTTTGTTTCTTTTCCTTATACATTCATTTCTTCCACGTTTTTCACTCAAAACAACTTTTCTCCTTCGCGTACACACTGTTTTTAAGATTCCGAACCCATCTGACTCACAAAACTGTCTAAAAAGCCGTTTAAACCAATACCGCCCTTTTGTTTCTTTTCCTCATACATTCATTTTTTCCACGTTTTTCCAACTTCCCTCCTTCTGGTACACACTTTTTTTATGATTTCGAACCCACCTGACTCACAAAAGCGTCTACAAGGCCATTTAAACCAATTCCGCCCTTTTTTTTTTTCCTTATGCATTCATTTTTCTTACGTTTTTGCACTCAAGACAGCTTTCCTCCTTCGCGAACACACTGTTTTTATGATTTCGAACCCATCTGACTCACAAAATAAGACCATTTAAACCAATACCTCCCTTTTGTTTCTTTTCCTTATGCATTCATTTTTTTCACGTTTTTGCACTCAAAACAACTTTCCTCCTTCGCGTACACACTGCTTCTAAGATTCCGAACCTATCTGACTAACAAAACCGTCCAAAAGACCATTTAAACCAATTCCGCCCTTTTGTTTCTTTTCCTCATACATTCATTTTTTCCACGTTTTTCCAACTTCCCTCCTTCTGGTACACACTTTTTTTATGATTTCGAACCCACCTGACTCACAAAAGCGTCTACAAGGCCATTTAAACCAATTCCGCCCTTTTTTTTTTTTTCCTTATGCATTCATTTTTCTTACGTTTTTGCACTCAAGACAGCTTTCCTCCTTCGCGAACACACTGTTTTTATGATTTCGAACCCATCTGACTCACAAAATAAGACCATTTAAACCAATACCTCCCTTTTGTTTCTTTTCCTTATACATTCATTTTTTCCACGTTTTTGCACTCAAAACAACTTTCCTCCTTCGCGTACACTCTGTTTTTATGATTCCGAACCTACCTGACTCACAAAACTGTCTAAAAAGCCATTTAAACCAATACCGCCCTTTTGTTTCTTTTCCTTATACATTTATTTTTTCCACGTTTCGGCACTCAAAACAACTTTCCTCCTTCGCGTACACACTGTTTTTAACATTCCAAACCCATCTGACTCACAAAATCGTCTAAAAGACCATTTAAACCAATGCCTCCCTTTTGTTTCTTTTCCTTATACATTTATTTTTTCCACGTTTTTGCACTCAAGACAACTTTCCTCCTTCGCGTAAACACTGTTTTTATGATTCCGAACCCATCTGACTCAAAAAATCGTCTAAAAGACCATTTAAACCAATACCTCCCTTTTGTTTCTTTTCCTTATACATTCATTTTTTCCACGTTTTTGCACTCAAAACAACTTTCCTCCTTCGCGTAGACACTGTTTTTATGATTCCGAACCCACCTGACACATAAAACCGTCTAAAAGACCATTTAAACCAATACCTCCCTTTTGTTTCTTTTCCTTATACATTCATTTTTTCCACGTTTTTGCACTCAAAACAACTTTCGTCCTTCGCGTACACACTTTTTTTATGATTCCGAACCCATCTGTCTCACAAAATCGTCTATAAGACCATTTAAACCAATAACTCCCTTTTGTTTCTTTTCCTTATACATTCATTTTTTCCACGTTTTTGCACTCAAAACAACTTTCCTCCTTCGCGTAACACTGTTTTTAAGATTCCAAACCCATCTGACTCACAAAACTGTCTAAAAAGCCATTTAAACCAATACCGCCCTTTTGTTTCTTTTCCTTATACATTCATTTTTTCCACGTTTTTGCACTCAAAACAATTTTCCTCCTTCGCGTACACAATTTTTTTATGATTCCGAACCCATCTGACTCACAAAATCGTTAAAAAGGCCATTTAAACCACTACCGCCCTTTTTTTGCTTTTCCTTATACATTCATTTTTTCCACGTTTTTCTAACCTTCCTCCTTCTCGTACACACTTTTTTTATGAATCCGAACCCACTTGACTCACAAAACCGTCTAAAAGGCCATTTAAACCAATACCGCCCATTTCTTTCTTTTCCTTATACATTCAATTTTCTTACGTTTTTGCACTCAAGACAACTTTCCTCCTTCGCGTACACACTGTTTTTATGATTCCGAACCCATCTAACTCACAAAATCGTCTAAAAGACCATTTAAACCAATGCCTCCCTTTTGTTTCTTTTCCTTATACATTCATTTTTTCCACGTTTTTGCACTCAAGACAACTTTCCTCCTTCGCGTACACACTGTTTTTATAATTCCGAACCCATCTGACTCAAAAAATCGTCTAAAAGACCATTTAAACCAATACCTCCCTTTTGTTTCTTTTCCTTATACATTCATTTTTTCCACGTTTTTGCACTCAAAACAACTTTCCTCCTTCGCGTAGACACTGTTTTTATGATTCCGAACCCATCTGACTCACAAAATCGCCTAAAAGACCATTTAAACCAATACCTCCCTTTTCTTTCTTTTCCTTATACATTCATTTTTTAAACGTTTTTGCACTCAAAACAACTTTCCTCCTTCGCGTACACATTGTTTTTAAGATTCCAAACCCATCTGACTCACAAAACTGTCTAAAAAGCCATTTAAACCAATACCGCCCTTTTGTTTTTTTTTCGTTATACATTAATTTTTTCCACGTTTTTGCACTCAAAACAATTTTCCTCCTTCTTTTACACACTTTTCTGATGATTCCGAACCTACCTGACTCACAAAACCGTCAAAAGGCCATTTAAACCAATACCGCCCTTTTGTTTCTTTTCCTTATACTTTCATTTTTTCCACGTTTTTCCAACTTTCCTCCTTCTCGTACACACTTTTTTTATGATTCCGAACCCACCTGACTCACAAAACCGTCTAAAAGACCATTTAAACCAATAATTCCCTTTTGTTTCTTTTCCTTATACATTCATTTTTTCCACGTTTTTGCACTCAAAACAACTTTCCTCCTTCGCGTACACACTTTTTTTATGATTCCGAACCCATCTGTCTCACAAAATCGTCTAAAAGACCATTTAAACCAATACCTCCCTTTTGTTTCTTTTCCTTATAGATTCATTTTTTCCACGTTTTTGCACTCAAAACAACTTTCCTCCTTCGCGTACACACTGTTTTTAAGATTCCAAACCCATCTGATTCACAAGATCGTTAAAAAGGCCTTTTAAACCAATACCGCTCTTTTGTTTCTTTTCCTTATACATTCATTTTTTCCACGTTTTTCCAACTTTCCTCCTTCTCGTACAAATTTTTTTTATGAATCCGAACCCACCTAACTCACAAAACCGTCTAAAAGGCCATTTAAACTAAAACCGCCCATTTGTTTCTTTTCCTTATACATTCATTTTTCTTACGTTTTTGCACTCAAGACAACTTTCGTCCTTCGCGTACACACCGTTTTTATGATTCCGAACCCATCTGACTCACAAAATCGTCTAAAAGACCATTTAAACCCATACCACCCTTTTGTTTCTTTTCCTTATACATTCATTTTTTCCACGTTTTTGCACTCAAAACAACATTCCTCCTTCTTTTACACACTTTTCTGATGATTCCGAACCTACCTGACTCACAAAACCGTCTAAAAGGCCATTTAAACCAATACCGCCCTTTTGTTTCTTTTCCTTATACATTCATTTTTTCCACGTTTTTCCAACTTTCCTCCTTCTCGTACACACTTTTTTTATGATTCCGAACCCACCTGACTAATAAAACCGTCTAAAAGACCATTTAAACCAATACCTCCCTTTTGTTTCTTTTCCTTATACATTCATTTTTTCCACGTTTTTGCACTCAAAACAACTTTCCTCCTTCGCGTAACACTGTTTTTAAGATTTCAAACCCATCTGACTCACAAAACTGTCTAAAAAGACATTTAAACCAATACCGCCCTTTTGTTTCTTTTCCTTACACATTCATTTTTTCCACGTTTTTGCACTCAAAACAATTTTCCTCCTTCGCGTACACAATTTTTTTATGATTCCGAACCCATCTGACTCACAAAATCGTTAAAAAGGCCATTTAAACCAATACCGCCCTTTTGTTTCTTTTCCTTATACATTCATTTTTTCCACGTTTTTCCAACTTTCCTCCTTCTCGTACACACTTTTTTTATGAATCCGAACCCACCTGACTCACAAAAGGCCATTTAAACCAATACCGCCCTTTTGTTTCTTTTCCTTATACATTCATTTTTTCCACGTTTTTGCACTCAAAACAACATTCCTCCTTCTTTTACACACTTTTCTGATGATTCCGAACCTACCTGACTCACAAAACCGTCTAAAAGGCCATTTAAACCAATACCGCCCTTTTGTTTCTTTTCCTTATACATTCATTTTTTCCACGTTTTTGCACTCAAAACAATTTTCCTCCTTCGCGTACGCAATTTTTTTATGATTCCGAACCCATCTGACTCACAAAATCGTTAAAAAGGCCATTTAAACCACTACCGCCCTTTTGTTTCTTTTCCTTATACATTCATTTTTCCACGTTTTTGCACTCAAAACAACATTCCTCCTTCTTTTACACACTTTTCTGATGATTCCGAACCTACCTGACTCACAAAACCGTCAAAAGGCCATTTAAACCAATACCGCCCTTTTGTTAATTTTCCTTATACATTCATTTTTCCACGTTTTTCCAACTTTCCTCATTCTCGTACACACTTTTTTTATGATTCCGAACCCACCTGACTCACAAAACCGTCTAAAAGACCATTTAAACCAATAATTCCCTTTTGTTTCTTTTCCTTACACATTCATTTTTTCCACGTTTTTGCACTCAAAACAACTTTCCTCCTTCGGGTACACACTTTTTTTATGATTCCGAACCCATCTGACTCACAAAATCGTCTAAAAGACCATTTAAACCCATACCACCCTTTTGTTTCTTTTCCTTATACATTCATTTTTTCCACGTTTTTGCACTCAAAACAACTTTCCACCTTCGCGTACACACTGTTTTTATGATTCCGAACCTACCTGACTCACAAAACTGTCTAAAAAGCCATTTAAACCAATACCGCCCTTTTGTTTCTTTTCCTTATACATTTATTTTTTCCACGTTTCGGCACTCAAAACAACTTTCCTCCTTCGCGTACACACTGTTTTTAAGATTCCAAACCCATCTGACTCACAAAATCGTCTAAAAGACCATTTAAACCAATGCCTCCCTTTTGTTTCTTTTCCTTATACATTCATTTTTTCCACGTTTTTGCACTCAAGACAACTTTCCTCCTTCGCGTACACACTGTTTTTATGATTCCGAACCCATCTGACTCAAAAAATCCTCTAAAAGACCATTTAAACCAATACCTCCCTTTTGTTTCTTTTCCTTATACATTCATTTTTTCCACGTTTTTGCACTCAAAACAACTTTCCTCCTTCGCGTAGACACTGTTTTTATGATTCCGAACCCATCTGACTCACAAAATCGCCTAAAAGACCATTTAAACCAATACCTCCCTTTTCTTTCTTTTCCTTATACATTCATTTTTTAAACGTTTTTGCACTCAAAACAACTTTCCTCCTTCGCGTACACACTGTTTTTAAGATTCCAAACCCATCTGACTCACAAAACTGTCTAAAAAGCCATTTAAACCAATACCGCCCTTTTGTTTTTTTTCGTTATACATTAATTTTTTCCACGTTTTTGCACTCAAAACAACTTTCCTCCTTCGCGTATACACAGTTTTTATGATTCCGAACCCATCTGACTCACAAAATCGTCTAAAAGACCATTTAAACCAATACTTCCCTTTTGTTTCTTTTCCTTATACATTCATTTTTTCCACGTTTTTGCACTCAAAACAACATTCCTCCTTCTTTTACACACTTTTCTGATGATTCCGAACCTACCTGACTCACAAAACCGTCAAAAGGCCATTTAAACCAATACCGCCCTTTTGTTAATTTTCCTTATACATTCATTTTTTCCACGTTTTTCCAACTTTCCTCATTCTCGTACACACTTTTTTTATGATTCCGAACCCACCTGACTCACAAAACCGTCTAAAAGACCATTTAAACCAATAATTCCCTTTTGTTTCTTTTCCTTACACATTCATTTTTTCCACGTTTTTGCACTCAAAACAACTTTCCTCCTTCGGGTACACACTTTTTTTATGATTCCGAACCCATCTGTCTCACAAAATCGTCTAAAAGACCATTTAAACCAATACCTCCCTTTTGTTTCTTTTCCTTATAGATTCATTTTTTCCAAATTTTTGCACTCAAAACAACTTTCCTCCTTCGCGTACACACTGTTTTTAAGATTCCAAACCCATCTGACTCACAAAACTGTCTAAAAAGCCATTTAAACCAATACCACCCTTTTGTTTCTTTTCCTTATACATTCAATTTTTTCCACGTTTTTGCACTCAAAAACACTTTCCTCCGCGTACACACTTTTTTTATGATTCCGAACCCATCTGTCTCACAAAATCGTCTAAAAGACCATTTAAACCAATACCTCCCTTTTGTTTCTTTTCCTTATAGATTCATTTTTTCCACGTTTTTGCACTCAAAACAACTTTCCTCCTTCGCGTACACACTGTTTTTAAGACTCCCAACCCATCTGACTCACAAAACTGTCTAAAAAGCCATTTAAACCAATACCGCCCTTTTGTTTCTTTTCCTTATACTTTCATTTTTTCCACGTTTTTGCACTCAAAACAATTTTCCTCCTTCGCGTACACACTGTTTTTAAGATTCCAAACCCATCTGATTCACAAAATCGTTAAAAAGGCCTTTTAAACCAATACCGCTCTTTTGTTTCTTTTCCTTATACATTCATTTTTTCCACGTTTTTCCAACTTTCCTCCTTCTCGTACACACTTTTTTCATGAATCCGAACCCACCTGACTCACAAAACCGTCTAAAAGGCCATTTAAACTAATACCGCCCATTTGTTTCTTTTCCTTATACATTCATTTTTCTTACGTTTTTGCACTCAAGACAACTTTCGTCTTTCGCGTACACACCGTTTTTATGATTCCGAACCCATCTGACTCACAAAATCGTCTAAAAGACCATTTAAACCCATACCACCCTTTTGTTTCTTTTCCTTATACATTCATTTTTTCCACGTTTTTGCACTCAAAACAACATTCCTCCTTCTTTTACACACTTTTCTGATGATTCCGAACCTACCTGACTCACAAAACCGTCTAAAAGGCCATTTAAACCAATACCGCCCTTTTGTTTCTTTTCCTTATACATTCATTTTTTCCACGTTTTTCCAACTTTCCTCCTTCTCGTACACACTTTTTTTATGATTCCGAACCCACCTGACTAATAAAACCGTCTAAAAGACCATTTAAACCAATACCTCCCTTTTGTTTCTTTTCCTTATACATTCATTTTTTCACACGTTTTTGCACTCAAAACAAGTTTCGTCCTTCGCGTACACACTTTTTTTATGATTCCGAACCCATCTGTCTCACAAAATCGTCTATAAGACCATTTAAACCAATAACTCCCTTTTGTTTCTTTTCCTTATACATTCATTTTTTCCACGTTTTTGCACTCAAAACAACTTTCCTCCTTCGCGTAACACTGTTTTTAAGATTCCAAACCCATCTGACTCACAAAACTGTCTAAAAAGCCATTTAAACCAATACCGCCCTTTTGTTTCTTTTCCTTATACATTCATTTTTTCCACGTTTTTGCACTCAAAACAATTTTCCTCCTTCGCGTACACAATTTTTTTATGATTCCGAACCCATCTGACTCACAAAATCGTTAAAAAGGCCATTTAAACCAATACCGCCCTTTTGTTTCTTTTCCTTATACATTCATTTTTTCCACGTTTTTCCAACTTTCCTCCTTCTCGTACACACTTTTTTTATGAATCCGAACCCACCTGACTCACAAAAGGCCATTTAAACCAATACCGCCCTTTTGTTTCTTTTCCTTATACATTCATTTTTTCCACGTTTTTCCAACTTTCCTCCTTCTCGTACACACTTTTTTTATGATTCCGAACCCACCTGACTCACAAAACCGTCAAAAGGCCATTTAAACCAATACCGCCCTTTTGTTAATTTTCCTTATACATTCATTTTTTCCACGTTTTTCCAACTTTCCTCATTCTCGTACACACTTTTTTTATGATTCCGAACCCACCTGACTCACAAAACCGTCTAAAAGACCATTTAAACCAATAATTCCCTTTTGTTTCTTTTCCTTACACATTCATTTTTTCCACGTTTTTGCACTCAAAACAACTTTCCTCCTTCGGGTACACACTTTTTTTATGATTCCGAACCCATCTGTCTCACAAAATCGTCTAAAAGACCATTTAAACCAATACCTCCCTTTTGTTTCTTTTCCTTATAGATTCATTTTTTCCAAATTTTTGCACTCAAAACAACTTTCCTCCTTCGCGTACACACTGTTTTTAAGATTCCAAACCCATCTGACTCACAAAACTGTCTAAAAAGCCATTTAAACCAATACCACCCTTTTGTTTCTTTTCCTTATACATTCAATTTTTTCCACGTTTTTGCAATCAAAAACACTTTCCTCCTTCGCGTACACTATTTTTTTACGATTCCGAACCCATCTGATTTACAAAATCGTTAAAAAGGCCATTTAAACCAATACCGCCCTTTTGTTTCTTTTCCTTATACATTCATTTTTTCCACGTTTTTCCAACTTTCCTCCTTCTCGTACACACTTTTTTTATGAATCCGAACCCACCTGACTCACAAAACCGTCTAAAAGGCCATTTAAACTAATACCGCCCATTTGTTTCTTTTCCTTATACATTCATTTTTCTTACGTTTTTGCACTCAAGACAACTTTCGTCCTTCGCGTACACACCGTTTTTATGATTCCGAACCCATCTGACTCACAAAATCGTCTAAAAGACCATTTAAACCCATACCACCCTTTTGTTTCTTTTCCTTATACATTCATTTTTTCCACGTTTTTGCACTCAAAACAACATTCCGCCTTCTCGTACACACTTTTTTTATGATTCCGAACCCACCTGACACATAAAATCGTTAAAAAGGCCATTTAAACCAATACCGCCCTTTTGTTTCTTTTCCTTATACATTCATTTTTTCCACGTTTTTGCACTCAAAACAACTTTCCTCCTTCGCGTAACACTGTTTTTAAGATTCCAAACCCATCTGACTCACAAAACTGTCTAAAAAGCCATTTAAACCAATACCGCCCTTTTGTTTCTTTTCCTTATACATTCATTTTTTCCACGTTTTTGCACTCAAAACAATTTTCCTCCTTCGCGTACACAATTTTTTTATGATTCCGAAACCACCTGACTCACAAAATCGTTAAAAAGGCCATTTAAACCAATACCGCCCTTTTGTTTCTTTTCCTTATACATTCATTTTTTCCACGTTTTTCCAACTTTCCTCCTTCTCGTACACACTTTTTTTATGAATCCGAACCCACCTGACTCACAAAAGGCCATTTAAACCAATACCGCCCATTTGTTTCTTTTCCTTATACATTCATTTTTCTTACGTTTTTGCACTCAAGACAACTTTCGTCCTTCGCGTACACACCGTTTTTATGATTCCGAACCCATCTGACTCACAAAATCGTCTAAAAGACCATTTAAACCCATACCACCCTTTTGTTTCTTTTCCTTATACATTCATTTTTTCCACGTTTTTGCACTCAAAACAACATTCCTCCTTCTTTTACACACTTTTCTGATGATTCCGAACCTACCTGACTCACAAAACCGTCTAAAAGGCCATTTAAACCAATAACGCCCTTTTGTTTCTTTTCCTTATACATTCATTTTTTTAAACGTTTTTCCAACTTTCCTCCTTCTCGTACACACTTTTTTTATGATTCCGAACCCACCTGACACATAAAACCGTCTAAAAGACCATTTAAACCAATACCTCCCTTTTGTTTCTTTTCCTTATACATTCATTTTTTCCACGTTTTTGCACTCAAAACAACTTTCCTCCTTCGCGTACACACTTTTTTTATGATTCCGAACCCATCTGATTCACAAAATCGTTAAAAAGGCCATTTAAACCAATACCGCCCTTTTGTTTCTTTTCCTTATACATTCATTTTTTCCACGTTTTTCCAACTTTCCTCCTTCTCGTACACACTTCTTTTATGAATCCGAACCCACCTGACTCACAAAACCGTCTAAAAGGCCATTTAAACTAATACCGCCCATTTGTTTCTTTTCCTTATACATTCATTTTTCTTACGTTTTTGCACTCAAGACAACTTTCGTCCTTCGCGTACACACCGTTTTTATGATTCCGAACCCATCTGACTCACAAAATCGTCTAAAAGACCATTTAAACCCATACCACCCTTTTGTTTCTTTTCCTTATACATTCATTTTTTCCACGTTTTTGCACTCAAAACAACATTCCTTCTTCTCGTACACACTTTTTTTATGATTCCGAACCCACCTGACACATAAAACCGTCTAAAAGACCATTTAAACCAATACCTCCCTTTTGTTTCTTTTCCTTATACATTCATTTTTTCCACGTTTTTGCACTTCGTCCTTCGCGTACACACTTTTTTTATGATTCCGAACCCATCTGTCTCACAAAATCGTCTATAAGACCATTTAAACCAATAACTCCCTTTTGTTTCTTTTCCTTATACATTCATTTTTTCCACGTTTTTGCACTCAAAACAACTTTCCTCCTTCGCGTAACACTGTTTTTAAGATTCCAAACCCATCTGACTCACAAAACTGTCTAAAAAGCCATTTAAACCAAAACCGCCCTTTTGTTTCTTTTCCTTATACATTCATTTTTTCCACGTTTTTGCACTCAAAACAATTTTCCTCCTTCGCGTACACAATTTTTTTATGATTCCGAAACCACCTGACTCACAAAATCGTTAAAAAGGCCATTTAAACCAATACCGCCCTTTTGTTTCTTTTCCTTATACATTCATTTTTTCCACGTTTTTCCAACTTTCCTCCTTCTCGTACACACTTTTTTTATGAATCCGAACCCACCTGACTCACAAAAGGCCATTTAAACCAATACCGCCCATTTGTTTCTTTTCCTTATACATTCATTTTTCTTACGTTTTTGCACTCAAGACAACTTTCGTCCTTCGCGTACACACCGTTTTTATGATTCCGAACCCATCTGACTCACAAAATCGTCTAAAAGACCATTTAAACCCATACCACCCTTTTGTTTCTTTTCCTTATACATTCATTTTTTCCACGTTTTTGCACTCAAAACCACATTCCTCCTTCTTTTACACACTTTTCTGATGATTCCGAACCTACCTGACTCACAAAACCGTCTAAAAAGCCATTTAAACCAATAACGCCCTTTTGTTTCTTTTCCTTATACATTCATTTTTTTAAACGTTTTTCCAACTTTCCTCCTTCTCGTACACACTTTTTTTATGATTCCGAACCCACCTGACACATAAAACCGTCTAAAAGACCATTTAAACCAATACCTCCCTTTTGTTTCTTTTCCTTATACATTCATTTTTTCCACGTTTTTGCACTCAAAACAACTTTCCTCCTTCGCGTACACACTTTTTTTATGATTCCGAACCCATCTGTCTTACAAAATCGTCTAAAAGACCATTTAAACCAATTCCGCCCTTTTTTTTTTTTCCTTATGCATTCATTTTTCTTACGTTTTTGCACTCAAGACAGCTTTCCTCCTTCGCGAACACACTGTTTTTATGATTTCGAACCCATCTGACTCACAAAATAAGACCATTTAAACCAATACCTCCCTTTTGTTTCTTTTCCTTATACATTCATTTTTTCCACGTTTTTGCACTCAAAACAACTTTCCTCCTTCGCGTACACACTGTTTTTATGATTCCGAACCTACCTGACTCACAAAACTGTCTAAAAAGCCATTTAAACCAATACCGCCCTTTTGTTTCTTTTCCTTATACATTTATTTTTTCCACGTTTCGGCACTCAAAACAACTTTCCTCCTTCGCGTACACACTGTTTTTAACATTCCAAACCCATCTGACTCACAAAATCGTCTAAAAGACCATTTAAACCAATGCCTCCCTTTTGTTTCTTTTCCTTATACATTCATTTTTTCCACGTTTTTGCACTCAAGACAACTTTCCTCCTTCGCGTACACACTGTTTTTATGATTCCGAACCCATCTGACTCAAAAAATCGTCTAAAAGACCATTTAAACCAATACCTCCCTTTTGTTTCTTTTCCTTATACATTCATTTTTTCCACGTTTTTGCACTCAAAACAACTTTCCTCCTTCGCGTAGACACTGTTTTTATGATTCCGAACCCATCTGACACAAAATCGCCTAAAAGACCATTTAAACCAATACCTCCCTTTTCTTTCTTTTCCTTATACATTCATTTTTTAAACGTTTTTGCACTCAAAACAACTTTCCTCCTTCGCGTACACACTGTTTTTAAGATTCCAAACCCATCTGACTCACAAAACTGTCTAAAAAGCCATTTAAACCAATACCGCCCTTTTGTTTTTTTTCGTTATACATTAATTTTTTCCACGTTTTTGCACTCAAAACAACTTTCCTCCTTCGCGTATACACAGTTTTTATGATTCCGAACCCATCTGACTCACAAAACCGTCTAAAAGACCATTTAAACCAATACCTCCCTTTTGTTTCTTTTCCTTATACATTCATTTTTTCCACGTTTTTGCACTCAAAACAACTTTCCTCCTTCGCGTACACACTTTTTTTATGATTCCGAACCCATCTGATTCACAAAATCGTTAAAAAGGCCATTTAAACCAATACCGCCCTTTTGTTTCTTTTCCTTATACATTCATTTTTTCCACGTTTTTCCAACTTTCCTCCTTCTCGTACACACTTTTTTTATGAATCCGAACCCACCTGACTCACAAAACCGTCTAAAAGGCCATTTAAACTAATACCGCCCATTTGTTTCTTTTCCTTATACATTCATTTTTCTTACGTTTTTGCACTCAAGACAACTTTCGTCCTTTGCGTACACACCGTTTTTATGATTCCGAACCCATCTGACTCACAAAATCGTCTAAAAGACCATTTAAACCCATACCACCCTTTTGTTTCTTTTCCTTATACATTCATTTTTTCCACGTTTTTGCACTCAAAACAACATTCCTTCTTCTCGTACACACTTTTTTTATGATTCCGAACCCACCTGACACATAAAACCGTCTAAAAGACCATTTAAACCAATACCTCCCTTTTGTTTCTTTTCCTTATACATTCATTTTTTCCACGTTTTTGCACTTCGTCCTTCGCGTACACACTTTTTTTATGATTCCGAACCCATCTGTCTCACAAAATCGTCTATAAGACCATTTAAACCAATAACTCCCTTTTGTTTCTTTTCCTTATACATTCATTTTTTCCACGTTTTTGCACTCAAAACAACTTTCCTCCTTCGCGTAACACTGTTTTTAAGATTCCAAACCCATCTGACTCACAAAACTGTCTAAAAAGCCATTTAAACCAATACCGCCCTTTTGTTTCTTTTCCTTATACATTCATTTTTTCCACGTTTTTGCACTCAAAACAATTTTCCTCCTTCGCGTACACAATTTTTTTATGATTCCGAAACCACCTGACTCACAAAATCGTCTAAAAGACCATTTAAACCAATACCTCCCTTTTGTTTCTTTTCCTTATACATTCATTTTTTCCACGTTTTTGCACTCAAAACAACTTTCCTCCTTCGCGTAGACACTGTTTTTATGATTCCGAACCCATCTGACTCACAAAATCGCCTAAAAGACCATTTAAACCAATACCTCCCTTTTCTTTCTTTTCCTTATACATTCATTTTTTAAACGTTTTTGCACTCAAAACAACTTTCCTCCTTCGCGTACACACTGTTTTTAAGATTCCAAACCCATCTGACTCACAAAACTGTCTAAAAAGCCATTTAAACCAATACCGCCCTTTTGTTTTTTTTCGTTATACATTAATTTTTTCCACGTTTTTGCACTCAAAACAACTTTCCTCCTTCGCGTATACACAGTTTTTATGATTCCGAACCCATCTGACTCACAAAATCGTCTAAAAGACCATTTAAACCAATACCTCCCTTTTGTTTCTTTTCCTTATACATTCATTTTTTCCACGTTTTTGCACTCAAAACAACATTCCTCCTTCTTTTACACACTTTTCTGATGATTCCGAACCTACCTGACTCACAAAACCGTCAAAAGGCCATTTAAACCAATACCGCCCTTTTGTTAATTTTCCTTATACATTCATTTTTTCCACGTTTTTCCAACTTTCCTCATTCTCGTACACACTTTTTTTATGATTCCGAACCCACCTGACTCACAAAACCGTCTAAAAGACCATTTAAACCAATAATTCCCTTTTGTTTCTTTTCCTTACACATTCATTTTTTCCACGTTTTTGCACTCAAAACAACTTTCCTCCTTCGGGTACACACTTTTTTTATGATTCCGAACCCATCTGACTCACAAAACTGTCTAAAAAGCCATTTAAACCAATACCACCCTTTTGTTTCTTTTCCTTATACATTCAATTTTTTCCACGTTTTTGCACTCAAAAACACTTTCCTCCGCGTACACACTTTTTTTATGATTCCGAACCCATCTGTCTCACAAAATCGTCTAAAAGACCATTTAAACCAATACCTCCCTTTTGTTTCTTTTCCTTATAGATTCATTTTTTCCACGTTTTTGCACTCAAAACAACTTTCCTCCTTCGCGTACACACTGTTTTTAAGACTCCCAACCCATCTGACTCACAAAACTGTCTAAAAAGCCATTTAAACCAATACCGCCCTTTTGTTTCTTTTCCTTATACTTTCATTTTTTCCACGTTTTTGCACTCAAAACAATTTTCCTCCTTCGCGTACACACTGTTTTTAAGATTCCAAACCCATCTGATTCACAAAATCGTTAAAAAGGCCTTTTAAACCAATACCGCTCTTTTGTTTCTTTTCCTTATACATTCATTTTTTCCACGTTTTTCCAACTTTCCTCCTTCTCGTACACACTTTTTTCATGAATCCGAACCCACCTGACTCACAAAACCGTCTAAAAGGCCATTTAAACTAATACCGCCCATTTGTTTCTTTTCCTTATACATTCATTTTTCTTACGTTTTTGCACTCAAGACAACTTTCGTCCTTCGCGTACACACCGTTTTTATGATTCCGAACCCATCTGACTCACAAAATCGTCTAAAAGACCATTTAAACCCATACCACCCTTTTGTTTCTTTTCCTTATACATTCATTTTTTCCACGTTTTTGCACTCAAAACAACATTCCTCCTTCTTTTACACACTTTTCTGATGATTCCGAACCTACCTGACTCACAAAACCGTCTAAAAGGCCATTTAAACCATTACCGCCCTTTTGTTTCTTTTCCTTATACATTCATTTTTTCCACGTTTTTCCAACTTTCCTCCTTCTCGTACACACTTTTTTTATGATTCCGAACCCACCTGACTAATAAAACCGTCTAAAAGACCATTTAAACCAATACCTCCCTTTTGTTTCTTTTCCTTATACATTCATTTTTTCCACGTTTTTGCACTCAAAACAAGTTTCGTCCTTCGCGTACACACTTTTTTTATGATTCCGAACCCATCTGTCTCACAAAATCGTCTATAAGACCATTTAAACCAATAACTCCCTTTTGTTTCTTTTCCTTATACATTCATTTTTTCCACGTTTTTGCACTCAAAACAACTTTCCTCCTTCGCGTAACACTGTTTTTAAGATTCCAAACCCATCTGACTCACAAAACTGTCTAAAAAGCCATTTAAACCAATACCGCCCTTTTGTTTCTTTTCCTTATACATTCATTTTTTCCACGTTTTTGCACTCAAAACAATTTTCCTCCTTCGCGTACACAATTTTTTTATGATTCCGAACCCATCTGACTCACAAAATCGTTAAAAAGGCCATTTAAACCAATACCGCCCTTTTGTTTCTTTTCCTTATACATTCATTTTTTCCACGTTTTTCCAACTTTCCTCCTTCTCGTACACACTTTTTTTATGAATCCGAACCCACCTGACTCACAAAAGGCCATTTAAACCAATACCGCCCTTTTGTTTCTTTTCCTTATACATTCATTTTTTCCACGTTTTTCCAACTTTCCTCCTTCTCGTACACACTTTTTTTATGATTCCGAACCCACCTGACTCACAAAACCGTCAAAAGGCCATTTAAACCAATACCGCCCTTTTGTTAATTTTCCTTATACATTCATTTTTTCCACGTTTTTCCAACTTTCCTCATTCTCGTACACACTTTTTTTATGATTCCGAACCCACCTGACTCACAAAACCGTCTAAAAGACCATTTAAACCAATAATTCCCTTTTGTTTCTTTTCCTTACACATTCATTTTTTCCACGTTTTTGCACTCAAAACAACTTTCCTCCTTCGGGTACACACTTTTTTTATGATTCCGAACCCATCTGTCTCACAAAATCGTCTAAAAGACCATTTAAACCAATACCTCCCTTTTGTTTCTTTTCCTTATAGATTCATTTTTTCCAAATTTTTGCACTCAAAACAACTTTCCTCCTTCGCGTACACACTGTTTTTAAGATTCCAAACCCATCTGACTCACAAAACTGTCTAAAAAGCCATTTAAACCAATACCACCCTTTTGTTTCTTTTCCTTATACATTCAATTTTTTCCACGTTTTTGCAATCAAAAACACTTTCCTCCTTCGCGTACACTATTTTTTTACGATTCCGAACCCATCTGATTTACAAAATCGTTAAAAAGGCCATTTAAACCAATACCGCCCTTTTGTTTCTTTTCCTTATACATTCATTTTTTCCACGTTTTTCCAACTTTCCTCCTTCTCGTACACACTTTTTTTATGAATCCGAACCCACCTGACTCACAAAACCGTCTAAAAGGCCATTTAAACTAATACCGCCCATTTGTTTCTTTTCCTTATACATTCATTTTTCTTACGTTTTTGCACTCAAGACAACTTTCGTCCTTCGCGTACACACCGTTTTTATGATTCCGAACCCATCTGACTCACAAAATCGTCTAAAAGACCATTTAAACCCATACCACCCTTTTGTTTCTTTTCCTTATACATTCATTTTTTCCACGTTTTTGCACTCAAAACAACATTCCTCCTTCTCGTACACACTTTTTTTATGATTCCGAACCCACCTGACACATAAAATCGTTAAAAAGGCCATTTAAACCAATACCGCCCTTTTGTTTCTTTTCCTTATACATTCATTTTTTCCACGTTTTTGCACTCAAAACAACTTTCCTCCTTCGCGTAACACTGTTTTTAAGATTCCAAACCCATCTGACTCACAAAACTGTCTAAAAAGCCATTTAAACCAATACCGCCCTTTTGTTTCTTTTCCTTATACATTCATTTTTTCCACGTTTTTGCACTCAAAACAATTTTCCTCCTTCGCGTACACAATTTTTTTATGATTCCGAAACCACCTGACTCACAAAATCGTTAAAAAGGCCATTTAAACCAATACCGCCCTTTTGTTTCTTTTCCTTATACATTCATTTTTTCCACGTTTTTCCAACTTTCCTCCTTCTCGTACACACTTTTTTTATGAATCCGAACCCACCTGACTCACAAAAGGCCATTTAAACCAATACCGCCCATTTGTTTCTTTTCCTTATACATTCATTTTTCTTACGTTTTTGCACTCAAGACAACTTTCGTCCTTCGCGTACACACCGTTTTTATGATTCCGAACCCACCTGACACATAAAACCGTCTAAAAGACCATTTAAACCAATACCTCCCTTTTGTTTCTTTTCCTTATACATTCATTTTTTCCACGTTTTTGCACTCAAAACAACTTTCCTCCTTCGCGTACACACTTTTTTTATGATTCCGAACCCATCTGATTCACAAAATCGTTAAAAAGGCCATTTAAACCAATACCGCCCTTTTGTTTCTTTTCCTTATACATTCATTTTTTCCACGTTTTTCCAACTTTCCTCCTTCTCGTACACACTTCTTTTATGAATCCGAACCCACCTGACTCACAAAACCGTCTAAAAGGCCATTTAAACTAATACCGCCCATTTGTTTCTTTTCCTTATACATTCATTTTTCTTACGTTTTTGCACTCAAGACAACTTTCGTCCTTCGCGTACACACCGTTTTTATGATTCCGAACCCATCTGACTCACAAAATCGTCTAAAAGACCATTTAAACCCATACCACCCTTTTGTTTCTTTTCCTTATACATTCATTTTTTCCACGTTTTTGCACTCAGAACAACATTCCTTCTTCTCGTACACACTTTTTTTATGATTCCGAACCCACCTGACACATAAAACCGTCTAAAAGACCATTTAAACCAATACCTCCCTTTTGTTTCTTTTCCTTATACATTCATTTTTTCCACGTTTTTGCACTTCGTCCTTCGCGTACACACTTTTTTTATGATTCCGAACCCATCTGTCTCACAAAATCGTCTATAAGACCATTTAAACCAATAACTCCCTTTTGTTTCTTTTCCTTATACATTCATTTTTTCCACGTTTTTGCACTCAAAACAACTTTCCTCCTTCGCGTAACACTGTTTTTAAGATTCCAAACCCATCTGACTCACAAAACTGTCTAAAAAGCCATTTAAACCAATACCGCCCTTTTGTTTCTTTTCCTTATACATTCATTTTTTCCACGTTTTTGCACTCAAAACAATTTTCCTCCTTCGCGTACACAATTTTTTTATGATTCCGAAACCACCTGACTCACAAAATCGTTAAAAAGGCCATTTAAACCAATACCGCCCTTTTGTTTCTTTTCCTTATACATTCATTTTTTCCACGTTTTTCCAACTTTCCTCCTTCTCGTACACACTTTTTTTATGAATCCGAACCCACCTGACTCACAAAAGGCCATTTAAACCAATACCGCCCATTTGTTTCTTTTCCTTATACATTCATTTTTCTTACGTTTTTGCACTCAAGACAACTTTCGTCCTTCGCGTACACACCGTTTTTATGATTCCGAACCCATCTGACTCACAAAATCGTCTAAAAGACCATTTAAACCCATACCACCCTTTTGTTTCTTTTCCTTATACATTCATTTTTTCCACGTTTTTGCACTCAAAACAACATTCCTCCTTCTTTTACACACTTTTCTGATGATTCCGAACCTACCTGACTCACAAAACCGTCTAAAAAGCCATTTAAACCAATAACGCCCTTTTGTTTCTTTTCCTTATACATTCATTTTTTTAAACGTTTTTCCAACTTTCCTCCTTCTCGTACACACTTTTTTTATGATTCCGAACCCACCTGACACATAAAACCGTCTAAAAGACCATTTAAACCAATACCTCCCTTTTGTTTCTTTTCCTTATACATTCATTTTTTCCACGTTTTTGCACTCAAAACAACTTTCCTCCTTCGCGTACACACTTTTTTTATGATTCCGAACCCATCTGTCTTACAAAATCGTCTAAAAGACCATTTAAACCAATTCCGCCCTTTTTTTTTTTTCCTTATGCATTCATTTTTCTTACGTTTTTGCACTCAAGACAGCTTTCCTCCTTCGCGAACACACTGTTTTTATGATTTCGAACCCATCTGACTCACAAAATAAGACCATTTAAACCAATACCTCCCTTTTGTTTCTTTTCCTTATACATTCATTTTTTCCACGTTTTTGCACTCAAAACAACTTTCCTCCTTCGCGTACACACTGTTTTTATGATTCCGAACCTACCTGACTCACAAAACTGTCTAAAAAGCCATTTAAACCAATACCGCCCTTTTGTTTCTTTTCCTTATACATTTATTTTTTCCACGTTTCGGCACTCAAAACAACTTTCCTCCTTCGCGTACACACTGTTTTTAACATTCCAAACCCATCTGACTCACAAAATCGTCTAAAAGACCATTTAAACCAATGCCTCCCTTTTGTTTCTTTTCCTTATACATTCATTTTTTCCACGTTTTTGCACTCAAGACAACTTTCCTCCTTCGCGTACACACTGTTTTTATGATTCCGAACCCATCTGACTCAAAAAATCGTCTAAAAGACCATTTAAACCAATACCTCCCTTTTGTTTCTTTTCCTTATACATTCATTTTTTCCACGTTTTTGCACTCAAAACAACTTTCCTCCTTCGCGTAGACACTGTTTTTATGATTCCGAACCCATCTGACACAAAATCGCCTAAAAGACCATTTAAACCAATACCTCCCTTTTCTTTCTTTTCCTTATACATTCATTTTTTAAACGTTTTTGCACTCAAAACAACTTTCCTCCTTCGCGTACACACTGTTTTTAAGATTCCAAACCCATCTGACTCACAAAACTGTCTAAAAAGCCATTTAAACCAATACCGCCCTTTTGTTTTTTTTCGTTATACATTAATTTTTTCCACGTTTTTGCACTCAAAACAACTTTCCTCCTTCGCGTATACACAGTTTTTATGATTCCGAACCCATCTGACTCACAAAATCGTCTAAAAGACCATTTAAACCAATACCTCCCTTTTGTTTCTTTTCCTTATACATTCATTTTTTCCACGTTTTTGCACTCAAAACAACATTCCTCCTTCTTTTACACACTTTTCTGATGATTCCGAACCTACCTGACTCACAAAACCGTCAAAAGGCCATTTAAACCAATACCGCCCTTTTGTTTCTTTTCCTTATACATTCATTTTTTCCACGTTTTTCCAACTTTCCTCCTTCTCGTACACACTTTTTTTATGATTCCGAACCCACCTGACTCACAAAACCGTCTAAAAGACCATTTAAACCAATACCTCCCTTTTGTTTCTTTTCCTTATACATTCATTTTTTCCACGTTTTTGCACTCAAAACAACTTTCCTCCTTCGCGTACACACTTTTTTTATGATTCCGAACCCATCTGATTCACAAAATCGTTAAAAAGGCCATTTAAACCAATACCGCCCTTTTGTTTCTTTTCCTTATACATTCATTTTTTCCACGTTTTTCCAACTTTCCTCCTTCTCGTACACACTTTTTTTATGAATCCGAACCCACCTGACTCACAAAACCGTCTAAAAGGCCATTTAAACTAATACCGCCCATTTGTTTCTTTTCCTTATACATTCATTTTTCTTACGTTTTTGCACTCAAGACAACTTTCGTCCTTCGCGTACACACCGTTTTTATGATTCCGAACCCATCTGACTCACAAAATCGTCTAAAAGACCATTTAAACCCATACCACCCTTTTGTTTCTTTTCCTTATACATTCATTTTTTCCACGTTTTTGCACTCAAAACAACATTCCTTCTTCTCGTACACACTTTTTTTATGATTCCGAACCCACCTGACACATAAAACCGTCTAAAAGACCATTTAAACCAATACCTCCCTTTTGTTTCTTTTCCTTATACATTCATTTTTTCCACGTTTTTGCACTTCGTCCTTCGCGTACACACTTTTTTTATGATTCCGAACCCATCTGTCTCACAAAATCGTCTATAAGACCATTTAAACCAATAACTCCCTTTTGTTTCTTTTCCTTATACATTCATTTTTTCCACGTTTTTGCACTCAAAACAACTTTCCTCCTTCGCGTAACACTGTTTTTAAGATTCCAAACCCATCTGACTCACAAAACTGTCTAAAAAGCCATTTAAACCAATACCGCCCTTTTGTTTCTTTTCCTTATACATTCATTTTTTCCACGTTTTTGCACTCAAAACAATTTTCCTCCTTCGCGTACACAATTTTTTTATGATTCCGAAACCACCTGACTCACAAAATCGTTAAAAAGGCCATTTAAACCAATACCGCCCTTTTGTTTCTTTTCCTTATACATTCATTTTTTCCACGTTTTTCCAACTTTCCTCCTTCTCGTACACACTTTTTTTATGAATCCGAACCCACCTGACTCACAAAAGGCCATTTAAACCAATACCGCCCATTTGTTTCTTTTCCTTATACATTCATTTTTCTTACGTTTTTGCACTCAAGACAACTTTCGTCCTTCGCGTACACACCGTTTTTATGATTCCGAACCCATCTGACTCACAAAATCGTCTAAAAGACCATTTAAACCCATACCACCCTTTTGTTTCTTTTCCTTATACATTCATTTTTTCCACGTTTTTGCACTCAAAACAACATTCCTCCTTCTTTTACACACTTTTCTGATGATTCCGAACCTACCTGACTCACAAAACCGTCTAAAAAGCCATTTAAACCAATAACGCCCTTTTGTTTCTTTTCCTTATACATTCATTTTTTTAAACGTTTTTCCAACTTTCCTCCTTCTCGTACACACTTTTTTTATGATTCCGAACCCACCTGACACATAAAACCGTCTAAAAGACCATTTAAACCAATACCTCCCTTTTGTTTCTTTTCCTTATACATTCATTTTTTCCACGTTTTTGCACTCAAAACAACTTTCCTCCTTCGCGTACACACTTTTTTTATGATTCCGAACCCATCTGTCTTACAAAATCGTCTAAAAGACCATTTAAACCAATTCCGCCCTTTTTTTTTTTTCCTTATGCATTCATTTTTCTTACGTTTTTGCACTCAAGACAGCTTTCCTCCTTCGCGAACACACTGTTTTTATGATTTCGAACCCATCTGACTCACAAAATAAGACCATTTAAACCAATACCTCCCTTTTGTTTCTTTTCCTTATACATTCATTTTTTCCACGTTTTTGCACTCAAAACAACTTTCCTCCTTCGCGTACACACTGTTTTTATGATTCCGAACCTACCTGACTCACAAAACTGTCTAAAAAGCCATTTAAACCAATACCGCCCTTTTGTTTCTTTTCCTTATACATTTATTTTTTCCACGTTTCGGCACTCAAAACAACTTTCCTCCTTCGCGTACACACTGTTTTTAACATTCCAAACCCATCTGACTCACAAAATCGTCTAAAAGACCATTTAAACCAATGCCTCCCTTTTGTTTCTTTTCCTTATACATTCATTTTTTCCACGTTTTTGCACTCAAGACAACTTTCCTCCTTCGCGTACATACTGTTTTTATGATTCCGAACCCATCTGACTCAAAAAATCGTCTAAAAGACCATTTAAACCAATACCTCCCTTTTGTTTCTTTTCCTTATACATTCATTTTTTCCACGTTTTTGCACTCAAAACAACTTTCCTCCTTCGCGTAGACACTGTTTTTATGATTCCGAACCCATCTGACACAAAATCGCCTAAAAGACCATTTAAACCAATACCTCCCTTTTCTTTCTTTTCCTTATACATTCATTTTTTAAACGTTTTTGCACTCAAAACAACTTTCCTCCTTCGCGTACACACTGTTTTTAAGATTCCAAACCCATCTGACTCACAAAACTGTCTAAAAAGCCATTTAAACCAATACCGCCCTTTTGTTTTTTTTCGTTATACATTAATTTTTTCCACGTTTTTGCACTCAAAACAACTTTCCTCCTTCGCGTATACACAGTTTTTATGATTCCGAACCCATCTGACTCACAAAATCGTCTAAAAGACCATTTAAACCAATACCTCCCTTTTGTTTCTTTTCCTTATACATTCATTTTTTCCACGTTTTTGCACTCAAAACAACATTCCTCCTTCTTTTACACACTTTTCTGATGATTCCGAACCTACCTGACTCACAAAACCGTCAAAAGGCCATTTAAACCAATACCGCCCTTTTGTTTCTTTTCCTTATACATTCATTTTTTCCACGTTTTTCCAACTTTCCTCCTTCTCGTACACACTTTTTTTATGATTCCGAACCCACCTGACTCACAAAACCGTCTAAAAGACCATTTAAACCAATACCTCCCTTTTGTTTCTTTTCCTTATACATTCATTTTTTCCACGTTTTTGCACTCAAAACAACTTTCCTCCTTCGCGTACACACTTTTTTTATGATTCCGAACCCATCTGATTCACAAAATCGTTAAAAAGGCCATTTAAACCAATACCGCCCTTTTGTTTCTTTTCCTTATACATTCATTTTTTCCACGTTTTTCCAACTTTCCTCCTTCTCGTACACACTTTTTTTATGAATCCGAACCCACCTGACTCACAAAACCGTCTAAAAGGCCATTTAAACTAATACCGCCCATTTGTTTCTTTTCCTTATACATTCATTTTTCTTACGTTTTTGCACTCAAGACAACTTTCGTCCTTCGCGTACACACCGTTTTTATGATTCCGAACCCATCTGACTCACAAAATCGTCTAAAAGACCATTTAAACCCATACCACCCTTTTGTTTCTTTTCCTTATACATTCATTTTTTCCACGTTTTTGCACTCAAAACAACATTCCTTCTTCTCGTACACACTTTTTTTATGATTCCGAACCCACCTGACACATAAAACCGTCTAAAAGACCATTTAAACCAATACCTCCCTTTTGTTTCTTTTCCTTATACATTCATTTTTTCCACGTTTTTGCACTTCGTCCTTCGCGTACACACTTTTTTTATGATTCCGAACCCATCTGTCTCACAAAATCGTCTATAAGACCATTTAAACCAATAACTCCCTTTTGTTTCTTTTCCTTATACATTCATTTTTTCCACGTTTTTGCACTCAAAACAACTTTCCTCCTTCGCGTAACACTGTTTTTAAGATTCCAAACCCATCTGACTCACAAAACTGTCTAAAAAGCCATTTAAACCAATACCACCCTTTTGTTTCTTTTCCTTATACATTCATTTTTTCCACGTTTTTGCACTCAAAACAATTTTCCTCCTTCGCGTACACAATTTTTTTATGATTCCGAAACCACCTGACTCACAAAATCGTTAAAAAGGCCATTTAAACCAATACCGCCCTTTTGTTTCTTTTCCTTATACATTCATTTTTTCCACGTTTTTCCAACTTTCCTCCTTCTCGTACACACTTTTTTTATGAATCCGAACCCACCTGACTCACAAAAGGCCATTTAAACCAATACCGCCCATTTGTTTCTTTTCCTTATACATTCATTTTTCTTACGTTTTTGCACTCAAGACAACTTTCGTCCTTCGCGTACACACCGTTTTTATGATTCCGAACCCATCTGACTCACAAAATCGTCTAAAAGACCATTTAAACCCATACCACCCTTTTGTTTCTTTTCCTTATACATTCATTTTTTCCACGTTTTTGCACTCAAAACAACATTCCTCCTTCTTTTACACACTTTTCTGATGATTCCGAACCTACCTGACTCACAAAACCGTCTAAAAAGCCATTTAAACCAATAACGCCCTTTTGTTTCTTTTCCTTATACATTCATTTTTTTAAACGTTTTTCCAACTTTCCTCCTTCTCGTACACACTTTTTTTATGATTCCGAACCCACCTGACACATAAAACCGTCTAAAAGACCATTTAAACCAATACCTCCCTTTTGTTTCTTTTCCTTATACATTCATTTTTTCCACGTTTTTGCACTCAAAACAACTTTCCTCCTTCGCGTACACACTTTTTTTATGATTCCGAACCCATCTGTCTTACAAAATCGTCTAAAAGACCATTTAAACCAATTCCGCCCTTTTTTTTTTTTCCTTATGCATTCATTTTTCTTACGTTTTTGCACTCAAGACAGCTTTCCTCCTTCGCGAACACACTGTTTTTATGATTTCGAACCCATCTGACTCACAAAATAAGACCATTTAAACCAATACCTCCCTTTTGTTTCTTTTCCTTATACATTCATTTTTTCCACGTTTTTGCACTCAAAACAACTTTCCTCCTTCGCGTACACACTGTTTTTAACATTCCAAACCCATCTGACTCACAAAATCGTCTAAAAGACCATTTAAACCAATGCCTCCCTTTTGTTTCTTTTCCTTATACATTCATTTTTTCCACGTTTTTGCACTCAAGACAACTTTCCTCCTTCGCGTACATACTGTTTTTATGATTCCGAACCCATCTGACTCAAAAAATCGTCTAAAAGACCATTTAAACCAATACCTCCCTTTTGTTTCTTTTCCTTATACATTCATTTTTTCCACGTTTTTGCACTCAAAACAACTTTCCTCCTTCGCGTAGACACTGTTTTTATGATTCCGAACCCATCTGACACAAAATCGCCTAAAAGACCATTTAAACCAATACCTCCCTTTTCTTTCTTTTCCTTATACATTCATTTTTTAAACGTTTTTGCACTCAAAACAACTTTCCTCCTTCGCGTACACACTGTTTTTAAGATTCCAAACCCATCTGACTCACAAAACTGTCTAAAAAGCCATTTAAACCAATACCGCCCTTTTGTTTTTTTTCGTTATACATTAATTTTTTCCACGTTTTTGCACTCAAAACAACTTTCCTCCTTCGCGTATACACAGTTTTTATGATTCCGAACCCATCTGACTCACAAAATCGTCTAAAAGACCATTTAAACCAATACCTCCCTTTTGTTTCTTTTCCTTATACATTCATTTTTTCCACGTTTTTGCACTCAAAACAACATTCCTCCTTCTTTTACACACTTTTCTGATGATTCCGAACCTACCTGACTCACAAAACCGTCAAAAGGCCATTTAAACCAATACCGCCCTTTTGTTTCTTTTCCTTATACATTCATTTTTTCCACGTTTTTCCAACTTTCCTCCTTCTCGTACACACTTTTTTTATGATTCCGAACCCACCTGACTCACAAAACCGTCTAAAAGACCATTTAAACCAATAATTCCCTTTTGTTTCTTTTCCTTATACATTCATTTTTTCCACGTTTTTGCACTCAAAACAACTTTCCTCCTTCGCGTACACACTTTTTTTATGATTTTTAAGATTTTAAGATTCCAAACCCATCTGATTCACAAAACTGTCTAAAAAGCCATTTAAACCAATACCACCCTTTTGTTTCTTTTCCTTATACATTCATTTTTTCCCCGTTTTTGCACTCAAAACAACTTTCCTCCGCGTACACACTTTTTTTATGATTCCGAATCCATCTGTCTCACAAAATCGTCTAAAAGACCATTTAAACCAATACCTCCCTTTTGTTTCTTTTCCTTATAGATTCATTTTTTCCACGTTTTTGCACTCAAAACAACTTTCCTCCTTCGCGTACACACTGTTTTTAAGATTCCAAACCCATCTGACTCACAAAACTGTCTAAAAAGCCATTTAAACCAATACCGCCCTTTTGTTTCTTTTCCTTATACTTTCATTTTTTCCACGTTTTTGCACTCAAAACAATTTTCCTCCTTCGCGTACACAATTTTTTTATGATTCCGAACCCATCTGATTCACAAAATCGTTAAAAAGGCCATTTAAACCAATTCCGCCCTTTTGTTTCTTTTCCTTATACATTCATTTTTTCCACGTTTTTTCAACTTTCCTCCTTCTCGTACACACTTTTCTGATGATTCAAAACCTACCTGACTCACAAAACTATCTAAAAGGCCATTTAAACCAATACCCCCTTATACATTCATTTTTTCCACGTTTTTCCAACTTTCCTCCTTCTCGTACACACTTTTTTTATGATTCCGAAAACAACCTGACACATAAAACCGTCTAAAAGACCATTTAAACCAATACCTCCCTTTTGTTTCTTTTCCTTATACATTCATTTTTTCCACGTTTTTGCACTCAAAACAACTTTCGTCCTTCGCGTACACACTTTTTTTATGATTCCGAACCCATCTGTCTCACAAAATCGTCTATAAGACCATTTAAACCAATAACTCCCTTTTGTTTCTTTTCCTTATACATTCATTTTTTCCACGTTTTTGCACTCAAAACAACTTTCCTCCTTCGCGTACACAATTTTTTTATGATTCCGAAACCACCTGACTCACAAAATCGTTAAAAAGGCCATTTAAACCAATACCGCCCTTTTGTTTCTTTTCCTTATACATTCATTTTTTCCACGTTTTTCCAACTTTCCTCCTTCTCGTACACACTTTTTTTATGAATCCGAACCCACCTGACTCACAAAAGGCCATTTAAACCAATACTGCCCATTTGTTTCTTTTCCTTATACATTCATTTTTCTTACGTTTTTGCACTCAAGACAACTTTCGTCCTTCGCGTACACACCGTTTTTATGATTCCGAACCCATCTGACTCACAAAATCGTCTAAAAGACCATTTAAACCCATACCACCCTTTTGTTTCTTTTCCTTATACATTCATTTTTTCCACGTTTTTGCACTCAAAACAACATTCCTCCTTCTTTTACACACTTTTCTGATGATTCCGAACCTACCTGACTCACAAAACCGTCTAAAAGGCCATTTAAACCAATAACGCCCTTTTGCTTCTTTTCCTTATACATTCATTTTTTTAAACGTTTTTCCAACTTTCCTCCTTCTCGTACACACTTTTTTTATGATTCCGAACCCACCTGACACATAAAACCGTCTAAAAGACCATTTAAACCAATACCTCCCTTTTGTTTCTTTTCCTTATACATTCATTTTTTCCACGTTTTTGCACTCAAAACAACTTTCCTCCTTCGCGTACACACTTTTTTTATGATTCCGAACCCATCTGATTCACAAAATCGTTAAAAAGGCCATTTAAACCAATACCGCCCTTTTGTTTCTTTTCCTTATACATTCATTTTTTCCACGTTTTTCCAACTTTCCTCCTTCTCGTACACACTTTTTTTATGAATCCGAACCCACCTGACTCACAAAACCGTCTAAAAGGCCATTTAAACTAATACCGCCCATTTGTTTCTTTTCCTTATACATTCATTTTTCTTACGTTTTTGCACTCAAGACAACTTTCGTCCTTCGCGTACACACCGTTTTTATGATTCCGAACCCATCTGACTCACAAAATCGTCTAAAAGACCATTTAAACCCATTTTTTAAAGACCATTTATACCACCCTTTTGTTTCTTTTCCTTATACATTCATTTTTTCCACGTTTTTGCACTCAAAACAACATTCCTTCTTCTCGTACACACTTTTTTTATGATTCCGAACCCACCTGACACATAAAACCGTCTAAAAGACCATTTAAACCAATACCTCCCTTTTGTTTCTTTTCCTTATACATTCATTTTTTCCACGTTTTTGCACTTCGTCCTTCGCGTACACACTTTTTTTATGATTCCGAACCCATCTGTCTCACAAAATCGTCTATAAGACCATTTAAACCAATAACTCCCTTTTGTTTCTTTTCCTTATACATTCATTTTTTTCACGTTTTTGCACTCAAAACAACTTTCCTCCTTCGCGTAACACTGTTTTTAAGATTCCAAACCCATCTGACTCACAAAACTGTCTAAAAAGCCATTTAAACCAATACCGCCCTTTTGTTTCTTTTCCTTATACATTCATTTTTTCCACGTTTTTGCACTCAAAACAATTTTCCTCCTTCGCGTACACAATTTTTTTATGATTCCGAAACCACCTGACTCACAAAATCGTTAAAAAGGCCATTTAAACCAATACCGCCCTTTTGTTTCTTTTCCTTATACATTCATTTTTTCCACGTTTTTCCAACTTTCCTCCTTCTCGTACACACTTTTTTTATGAATCCGAACCCACCTGACTCACAAAAGGCCATTTAAACCAATACCGCCCATTTGTTTCTTTTCCTTATACATTCATTTTTCTTACGTTTTTGCACTCAAGACAACTTTCGTCCTTCGCGTACACACCGTTTTTATGATTCCGAACCCATCTGACTCACAAAATCGTCTAAAAGACCATTTAAACCCATACCACCCTTTTGTTTCTTTTCCTTATACATTCATTTTTTCCACGTTTTTGCACTCAAAACAACATTCCTCCTTCTTTTACACACTTTTCTGATGATTCCGAACCTACCTGACTCACAAAACCGTCTAAAAAGCCATTTAAACCAATAACGCCCTTTTGTTTCTTTTCCTTATACATTCATTTTTTTAAACGTTTTTCCAACTTTCCTCCTTCTCGTACACACTTTTTTTATGATTCCGAACCCACCTGACACATAAAACCGTCTAAAAGACCATTTAAACCAATACCTCCCTTTTGTTTCTTTTCCTTATACATTCATTTTTTCCACGTTTTTGCACTCAAAACAACTTTCCTCCTTCGCGTACACACTTTTTTTATGATTCCGAACCCATCTGTCTTACAAAATCGTCTAAAAGACCATTTAAACCAATTCCGCCCTTTTTTTTTTTTCCTTATGCATTCATTTTTCTTACGTTTTTGCACTCAAGACAGCTTTCCTCCTTCGCGAACACACTGTTTTTATGATTTCGAACCCATCTGACTCACAAAATAAGACCATTTAAACCAATACCTCCCTTTTGTTTCTTTTCCTTATACATTCATTTTTTCCACGTTTTTGCACTCAAAACAACTTTCCTCCTTCGCGTACACACTGTTTTTAACATTCCAAACCCATCTGACTCACAAAATCGTCTAAAAGACCATTTAAACCAATGCCTCCCTTTTGTTTCTTTTCCTTATACATTCATTTTTTCCACGTTTTTGCACTCAAGACAACTTTCCTCCTTCGCGTACATACTGTTTTTATGATTCCGAACCCATCTGACTCAAAAAATCGTCTAAAAGACCATTTAAACCAATACCTCCCTTTTGTTTCTTTTCCTTATACATTCATTTTTTCCACGTTTTTGCACTCAAAACAACTTTCCTCCTTCGCGTAGACACTGTTTTTATGATTCCGAACCCATCTGACACAAAATCGCCTAAAAGACCATTTAAACCAATACCTCCCTTTTCTTTCTTTTCCTTATACATTCATTTTTTAAACGTTTTTGCACTCAAAACAACTTTCCTCCTTCGCGTACACACTGTTTTTAAGATTCCAAACCCATCTGACTCACAAAACTGTCTAAAAAGCCATTTAAACCAATACCGCCCTTTTGTTTTTTTTCGTTATACATTAATTTTTTCCACGTTTTTGCACTCAAAACAACTTTCCTCCTTCGCGTATACACAGTTTTTATGATTCCGAACCCATCTGACTCACAAAATCGTCTAAAAGACCATTTAAACCAATACCTCCCTTTTGTTTCTTTTCCTTATACATTCATTTTTTCCACGTTTTTGCACTCAAAACAACATTCCTCCTTCTTTTACACACTTTTCTGATGATTCCGAACCTACCTGACTCACAAAACCGTCAAAAGGCCATTTAAACCAATACCGCCCTTTTGTTTCTTTTCCTTATACATTCATTTTTTCCACGTTTTTCCAACTTTCCTCCTTCTCGTACACACTTTTTTTATGATTCCGAACCCACCTGACTCACAAAACCGTCTAAAAGACCATTTAAACCAATAATTCCCTTTTGTTTCTTTTCCTTATACATTCATTTTTTCCACGTTTTTGCACTCAAAACAACTTTCCTCCTTCGCGTACACACTTTTTTTATGATTTTTAAGATTTTAAGATTCCAAACCCATCTGATTCACAAAACTGTCTAAAAAGCCATTTAAACCAATACCACCCTTTTGTTTCTTTTCCTTATACATTCATTTTTTCCCCGTTTTTGCACTCAAAACAACTTTCCTCCGCGTACACACTTTTTTTATGATTCCGAATCCATCTGTCTCACAAAATCGTCTAAAAGACCATTTAAACCAATACCTCCCTTTTGTTTCTTTTCCTTATAGATTCATTTTTTCCACGTTTTTGCACTCAAAACAACTTTCCTCCTTCGCGTACACACTGTTTTTAAGATTCCAAACCCATCTGACTCACAAAACTGTCTAAAAAGCCATTTAAACCAATACCGCCCTTTTGTTTCTTTTCCTTATACTTTCATTTTTTCCACGTTTTTGCACTCAAAACAATTTTCCTCCTTCGCGTACACAATTTTTTTATGATTCCGAACCCATCTGATTCACAAAATCGTTAAAAAGGCCATTTAAACCAATTCCGCCCTTTTGTTTCTTTTCCTTATACATTCATTTTTTCCACGTTTTTTCAACTTTCCTCCTTCTCGTACACACTTTTCTGATGATTCAAAACCTACCTGACTCACAAAACTATCTAAAAGGCCATTTAAACCAATACCCCCTTATACATTCATTTTTTCCACGTTTTTCCAACTTTCCTCCTTCTCGTACACACTTTTTTTATGATTCCGAAAACAACCTGACACATAAAACCGTCTAAAAGACCATTTAAACCAATACCTCCCTTTTGTTTCTTTTCCTTATACATTCATTTTTTCCACGTTTTTGCACTCAAAACAACTTTCGTCCTTCGCGTACACACTTTTTTTATGATTCCGAACCCATCTGTCTCACAAAATCGTCTATAAGACCATTTAAACCAATAACTCCCTTTTGTTTCTTTTCCTTATACATTCATTTTTTCCACGTTTTTGCACTCAAAACAACTTTCCTCCTTCGCGTACACAATTTTTTTATGATTCCGAAACCACCTGACTCACAAAATCGTTAAAAAGGCCATTTAAACCAATACCGCCCTTTTGTTTCTTTTCCTTATACATTCATTTTTTCCACGTTTTTCCAACTTTCCTCCTTCTCGTACACACTTTTTTTATGAATCCGAACCCACCTGACTCACAAAAGGCCATTTAAACCAATACTGCCCATTTGTTTCTTTTCCTTATACATTCATTTTTCTTACGTTTTTGCACTCAAGACAACTTTCGTCCTTCGCGTACACACCGTTTTTATGATTCCGAACCCATCTGACTCACAAAATCGTCTAAAAGACCATTTAAACCCATACCACCCTTTTGTTTCTTTTCCTTATACATTCATTTTTTCCACGTTTTTGCACTCAAAACAACATTCCTCCTTCTTTTACACACTTTTCTGATGATTCCGAACCTACCTGACTCACAAAACCGTCTAAAAGGCCATTTAAACCAATAACGCCCTTTTGCTTCTTTTCCTTATACATTCATTTTTTTAAACGTTTTTCCAACTTTCCTCCTTCTCGTACACACTTTTTTTATGATTCCGAACCCACCTGACACATAAAACCGTCTAAAAGACCATTTAAACCAATACCTCCCTTTTGTTTCTTTTCCTTATACATTCATTTTTTCCACGTTTTTGCACTCAAAACAACTTTCCTCCTTCGCGTACACACTTTTTTTATGATTCCGAACCCATCTGATTCACAAAATCGTTAAAAAGGCCATTTAAACCAATACCGCCCTTTTGTTTCTTTTCCTTATACATTCATTTTTTCCACGTTTTTCCAACTTTCCTCCTTCTCGTACACACTTTTTTTATGAATCCGAACCCACCTGACTCACAAAACCGTCTAAAAGGCCATTTAAACTAATACCGCCCATTTGTTTCTTTTCCTTATACATTCATTTTTCTTACGTTTTTGCACTCAAGACAACTTTCGTCCTTCGCGTACACACCGTTTTTATGATTCCGAACCCATCTGACTCACAAAATCGTCTAAAAGACCATTTAAACCCATTTTTTAAAGACCATTTATACCACCCTTTTGTTTCTTTTCCTTATACATTCATTTTTTCCACGTTTTTGCACTCAAAACAACATTCCTTCTTCTCGTACACACTTTTTTTATGATTCCGAACCCACCTGACACATAAAACCGTCTAAAAGACCATTTAAACCAATACCTCCCTTTTGTTTCTTTTCCTTATACATTCATTTTTTCCACGTTTTTGCACTTCGTCCTTCGCGTACACACTTTTTTTATGATTCCGAACCCATCTGTCTCACAAAATCGTCTATAAGACCATTTAAACCAATAACTCCCTTTTGTTTCTTTTCCTTATACATTCATTTTTTTCACGTTTTTGCACTCAAAACAACTTTCCTCCTTCGCGTAACACTGTTTTTAAGATTCCAAACCCATCTGACTCACAAAACTGTCTAAAAAGCCATTTAAACCAATACCGCCCTTTTGTTTCTTTTCCTTATACATTCATTTTTTCCACGTTTTTGCACTCAAAACAATTTTCCTCCTTCGCGTACACAATTTTTTTATGATTCCGAAACCACCTGACTCACAAAATCGTTAAAAAGGCCATTTAAACCAATACCGCCCTTTTGTTTCTTTTCCTTATACATTCATTTTTTCCACGTTTTTCCAACTTTCCTCCTTCTCGTACACACTTTTTTTATGAATCCGAACCCACCTGACTCACAAAAGGCCATTTAAACCAATACCGCCCATTTGTTTCTTTTCCTTATACATTCATTTTTCTTACGTTTTTGCACTCAAGACAACTTTCGTCCTTCGCGTACACACCGTTTTTATGATTCCGAACCCATCTGACTCACAAAATCGTCTAAAAGACCATTTAAACCCATACCACCCTTTTGTTTCTTTTCCTTATACATTCATTTTTTCCACGTTTTTGCACTCAAAACAACATTCCTCCTTCTTTTACACACTTTTCTGATGATTCCGAACCTACCTAACTCACAAAACCGTCTAAAAGGCCATTTAAACCAATAACGCCCTTTTGTTTCTTTTCCTTATACATTCATTTTTTTAAACGTTTTTCCAACTTTCCTCCTTCTCGTACACACTTTTTTTATGATTCCGAACCCACCTGACACATAAAACCGTCTAAAAGACCATTTAAACCAATACCTCCCTTTTGTTTCTTTTCCTTATACATTCATTTTTTCCACGTTTTTGCACTCAAAACAATTTTCCTCCTTCGCGTACACAATTTTTTTATGATTCCGAACACATCTGTCTTACAAAATCGTCTAAAAGACCATTTAAACCAATACCTCCCTTTTGTTTCTTTTCCTTATACATTCATTTCTTCCACGTTTTTCACTCAAAACAACTTTTCTCCTTCGCGTACACACTGTTTTTAAGATTCCGAACCCATCTGACTCACAAAACTGTCTAAAAAGCCGTTTAAACCAATACCGCCCTTTTGTTTCTTTTCCTCATACATTCATTTTTTCCACGTTTTTCCAACTTCCCTCCTTCTGGTACACACTTTTTTTATGATTTCGAACCCACCTGACTCACAAAAGCGTCTACAAGGCCATTTAAACCAATTCCGCCCTTTTTTTTTTTCCTTATGCATTCATTTTTCTTACGTTTTTGCACTCAAGACAGCTTTCCTCCTTCGCGAACACACTGTTTTTATGATTTCGAACCCATCTGACTCACAAAATAAGACCATTTAAACCAATACCTCCCTTTTGTTTCTTTTCCTTATGCATTCATTTTTTTCACGTTTTTGCACTCAAAACAACTTTCCTCCTTCGCGTACACACTGCTTCTAAGATTCCGAACCTATCTGACTAACAAAACCGTCCAAAAGACCATTTAAACCAATTCCGCCCTTTTGTTTCTTTTCCTCATACATTCATTTTTTCCACGTTTTTCCAACTTCCCTCCTTCTGGTACACACTTTTTTTATGATTTCGAACCCACCTGACTCACAAAAGCGTCTACAAGGCCATTTAAACCAATTCCGCCCTTTTTTTTTTTTCCTTATGCATTCATTTTTCTTACGTTTTTGCACTCAAGACAGCTTTCCTCCTTCGCGAACACACTGTTTTTATGATTTCGAACCCATCTGACTCACAAAATAAGACCATTTAAACCAATAACTCCCTTTTGTTTCTTTTCCTTATACATTCATTTTTTCCACGTTTTTGCACTCAAAACAACTTTCCTCCTTCGCGTACACACTGTTTTTATGATTCCGAACCTACCTGACTCACAAAACTGTCTAAAAAGCCATTTAAACCAATACCGCCCTTTTGTTTCTTTTCCTTATACATTTATTTTTTCCACGTTTCGGCACTCAAAACAACTTTCCTCCTTCGCGTACACACTGTTTTTAACATTCCAAACCCATCTGACTCACAAAATCGTCTAAAAGACCATTTAAACCAATGCCTCCCTTTTGTTTCTTTTCCTTATACATTCATTTTTTCCACGTTTTTGCACTCAAGACAACTTTCCTCCTTCGCGTACAAAATGTTTTTATGATTCCGAACCCATCTGACTCAAAAAATCGTCTAAAAGACCATTTAAACCAATACCTCCCTTTTGTTTCTTTTCCTTATACATTCATTTTTTCCACGTTTTTGCACTCAAAACAACTTTCCTCCTTCGCGTAGACACTGTTTTTATGATTCCGAACCCATCTGACACAAAATCGCCTAAAAGACCATTTAAACCAATACCGCCCTTTTGTTTCTTTTCCTTATACATTCATTTTTTCCACGTTTTTCCAACTTTCCTCCTTCTCGTACACACTTTTCTGATGATTCCGAACCTACCTGACTCACAAAACTATCTAAAAGGCCATTTAAACCAATACCCCCTTATACATTCATTTTTTCCACGTTTTTCCAACTTTCCTCCTTCTCGTACACACTTTTTTTATGATTCCGAACCCACCTGACACATAAAACCGTCTAAAAGACCATTTAAACCAATACCTCCCTTTTGTTTCTTTTCCTTATACATTCATTTTTTCCACGTTTTTGCACTCAAAACAACTTTCGTCCTTCGCGTACACACTTTTTTTATGATTCCGAACCCATCTGTCTCACAAAATCGTCTATAAGACCATTTAAACCAATAACTCCCTTTTGTTTCTTTTCCTTATACATTCATTTTTTCCACGTTTTTGCACTCAAAACAATTTTCCTCCTTCGCGTACACAATTTTTTTATGATTCCGAACCCATCTGACTCACAAAATCGTTAAAAAGGCCATTTAAACCAATACCGCCCTTTTGTTTCTTTTCCTTATACATTCATTTTTTCCACGTTTTTCCAACTTTCCTCCTTCTCGTACACACTTTTTTTATGAATCCGAACCCACCTGACTCACAAAAGGCCATTTAAACCAATACCGCCCTTTTGTTTCTTTTCCTTATACATTCATTTTTTCCACGTTTTTGCACTCAAAACAACATTCCTCCTTCTTTTACACACTTTTCTGATGATTCCGAACCTACCTGACTCACAAAACCGTCTAAAAGGCCATTTAAACCAATACCGCCCTTTTGTTTCTTTTCCTTATACATTCATTTTTTCCACGTTTTTGCACTCAAAACAACTTTCCTCCTTCGCGTACACACTGTTTTTATGATTCCGAACCTACCTGACTCACAAAACTGTCTAAAAAGCCATTTAAACCAATACCGCCCTTTTGTTTCTTTTCCTTATACATTTATTTTTTCCACGTTTCGGCACTCAAAACAACTTTCCTCCTTCGCGTACACACTGTTTTTAAGATTCCAAACCCATCTGACTCACAAAATCGTCTAAAAGACCATTTAAACCAATGCCTCCCTTTTGTTTCTTTTCCTTATACATTCATTTTTTCCACGTTTTTGCACTCAAGACAACTTTCCTCCTTCGCGTACACACTGTTTTTATGATTCCGAACCCATCTGACTCAAAAAATCGTCTAAAAGACCATTTAAACCAATACCTCCCTTTTGTTTCTTTTCCTTATACATTCATTTTTTCCACGTTTTTGCACTCAAAACAACTTTCCTCCTTCGCGTAGACACTGTTTTTATGATTCCGAACCCATCTGACTCACAAAATCGTCTAAAAGACCATTTAAACCCATACCACCCTTTTGTTTCTTTTCCTTATACATTCCTTTTTTCCACGTTTTTGCACTCAAAACAACATTCCTCCTTCTTTTACACACTTTTCTGATGATTCCGAACCTACCTGACTCACAAAACCGTCTAAAAGGCCATTTAAACCAATAACGCCCTTTTGTTTCTTTTCCTTATACATTCATTTTTTTAAACGTTTTTCCAACTTTCCTCCTTCTCGTACACACTTTTTTTATGATTCCGAACCCACCTGACACATAAAACCGTCTAAAAGACCATTTAAACCAATACCTCCCTTTTGTTTCTTTTCCTTATACATTCATTTTTTCCACGTTTTTGCACTCAAAACAATTTTCCTCCTTCGCGTACACAATTTTTTTATGATTCCGAACCCATCTGTCTTACAAAATCGTCTAAAAGACCATTTAAACCAATACCTCCCTTTTGTTTCTTTTCCTTATACATTCATTTCTTCCACGTTTTTCACTCAAAACAACTTTTCTCCTTCGCGTACACACTGTTTTTAAGATTCCGAACCCATCTGACTCACAAAACTGTCTAAAAAGCCGTTTAAACCAATACCGCCCTTTTGTTTCTTTTCCTCATACATTCATTTTTTCCACGTTTTTCCAACTTCCCTCCTTCTGGTACACACTTTTTTTATGATTTCGAACCCACCTGACTCACAAAAGCGTCTACAAGGCCATTTAAACCAATTCCGCCCTTTTTTTTTTTCCTTATGCATTCATTTTTCTTACGTTTTTGCACTCAAGACAGCTTTCCTCCTTCGCGAACACACTGTTTTTATGATTTCGAACCCATCTGACTCACAAAATAAGACCATTTAAACCAATACCTCCCTTTTGTTTCTTTTCCTTATGCATTCATTTTTTTCACGTTTTTGCACTCAAAACAACTTTCCTCCTTCGCGTACACACTGCTTCTAAGATTCCGAACCTATCTGACTAACAAAACCGTCCAAAAGACCATTTAAACCAATTCCGCCCTTTTGTTTCTTTTCCTCATACATTCATTTTTTCCACGTTTTTCCAACTTCCCTCCTTCTGGTACACACTTTTTTTATGATTTCGAACCCACCTGACTCACAAAAGCGTCTACAAGGCCATTTAAACCAATTCCGCCCTTTTTTTTTTTTCCTTATGCATTCATTTTTCTTACGTTTTTGCACTCAAGACAGCTTTCCTCCTTCGCGAACACACTGTTTTTATGATTTCGAACCCATCTGACTCACAAAATAAGACCATTTAAACCAATACCTCCCTTTTGTTTCTTTTCCTTATACATTCATTTTTTCCACGTTTTTGCACTCAAAACAACTTTCCTCCTTCGCGTACACACTGTTTTTAACATTCCAAACCCATCTGACTCACAAAATCGTCTAAAAGACCATTTAAACCAATGCCTCCCTTTTGTTTCTTTTCCTTATACATTTATTTTTTCCACGTTTTTGCACTCAAGACAACTTTCCTCCTTCGCGTACACACTGTTTTTATGATTCCGAACCCATCTGACTCAAAAAATCGTCTAAAAGACCATTTAAACCAATACCTCCCTTTTGTTTCTTTTCCTTATACATTCATTTTTTCCACGTTTTTGCACTCAAAACAACTTTCCTCCTTCGCGTAGACACTGTTTTTATGATTCCGAACCCACCTGACACATAAAACCGTCTAAAAGACCATTTAAACCAATACCTCCCTTTTGTTTCTTTTCCTTATACATTCATTTTTTTAACGTTTTTGCACTCAAAACAACTTTCGTCCTTCGCGTACACACTTTTTTTATGATTCCGAACCCATCTGTCTCACAAAATCGTCTATAAGACCATTTAAACCAATAACTCCCTTTTGTTTCTTTTCCTTATACATTCATTTTTTCCACGTTTTTGCACTCAAAACAACTTTCCTCCTTCGCGTAACACTGTTTTTAAGATTCCAAACCCATCTGACTCACAAAACTGTCTAAAAAGCCATTTAAACCAATACCGCCCTTTTGTTTCTTTTCCTTATACATTCATTTTTTCCACGTTTTTGCACTCAAAACAATTTTCCTCCTTCGCGTACACAATTTTTTTATGATTCCGAACCCATCTGACTCACAAAATCGTTAAAAAGGCCATTTAAACCAATACCGCCCTTTTGTTTCTTTTCCTTATACATTCATTTTTTCCACGTTTTTCCAACTTTCCTCCTTCTCGTACACACTTTTTTTATGAATCCGAACCCACCTGACTCACAAAAGGCCATTTAAACCAATACCGCCCTTTTGTTTCTTTTCCTTATACATTCATTTTTTCCACGTTTTTGCACTCAAAACAACATTCCTCCTTCTTTTACACACATTTCTGATGATTCCGAACCTACCTGACTCACAAAACCGTCTAAAAGGCCATTTAAACCAATACCGCCCTTTTGTTTCTTTTCCTTATACATTCATTTTTTCCACGTTTTTGCACTCAAAACAATTTTCGTCCTTCGCGTACACACCGTTTTTATGATTCCGAACCCATCTGACACACAAAATCGTCTAAAAGACCATTTAAACCCATACCACCCTTTTGTTTCTTTTCCTTATACATTCATTTTTTCCACGTTTTTGCACTCAAAACAACTTTCCTCCTTCGCGTACACACTGTTTTTATGATTCCGAACCTACCTGACTCACAAAACTCTCTAAAAAGCCACTTAAACCAATACCGCCCTTTTGTTTCTTTTCCTTATACATTTATTTTTTCCACGTTTCGGCACTCAAAACAACTTTCCTCCTTCGCGTACACACTGTTTTTAAGATTCCAAACCCATCTGACTCACAAAATCGTCTAAAAGACCATTTAAACCAATGCCTCCCTTTTGTTTCTTTTCCTTATACATTCATTTTTTCCACGTTTTTGCACTCAAGACAACTTTCCTCCTTCGCGTACACACTGTTTTTATGATTCCGAACCCATCTGACTCAAAAAATCGTCTAAAAGACCATTTAAACCAATACCTCCCTTTTGTTTCTTTTCCTTATACATTCATTTTTTCCACGTTTTTGCACTCAAAACAACTTTCCTCCTTCGCGTCGACACTGTTTTTATGATTCCGAACCCATCTGACTCACAAAATCGTCTAAAAGACCATTTAAACCCATACCACCCTTTTGTTTCTTTTCCTTATACATTCATTTTTTCCACGTTTTTGCACTCAAAACAACATTCCTCCTTCTTTTACACACTTTTCTGATGATTCCGAACCTACCTGACTCACAAAACCGTCTAAAAGGCCATTTAAACCAATAACGCCCTTTTGTTTCTTTTCCTTATACATTCATTTTTTTAAACGTTTTTCCAACTTTCCTCCTTCTCGTACACACTTTTTTTATGATTCCGAACCCACCTGACACATAAAACCGTCTAAAAGACCATTTAAACCAATACCTCCCTTTTGTTTCTTTTCCTTATACATTCATTTTTTCCACGTTTTTGCACTCAAAACAATTTTCCTCCTTCGCGTACACAATTTTTTTATGATTCCGAACCCATCTGTCTTACAAAATCGTCTAAAAGACCATTTAAACCAATACCTCCCTTTTGTTTCTTTTCCTTATACATTCATTTCTTCCACGTTTTTCACTCAAAACAACTTTTCTCCTTCGCGTACACACTGTTTTTAAGATTCCGAACCCATCTGACTCACAAAACTGTCTAAAAAGCCGTTTAAACCAATACCGCCCTTTTGTTTCTTTTCCTCATACATTCATTTTTTCCACGTTTTTCCAACTTCCCTCCTTCTGGTACACACTTTTTTTATGATTTCGAACCCACCTGACTCACAAAAGCGTCTACAAGGCCATTTAAACCAATTCCGCCCTTTTTTTTTTCCTTATGCATTCATTTTTCTTACGTTTTTGCACTCAAGACAACATTCCTTCGCGAACACACTGTTTTTATGATTTCGAACCCATCTGACTCACAAAATAAGACCATTTAAACCAATACCTCCCTTTTGTTTCTTTTCCTTATGCATTCATTTTTTTCACGTTTTTGCACTCAAAACAACTTTCCTCCTTCGCGTACACACTGCTTCTAAGATTCCGAACCTATCTGACTAACAAAACCGTCCAAAAGACCATTTAAAACAATTCCGCCCTTTTGTTTCTTTTCCTCATACATTCATTTTTTCCACGTTTTTCCAACTTCCCTCCTTCTGGTACACACTTTTTTTATGATTTCGAACCCACCTGACTCACAAAAGCGTCTACAAGGCCATTTAAACCAATTCCGCCCTTTTTTTTTTTCCTTATGCATTCATTTTTCTTACGTTTTTGCACTCAAGACAGCTTTCCTCCTTCGCGAACACACTGTTTTTATGATTTCGAACCCATCTGACTCACAAAATAAGACCATTTAAACCAATACCTCCCTTTTGTTTCTTTTCCTTATACATTCATTTTTTCCACGTTTTTGCACTCAAAACAACTTTCCTCCTTCGCGTACACACTGTTTTTATGATTCCGAACCTACCTGACTCACAAAACTGTCTAAAAAGCCATTTATACCAATACCGCCCTTTTGTTTCTTTTCCTTATACATTTATTTTTTCCACGTTTCGGCACTCAAAACAACTTTCCTCCTTCGCGTACACACTGTTTTTAACATTCCAAACCCATCTGACACAAAATCGCCTAAAAGACCATTTAAACCAATACCTCCCTTTTCTTTCTTTTCCTTATACATTCATTTTTTAAACGTTTTTGCACTCAAAACAACTTTCCTCCTTCGCGTACACACTGTTTTTAAGATTCCAAACCCATCTGACTCACAAAACTGTCTAAAAAGCCATTTAAACCAATACCGCCCTTTTGTTTTTTTTCGTTATACATTAATTTTTTCCACGTTTTTGCACTCAAAACAACTTTCCTCCTTCGCGTATACACAGTTTTTATGATTCCGAACCCATCTGACTCACAAAATCGTCTAAAAGACCATTTAAACCAATACCTCCCTTTTGTTTCTTTTCCTTATACATTTATTTTTTCCACGTTTTTGCACTCAAAACAACATTCCTCCTTCTTTTACACACATTTCTGATGATTCCGAACCTACCTGACTCACAAAACCGTCAAAAGGCCATTTAAACCAATACCGCCCTTTTGTTTCTTTTCCTTATACATTCATTTTTTCCACGTTTTTCCAACTTTCCTCCTTCTCGTACACACTTTTTTTATGATTCCGAACCCACCTGACTCACAAAACCGTCTAAAAGACCATTTAAACCAATAATTCCCTTTTGTTTCTTTTCCTTATACATTCATTTTTTCCACGTTTTTGCACTCAAAACAACTTTCCTCCTTCGCGTACACACTTTTTTTATGATTTTTAAGATTTTAAGATTCCAAACCCATCTGATTCACAAAACTGTCTAAAAAGCCATTTAAACCAATACCACCCTTTTGTTTCTTTTCCTTATACATTCATTTTTTCCACGTTTTTGCACTCAAAACAACTTTCCTCCGCGTACACACTTTTTTTATGATTCCGAATCCATCTGTCTCACAAAATCGTCTAAAAGACCATTTAAACCAATACCTCCCTTTTGTTTCTTTTCCTTATAGATTCATTTTTTCCACGTTTTTGCACTCAAAACAACTTTCCTCCTTCGCGTACACACTGTTTTTAAGATTCCAAACCCATCTGACTCACAAAACTGTCTAAAAACCCATTTAAACCAATACCGCCCTTTTGTTTCTTTTCCTTATACTTTCATTTTTTCCACGTTTTTGCACTCAAAACAATTTTCCTCCTTCGCGTACACAATTTTTTTATGATTCCGAACCCATCTGATTCACAAAATCGTTAAAAAGGCCATTTAAACCAATACCGCCCTTTTGTTTCTTTTCCTTATACATTCATTTTTTCCACGTTTTTCCAACTTTCCTCCTTCTCGTACACACTTTTCTGATGATTCCGAACCTACCTGACTCACAAAACTATCTAAAAGGCCATTTAAACCAATACCCCCTTATACATTCATTTTTTCCACGTTTTTCCAACTTTCCTCCTTCTCGTACACACTTTTTTTATGATTCCGAACCCACCTGACACATAAAACCGTCTAAAAGACCATTTAAACCAATACCTCCCTTTTGTTTCTTTTCCTTATACTTTCATTTTTTCCAAGTTTTTGCACTCAAAACAATTTTCCTCCTTCGCGTACACAATTTTTTTATGATTCCGAACCCATCTGATTCACAAAATCGTTAAAAAGGCCATTTAAACCAATACCGCCCTTTTGTTTCTTTTCCTTATACATTCATTTTTTCCACGTTTTTCCAACTTTCCTCCTTCTCGTACACACTTTTCTGATGATTCCGAACCTACCTGACTCACAAAACTATCTAAAAGGCCATTTAAACCAATACACCCTTATACATTCATTTTTTCCACGTTTTTCCAACTTTCCTCCTTCTCGTACACACTTTTTTTATGATTCCGAACCCACCTGACACATAAAACTGTCTAAAAGACCATTTAAACCAATACCTCCCTTTTGTTTCTTTTCCTTATACATTCATTTTTTCCACGTTTTTGCACTCAAAACAACTTTCGTCCTTCGCGTACACACTTTTTTTATGATTCCGAACCCATCTGTCTCACAAAATCGTCTATAAGACCATTTAAACCAATAACTCCCTTTTGTTTCTTTTCCTTATACATTCATTTTTTCCACGTTTTTGCACTCAAAACAACTTTCCTCCTTCGCGTAACACTGTTTTTAAGATTCCAAACCAATCTGACTCACAAAACTGTCTAAAAAGCCATTTAAACCAATACCGCCCTTTTGTTTCTTTTCCTTATACATTCATTTTTTCCACGTTTTTGCACTCAAAACAATTTTCCTCCTTCGCGTACACAATTTTTTTATGATTCCGAACCCATCTGACTCACAAAATCGTTAAAAAGGCCATTTAAACCAATACCGCCCTTTTGTTTCTTTTCCTTATACATTCATTTTTTCCACGTTTTTCCAACTTTCCTCCTTCTCGTACACACTTTTTTTATGAATCCGAACCCACCTGACTCACAAAAGGCCATTTAAACCAATACCGCCCTTTTGTTTCTTTTCCTTATACATTCATTTTTTCCACGTTTTTGCACTCAAAACAACATTCCTCCTTCTTTTACACACTTTTCTGATGATTCCGAACCTACCTGACTCACAAAACCGTCTAAAAGGCCATTTAAACCAATACCGCCCTTTTGTTTCTTTTCCTTATACATTCATTTTTTCCACGTTTTTGCACTCAAAACAATTTTCGTCCTTCGCGTACACACCGTTTTTATGATTCCGAACCCATCTGACACACAAAATCGTCTAAAAGACCATTTAAACCCATACCACCCTTTTGTTTCTTTTCCTTATACATTCATTTTTTCCACGTTTTTGCACTCAAAACAACTTTCCTCCTTCGCGTACACACTGTTTTTATGATTCCGAACCTACCTGACTCACAAAACTGTCTAAAAAGCCATTTAAACCAATACCGCCCTTTTGTTTCTTTTCCTTATACATTTATTTTTTCCACGTTTTTGCACTCAAGACAACTTTCCTCCTTCGCGTACACACTGTTTTTATGATTCCGAACCCATCTGATTCACAAAATCGTCTAAAAGACCATTTAAACCAATGCCTCCCTTTTGTTTCTTTTCCTTATACATTCATTTTTTCCACGTTTTTGCACTCAAGACAACTTTCCTCCTTCGCGTAGACACTGTTTTTATGATTCCGAACCCATCTGATTCACAAAATCGTCTAAAAGACCATTTAAATCAATGCCTCCCTTTTGTTTCTTTTCCTTATACATTCATTTTTTCCACGTTTTTGCACTCAAGACAACTTTCCTCCTTCGCGTACACACTGTTTTTATGATTCCGAACCCATCTGACTCAAAAAATCGTCTAAAAGACCATTTAAACCAATACCTCCCTTTTGTTTCTTTTCCTTATACATTCATTTTTTCCACGTTTTTGCACTCAAAACAACTTTCCTCCTTCGCGTAGACACTGTTTTTATGATTCCGAACCCATCTGATTCACAAAACTGTCTAAAAAGCCATTTAAACCAATACCGTTATACATTAATTTTTTCCACGTTTTTGCACTCAAAACAACTTTCCTCCTTCGCGTATACACAGTTTTTATGATTCCGAACCCATCTGACTCACAAAATCGTCTAAAAGACCATTTAAACCAACACCTCCCTTTTGTTTCTTTTCCTTATACATTCATTTTTTCCACGTTTTTGCACTCAAAACAACATTCCTCCTTCTTTTACACACTTTTCTGATGATTCCGAACCTACCTGACTCACAAAACCGTCAAAAGGCCATTTAAACCAATACCGCCCTTTTGTTACTTTTCCTTATACATTCATTTTTTCCACGTTTTTCCAACTTTCCTCCTTCTCGTACACACTTTTTTTATGATTCCGAACCCACCTGACTCACAAAACCGTCTAAAAGACCATTTAAACCAATAATTCCCTTTTGTTTCTTTTCCTTATACATTCATTTTTTCCACGTTTTTGCACTAAAAACAACTTTCCTCCTTCGGGTACACACTTTTTTTATGATTCCGAACCCATCTGTCTCACAAAATCGTCTAAAAGACCATTTAAACCAATACCTCCCTTTTGTTTCTTTTCCTTATAGATTCATTTTTTCCAAATTTTTGCACTCAAAACAACTTTCCTCCTTCGCGTACACACTGTTTTTAAGATTCCAAACCCATCTGACTCACAAAACTGTCTAAAAAGCCATTTAAACCAATACCACCCTTTTGTTTCTTTTCCTTATACATTCAATTTTTTCCACGTTTTTGCAATCAAAAACACTTTCCTCCGTGTACACACTTTTTTTATGATTCCGAACCCATCTGTCTCACAAAATCGTCTAAAAGACCATTTAAACCAATACCTCCCTTTTGTTTCTTTTCCTTATAGATTCATTTTTTCCACGTTTTTGCACTCAAAACAACTTTCCTCCTTCGCGTACACACTGTTTTTAAGATTCCCAACCCATCTGACTCACAAAACTGTCTAAAAAGCCATTTAAACCAATACCGCCCTTTTGTTTCTTTTCCTTATACTTTCATTTTTTCCACGTTTTTGCACTCAAAACAATTTTCCTCCTTCGCGTACACAATTTTTTTACGATTCCGAACCCATCTGATTCACAAAATCGTCTAAAAGACCATTTAAACCCATACCACCCTTTTGTTTCTTTTCCTTATACATTCATTTTTCTTACGTTTTTGCACTCAAGACAACTTTCGTCCTTCGCGTACACACCGTTTTTATGATTCCGAAACCACCTGACTCACAAAATCGTTAAAAAGGCCATTTAAACCAATACCGCAGTTTTGTTTCTTTTCCTTATACATTCATTTTTTCCACGTTTTTCCAACTTTCCTCCTTCTCGTACACACTTTTTTTATGAATCCGAACCCACCTGACTCACAAAACCGTCTAAAAGGCCATTTAAACTAATACCGCCCATTTGTTTCTTTTCCTTATACATTCATTTTTCTTACGTTTTTGCACTCAAGACAACTTTCGTCCTTCGCGTACACACCTTTTTTATGATTCCGAACCCATCTGACTCACAAAATCGTCTAAAAGACCATTTAAACCCATACCACCCTTTTGTTTCTTTTCCTTATACATTCATTTTTTCCACGTTTTTGCACTCAAAACAACATTCCTCCTTCTCGTACACACTTTTTTTATGATTCCGAACCCACCTGACACATAAAACCGTCTTAAAGACCATTTAAAAAAATACCTCCCTTTTGTTTCTTTTCCTTATACATTCATTTTTTCCACGTTTTTGCACTCAAAACAACTTTCCTCCTTCGCGTACACACTGTTTTTAAGATTCCAAACCCATCTGACTCACAAAACTGTCTAAAAACCCATTTAAACCAATACCGCCCTTTTGTTTCTTTTCCTTATACTTTCATTTTTTCCACTTTTTTGCACTCAAAACAATTTTCCTCCTTCGCGTACACAATTTTTTTATGATTCCGAAACCACCTGACTCACAAAATCGTTAAAAAGGCCATTTAAACCAATACCGCAGTTTTGTTTCTTTTCCTTATACATTCATTTTTTCCACGTTTTTCCAACTTTCCTCCTTCTCGTACACACTTTTTTTATGAATCCGAGCCCACCTGACTCACAAAACCGTCTAAAAGGCCATTTAAACTAATACCGCCCATTTGTTTCTTTTCCTTATACATTCATTTTTCTTACGTTTTTGCACTCAAGACAACTTTCGTCCTTCGCGTACACACCGTTTTTATGATTCCGAACCCATCTGACTCACAAAATCGTCTAAAAGACCATTTAAACCCAACCACCCTTTTGTTTCTTTTCCTTATACATTCATTTTTTCCACGTTTTTGCACTCAAAACAACATTCCTCCTTCTCGTACACACTTTTTTTATGATTCCGAACCCACCTGACACATAAAACCGTCTTAAAGACCATTTAAAAAAATACCTCCCTTTTGTTTCTTTTCCTTATACATTCATTTTTTCCACGTTTTTGCACTCAAAACAATTTTCCTCCTTCGCGTACACAATTTTTTTACGATTCCGAACCCATCTGATTCACAAAATCGTCTAAAAGACCATTTAAACCCATACCACCCTTTTGTTTCTTTTCCTTATACATTCATTTTTCTTACGTTTTTGCACTCAAGACAACTTTCGTCCTTCGCGTACACACCGTTTTTATGATTCCGAAACCACCTGACTCACAAAATCGTTAAAAAGGCCATTTAAACCAATACCGCAGTTTTGTTTCTTTTCCTTATACATTCATTTTTTCCACGTTTTTCCAACTTTCCTCCTTCTCGTACACACTTTTTTTATGAATCCGAACCCACCTGACTCACAAAACCGTCTAAAAGGCCATTTAAACTAATACCGCCCATTTGTTTCTTTTCCTTATACATTCATTTTTCTTACGTTTTTGCACTCAAGACAACTTTCGTCCTTCGCGTACACACCTTTTTTATGATTCCGAACCCATCTGACTCACAAAATCGTCTAAAAGACCATTTAAACCCATACCACCCTTTTGTTTCTTTTCCTTATACATTCATTTTTTCCACGTTTTTGCACTCAAAACAACATTCCTCCTTCTCGTACACACTTTTTTTATGATTCCGAACCCACCTGACACATAAAACCGTCTTAAAGACCATTTAAAAAAATACCTCCCTTTTGTTTCTTTTCCTTATACATTCATTTTTTCCACGTTTTTGCACTCAAAACAACTTTCCTCCTTCGCGTACACACTGTTTTTAAGATTCCAAACCCATCTGACTCACAAAACTGTCTAAAAACCCATTTAAACCAATACCGCCCTTTTGTTTCTTTTCCTTATACTTTCATTTTTTCCACGTTTTTGCACTCAAAACAATTTTCCTCCTTCGCGTACACAATTTTTTTATGATTCCGAACCCATCTGATTCACAAAATCGTTAAAAAGGCCATTTAAACCAATACCGCCCTTTTGTTTCTTTTCCTTATACATTCATTTTTTCCACGTTTTTCCAACTTTCCTCCTTCTCGTACACACTTTTCTGATGATTCCGAACCTACCTGACTCACAAAACTATCTAAAAGGCCATTTAAACCAATACCCCCTTATACATTCATTTTTTCCACGTTTTTCCAACTTTCCTCCTTCTCGTACACACTTTTTTTATGATTCCGAACCCACCTGACACATAAAACCGTCTAAAAGACCATTTAAACCAATACCTCCCTTTTGTTTCTTTTCCTTATACTTTCATTTTTTCCACGTTTTTGCACTCAAAACAATTTTCCTCCTTCGCGTACACAATTTTTTTATGATTCCGAACCCATCTGATTCACAAAATCGTTAAAAAGGCCATTTAAACCAATACCGCCCTTTTGTTTCTTTTCCTTATACATTCATTTTTTCCACGTTTTTCCAACTTTCCTCCTTCTCGTACACACTTTTCTGATGATTCCGAACCTACCTGACTCACAAAACTATCTAAAAGGCCATTTAAACCAATACCCCCTTATACATTCATTTTTTCCACGTTTTTCCAACTTTCCTCCTTCTCGTACACACTTTTTTTATGATTCCGAACCCACCTGACACATAAAACCGTCTAAAAGACCATTTAAACCAATACCTCCCTTTTGTTTCTTTTCCTTATACATTCATTTTTTCCACGTTTTTGCACTCAAAACAACTTTCGTCCTTCGCGTACACACTTTTTTTATGATTCCGAACCCATCTGTCTCACAAAATCGTCTATAAGACCATTTAAACCAATAACTCCCTTTTGTTTCTTTTCCTTATACATTCATTTTTTCCACGTTTTTGCACTCAAAACAACTTTCCTCCTTCGCGTAACACTGTTTTTAAGATTCCAAACCCATCTGACTCACAAAACTGTCTAAAAAGCCATTTAAACCAATACCGCCCTTTTGTTTCTTTTCCTTATACATTCATTTTTTCCACGTTTTTGCACTCAAAACAATTTTCCTCCTTCGCGTACACAATTTTTTTATGATTCCGAACCCATCTGACTCACAAAATCGTTAAAAAGGCCATTTAAACCAATACCGCCCTTTTGTTTCTTTTCCTTATACATTCATTTTTTCCACGTTTTTCCAACTTTCCTCCTTCTCGTACACACTTTTTTTATGAATCCGAACCCACCTGACTCACAAAAGGCCATTTAAACCAATACCGCCCTTTTGTTTCTTTTCCTTATACATTCATTTTTTCCACGTTTTTGCACTCAAAACAACATTCCTCCTTCTTTTACACACTTTTCTGATGATTCCGAACCTACCTGACTCACAAAACCGTCTAAAAGGCCATTTAAACCAATACCGCCCTTTTGTTTCTTTTCCTTATACATTCATTTTTTCCCCGTTTTTGCACTCAAAACAATTTTCGTCCTTCGCGTACACACCGTTTTTATGATTCCGAACCCATCTGACACACAAAATCGTCTAAAAGACCATTTAAACCCATACCACCCTTTTGTTTCTTTTCCTTATACATTCATTTTTTCCACGTTTTTGCACTCAAAACAACTTTCCTCCTTCGCGTACACACTGTTGTTATGATTCCGAACCTACCTGACTCACAAAACTGTCTAAAAAGCCATTTAAACCAATACCGCCCTTTTGTTTCTTTTCCTTATACATTTATTTTTTCCACGTTTCGGCACTCAAAACAACTTTCCTCCTTCGCGTACACACTGTTTTTAAGATTCCAAACCCATCTGACTCACAAAATCGTCTAAAAGACCATTTAAACCAATGCCTCCCTTTTGTTTCTTTTCCTTATACATTCATTTTTTCCACGTTTTTGCACTCAAGACAACTTTCCTCCTTCGCGTACACACTGTTTTTATGATTCCGAACCCATCTGACTCAAAAAATCGTCTAAAAGACCATTTAAACCAATACCTCCCTTTTGTTTCTTTTCCTTATACATTCATTTTTTTCACGTTTTTGCACTCAAAACAACTTTCCTCCTTCGCGTAGACACTGTTTTTATGATTCCGAACCCATCTGATTCACAAAACTGTCTAAAAAGCCATTTAAACCAATACCGTTATACATTAATTTTTTCCACGTTTTTGCACTCAAAACAACTTTCCTCCTTCGCGTATACACAGTTTTTATGATTCCGAACCCATCTGACTCACAAAATCGTCTAAAAGACCATTTAAACCAACACCTCCCTTTTGTTTCTTTTCCTTATACATTCATTTTTTCCACGTTTTTGCACTCAAAACAACATTCCTCCTTCTTTTACACACTTTTCTGATGATTCCGAACCTACCTGACTCACAAAACCGTCAAAAGGCCATTTAAACCAATACCGCCCTTTTGTTACTTTTCCTTATACATTCATTTTTTCCACGTTTTTCCAACTTTCCTCCTTCTCGTACACACTTTTTTTATGATTCCGAACCCACCTGACTCACAAAACCGTCTAAAAGACCATTTAAACCAATAATTCCCTTTTGTTTCTTTTCCTTATACATTCATTTTTTCCACGTTTTTGCACTAAAAACAACTTTCCTCCTTCGGGTACACACTTTTTTTATGATTCCGAACCCATCTGTCTCACAAAATCGTCTAAAAGACCATTTAAACCAATACCTCCCTTTTGTTTCTTTTCCTTATAGATTCATTTTTTCCAAATTTTTGCACTCAAAACAACTTTCCTCCTTCGCGTACACACTGTTTTTAAGATTCCAAACCAATCTGACTCACAAAACTGTCTAAAAAGCCATTTAAACCAATACCACCCTTTTGTTTCTTTTCCTTATACATTCAATTTTTTCCACGTTTTTGCAATCAAAAACACTTTCCTCCGCGTACACACTTTTTTTATGATTCCGAACCCATCTGTCTCACAAAATCGTCTAAAAGACCATTTAAACCAATACCTCCCTTTTGTTTCTTTTCCTTATAGATTCATTTTTTCCACGTTTTTGCACTCAAAACAACTTTCCTCCTTCGCGTACACACTGTTTTTAAGATTCCCAACCCATCTGACTCACAAAACTGTCTAAAAAGCCATTTAAACCAATACCGCCCTTTTGTTTCTTTTCCTTATACTTTCATTTTTTCCACGTTTTTGCACTCAAAACAATTTTCCTCCTTCGCGTACACAATTTTTTTACGATTCCGAACCCATCTGATTCACAAAATCGTCTAAAAGACCATTTAAACCCATACCACCCTTTTGTTTCTTTTCCTTATACATTCATTTTTTCCACGTTTTTGCACTCAAAACAACTTTCGTCCTTCGCGTACACACTTTTTTTATGATTCCGAACCCATCTGTCTCACAAAATCGTCTATAAGACCATTTAAACCAATAACTCCCTTTTGTTTCTTTTCCTTATACATTCATTTTTTCCACGTTTTTGCACTCAAAACAACTTTCCTCCTTCGCGTAACACTGTTTTTAAGATTCCAAACCCATCTGACTCACAAAACTGTCTAAAAAGCCATTTAAACCAATACCGCCCTTTTGTTTCTTTTCCTTATACATTCATTTTTTCCACGTTTTTGCACTCAAAACAATTTTCCTCCTTCGCGTACACAATTTTTTTATGATTCCGAAACCACCTGACTCACAAAATCGTTAAAAAGGCCATTTAAACCAATACCGCAGTTTTGTTTCTTTTCCTTATACATTCATTTTTTCCACGTTTTTCCAACTTTCCTCCTTCTCGTACACACTTTTTTTATGAATCCGAACCCACTTGACTCACAAAAGGCCATTTAAACCAATACCGCCCATTTGTTTTTATCCTTATACATTCATTTTTCTTACGTTTTTGCACTCAAGACAACTTTCGTCCTTCGCGTACACACCGTTTTTATGATTCCGAACCCATCTGACTCACAAAATCGTCTAAAAGACCATTTAAACCCATACCACCCTTTTGTTTCTTTTCCTTATACATTCATTTTTTCCACGTTTTTGCACTCAAAACAACATTCCTCCTTCTTTTACACACTTTTCTGATGATTCCGAACCTACCTGACTCACAAAACCGTCTAAAAGGCCATTTAAACCAATAACGCCCTTTTGTTTCTTTTCCTTATACATTCATTTTTTTAAACGTTTTTCCAACTTTCCTCCTTCTCGTACACACTTTTTTTATGATTCCGAACCCACCTGAAACATAAAACCGTCTAAAAGACCATTTAAACCAATACCTCCCTTTTGTTTCTTTTCCTTATACATTCATTTTTTCCACGTTTTTGCACTCAAAACAACTTTCCTCCTTCGCGTACACACTTTTTTTATGATTCCGAACCCATCTGTCTTACAAAATCGTCTAAAAGACCATTTAAACCAATACCTCCCTTTTGTTTCTTTTCCTTATACATTCATTTCTTCCACGTTTTTGCACTCAAAACAACTTTTCTCCTTCGCGTACACACTGTTTTTAAGATTCCGAACCCATCTGACTCACAAAACCATCTAAAAGACCATTTAAACCAATACCTCCCTTTTGTTTCTTTTCCTTATACATTCATTTTTTCCACGTTTTTGCACTCAAAACAATTTTCCTCCTTCGCGTACACAATTTTTTTATGATTCCGAACCCATCTGACTCACAAAATCGTTAAAAAGGCCATTTAAACCAATACCAGCCTTTATTTTCTTTTCCTTATGCATTCATTTTTCTTACGTTTTTGCACTCAAGACAACTTTCGTCCTTCGCGTACACACCGTTTTTATGATTCCGAACCCATCTGACTCACAAAATCGTCTAAAAGACCATTTAAACCCATACCACCCTTTTGTTTCTTTTCCTTATACATTCATTTTTTCCACGTTTTTGCACCCAAAACAACTTTCCTCCTTCGCGTACACACTGTTTTTATGATTCCGAACCTACCTGACTCACAAAACTGTCTAAAAAGCCATTTAAACCAATACCGCCCTTTTGTTTCTTTTCCTTATACATTCATTTTTTCCACGTTTTTGCACTCAAAACAATTTTCCTCCTTCGCGTACACAATTTTTTTATGATTCCGAAACCACCTGACTCACAAAATCGTTAAAAAGGCCATTTAAACCAATACCGCCCTTTTGTTTCTTTTCCTTATACATTCATTTTTTCCACGTTTTTCCAACTTTCCTCCTTCTCGTACACACTTTTTTTATGAATCCGAACCCACCTGACTCACAAAAGGCCATTTAAACCAATACCGCCCATTTGTTTCTTTTCCTTATACATTCATTTTTCTTACGTTTTTGCACTCAAGACAACTTTCGTCCTTCGCGTACACACCGTTTTTATGATTCCGAACCCATCTGACTCACAAAATCGTCTAAAAGACCATTTAAACCCATACCACCCTTTTGTTTCTTTTCCTTATACATTCATTTTTTCCACGTTTTTGCACTCAAAACAACATTCCTCCTTCTTTTACACACTTTTCTGATGATTCCGAACCTACCTGACTCACAAAACCGTCTAAAAGGCCATTTAAACCAATAACGCCCTTTTGCTTCTTTTCCTTATACATTCATTTTTTTAAACGTTTTTCCAACTTTCCTCCTTCTCGTACACACTTTTTTTATGATTCCGAACCCACCTGACACATAAAACCGTCTAAAAGACCATTTAAACCAATACCTCCCTTTTGTTTCTTTTCCTTATACATTCATTTTTTCCACGTTTTTGCACTCAAAACAACTTTCCTCCTTCGCGTACACACTTTTTTTATGATTCCGAACCCATCTGATTCACAAAATCGTTAAAAAGGCCATTTAAACCAATACCGCCCTTTTGTTTCTTTTCCTTATACATTCATTTTTTCCACGTTTTTCCAACTTTCCTCCTTCTCGTACACACTTTTTTTATGAATCCGAACCCACCTGACTCACAAAACCGTCTAAAAGGCCATTTAAACTAATACCGCCCATTTGTTTCTTTTCCTTATACATTCATTTTTCTTACGTTTTTGCACTCAAGACAACTTTCGTCCTTCGCGTACACACCGTTTTTATGATTCCGAACCCATCTGACTCACAAAATCGTCTAAAAGACCATTTAAACCCATTTTTTAAAGACCATTTATACCACCCTTTTGTTTCTTTTCCTTATACATTCATTTTTTCCACGTTTTTGCACTCAAAACAACATTCCTTCTTCTCGTACACACTTTTTTTATGATTCCGAACCCACCTGACACATAAAACCGTCTAAAAGACCATTTAAACCAATACCTCCCTTTTGTTTCTTTTCCTTATACATTCATTTTTTCCACGTTTTTGCACTTCGTCCTTCGCGTACACACTTTTTTTATGATTCCGAACCCATCTGTCTCACAAAATCGTCTATAAGACCATTTAAACCAATAACTCCCTTTTGTTTCTTTTCCTTATACATTCATTTTTTCCACGTTTTTGCACTCAAAACAACTTTCCTCCTTCGCGTAACACTGTTTTTAAGATTCCAAACCCATCTGACTCACAAAACTGTCTAAAAAGCCATTTAAACCAATACCGCCCTTTTGTTTCTTTTCCTTATACATTCATTTTTTCCACGTTTTTGCACTCAAAACAATTTTCCTCCTTCGCGTACACAATTTTTTTATGATTCCGAAACCACCTGACTCACAAAATCGTTAAAAAGGCCATTTAAACCAATACCGCCCTTTTGTTTCTTTTCCTTATACATTCATTTTTGTCACGTTTTTCCAACTTTCCTCCTTCTCGTACACACTTTTTTTATGAATCCGAACCCACCTGACTCACAAAAGGCCATTTAAACCAATACCGCCCATTTGTTTCTTTTCCTTATACATTCATTTTTCTTACGTTTTTGCACTCAAGACAACTTTCGTCCTTCGCGTACACACCGTTTTTATGATTCCGAACCCATCTGACTCACAAAATCGTCTAAAAGACCATTTAAACCCATACCACCCTTTTGTTTCTTTTCCTTATACATTCATTTTTTCCACGTTTTTGCACTCAAAACAACATTCCTCCTTCTTTTACACACTTTTCTGATGATTCCGAACCTACCTGACTCACAAAACCGTCTAAAAGGCCATTTAAACCAATAACGCCCTTTTGTTTCTTTTCCTTATACATTCATTTTTTTAAACGTTTTTCCAACTTTCCTCCTTCTCGTACACACATTTTTTATGATTCCGAACCCACCTGACACATAAAACCGTCTAAAAGACCATTTAAACCAATACCTCCCTTTTGTTTCTTTTCCTTATACATTCATTTTTTCCACGTTTTTGCACTCAAAACAATTTTCCTCCTTCGCGTACACAATTTTTTTATGATTCCGAACCCATCTGACTCACAAAACTGTCTAAAAAGCCGTTTAAACCAATACCGCCCTTTTGTTTCTTTTCCTCATACATTCATTTTTTCCACGTTTTTCCAACTTCCCTCCTTCTGGTACACACTTTTTTTATGATTTCGAACCCACCTGACTCACAAAAGCGTCTACAAGGCCATTTAAACCAATTCCGCCCTTTTTTTTTTTCCTTATGCATTCATTTTTCTTACGTTTTTGCACTCAAGACAGCTTTCCTCCTTCGCGAACACACTGTTTTTATGATTTCGAACCCATCTGACTCACAAAATAAGACCATTTAAACCAATACCTCCCTTTTGTTTCTTTTCCTTATGCATTCATTTTTTTCACGTTTTTGCACTCAAAACAACTTTCCTCCTTCGCGTACACACTGCTTCTAAGATTCCGAACCTATCTGACTAACAAAACCGTCCAAAAGACCATTTAAACCAATTCCGCCCTTTTGTTTCTTTTCCTCATACATTCATTTTTTCCACGTTTTTCCAACTTCCCTCCTTCTGGTACACACTTTTTTTATGATTTCGAACCCACCTGACTCACAAAAGCGTCTACAAGGCCATTTAAACCAATTCCGCCCTTTTTTTTTTTCCTTATGCATTCATTTTTCTTACGTTTTTGCACTCAAGACAGCTTTCCTCCTTCGCGAACACACTGTTTTTATGATTTCGAACCCATCTGACTCACAAAATAAGACCATTTAAACCAATACCTCCCTTTTGTTTCTTTTCCTTATACATTCATTTTTTCCACGTTTTTGCACTCAAAACAACTTTCCTCCTTCGCGTACACACTGTTTTTATGATTCCGAACCTACCTGACTCACAAAACTGTCTAAAAAGCCATTTAAACCAATACCGCCCTTTTGTTTCTTTTCCTTATACATTTATTTTTTCCACGTTTCGGCACTCAAAACAACTTTCCTCCTTCGCGTACACACTGTTTTTAACATTCCAAACCCATCTGACTCACAAAATCGTCTAAAAGACCATTTAAACCAATGCCTCCCTTTTGTTTCTTTTCCTTATACATTCATTTTTTCCACGTTTTTGCACTCAAGACAACTTTCCTCCTTCGCGTACACACTGTTTTTATGATTCCGAACCCATCTGACTCAAAAAATCGTCTAAAAGACCATTTAAACCAATACCTCCCTTTTGTTTCTTTTCCTTATACATTCATTTTTTCCACGTTTTTGCACTCAAAACAACTTTCCTCCTTCGCGTAGACACTGTTTTTATGATTCCGAACCCATCTGACACAAAATCGCCTAAAAGACCATTTAAACCAATACCTCCCTTTTCTTTCTTTTCCTTATACATTCATTTTTTAAACGTTTTTGCACTCAAAACAACTTTCCTCCTTCGCGTACACACTGTTTTTAAGATTCCAAACCCATCTGACTCACAAAACTGTCTAAAAAGCCATTTAAACCAATACCGCCCTTTTGTTTTTTTTCGTTATACATTAATTTTTTCCACGTTTTTGCACTCAAAACAACTTTCTTCCTTCGCGTATACACAGTTTTTATGATTCCGAACCCATCTGACTCACAAAATCGTCTAAAAGACCATTTAAACCAATACCTCCCTTTTGTTTCTTTTCCTTATACATTCATTTTTTCCACGTTTTTGCACTCAAAACAACATTCCTCCTTCTTTTACACACTTTTCTGATGATTCCGAACCTACCTGACTCACAAAACCGTCAAAAGGCCATTTAAACCAATACCGCCCTTTTGTTTCTTTTCCTTATACATTCATTTTTTCCACGTTTTTCCAACTTTCCTCCTTCTCGTACACACTTTTTTTATGATTCCGAACCCACCTGACTCACAAAACCGTCTAAAAGACCATTTAAACCAATAATTCCCTTTTGTTTCTTTTCCTTATACATTCATTTTTTCCACGTTTTTGCACTCAAAACAACTTTCCTCCTTCGCGTACACACTTTTTTTATGATTTTTAAGATTTTAAGATTCCAAACCCATCTGATTCACAAAACTGTCTAAAAAGCCATTTAAACCAATACCACCCTTTTGTTTCTTTTCCTTATACATTCATTTTTTCCACGTTTTTGCACTCAAAACAACTTTCCTCCGCGTACACACTTTTTTTATGATTCCGAATCCATCTGTCTCACAAAATCGTCTAAAAGACCATTTAAACCAATACCTCCCTTTTGTTTCTTTTCCTTATAGATTCATTTTTTCCACGTTTTTGCACTCAAAACAACTTTCCTCCTTCGCGTACACACTGTTTTTAAGATTCCAAACCCATCTGACTCACAAAACTGTCTAAAAACCCATTTAAACCAATACCGCCCTTTTGTTTCTTTTCCTTATACTTTCATTTTTTCCACGTTTTTGCACTCAAAACAATTTTCCTCCTTCGCGTACACAATTTTTTTATGATTCCGAACCCATCTGATTCACAAAATCGTTAAAAAGGCCATTTAAACCAATACCGCCCTTTTGTTTCTTTTCCTTATACATTCATTTTTTCCACGTTTTTCCAACTTTCCTCCTTCTCGTACACACTTTTCTGATGATTCCGAACCTACCTGACTCACAAAACTATCTAAAAGGCCATTTAAACCAATACCCCCTTATACATTCATTTTTTCCACGTTTTTCCAACTTTCCTCCTTCTCGTACACACTTTTTTTATGATTCCGAACCCACCTGACACATAAAACCGTCTAAAAGACCATTTAAACCAATACCTCCCTTTTGTTTCTTTTCCTTATACATTCATTTTTTCCACGTTTTTGCACTCAAAACAACTTTCGTCCTTCGCGTACACACTTTTTTTATGATTCCGAACCCATCTGTCTCACAAAATCGTCTATAAGACCATTTAAACCAATAACTCCCTTTTGTTTCTTTTCCTTATACATTCATTTTTTCCACGTTTTTGCACTCAAAACAACTTTCCTCCTTCGCGTAACACTGTTTTTAAGATTCCAAACCCATCTGACTCACAAAACTGTCTAAAAAGCCATTTAAACCAATACCGCCCTTTTGTTTCTTTTCCTTATACATTCATTTTTTCCACGTTTTTGCACTCAAAACAATTTTCCTCCTTCGCGTACACAATTTTTTTATGATTCCGAACCCATCTGACTCACAAAATCGTTAAAAAGGCCATTTAAACCAATACCGCCCTTTTGTTTCTTTTCCTTATACATTCATTTTTTCCACGTTTTTCCAACTTTCCTCCTTCTCGTACACACTTTTTTTATGAATCCGAACCCACCTGACTCACAAAAGGCCATTTAAACCAATACCGCCCTTTTGTTTCTTTTCCTTATACATTCATTTTTTCCACGTTTTTGCACTCAAAACAACATTCCTCCTTCTTTTACACACTTTTCTGATGATTCCGAACCTACCTGACTCACAAAACCGTCTAAAAGGCCATTTAAACCAATACCGCCCTTTTGTTTCTTTTCCTTATACATTCATTTTTTCCACGTTTTTGCACTCAAAACAATTTTCGTCCTTCGCGTACACACCGTTTTTATGATTCCGAACCCATCTGACACACAAAATCGTCTAAAAGACCATTTAAACCCATACCACCCTTTTGTTTCTTTTCCTTATACATTCATTTTTTCCACGTTTTTGCACTCAAAACAACTTTCCTCCTTCGCGTACACACTGTTTTTATGATTCCGAACCTACCTGACTCACAAAACTGTCTAAAAAGCCATTTAAACCAATACCGCCCTTTTGTTTCTTTTCCTTATACATTTATTTTTTCCACGTTTCGGCACTCAAAACAACTTTCCTCCTTCGCGTACACACTGTTTTTAAGATTCCAAACCCATCTGACTCACAAAATCGTCTAAAAGACCATTTAAACCAATGCCTCCCTTTTGTTTCTTTTCCTTATACATTCATTTTTTCCACGTTTTTGCACTCAAGACAACTTTCCTCCTTCGCGTACACACTGTTTTTATGATTCCGAACCCATCTGACTCAAAAAATCGTCTAAAAGACCATTTAAACCAATACCTCCCTTTTGTTTCTTTTCCTTATACATTCATTTTTTCCACGTTTTTGCACTCAAAACAACTTTCCTCCTTCGCGTAGACACTGTTTTTATGATTCCGAACCCATCTGATTCACAAAACTGTCTAAAAAGCCATTTAAACCAATACCGTTATACATTAATTTTTTCCACGTTTTTGCACTCAAAACAACTTTCCTCCTTCGCGTATACACAGTTTTTATGATTCCGAACCCATCTGACTCACAAAATCGTCTAAAAGACCATTTAAACCAACACCTACCTTTTGTTTCTTTTCCTTATACATTCATTTTTCTTACGTTTTTGCACTCAAGACAACTTTCGTCCTTCGCGTACACACCGTTTTTATGATTCCGAACCCATCTGACTCACAAAATCGTCTAAAAGACCATTTAAACCCATACCACCCTTTTGTTTCTTTTCCTTATACATTCATTTTTTCCACGTTTTTGCACTCAAAACAACATTCCTCCTTCTTTTACACACTTTTCTGATGATTCCGAACCTACCTGACTCACAAAACCGTCTAAAAGGCCATTTAAACCAATAACGCCCTTTTGTTTCTTTTCCTTATACATTCATTTTTTTAAACGTTTTTCCAACTTTCCTCCTTCTCGTACACACTTTTTTTATGATTCCGAACCCACCTGACACATAAAACCGTCTAAAAGACCATTTAAACCAATACCTCCCTTTTGTTTCTTTTCCTTATACATTCATTTTTTCCACGTTTTTGCACTCAAAACAATTTTCCTCCTTCGCGTACACAATTTTTTTATGATTCCGAACCCATCTGACTCACAAAACTGTCTAAAAAGCCGTTTAAACCAATACCGCCCTTTTGTTTCTTTTCCTCATACATTCATTTTTTCCACGTTTTTCCAACTTCCCTCCTTCTGGTACACACTTTTTTTATGATTTCGAACCCACCTGACTCACAAAAGCGTCTACAAGGCCATTTAAACCAATTCCGCCCTTTTTTTTTTTCCTTATGCATTCATTTTTCTTACGTTTTTGCACTCAAGACAGCTTTCCTCCTTCGCGAACACACTGTTTTTATGATTTCGAACCCATCTGACTCACAAAATAAGACCATTTAAACCAATACCTCCCTTTTGTTTCTTTTCCTTATGCATTCATTTTTTTCACGTTTTTGCACTCAAAACAACTTTCCTCCTTCGCGTACACACTGCTTCTAAGATTCCGAACCTATCTGACTAACAAAACCGTCCAAAAGACCATTTAAACCAATTCCGCCCTTTTGTTTCTTTTCCTCATACATTCATTTTTTCCACGTTTTTCCAACTTCCCTCCTTCTGGTACACACTTTTTTTATGATTTCGAACCCACCTGACTCACAAAAGCGTCTACAAGGCCATTTAAACCAATTCCGCCCTTTTTTTTTTCCTTATGCATTCATTTTTCTTACGTTTTTGCACTCAAGACAGCTTTCCTCCTTCGCGAACACACTGTTTTTATGATTTCGAACCCATCTGACTCACAAAATAAGACCATTTAAACCAATACCTCCCTTTTGTTTCTTTTCCTTATACATTCATTTTTTCCACGTTTTTGCACTCAAAACAACTTTCCTCCTTCGCGTACACACTGTTTTTATGATTCCGAACCTACCTGACTCACAAAACTGTCTAAAAAGCCATTTAAACCAATACCGCCCTTTTGTTTCTTTTCCTTATACATTTATTTTTTCCACGTTTCGGCACTCAAAACAACTTTCCTCCTTCGCGTACACACTGTTTTTAACATTCCAAACCCATCTGACTCACAAAATCGTCTAAAAGACCATTTAAACCAATGCCTCCCTTTTGTTTCTTTTCCTTATACATTCATTTTTTCCACGTTTTTGCAGTCAAGACAACTTTCCTCCTTCGCGTACACACTGTTTTTATGATTCCGAACCCATCTGACTCAAAAAATCGTCTAAAAGACCATTTAAACCAATACCTCCCTTTTGTTTCTTTTCCTTATACATTCATTTTTTCCACGTTTTTGCACTCAAAACAACTTTCGTCCTTCGCGTACACACTTTTTTTATGATTCCGAACCCATCTGTCTCACAAAATCGTCTATAAGACCATTTAAACCAATAACTCCCTTTTGTTTCTTTTCCTTATACATTCATTTTTTCCACGTTTTTGCACTCAAAACAACTTTCCTCCTTCGCGTAACACTGTTTTTAAGATTCCAAACCCATCTGACTCACAAAACTGTCTAAAAAGCCATTTAAACCAATACCGCCCTTTTGTTTCTTTTCCTTATACATTCATTTTTTCCACGTTTTTGCACTCAAAACAATTTTCCTCCTTCGCGTACACAATTTTTTTATGATTTCGAACCCATCTGACTCACAAAATCGTTAAAAAGGCCATTTAAACCAATACCGCCCTTTTGTTTCTTTTCCTTATACATTCATTTTTTCCACGTTTTTCCAACTTTCCTCCTTCTCGTACACACTTTTTTTATGAATCCGAACCCACCTGACTCACAAAAGGCCATTTAAACCAATACCGCCCTTTTGTTTCTTTTCCTTATACATTCATTTTTTCCACGTTTTTGCACTCAAAACAACATTCCTCCTTCTTTTACACACTTTTCTGATGATTCCGAACCTACCTGACTCACAAAACCGTCTAAAAGGCCATTTAAACCAATACCGCCCTTTTGTTTCTTTTCCTTATACATTCATTTTTTCCACGTTTTTGCACTCAAAACAATTTTCGTCCTTCGCGTACACACCGTTTTTATGATTCCGAACCCATCTGACACACAAAATCGTCTAAAAGACCATTTAAACCCATACCACCCTTTTGTTTCTTTTCCTTATACATTCATTTTTTCCACGTTTTTGCACACAAAACAACTTTCCTCCTTCGCGTACACACTGTTTTTATGATTCCGAACCTACCTGACTCACAAAACTGTCTAAAAAGCCATTTAAACCAATACCGCCCTTTTGTTTCTTTTCCTTATACATTTATTTTTTCCACGTTTCGGCACTCAAAACAACTTTCCTCCTTCGCGTACACACTGTTTTTAAGATTCCAAACCCATCTGACTCACAAAATCGTCTAAAAGACCATTTAAACCAATGCCTCCCTTTTGTTTCTTTTCCTTATACATTCATTTTTTCCACGTTTTTGCACTCAAGACAACTTTCCTCCTTCGCGTACACACTGTTTTTATGATTCCGAACCCATCTGACTCAAAAAATCGTCTAAAAGACCATTTAAACCAATACCTCCCTTTTGTTTCTTTTCCTTATACATTCATTTTTTCCACGTTTTTGCACTCAAAACAACTTTCCTCCTTCGCGTAGACACTGTTTTTATGATTCCGAACCCATCTGATTCACAAAACTGTCTAAAAAGCCATTTAAACCAATACCGTTATACATTAATTTTTTCCACGTTTTTGCACTCAAAACAACTTTCCTCCTTCGCGTATACACAGTTTTTATGATTCCGAACCCATCTGACTCACAAAATCGTCTAAAAGACCATTTAAACCAACACCTCCCTTTTGTTTCTTTTCCTTATACATTCATTTTTCTTACGTTTTTGCACTCAAGACAACTTTCGTCCTTCGCGTACACACCGTTTTTATGATTCCGAACCCATCTGACTCACAAAATCGTCTAAAAGACCATTTAAACCCATACCAACCTTTTGTTTCTTTTCCTTATACATTCATTTTTTCCACGTTTTTGCACTCAAAACAACATTCCTCCTTCTTTTACACACTTTTCTGATGATTCCGAACCTACCTGACTCACAAAACCGTCTAAAAGGCCATTTAAACCAATAACGCCCTTTTGTTTCTTTTCCTTATACATTCATTTTTTTAAACGTTTTTCCAACTTTCCTCCTTCTCGTACACACTTTTTTTATGATTCCGAACCCACCTGACACATAAAACCGTCTAAAAGACCATTTAAACCAATACCTCCCTTTTGTTTCTTTTCCTTATACATTCATTTTTTCCACGTTTTTGCACTCAAAACAATTTTCCTCCTTCGCGTACACAATTTTTTTATGATTCCGAACCCATCTGACTCACAAAACTGTCTAAAAAGCCGTTTAAACCAATACCGCCCTTTTGTTTCTTTTCCTCATACATTCATTTTTTCCACGTTTTTCCAACTTCCCTCCTTCTGGTACACACTTTTTTTATGATTTCGAACCCACCTGACTCACAAAAGCGTCTACAAGGCCATTTAAACCAATTCCGCCCTTTTTTTTTTTCCTTATGCATTCATTTTTCTTACGTTTTTGCACTCAAGACAGCTTTCCTCCTTCGCGAACACACTGTTTTTATGATTTCGAACCCATCTGACTCACAAAATAAGACCATTTAAACCAATACCTCCCTTTTGTTTCTTTTCCTTATGCATTCATTTTTTTCACGTTTTTGCACTCAAAACAACTTTCCTCCTTCGCGTACACACTGCTTCTAAGATTCCGAACCTATCTGACTAACAAAACCGTCCAAAAGACCATTTAAACCAATTCCGCCCTTTTGTTTCTTTTCCTCATACATTCATTTTTTCCACGTTTTTCCAACTTCCCTCCTTCTGGTACACACTTTTTTTATGATTTCGAACCCACCTGACTCACAAAAGCGTCTACAAGGCCATTTAAACCAATTCCGCCCTTTTTTTTTTTCCTTATGCATTCATTTTTCTTACGTTTTTGCACTCAAGACAGCTTTCCTCCTTCGCGAACACACTGTTTTTATGATTTCGAACCCATCTGACTCACAAAATAAGACCATTTAAACCAATACCTCCCTTTTGTTTCTTTTCCTTATACATTCATTTTTTCCACGTTTTTGCACTCAAAACAACTTTCCTCCTTCGCGTACACACTGTTTTTATGATTCCGAACCTACCTGACTCACAAAACTGTCTAAAAAGCCATTTAAACCAATACCGCCCTTTTGTTTCTTTTCCTTATACATTTATTTTTTCCACGTTTCGGCACTCAAAACAACTTTCCTCCTTCGCGTATACACAGTTTTTATGATTCCGAACCCATCTGACTCACAAAATCGTCTAAAAGACCATTTAAACCAACACCTCCCTTTTGTTTCTTTTCCTTATACATTCATTTTTCTTACGTTTTTGCACTCAAGACAACTTTCGTCCTTCGCGTACACACCGTTTTTATGATTCCGAACCCATCTGACTCACAAAATCGTCTAAAAGACCATTTAAACCCATACCACCCTTTTGTTTCTTTTCCTTATACATTCATTTTTTCCACGTTTTTGCACTCAAAACAACATTCCTCCTTCTTTTACACACTTTTCTGATGATTCCGAACCTACCTGACTCACAAAACCGTCTAAAAGGCCATTTAAACCAATAACGCCCTTTTGTTTCTTTTCCTTATACATTCATTTTTTTAAACGTTTTTCCAACTTTCCTCCTTCTCGTACACACTTTTTTTATGATTCCGAACCCACCTGACACATAAAACCGTCTAAAAGACCATTTAAACCAATACCTCCCTTTTGTTTCTTTTCCTTATACATTCATTTTTTCCACGTTTTTGCACTCAAAACAATTTTCCTCCTTCGCGTACACAATTTTTTTATGATTCCGAACCCATCTGACTCACAAAACTGTCTAAAAAGCCGTTTAAACCAATACCGCCCTTTTGTTTCTTTTCCTCATACATTCATTTTTTCCACGTTTTTCCAACTTCCCTCCTTCTGGTACACACTTTTTTTATGATTTCGAACCCACCTGACTCACAAAAGCGTCTACAAGGCCATTTAAACCAATTCCGCCCTTTTTTTTTTTCCTTATGCATTCATTTTTCTTACGTTTTTGCACTCAAGACAGCTTTCCTCCTTCGCGAACACACTGTTTTTATGATTTCGAACCCATCTGACTCACAAAATAAGACCATTTAAACCAATACCTCCCTTTTGTTTCTTTTCCTTATGCATTCATTTTTTTCACGTTTTTGCACTCAAAACAACTTTCCTCCTTCGCGTACACACTGCTTCTAAGATTCCGAACCTATCTGACTAACAAAACCGTCCAAAAGACCATTTAAACCAATTCCGCCCTTTTGTTTCTTTTCCTCATACATTCATTTTTTCCACGTTTTTCCAACTTCCCTCCTTCTGGTACACACTTTTTTTATGATTTCGAACCCACCTGACTCACAAAAGCGTCTACAAGGCCATTTAAACCAATTCCGCCCTTTTTTTTTTTCCTTATGCATTCATTTTTCTTACGTTTTTGCACTCAAGACAGCTTTCCTCCTTCGCGAACACACTGTTTTTATGATTTCGAACCCATCTGACTCACAAAATAAGACCATTTAAACCAATACCTCCCTTTTGTTTCTTTTCCTTATACATTCATTTTTTCCACGTTTTTGCACTCAAAACAACTTTCCTCCTTCGCGTACACACTGTTTTTATGATTCCGAACCTACCTGACTCACAAAACTGTCTAAAAAGCCATTTAAACCAATACCGCCCTTTTGTTTCTTTTCCTTATACATTTATTTTTTCCACGTTTCGGCACTCAAAACAACTTTCCTCCTTCGCGTACACACTGTTTTTAACATTCCAAACCCATCTGACTCACAAAATCGTCTAAAAGACCATTTAAACCAATGCCTCCCTTTTGTTTCTTTTCCTTATACATTCATTTTTTCCACGTTTTTGCAGTCAAGACAACTTTCCTCCTTCGCGTACACACTGTTTTTATGATTCCGAACCCATCTGACTCAAAAAATCGTCTAAAAGACCATTTAAACCAATACCTCCCTTTTGTTTCTTTTCCTTATACATTCATTTTTTCCACGTTTTTGCACTCAAAACAACTTTCCTCCTTCGCGTAGACACTGTTTTTATGATTCCGAACCCATCTGACACAAAATCGCCTAAAAGACCATTTAAACCAATACCTCCCTTTTCTTTCTTTTCCTTATACATTCATTTTTTAAACGTTTTTGCACTCAAAACAACTTTCCTCCTTCGCGTACACACTGTTTTTAAGATTCCAAACCCATCTGACTCACAAAACTGTCTAAAAAGCCATTTAAACCAATACCGCCCTTTTGTTTTTTTTCGTTATACATTAATTTTTTCCACGTTTTTGCACTCAAAACAACTTTCTTCCTTCGCGTATACACAGTTTTTATGATTCCGAACCCATCTGACTCACAAAATCGTCTAAAAGACCATTTAAACCAATACCTCCCTTTTGTTTCTTTTCCTTATACATTCATTTTTTCCACGTTTTTGCACTCAAAACAACATTCCTCCTTCTTTTACACACTTTTCTGATGATTCCGAACCTACCTGACTCACAAAACCGTCAAAAGGCCATTTAAACCAATACCGCCCTTTTGTTTCTTTTCCTTATACATTCATTTTTTCCACGTTTTTCCAACTTTCCTCCTTCTCGTACACACTTTTTTTATGATTCCGAACCCACCTGACTCACAAAACCGTCTAAAAGACCATTTAAACCAATAATTCCCTTTTGTTTCTTTTTCTTATACATTCATTTTTTCCACGTTTTTGCACTCAAAACAACTTTCCTCCTTCGCGTACACACTTTTTTTATGATTTTTAAGATTTTAAGATTCCAAACCCATCTGATTCACAAAACTGTCTAAAAAGCCATTTAAACCAATACCACCCTTTTGTTTCTTTTCCTTATACATTCATTTTTTCCACGTTTTTGCACTCAAAACAACTTTCCTCCGAGTACACACTTTTTTTATGATTCCGAATCCATCTGTCTCACAAAATCGTCTAAAAGACCATTTAAACCAATACCTCCCTTTTGTTTCTTTTCCTTATAGATTCATTTTTTCCACGTTTTTGCACTCAAAACAACTTTCCTCCTTCGCGTACACACTGTTTTTAAGATTCCAAACCCATCTGACTCACAAAACTGTCTAAAAACCCATTTAAACCAATACCGCCCTTTTGTTTCTTTTCCTTATACTTTCATTTTTTCCACGTTTTTGCACTCAAAACAATTTTCCTCCTTCGCGTACACAATTTTTTTATGATTCCGAACCCATCTGATTCACAAAATCGTTAAAAAGGCCATTTAAACCAATACCGCCCTTTTGTTTCTTTTCCTTATACATTCATTTTTTCCACGTTTTTCCAACTTTCCTCCTTCTCGTACACACTTTTCTGATGATTCCGAACCTACCTGACTCACAAAACTATCTAAAAGGCCATTTAAACCAATACCCCCTTATACATTCATTTTTTCCACGTTTTTCCAACTTTCCTCCTTCTCGTACACACTTTTTTTATGATTCCGAACCCACCTGACACATAAAACCGTCTAAAAGACCATTTAAACCAATACCTCCCTTTTGTTTCTTTTCCTTATACATTCATTTTTTCCACGTTTTTGCACTCAATACAACTTTCGTCCTTCGCGTACACACTTTTTTTATGATTCCGAACCCATCTGTCTCACAAAAACGTCTATAAGACCATTTAAACCAATAACTCCCTTTTGTTTCTTTTCCTTATAGATTCATTTTTTCCACGTTTTTGCACTCAAAACAACTTTCCTCCTTCGCGTACACACTGTTTTTAAGATTCCAAACCCATCTGACTCACAAAACTGTCTAAAAACCCATTTAAACCAATACCGCCCTTTTGTTTCTTTTCCTTATACTTTCATTTTTTCCACGTTTTTGCACTCAAAACAATTTTCCTCCTTTGCGTACACAATTTTTTTATGATTCCGAACCCATCTGATTCACAAAATCGTTAAAAAGGCCATTTAAACCAATACCGCCCTTTTGTTTCTTTTCCTTATACATTCATTTTTTCCACGTTTTTGCACTCAATACAACTTTCGTCCTTCGCGTACACACTTTTTTTATGATTCCGAACCCATCTGTCTCACAAAAACGTCTATAAGACCATTTAAACCAATACCGCCCTTTTGTTTCTTTTCCTTATACATTCATTTTTTCCACGTTTTTGCACTCAAAACAATTTTCCTCCTTCGCGTACACAATTTTTTTATGATTCCGAACCCATCTGACTCACAAAATCGTTAAAAAGGCCATTTAAACCAATACCGCCCTTTTGTTTCTTTTCCTTATACATTCATTTTTTCCACGTTTTTCCAACTTTCCTCCTTCTCGTACACACTTTTTTTATGAATCCGAACCCACCTGACTCACAAAAGGCCATTTAAACCAATACCGCCCTTTTGTTTCTTTTCCTTATACATTCATTTTTTCCACGTTTTTGCACTCAAAACAACATTCCTCCTTCTTTTACACACTTTTCTGATGATTCCGAACCTACCTGACTCACAAAACCGTCTAAAAGGCCATTTAAACCAATACCGCCCTTTTGTTTCTTTTCCTTATACATTCATTTTTTCCACGTTTTTGCACTCAAAACAATTTTCGTCCTTCGCGTACACACCGTTTTTATGATTCCGAACCCATCTGACACACAAAATCGTCTAAAAGACCATTTAAACCCATACCACCCTTTTGTTTCTTTTCCTTATACATTCATTTTTTCCACGTTTTTGCACTCAAAACAACTTTCCTCCTTCGCGTACACACTGTTTTTATGATTCCGAACCTACCTGACTCACAAAACTGTCTAAAAAGCCATTTAAACCAATACCGCCCTTTTGTTTCTTTTCCTTATACATTTATTTTTTCCACGTTTCGGCACTCAAAACAACTTTCCTCCTTCGCGTACACACTGTTTTTAAGATTCCAAACCCATCTGACTCACAAAATCGTCTAAAAGACCATTTAAACCAATGCCTCCCTTTTGTTTCTTTTCCTTATACATTCATTTTTTCCACGTTTTTGCACTCAAGACAACTTTCCTCCTTCGCGTACACACTGTTTTTATGATTCCGAACCCATCTGACTCAAAAAATCGTCTAAAAGACCATTTAAACCAATACCTCCCTTTTGTTTCTTTTCCTTATACATTCATTTTTTCCACGTTTTTGCACTCAAAACATCTTTCCTCCTTCGCGTAGACACTGTTTTTATGATTCCGAACCCATCTGATTCACAAAACTGTCTAAAAAGCCATTTAAACCAATACCGTTATACATTAATTTTTTCCACGTTTTTGCACTCAAAACAACTTTCCTCCTTCGCGTATACACAGTTTTTATGATTCCGAACCCATCTGACTCACAAAATCGTCTAAAAGACCATTTAAACCAACACCTCCCTTTTGTTTCTTTTCCTTATACATTCATTTTTTCCACGTTTTTGCACTCAAAACAACATTCCTCCTTCTTTTACACACTTTTCTGATGATTCCGAACCTACCTGACTCACAAAACCGTCAAAAGGCCATTTAAACCAATACCGCCCTTTTGTTACTTTTCCTTATACATTCATTTTTTCCACGTTTTTCCAACTTTCCTCCTTCTCGTACACACTTTTTTTATGATTCCGAACCCACCTGACTCACAAAACCGTCTAAAAGACCATTTAAACCAATAATTCCCTTTTGTTTCTTTTCCTTATACATTCATTTTTTCCACGTTTTTGCACTAAAAACAACTTTCCTCCTTCGGGTACACACTTTTTTTATGATTCCGAACCCATCTGTCTCACAAAATCGTCTAAAAGACCATTTAAACCAATACCTCCCTTTTGCTTCTTTTCCTTATAGATTCATTTTTTCCAAATTTTTGCACTCAAAACAACTTTCCTCCTTCGCGTACACACTGTTTTTAAGATTCCAAACCCATCTGACTCACAAAACTGTCTAAAAAGCCATTTAAACCAATACCACCCTTTTGTTTCTTTTCCTTATACATTCAATTTTTTCCACGTTTTTGCAATCAAAAACACTTTCCTCCGCGTACACACTTTTTTTATGATTCCGAACCCATCTGTCTCACAAAATCGTCTAAAAGACCATTTAAACCAATACCTCCCTTTTGTTTCTTTTCCTTATAGATTCATTTTTTCCACGTTTTTGCACTCAAAACAACTTTCCTCCTTCGCGTACACACTGTTTTTAAGATTCCCAACCCATCTGACTCACAAAACTGTCTAAAAAGCCATTTAAACCAATACCGCCCTTTTGTTTCTTTTCCTTATACTTTCATTTTTTCCACGTTTTTGCACTCAAAACAATTTTCCTCCTTCGCGTACACAATTTTTTTTCGATTCCGAACCCATCTGATTCACAAAATCGTCTAAAAGACCATTTAAACCCATACCACCCTTTTGTTTCTTTTCCTTATACATTCATTTTTTCCACGTTTTTGCACTCAAAACAATTTTCCTCCTTCGCGTACACAATTTTTTTATGATTCCGAAACCACCTGACTCACAAAATCGTTAAAAAGGCCATTTAAACCAATACCGCAGTTTTGTTTCTTTTCCTTATACATTCATTTTTTCCACGTTTTTCCAACTTTCCTCCTTCTCGTACACACTTTTTTTATGAATCCGAACCCACCTGACTCACAAAACCGTCTAAAAGGCCATTTAAACTAATACCGCCCATTTGTTTCTTTTCCTTATACATTCAATTTTCTTACGTTTTTGCACTCAAGACAACTTTCGTCCTTCGCGTACACACCGTTTTTATGATTCCGAACCCATCTGACTCACAAAATCGTCTAAAAGACCATTTAAACCCATACCACCCTTTTGTTTCTTTTCCTTATACATTCATTTTTTCCACGTTTTTGCACTCAAAACAACATTCCTCCTTCTCGTACACACTTTTTTTATGATTCCGAACCCACCTGACACATAAAACCGTCTTAAAGACCATTTAAAAAAATACCTCCCTTTTGTTTCTTTTCCTTATACATTCATTTTTTCCACGTTTTTGCACTCAAAACAACTTTCGTCCTTCGCGTACACACTTTTTTTATGATTCCGAACCCATCTGTCTCACAAAATCGTCTATAAGACCATTTAAACCAATAACTCCCTTTTGTTTCTTTTCCTTATACATTCATTTTTTCCACGTTTTTGCACTCAAAACAACTTTCCTCCTTCGCGTAACACTGTTTTTAAGATTCCAAACCCATCTGACTCACAAAACTGTCTAAAAAGCCATTTAAACCAATACCGCCCTTTTGTTTCTTTTCCTTATACATTCATTTTTTCCACGTTTTTGCACTCAAAACAATTTTCCTCCTTCGCGTACACAATTTTTTTATGATTCCGAAACCACCTGACTCACAAAATAGTTAAAAAGGCCATTTAAACCAATACCGCAGTTTTGTTTCTTTTCCTTATACATTCATTTTTTCCACGTTTTTCCAAATTTCCTCCTTCTCGTACACACTTTTTTTATTAATCCGAACCCACCTGACTCACAAAAGGCCATTTAAACCAATACCGCCCATTTGTTTGTATCCTTATACATTCATTTTTCTTACGTTTTTGCACTCAAGACAACTTTCGTCCTTCGCGTACACACCGTTTTTATGATTCCGAACCCATCTGACTCACAAAATCGTCTAAAAGACCATTTAAACCCATACCACCCTTTTGTTTCTTTTCCTTATACATTCATTTTTTCCACGTTTTTGCACTCAAAACAACATTCCTCCTTCTTTTACACACTTTTCTGATGATTCCGAACCTACCTGACTCACAAAACCGTCTAAAAGGCCATTTAAACCAATAACGCCCTTTTGTTTCTTTTCCTTATACATTCATTTTTTTAAACGTTTTTCCAACTTTCCTCCTTCTCGTACACACTTTTTTTATGATTCCGAACCCACCTGAAACATAAAACCGTCTAAAAGACCATTTAAACCAATACCTCCCTTTTGTTTCTTTTCCTTATACATTCATTTTTTCCACGTTTTTGCACTCAAAACAACTTTCCTCCTTCGCGTACACACTTTTTTTATGATTCCGAACCCATCTGTCTTACAAAATCGTCTAAAAGACCATTTAAACCAATACCTCCCTTTTGTTTCTTTTCCTTATACATTCATTTCTTCCACGTTTTTGCACTCAAAACAACTTTTCTCCTTCGCGTACACACTGTTTTTAAGATTCCGAACCCATCTGACTCACAAAACCGTCTAAAAGACCATTTAAACCAATACCTCCCTTTTGTTTCTTTTCCTTATACATTCATTTTTTCCACGTTTTTGCACTCAAAACAATTTTCCTCCTTCGCGTACACAATTTTTTTATGATTCCGAACCCATCTGACTCACAAAATCGTTAAAAAGGCCATTTAAACCAATACCAGCCTTTTGTTTCTTTTCCTTATGCATTCATTTTTCTTACGTTTTTGCACTCAAGACAACTTTCGTCCTTCGCGTACACACCGTTTTTATGATTCCGAACCCATCTGACTCACAAAATCGTCTAAAAGACCATTTAAACCCATACCAGCCTTTTGTTTCTTTTCCTTATACATTCATTTTTTCCACGTTTTTGCACCCAAAACAACTTTCCTCCTTCGCGTACACACTGTTTTTATGATTCCGAACCTACCTGACTCACAAAACTGTCTAAAAAGCCATTTAAACCAATACCGCCCTTTTGTTTCTTTTCCTTATACATTTATTTTTTCCACGTTTCGGCACTCAAAACAACTTTCCTCCTTCGCGTACACACTGTTTTTAAGATTCCAAACCCATCTGACTCACAAAATCGTCTAAAAGACCATTTAAACCAATGCCTCCCTTTTGTTTCTTTTCCTTATACATTCATTTTTTCCACGTTTTTGCACTCAAGACAACTTTTCTCCTTCGCGTACACACTGTTTTTAAGATTCCAAACCCATCTGACTCACAAAACTGTCTAAAAAGCCATTTAAACCAATACCGCCCTTTTGTTTTTTTTCGTTATACATTAATTTTTTCCACGTTTTTGCACTCAAAACAACTTTCCTCCTTCGCGTATACACAGTTTCTATGATTCCGAACCCATCTGACTCACAAAATCGTCTAAAAGACCATTTAAACCAATACCTCCCTTTTGTTTCTTTTCCTTATACATTCATTTTTTCCACGTTTTTGCACTCAAAACAACATTCCTCCTTCTTTTACACACTTTTCTGATGATTCCGAACCTACCTGACTCACAAAACCGTCAAGAGGCCATTTAAACCAATACCGCCCTTTTGTTTCTTTTCCTTATACATTCATTTTTTCCACGTTTTTCCAACTTTCCTCCTTCTCGTACACACTTTTTTTATGATTCTGAACCCACCTGACTCACAAAACCGTCTAAAAGACCATTTAAACCAATAATTCCCTTTTGTTTCTTTTCCTTATACATTCATTTTTTCCACGTTTTTGCACTCAAAACAACTTTCCTCCTTCGCGTACACACTTTTTTTATGATTTTTAAGATTTTAAGATTCCAAACCCATCTGACTCACAAAACTGTCTAAAAAGCCATTTAAACCAATACCACCCTTTTGTTTCTTTTCCTTATACATTCATTTTTTCCACGTTTTTGCACTCAAAACAACTTTCCTCCGCGTACACACTTTTTTTATGATTCCGAATCCATCTGTCTCACAAAATCGTCTAAAAGACCATTTAAACCAATACCTCCCTTTTGTTTCTTTTCCTTATAGATTCATTTTTTCCACGTTTTTGCACTCAAAACAACTTTCCTCCTTCGCGTACACACTGTTTTTAAGATTCCAAACCCATCTGACTCACAAAACTGTCTAAAAAGCCATTTAAACCAATACCGCCCTTTTGTTTCTTTTCCTTATACTTTCATTTTTTCCACGTTTTTGCACTCAAAACAATTTTCCTCCTTCGCGTACACAATTTTTTTATGATTCCGAACCCATCTGATTCACAAAATCGTTAAAAAGGCCATTTAAACCAATACCGCCCTTTTGTTTCTTTTCCTTATACATTCATTTTTTCCACGTTTTTCCAACTTTCCTCCTTCCCGTACACACTTTTTTTATGAATCCGAACCCACCTGACTCACAAAATCGTCTAAAAGACCATTTAAACCCATACCACCCTTTTGTTTCTTTTCCTTATACATTCATTTTTTCCACGTTTTTGCACTCAAAACAACATTCCTCCTTCTTTTACACACTTTTCTGATGATTCCGAACCTACCTGACTCACAAAACCGTCTAAAAGGCCATTTAAACCAATACCGCCCTTTTGTTTCTTTTCCTTATACATTCATTTTTTCCACGTTTTTCCAAATTTCCTCCTTCTCGTACACACTTTTTTTATGAATCCGAACCCACCTGACTCACAAAACCGTCTAAAAGGCCATTTAAACTAATACCGCCCATTTGTTTCTTTTCCTTATACATTCATTTTTCTTACGTTTTTGCACTCAAGACAACTTTCGTCCTTCGCGTACACACCGTTTTTATGATTCCGAACCCATCTGACTCACAAAATCGTCTAAAAGACCATTTAAACCCATACCACCCTTTTGTTTCTTTTCCTTATACAGTCATTTTTTCCACGGTTTTGCACTCAAAACAACATTCCTCCTTCTTTTACACACTTTTCTGATGATTCCGAACATACCTGACTCACAAAACTATCTAAAAGGCCATTTAAACCAATACCCCCTTATACATTCATTTTTTCCACGTTTTTCCAACTTTCCTCCTTCTCGTACACACTTTTCTTATGATTCCGAACCCACCTGACACATAAAACCGTCTAAAAGACCATTTAAACCAATACCTCCCTTTTGTTTCTTTTCCTTATACATTCATTTTTTCCACGTTTTTGCACTCAAAACAACTTTCCTCCTTCGCGTACACACTTTTTTTATGATTCCGAACCCATCTGTCTTACAAAATCGTCTAAAAGACCATTTAAACCAATACCTCCTTTTTGTTTCTTTTCCTTATACATTCATTTCTTCCACGTTTTTGCACTCAAAACAACTTTTCTCCTTCGCGTACACACTGTTTTTAAGATTCCGAACCCATCTGACTCACAAAACCGTCTAAAAGACCATTTAAACCAATACCTCCCTTTTGTTTCTTTTCCTTATACATTCATTTTTTCCACGTTTTTGCACTCAAAACAACTTTTCTCCTTCGCGTAGACACTGTTTTTATGATTCCGAACCCATCTGATTCACAAAACTGTCTAAAAAGCCATTTAAACCAATACCGTTATACATTAATTTTTTCCACGTTTTTGCACTCAAAACAACTTTCCTCCTTCGAGTATACACAGTTTTTATGATTCCGAACCCATCTGACTCACAAAATCGTCTAAAAGACCATTTAAACCAATACCTCCCTTTTGTTTCTTTTCCTTATACATTCATTTTTTCCACGTTTTTGCACTCAAAACAACATTCCTCCTTCTTTTACACACTTTTCTGATGATTCCGAACCTACCTGACTCACAAAACCGTCAAAAGGCCATTTAAACCAATACCGTCCTTTTGTTACTTTTCCTTATACATTCATTTTTTCCACGTTTTTCCAACTTTCCTCCTTCTCGTACACACTTTTTTTATGATTCCGAACCCACCTGACTCACAAAACCGTCTAAAAGACCATTTAAACCAATAATTCCCTTTTGTTTCTTTTCCTTATACATTCATTTTTTCCACGTTTTTGCACTCAAAACAACTTTCCTCCTTCGGGTACACACTTTTTTTATGATTCCGAACCCATCTGTCTCACAAAATCGTCTAAAAGACCATTTAAACCAATACCTCCCTTTTGTTTCTTTTCCTTATAGATTCATTTTTTCCAAATTTTTGCACTCAAAACAACTTTCCTCCTTCGCGTACACACTGTTTTTAAGATTCCAAACCCATCTGACTCACAAAACTGTCTAAAAAGCCATTTAAACCAATACCACCCTTTTGTTTCTTTTCCTTATACATTCAATTTTTTCCACGTTTTTGCAATCAAAAACACTTTCCTCCGCGTACACACTTTTTTTATGATTCCGAACCCATCTGTCTCACAAAATCGTCTAAAAGACCATTTAAACCAATACCTCCCTTTTGTTTCTTTTCCTTATAGATTCATTTTTTCCACGTTTTTGCACTCAAAACAACTTTCCTCCTTCGCGTACACACTGTTTTTAAGATTCCCAACCCATCTGACTCACAAAACTGTCTAAACAGCCATTTAAACCAATACCGCCCTTTTGTTTCTTTTCCTTATACTTTCATTTTTTCCACGTTTTTGCACTCAAAACAATTTTCCTCCTTCGCGTACACAATTTTTTTACGATTCCGAACCCATCTGATTCACAAAATCGTTAAAAAGGCCATTTAAACCAATACCGCCCTTTTGTTTCTTTTCCTTATACATTCATTTTTTCCACGTTTTTCCAACTTTCCTCCTTCTCGTACACACTTTTTTTATGAATCCGAACCCACCTGACTCACAAAACCGTCTAAAAGGCCATTTAAACTAATACCGCCCATTTGTTTCTTTTCCTTATACATTCATTTTTCTTACGTTTTTCCACTCAAGACAACTTTCGTCCTTCGCGTACACACCGTTTTTATGATTCCGAACCCATCTGACTCACAAAATCGTCTAAAAGACCATTTAAACCCATACCACCCTTTTGTTTCTTTTCCTTATACATTCATTTTTTCCACGTTTTTGCACTCAAAACAACATTCCTCCTTCTCGTACACACTTTTTTTATGATTCCGAACCCACCTGACACATAAAACCGTCTTAAAGACCATTTAAACCAATACCTCCCTTTTGTTTCTTTTCCTTATACATTCATTTTTTCCACGTTTTTGCACTCAAAACAACTTTCGTCCTTCGCGTACACACTTTTTTTATGATTCCGAACCCATCTGTCTCACAAAATCGTCTATAAGACCATTTAAACCAATAACTCCCTTTTGTTTCTTTTCCTTATACATTCATTTTTTCCACGTTTTTGCACTCAAAACAACTTTCCTCCTTCGCGTAACACTGTTTTTAAGATTCCAAACCCATCTGACTCACAAAACTGTCTAAAAAGCCATTTAAACCAATACCGCCCTTTTGTTTCTTTTCCTTATACATTCATTTTTTCCACGTTTTTGCACTCAAAACAACTTTCGTACTTCGCGTACACACCGTTTTTATGATTCCGAACCCGTCTGACTCACAAAATCGTCTAAAAGACCATTTAAACCCATACCACCCTTTTGTTTCTTTTCCTTATACATTCATTTTTTCCACGTTTTTGCACTCAAAACAACATTCCTCCTTCTTTTACACACTTTTCTGATGATTCCGAAACTACCTGACTCACAAAACCGTCTAAAAGGCCATTTAAACCAATAACGCCCTTTTGTTTCTTTTCCTTATACATTCATTTTTTTAAACGTTTTTCCAACTTTCCTCCTTCTCGTACACACTTTTTTTATGATTCCGAACCCACCTGACACATAAAACCGTCTAAAAGACCATTTAAACCAATACCTCCCTTTTGTTTCTTTTCCTTATACATTCATTTTTTCCACGTTTTTGCACTCAAAACAACTTTCCTCCTTCGCGTACACACTTTTTTTATGATTCCGAACCCATCTGTCTTACAAAATCGTCTAAAAGACCATTTAAACCAATACCTCCCTTTTGTTTCTTTTCCTTATACATTCATTTCTTCCACGTTTTTGCACTCAAAACAACTTTTCTCCTTCGCGTACACACTGTTTTTAAGATTCCGAACCCATCTGACTCACAAAACCGTTTAAAAGACCATTTAAACCAATACCTCCCTTTTGTTTCTTTTCCTTATACATTCATTTTTTCCACGTTTTTGCACTCAAAACAATTTTCCTCCTTCGCGTACACAATTTTTTTATGATTCCGAACCCATCTGACTCACAAAATCGTTAAAAAGGCCATTTAAACCAATACCAGCCTTTTGTTTCTTTTCCTGATGCATTCATTTTTCTTACGTTTTTGCACTCAAGACAACTTTCGTCCTTCGCGTACACACCGTTTTTATGATTCCGAACCCATCTGACTCACAAAATCGTCTAAAAGACCATTTAAACCCATACCACCCTTTTGTTTCTTTTCCTTATACATTCATTTTTTCCACGTTTTTGCACTCAAAACAACTTTCCTCCTTCGCGTATACACTGTTTTTATGATTCCGAACCTACCTGACTCACAAAACTGTCTAAAAAGCCATTTAAACCAATACCGCCCTTTTGTTTCTTTTCCTTATACATTTATTTTTTCCACGTTTCGGCACTCAAAACAACTTTCCTCCTTCGCGTACACACTGTTTTTAAGATTCCAAACCCATCTGACTCACAAAATCGTCTAAAAGACCATTTAAACCAATGCCTCCCTTTTGTTTCTTTTCCTTATACATTCATTTTTTCCACGTTTTTGCACTCAAGACAACTTTCCTCCTTCGCGTACACACTGTTTTTATGATACCGAACCCATCTGACTCAAAAAATCGTCTAAAAGACCATTTAAACCAATACCTCCCTTTTGTTTCTTTTCCTTATACATTAATTTTTCCACGTTTTTGCACTCAAAACAACTTTCCTCCTTCGCGTAGACACTGTTTTTATGATTCCGAACCCATCTGACTCACAAAATCGCCTAAAAGACCATTTAAACCAATACCTCCCATTTCTTTCTTTTCCTTATACATTCATTTTTTAAACGTTTTTGCACTCAAAACAACTTTCCTCCTTCGCGTACACACTGTTTTTAAGATTCCAAACCCATCTGACTCACAAAACTGTCTAAAAAGCCATTTAAACCAATACCGCCCTTTTGTTTTTTTTCGTTATACATTAATTTTTTCCACGTTTTTGCACTCAAAACAACTTTCCTCCTTCGCGTATACACAGTTTTTATGATTCCGAACCCATCTGACTCACAAAATCGTCTAAAAGACCATTTAAACCAATACCTCCCTTTTGTTTCTTTTCCTTATACATTCATTTTTTCCACGTTTTTGCACTCAAAACAACATTCCTCCTTCTTTTACACACTTTTCTGATGATTCCGAACCTACCTGACTCACAAAACCGTCAAAAGGCCATTTAAACCAATACCGCCCTTTTGTTTCTTTTCCTTATACATTCATTTTTTCCACGTTTTTCCAACTTTCCTCCTTCTCGTACACACTTTTTTTATGATTCCGAACCCACCTGACTCACAAAACCGTCTAAAAGACCATTTAAACCAATAATTCCCTTTTGTTTCTTTTCCTTATACATTCATTTTTTCCACGTTTTTGCACTCAAAACAACTTTCCTCCTTCGCGTACACACTTTTTTTATGATTTTTAAGATTTTAAGATTCCAAACCCATCTGACTCACAAAACTGTCTAAAAAGCCATTTAAACCAATACCACCCTTTTGTTTCTTTTCCTTATACATTCATTTTTTCCACGTTTTTGCACTCAAAACAAATTTCCTCCGCGTACACACTTTTTTTATGATTCCGAATCCATCTGTCTCACAAAATCGTCTAAAAGACCATTTAAACCAATACCTCCCTTTTGTTTCTTTTCCTTATAGATTCATTTTTTCCACGTTTTTGCACTCAAAACAACTTTCCTCCTTCGCGTACACACTGTTTTTAAGATTCCAAACCCATCTGACTCACAAAACTGTCTAAAAAGCCATTTAAACCAATACCTCCCTTTTGTTTCTTTTCCTTATACATTCACTTTTTCCACGTTTTTCCAACTTCCCTCCTTCTGGTACACACTTTTTTTATGATTTCGAACCCACCTGACTCACAAAAGCGTCTACAAGGCCATTTAAACCAATTCCGCCCTTTTTTTTTTTCCTTATGCATTCATTTTTCTTACGTTTTTGCACTCAAGACAACTTTCCTCCTTCGCGTACACACTGTTTTTATGATTTCGAACCCATCTGACTCACAAAATAAGACCATTTAAACCAATACCTCCCTTTTGTTTCTTTTCCTTATGCATTCATTTTTTTCATGTTTTTGCACTCAAAACAACTTTCCTCCTTCGCGTACACACTGCTTTTAAGATTCCGAACCTATTTGACTAACAAAACCGTCCAAAAGACCATTTAAACCAATTCCGCCCTTTTGTTTCTTTTCCTTATGCATTCATTTTTCTTTCGTTTTTGCACTCAAGACATCTTTCCTCCTTCGCGTACACACTTTTTTTATGATTCGGAACCCATCTGACTCAAAAAATCGTTAAAAAGGCCATTTAAACCAATACCACCCTTTTGTTTCTTTTCCTTATGCATTCATTTTTCTTACGTTTTTGCACTCAAGACAACTTTCCTCCTTCGCATACACACTGTTTTTAAGATTCCGAACCCATCTGACTCACAAAACTGTCTAAAAAGCCATTTAAACCAATACCGCCCTTATGTTTCTTTTCCTTATACATTCATTTTTTCCACGTTTTTGCACTCAAAATAACTTTCCTCCTTCGCGTGCACACTGAATTTAAGATTCCGAACCCACCCGACTCACAAAACCGTCTAAAAGGCCATTTAAACCAATACCGCCCTTATGTTTCTTTTCCTTATACATTTATTTTTTCCACGTTTTTGCACTCAAAACAACTTCCCTCCTTCGCGTACACACTGATTTTAAGATTTCGAACCCACCTGACTCACAAAAGCGTCTACAAGGCCATTTAAACCAATTCCGCCCTTTTTTTTTTTCCTTATGCATTCATTTTTCTTACGTTTTTGCACTCAATACAACTTTCCTCCTTCGCGTACACACTGCTTTTAAGATTCCGAACCTATCTGACTAACAAAACCGTCCAAAAGACCACTTAAACTAATTCCGCCCTTTTGTTTCTTTTCCTTATGCATTCATTTTTCTTACGTTTTTGCACTCAAGACATCTTTCCTCCTTCGCGTACACACTTTTTTTATGATTCGGAACCCATCTGACTCACAAAATCGTTAAAAAGGCCATTTAAACCAATACCGCCCTTTTGTTTCTTTTCCTTATGCATTCATTTTTCCCACGTTTTTGCACTCAAAACAACTTCCCTCCTTCGCGTACACACTGTTTTTATGATTCCGAACCCATCTGACTCACAAAATCGGTAAAAATGCCATTTAATCCAATACCGCCCTTTGATTTCTTTTCCTTATGCATTCACTTTTCTTACGTTTTTGCACTCAAAACAACATTCCTCCTTCTCGTACACATTTTTTTATGATTCCGAACCCACCTGACTCACAAAAGCGTCTACAAGGCCATTTAAACCAATTCCGCTCATTTGTTTCTTTTCCTTATGCATTTATTTTTCTTATGTTTTTGCACTCAAGATAACTTTCCTCCTTCGCGTACACACTTTTTTTATGATTCCGAACTCATCTGACTCACAAAATAGTTAAAAAGGCCATTTAAACCAATACCGCCCTTTTGTTTCTTTCCTTATACATTCATTTTTTTCAAGTTTTTGCACTCAAGACAACTTTCCTCCTTCGCGTACACACTGTTTTTAAGATTCCGAACGCATCTGACTCACAAAACTGTCTAAAAAGCCATTTAAACCAATACCGCCCTTTTGTTTCTTTTCCTTATGCATTCATTTTTTTCACGTTTTTGCACTCAAAACAACTTTCCTCCTTCGCGTACACACTGCTTTTAAGATTCCGAACCCATCTGACTCACAAAACTGTCTAAAAAGCCATTTAAACAAATACCGCCCTTTTGTTTCTTTTCCTTATGCATTCATTTTTTTCACGTTTTTGCACTCAAAACAACTTTCCTCCTTCGCGTACACACTGCTTTTAAGATTCCGAACCAATCTGACTAACAAAACCGTCGAAAAGACCATTTAAACCAATTCCGCCCTTTTGTTTCTTTTCCTTATGCATTCATTTTTCTTTCGTTTTTGCACTCAAGACATCTTTCCTCCTTCGCGTACACCCTTTTTTTATGATTCGGAACCCATCTGACTCACAAAATCGTTAAAAAGGCCATTTAAACCAATACCACCCTTTTGTTTCTTTTCCTTATGCATTCATTTTTCTTTCGTTTTTGCACTCAAGACAACTTTCCTCCTTCGCATACACACTGTTTTTAAGATTCCGAACCCATCTGACTCACAAAACTGTCTAAAAAGGCCATTTAAACCAATACCGCCCTTATGTTTCTTTTCCTTATACATTCATTTTTTCCACGTTTTTGCACTCAAAACAACTTTCCTCCTTCGCGTACACACTGATTTTAAGATTCCGAACCCACCCGACTCATAAAACCGTCTAAAAGGCCATTTAAACCAATACCGCCCTTATGTTTCTTTTCCTTATACATTTATTTTTTCCACGTTTTTGCACTCAAAACAACTTTCCTCCTTCGCCTACACACTGATTTTAAGATTCCGAGCCCATCTGACTCACAAAACTGTCTAAAAAGCCATTTAAACCAATACCACCCTTTTGTTTCTTTTAATTACGCATTGATTTTTCCCACGTTTTTGCACTCAAAACAACTTTCCTCCTTCGCGTACACACTTTTTTTATGATTCCGAACCCATATGACTCACAAAATCGTTAAAAAGGCCATTTAAACCAATACCGCCCTTTTGTTTCTTAGCCTTATACATTCACTTTTTCCACGTTTTTCCAACTTTCCTCCTTTTCGTACACACTGTTTTTAAGATTCCGAACCCATCTGACTCACAAAACTGTCTAAAAAGCCATTGAAACCAATACTGCCCTTTTGTTTTTTTTCCTTATGCATTCATTTTTCGCACGTTTTTGCACTCAAAACAACTTCCCTCCTTCGCGTACACACTGTTTTTATGATTCCGAACCCATCTGACTCACAAAATCGTTAAAAAGGCCATTTAATCCAATACCGCCCTTTGATTTCTTTTCCTTATGCATTCATTTTTCTTACGTTTTTGCACTCAAAACAACATTCCTCCTTCTCGTACACACTTTTTTATGATTCCGAACGTATCTGACTCACAAAACTGTCTAAAAAGCCATTTAAACCAATACCGCCCTTTTGTTTCTTTTCCTTATGCATTCATTTTTTCCACGTTTTTGCACTCAAAACAACTTCCCTCCTTCGCGTACACACTGATTTTAAGATTTCGAACCCACCTGACTCACAAAAGCGTCTACAAGGCCATTTAAACCAATTCCGCCCTTTTTTTTTTTCCTTATGCATTCATTTTTCTTACGTTTTTGCACTCAATACAACTTTCCTCCTTCGCGTACACACTGCTTTTAAGATTCCGAACCTATCTGACTAACAAAACCGTCCAAAAGACCACTTAAACTAATTCCGCCCTTTTGTTTCTTTTCCTTATGCATTCATTTTTCTTACGTTTTTGCACTCAAGACATCTTTCCTCCTTCGCGTACACACTTTTTTTATGATTCGGAACCCATCTGACTCACAAAATCGTTAAAAAGGCCATTTAAACCAATACCGCCCTTTTGTTTCTTTTCCTTATGCATTCATTTTTCCCACGTTTTTGCACTCAAAACAACTTCCCTCCTTCGCGTACACACTGTTTTTATGATTCCGAACCCATCTGACTCACAAAATCGGTAAAAATGCCATTTAATCCAATACCGCCCTTTGATTTCTTTTCCTTATGCATTCACTTTTCTTACGTTTTTGCACTCAAAACAACATTCCTCCTTCTCGTACACATTTTTTTATGATTCCGAACCCACCTGACTCACAAAAGCGTCTACAAGGCCATTTAAACCAATTCCGCTCATTTGTTTCTTTTCCTTATGCATTTATTTTTCTTATGTTTTTGCACTCAAGATAACTTTCCTCCTTCGCGTACACACTTTTTTTATGATTCCGAACTCATCTGACTCACAAAATAGTTAAAAAGGCCATTTAAACCAATACCGCCCTTTTGTTTCTTTCCTTATACATTCATTTTTTTCAAGTTTTTGCACTCAAGACAACTTTCCTCCTTCGCGTACACACTGTTTTTAAGATTCCGAACGCATCTGACTCACAAAACTGTCTAAAAAGCCATTTAAACCAATACCGCCCTTTTGTTTCTTTTCCTTATGCATTCATTTTTTTCACGTTTTTGCACTCAAAACAACTTTCCTCCTTCGCGTACACACTGCTTTTAAGATTCCGAACCCATCTGACTCACAAAACTGTCTAAAAAGCCATTTAAACAAATACCGCCCTTTTGTTTCTTTTCCTTATGCATTCATTTTTTTCACGTTTTTGCACTCAAAACAACTTTCCTCCTTCGCGTACACACTGCTTTTAAGATTCCGAACCAATCTGACTAACAAAACCGTCGAAAAGACCATTTAAACCAATTCCGCCCTTTTGTTTCTTTTCCTTATGCATTCATTTTTCTTTCGTTTTTGCACTCAAGACATCTTTCCTCCTTCGCGTACACCCTTTTTTTATGATTCGGAACCCATCTGACTCACAAAATCGTTAAAAAGACCATTTAAACCAATTCCGCCCTTTTGTTTCTTTTCCTTATGCATTCATTTTTCTTTCGTTTTTGCACTCAAGACATCTTTCCTCCTTCGCGTACACACTTTTTTTATGATTCCGAACTCATCTGACTCACAAAACTGTCTAAAAAGGCCATTTAAACCAATACCGCCCTTATGTTTCTTTTCCTTATACATTCATTTTTTCCACGTTTTTGCACTCAAAACAACTTTCCTCCTTCGCGTACACACTGATTTTAAGATTCCGAACCCACCCGACTCATAAAACCGTCTAAAAGGCCATTTAAACCAATACCGCCCTTATGTTTCTTTTCCTTATACATTTATTTTTTCCACGTTTTTGCACTCAAAACAACTTTCCTCCTTCGCCTACACACTGATTTTAAGATTCCGAGCCCATCTGACTCACAAAACTGTCTAAAAAGCCATTTAAACCAATACCACCCTTTTGTTTCTTTTAATTACGCATTGATTTTTCCCACGTTTTTGCACTCAAAACAACTTTCCTCCTTCGCGTACACACTTTTTTTATGATTCCGAACCCATATGACTCACAAAATCGTTAAAAAGGCCATTTAAACCAATACCGCCCTTTTGTTTCTTAGCCTTATACATTCACTTTTTCCACGTTTTTCCAACTTTCCTCCTTTTCGTACACACTGTTTTTAAGATTCCGAACCCATCTGACTCACAAAACTGTCTAAAAAGCCATTGAAACCAATACTGCCCTTTTGTTTTTTTTCCTTATGCATTCATTTTTCGCACGTTTTTGCACTCAAAACAACTTCCCTCCTTCGCGTACACACTGTTTTTATGATTCCGAACCCATCTGACTCACAAAATCGTTAAAAAGGCCATTTAATCCAATACCGCCCTTTGATTTCTTTTCCTTATGCATTCATTTTTCTTACGTTTTTGCACTCAAAACAACATTCCTCCTTCTCGTACACACTTTTTTATGATTCCGAACGTATCTGACTCACAAAACTGTCTAAAAAGCCATTTAAACCAATACCGCCCTTTTGTTTCTTTTCCTTATGCATTCATTTTTTTCACGTTTTTGCACTCAAGACAACTTTCCTCCTTCGCGTACACACTGTTTTTAAGATTCCGAACGCATCTGACTCACAAAACTGTCTAAAAAGCCATTTAAACCAATACCGCCCTTATGTTTCTTTTCCTTATACATTCATTTTTTCCACGTTTTTGCACTCAAAACAACTTTCCTCCTTCGCGTGCACACTGATTTTAAGATTCCGAACCCACCCGACTCATAAAACCGTCTAAAAAGCCATTTAAACCAATACCGCCCTTGTTTCTTTTCCTTATACATTCATTTTTTCCACGTTATTGCACTCAAAACAACTTTCCTCCTTCGCGTGCACACTGATTTTAAGATTCCGAACCCACCCGACTCATAAAACCGTCTAAAAGGCCATTTAAACCAATACCGCCCTTATGTTTCTTTTCCTTATACATTTATTTTTTCCACGTTTTTGCACTCAAAACAACTTTCCTCCTTCGCCTACACACTGATTTTAAGATTCCTAGCCCATCTGACTCACAAAACTGTCTAAAAAGCCATTTAAACCAATACCGCCCTTTTGTTTCTTTTAATTACGCATTGATTTTTCCCACGTTTTTGCACTCAAAACAACTTTCCTCCTTCGCGTACACACTTTTTTTATGATTCCGAACAAATATGATTCACAAAATCGTTAAAAAGGCCATTTAAACCAATACCGCCCTTTTGTTTCTTTTCCTTATACATTCACTTTTTCTACGTTTTTCCAACTTTCCTCCTTTTCGTACACACTGTTTTTAAGATTCCGAACCCATCTGACTCACAAAACTGTCTAAAAAGCCATTTAAACCAATACCGCCCTTTTGTTTCTTTTCCTTATGCATTCATTTTTCCCACGTTTTTGCACTCAAAACAACTTCCCTCCTTCGCGTACACACTGTTTTTATGATTCCGAACCCATCTGACTCACAAAATCGTTAAAAAGACCATTTAAACCAATTCCGCCCTTTTGTTTCTTTTCCTTATGCATTCATTTTTCTTTCGTTTTTGCACTCAAGACATCTTTCCTCCTTCGCGTACACACTTTTTTTATGATTCGGAACCCATCTGACTCAAAAAATCGTTAAAAAGGCCATTTAAACCAATACCACCCTTTTGTTTCTTTTCCTTATGCATTCATTTTTCTTACGTTTTTGCACTCAAGACAACTTTCCTCCTTCGCATACACACTGTTTTTAAGATGCCGAACCCATCTGACTCACAAAACTGTCTAAAAAGCCATTTAAACCAATACCGCCCTTATGTTTCTTTTCCTTATGCACTCATTTTTTTCATGTTTTTACACTCAAAACAACTTTCCTCCTTCGCGTACACACTGCTTTTAAGATTCCGAACCTATTTGACTAACAAAACCGTCCAAAAGACCATTTAAACCAATTCCGCCCTTTTGTTTCTTTTCCTTATGCATTCATTTTTCTTTCGTTTTTGCACTCAAGACATCTTTCCTCCTTCGCGTACACACTTTTTTTATGATTCGGAACCCATCTGACTCAAAAAATCGTTAAAAAGGCCATTTAAACCAATACCACCCTTTTGTTTCTTTTCCTTATGCATTCATTTTTCTTACGTTTTTGCACTCAAGACAACTTTCCTCCTTCGCATACACACTGTTTTTAAGATTCCGAACCCATCTGACTCACAAAACTGTCTAAAAAGCCATTTAAACCAATACCGCCCTTATGTTTCTTTTCCTTATACATTCATTTTTTCCACGTTTTTGCACTCAAAATAACTTTCCTCCTTCGCGTGCACACTGAATTTAAGATTCCGAACCCACCCGACTCACAAAACCGTCTAAAAGGCCATTTAAACCAATACCGCCCTTATGTTTCTTTTCCTTATACATTTATTTTTTCCACGTTTTTGCACTCAAAACAACTTCCCTCCTTCGCGTACACACTGATTTTAAGATTCCGAACCTATCTGACTAACAAAACCGTCCAAAAGACCACTTAAACTAATTCCGCCCTTTTGTTTCTTTTCCTTATGCATTCATTTTTCTTACGTTTTTGCACTCAAGACATCTTTCCTCCTTCGCGTACACACTTTTTTTATGATTCGGAACCCATCTGACTCACAAAATCGTTAAAAAGGCCATTTAAACCAATACCGCCCTTTTGTTTCTTTTCCTTATGCATTCATTTTTCCCACGTTTTTGCACTCAAAACAACTTCCCTCCTTCGCGTACACACTGTTTTTATGATTCCGAACCCATCTGACTCACAAAATCGGTAAAAAGGCCATTTAATCCAATACCGCCCTTTGATTTCTTTTCCTTATGCATTCACTTTTCTTACGTTTTTGCACTCAAAACAACATTCCTCCTTCTCGTACACATTTTTTTATGATTCCGAACCCACCTGACTCACAAAAGCGTCTACAAGGCCATTTAAACCATTTCCGCTCATTTGTTTCTTTTCCTTATGCATTTATTTTTCTTATGTTTTGCACTCAAGATAACTTTCCTCCTTCGCGTACACACTTTTTTTATGATTCCGAACTCATCTGACTCACAAAATAGTTAAAAAGGCCATTTAAACCAATACCGCCCTTTTGTTTCTTTCCTTATACATTCATTTTTTTCAAGTTTTTGCACTCAAGACAACTTTCCTCCTTCGCGTACACACTGTTTTTAAGATTCCGAACGCATCTGACTCACAAAACTGTCTAAAAAGCCATTTAAACCAATACCGCCCTTTTGTTTCTTTTCCTTATGCATTCATTTTTTTCACGTTTTTGCACTCAAAACAACTTTCCTCCTTCGCGTACACACTGCTTTTAAGATTCCGAACCCATCTGACTCACGAAACTGTCTAAAAAGCCATTTAAACAAATACCGCCCTTTTGTTTCTTTTCCTTATGCATTCATTTTTTTCACGTTTTTGCACTCAAAACAACTTTCCTCCTTCGCGTACACACTGCTTTTAAGATTCCGAACCAATCTGACTAACAAAACCGTCCAAAAGACCATTTAAACCAATTCCGCCCTTTTGTTTCTTTTCCTTATGCATTCATTTTTCTTTCGTTTTTGCACTCAAGACATCTTTCCTCCTTCGCGTACACACTTTTTTTATGATTCGGAACCCATCTGACTCACAAAATCGTTAAAAAGGCCATTTAAACCAATACCACCCTTTTGTTTCTTTTCCTTATGCATTCATTTTTCTTTCGTTTTTGCACTCAAGACAACTTTCCTCCTTCGCATACACACTGTTTTTAAGATTCCGAACCCATCTGACTCACAAAACTGTCTAAAAAGCCATTTAAACCAATACCGCCCTTATGTTTCTTTTCCTTATACATTCATTTTTTCCACGTTTTTGCACTCAAAACAACTTTCCTCCTTCGCGTACACACTGATTTTAAGATTCCGAACCCACCCGACTCATAAAACCGTCTAAAAGGCCATTTAAACCAATACCGCCCTTATGTTTCTTTTCCTTATACATTTATTTTTTCCACGTTTTTGCACTCAAAACAACTTTCCTCCTTCGCCTACACACTGATTTTAAGATTCCGAGCCCATCTGACTCACAAAACTGTCTAAAAAGCCATTTAAACCAATACCACCCTTTTGTTTCTTTTAATTACGCATTGATTTTTCCCACGTTTTTGCACTCAAAACAACTTTCCTCCTTCGCGTACACACTTTTTTTATGATTCCGAACCCATATGACTCACAAAATCGTTAAAAAGGCCATTTAAACCAATACCGCCCTTTTGTTTCTTAGCCTTATACATTCACTTTTTCCACGTTTTTCCAACTTTCCTCCTTTTCGTACACACTGTTTTTAAGATTCCGAACCCATCTGACTCACAAAACTGTCTAAAAAGCCATTGAAACCAATACCGCCCTTTTGTTTCTTTTCCTTATGCATTCATTTTTCCCACGTTTTTGCACTCAAAACAACTTCCCTCCTTCGCGTACACACTGTTTTTATGATTCCGAACCCATCTGACTCACAAAATCGTTAAAAAGGCCATTTAATCTAATACCGCCCTTTGATTTCTTTTCCTTATGCATTCATTTTTCTTACGTTTTTGCACTCAAAACAACATTCCTCCTTCTCGTACACACTTTTTTATGATTCCGAACGTATCTGACTCACAAAACTGTCTAAAAAGCCATTTAAACCAATACCGCCCTTTTGTTTCTTTTCCTTATGCATTCATTTTTTTCACGTTTTTGCACTCAAGACAACTTTCCTCCTTCGCGTACACACTGTTTTTACTTCCATTACCCTACTACCGTAGGTAATGGAAGTATTGTATTCGGTCTGAAAATTCGATATCGGGTTTTCACCTGATTTACACGTTTTAAGGTCCCCTGAGTCCAAAAAAGTGGTTTTTGGCAATTGGTCAGTGTGTATGTATGTGTGTATGTATGTATGTATGTATGTATGTATGTATGTGGAGAATCTTCTGGCTATTATAGCTCAGAAACTAATAAAGATAGATCTACGAAACTTTAGAATTGAAATACGTCTGGTGTACAGATGAAATTTCCAAATTTTGGTGAAAATTGAAAAACCGGAAGTGGGACATCGGAAACCGGAAGTGGGACCGTAAGTCCGTATCTCAAAAACGGCTCTAACGATTTTCTTCAAACTTGCTATATAAACACTCTATTAGATGTCCTTTCGAATGATATAGTTGGTTAGTTCAGGAAAATTGATAGGCGGCCTGTATAAATAGCTCAATTTCAGGCCTCGCAAAGGCGTTCCTTTAAAAACGGCTGTACGGATTTTTTTCAAACTCGCCATATTAACTCACTTTTAAATATGCTTTTGTATGTAATTATTTTTTTCCTGTCAATAATTGAGTTTAACCGGAAGTGGGACATCGGAAACCGGAAGTGGGACCGTAAGTCCGTATCTCAAAAACGGCTCTAACGATTTTCTTCAAACTTGCTATATAAACACTCTATTAGATGTCCTTTCGAATGATATACTTGGTTAGTTCAGGAAAATTGATAGGCGTCCTGTATAAATAGCTCAAGTTCAGGCCTCGCAAAGGCGTTCCTTTAAACACGGTTGTACGGATTTTTTTCAAACTCGCCATTTTAACTCACTTTTAAATATGCTTTTGTATGTAATTATTTTTTTCCGGTCAATAATTGATTTTTTGTAAAAGTTAGTATCTCAAAAACGGCTCTAACGATTTTCTCTTTAGGTCACTTTTATGTTCTCTGATTACATTATCTCTTAAAAATGCATATAATACATGTAATAGCGGGTAATGGAAGTCGTGTGGTTGTTTCACACCAGATTTTTAAGATTCCGAACGCATCTGACTCACAAAACTGTCTAAAAAGCCATTTAAACCAATACCGCCCTTTTGTTTCTTTTCCTTATGCATTCATTTTTTTCACGTTTTTGCACTCAAGACAACTTTCCTCCTTCGCATACACACTGTTTTTAAGATTCCGAACCCACCTGACTCACAAAACTGTCTAAAAAGCCATTTAAACCAATACCGCCTTTATGTTTCTTTTCCTTATACATTCATTTTTTCCACGTTTTTCCACTCAAAACAACTTTCCTCCTTCGCGTGCACACTGATTTTAAGATTCCGAACCCACCCGACTCATAAAACCGTCTAAAAAGCCATTTAAACCAATACCGCCCTTGTTTCTTTTCCTTATACATTCATTTTTTCCACGTTTTTGCACTCAAAACAACTTTCCTCCTTCGCGTGCACACTGATTTTAAGATTCCGAACCCACCCGACTCATAAAACCGTCTAAAAGGCCATTTAAACCAATACCGCCCTTATGTTTCTTTTCCTTATACATTTATTTTTTCCACGTTTTTGCACTCAAAACAACTTTCCTCCTTCGCCTACACACTGATTTTAAGATTCCGAGCCCATCTGACTCACAAAACTGTCTAAAAAGCCATTTAAACCAATACCGCCCTTTTGTTTCTTTTAATTACGCATTGATTTTTCCCACGTTTTTGCACTCAAAACAACTTTCCTCCTTCGCGTACACACTTTTTTTATGATTCCGAACAAATATGATTCACAAAATCGTTAAAAAGGCCATTTAAACCAATACCGCCCTTTTGTTTCTTTTCCTTATACATTCACTTTTTCTACGTTTTTCCAACTTTCCTCCTTTTCGTACACACTGTTTTTAAGATTCCGAACCCATCTGACTCACAAAACTGTCTAAAAAGCCATTTAAACCAATACCGCCCTTTTGTTTCTTTTCCTTATGCATTCATTTTTGCCACGTTTTTGCACTCAAAACAACTTCCCTCCTTCGCGTACACACTGTTTTTATGATTCCGAACCCATCTGACTCACAAAATCGTTAAAAAGGCCATTTAATCCAATACCGCCCTTTGATTTCTTTTCCTTATGCATTCATTTTTCTTACGTTTTTGCACTCAAAACAACATTCCTCCTTCTCGTACACACTTTTTTATGAGTCCGAACGCATCTGACTCACAAAACTGTCTAAAAAGCCATTTAAACCAATACCGCCCTTTTGTTTCTTTTCCTTATGCATTCATTTTTTTCACGTTTTTGCACTCAAGACAACTTTCCTCCTTCGCGTAAACACTGTTTTTAAGATTCCGAACGCATCTGACTCACAAAACTGTCTAAAAAGCCATTTAAACCAATACCGCCCTTTTGTTTCTTTTCCTTATAGATTCATTTTTTCCACGTTTTTGCACTCAAAACAACTTTCCTCCTTCGCGTACACACTGTTTTTAAGATTCCAAACCCATCTGACTCACAAAACTGTCTAAAAAGCCATTTAAACCAATACCACCCTTTTGTTTCTTTTCCTTATACATTCATTTTTTCCACGTTTTTGCACTCAAAACAACTTTCTTCCGCGTACACACTTTTTTTATGATTCCGAATCCATCTGTCTCACAAAATTGTCTAAAAGACGATTTAAACCAATACCTCCCTTTTGTTTCTTTTCCTTATAGATTCATTTTTTCCACGTTTTTGCACTCAAAACAACTTTCCTCCTTCGCGTACACACTGTTTTTAAGATTCCAAACCCATCTGACTCACATAACTGTCTAAAAGACCATTTAAACCAATACCTCCCTTTTGTTTCTTTTCCTTATACATTCATTTTTTCCAAATTTTTGCACTCAAAACAACTTTCCTCCTTCGCGTACACACTGTTTTTAAGATTCCAAACCCATCTGACTCACAAAACTGTCTAAAAAGCCATTTAAACCAATACCACCCTTTTGTTTCTTTTCCTTATACATTCAATTTTTCCACGTTTTTGCACTCAAAACAACTTTCCTCCTTCGGGTATACACTTTTTTTATGATTCCGAACCCATCTGTCTCACAAAATCGTCTAAAAGACCATTTAAACCAATAATAGCAGGAGACTTGGCGTTGGAATATTAAAACAGGAATAAACTACTACGTCAGAAACGCCAAAGAAAAATTATTGAGGTGCATACAGCTGTTTCGGTAGCCTAAAGCGTACCGTCATCAGTGCAAAAAAAAAAAATAATCATTATAAATAATTATTATTTTTTTTTTTTTGCACTGATGACGGTACGCTTTAGGCTACCGAAACAGCTGTATGCACCTCAATAATTTTTCTTTGGCGTTTCTGACGTAGTAGTTTATTCCCATTTAAACCAATACCTCCCTTTTGTTTCTTTTCCTTATAGATTCATTTTTTCCACGTTTTTGCACTCAAAACAACTTTCCTCCTTCGCGTACACACTTTTTTTATGATTTCGAACCCACCTGACACATAAAACCGTCTAAAAGACCATTTAAACCAATACCTCCCTTTTGTTTCTTTTCCTTATACATTCATTTTTTCCACGTTTTTGCACTCAAAACAACTTTCGTCCTTCGCGTACACACTTTTTTTATGATTCCGAACCCATCTGTCTCACAAAATCGTCTATAAGACCATTTAAACCAATAACTCCCTTTTCATTTTTTCCACGTTTTTGCACTCAAAACAACTTTCCTCCTTCGCGTAACACTGTTTTTAAGATTCCAAACCCATCTGACTCACAAAACTGTCTAAAAAGCCATTTAAACCAATACCGCCCTTTTGTTTCTTTTCCTTATACATTCATTTTTTCCACGTTTTTGCACTCAAAACAATTTTCCTCCTTCGCGTACACAATTTTTTTATGATTCCGAAACCACCTGACTCACAAAATCGTTAAAAAGGCCATTTAAACCAATACCGCCCTTTTGTTTCTTTTCCTTATACATTCATTTTTTCCACGTTTTTCCAACTTTCCTCCTTCTCGTACACACTTTTTTTATGAATCCGAACCCACCTGACTCACAAAAGGCCATTTGATTGATTCCGAACAAATATGATTCACAAAATCGTTAAAAAGGCCATTTAAACCAATACCGCCCTTTTGTTTCTTTTCCTTATACATTCACTTTTTCTACGTTTTTCCAACTTTCCTCCTTTTCGTACACACTGTTTTTAAGATTCCGAACCCATCTGACTCACAAAACTGTCTAAAAAGCCATTTAAACCAATACCGCCCTTTTGTTTCTTTTCCTTATGCATTCATTTTTCCCACGTTTTTGCACTCAAAACAACTTCCCTCCTTCGCGTACACACTGTTTTTATGATTCCGAACCCATCTGACTCACAAAATCGTTAAAAAGGCCATTTAATCCAATACCGCCCTTTGATTTCTTTTCCTTATGCATTCATTTTTCTTACGTTTTTGCACTCAAAACAACATTCCTCCTTCTCGTACACACTTTTTTATGAGTCCGAACGCATCTGACTCACAAAACTGTCTAAAAAGCCATTTAAACCAATACCGCCCTTTTGTTTCTTTTCCTTATGCATTCATTTTTTTCACGTTTTTGCACTCAAGACAACTTTCCTCCTTCGCGTAAACACTGTTTTTAAGATTCCGAACGCATCTGACTCACAAAACTGTCTAAAAAGCCATTTAAACCAATACCGCCCTTTTGTTTCTTTTCCTTATAGATTCATTTTTTCCACGTTTTTGCACTCAAAACAACTTTCCTCCTTCGCGTACACACTGTTTTTAAGATTCCAAACCCATCTGACTCACAAAACTGTCTAAAAAGCCATTTAAACCAATACCACCCTTTTGTTTCTTTTCCTTATACATTCATTTTTTCCACGTTTTTGCACTCAAAACAACTTTCTTCCGCGTACACACTTTTTTTATGATTCCGAATCCATCTGTCTCACAAAATTGTCTAAAAGACGATTTAAACCAATACCTCCCTTTTGTTTCTTTTCCTTATAGATTCATTTTTTCCACGTTTTTGCACTCAAAACAACTTTCCTCCTTCGCGTACACACTGTTTTTAAGATTCCAAACCCATCTGACTCACATAACTGTCTAAAAGACCATTTAAACCAATACCTCCCTTTTGTTTCTTTTCCTTATACATTCATTTTTTCCAAATTTTTGCACTCAAAACAACTTTCCTCCTTCGCGTACACACTGTTTTTAAGATTCCAAACCCATCTGACTCACAAAACTGTCTAAAAAGCCATTTAAACCAATACCACCCTTTTGTTTCTTTTCCTTATACATTCAATTTTTCCACGTTTTTGCACTCAAAACAACTTTCCTCCTTCGGGTATACACTTTTTTTATGATTCCGAACCCATCTGTCTCACAAAATCGTCTAAAAGACCATTTAAACCAATAATAGCAGGAGACTTGGCGTTGGAATATTAAAACAGGAATAAACTACTACGTCAGAAACGCCAAAGAAAAATTATTGAGGTGCATACAGCTGTTTCGGTAGCCTAAAGCGTACCGTCATCAGTGCAAAAAAAAAAATAATCATTATAAATAATTATTATTTTTTTTTTTTTGCACTGATGACGGTACGCTTTAGGCTACCGAAACAGCTGTATGCACCTCAATAATTTTTCTTTGGCGTTTCTGACGTAGTAGTTTATTCCCATTTAAACCAATACCTCCCTTTTGTTTCTTTTTCCTTATAGATTCATTTTTTCCACGTTTTTGCACTCAAAACAACTTTCCTCCTTCGCGTACACACTTTTTTTATGATTTCGAACCCACCTGACACATAAAACCGTCTAAAAGACCATTTAAACCAATACCTCCCTTTTGTTTCTTTTCCTTATACATTCATTTTTTCCACGTTTTTGCACTCAAAACAACTTTCGTCCTTCGCGTACACACTTTTTTTATGATTCCGAACCCATCTGTCTCACAAAATCGTCTATAAGACCATTTAAACCAATAACTCCCTTTTGTTTCTTTTCCTTATACATTCATTTTTTCCACGTTTTTGCACTCAAAACAACTTTCCTCCTTCGCGTAACACTGTTTTTAAGATTCCAAACCCATCTGACTCACAAAACTGTCTAAAAAGCCATTTAAACCAATACCGCCCTTTTGTTTCTTTTCCTTATACATTCATTTTTTCCACGTTTTTGCACTCAAAACAATTTTCCTCCTTCGCGTACACAATTTTTTTATGATTCCGAAACCACCTGACTCACAAAATCGTTAAAAAGGCCATTTAAACCAATACCGCCCTTTTGTTTCTTTTCCTTATACATTCATTTTTTCCACGTTTTTCCAACTTTCCTCCTTCTCGTACACACTTTTTTTATGAATCCGAACCCACCTGACTCACAAAAGGCCATTTAAACCAATACCGCCCATTTGTTTCTTTTCCTTATACATTCATTTTTCTTACGTTTTTGCACTCAAGACAACTTTCGTCCTTCGCGTACACACCGTTTTTATGATTCCGAACCCATCTGACTCACAAAATCGTCTAAAAGACCATTTAAACCCATACCACCCTTTTGTTTCTTTTCCTTATACATTCATTTTTTCCACGTTTTTGCACTCAAAACAACTTTCCTCCTTCGCGTACACACTGATTTTAAGATTCCGAACCCACCCGACTCATAAAACCGTCTAAAAGCCCATTTAAACCAATACCGCCCTTATGTTTCTTTTCCTTATACATTTATTTTTTCCAAGTTTTTGCACTCAAAACAACTTTCCTCCTTCGCCTACACACTGATTTTAAGATTCCGAGCCCATCTGACTCACAAAACTGTCTAAAAAGCTATTTAAACCAATACCACCCTTTTGTTTCTTTTAATTACGCATTGATTTTTCCCACGTTTTTGCACTCAAAACAACTTTCCTCCTTCGCGTACACACTTTTTTTATGATTCCGAACCCATATGACTCACAAAATCGTTAAAAAGGCCATTTAAACCAATACCGCCCTTTTGTTTCTTAGCCTTATACATTCACTTTTTCCACGTTTTTCCAACTTTCCTCCTTTTCGTACACACTGTTTTTAAGATTCCGAACCCATCTGACTCACAAAACTGTCTAAAAAGCCATTGAAACCAATACCGCCCTTTTGTTTCTTTTCCTTATGCATTCATTTTTCTTACGTTTTTGCACTCAAAACAACATTCCTCCTTCTCCTACACACTTTTTTATGATTCCGAACGTATCTGACTCACAAAACTGTCTAAAAAGCCATTTAAACCAATACCGCCCTTTTGTTTCTTTTCCTTATGCATTCATTTTTTTCACGTTTTTGCACTCAAGACAACTTTCCTCCTTCGCGTACACACTGTTTTTAAGATTCCGAACGCATCTGACTCACAAAACTGTCTAAAAAGCCATTTAAACCAATACCGCCCTTTTGTTTCTTTTCCTTATGCATTCATTTTTTTCACGTTTTTGCACTCAAGACAACTTTCCTCCTTCGCATACACACTGTTTTTAAGATTCCGAACCCATCTGACTCACAAAACTGTCTAAAAAGCCATTTAAACCAATACCGCCCTTATGTTTCTTTTCCTTATACATTCATTTTTTCCACGTTTTTGCACTCAAAACAACTTTCCTCCTTCGCGTGCACACTGATTTTAAGATTCCGAACCCACCCGACTCATAAAACCGTCTAAAAAGCCATTTAAACCAATACCGCCCTTGTTTCTTTTCCTTATACATTCATTTTTTCCACGTTTTTGCACTCAAAACAACTTTCCTCCTTTGCGTGCACACTGATTTTAAGATTCCGAACCCACCCGACTCATAAAACCGTCTAAAAGGCCATTTAAACCAATACCGCCCTTATGTTTCTTTTCCTTATACATTTATTTTTTCCACGTTTTTGCACTCAAAACATCTTTCCTCCTTCGCCTACACACTGATTTTAAGATTCCGAGCCCATCTGACTCACAAAACTGTCTAAAAAGCCATTTAAACCAATACCGCCCTTTTGTTTCTTTTAATTACGCATTGATTTTTCCCACGTTTTTGCACTCAAAACAACTTTCCTCCTTCGCGTACACACTTTTTTTATGATTCCGAACAAATATGATTCACAAAATCGTTAAAAAGGCCATTTAAACCAATACCGCCCTTTTGTTTCTTTTCCTTATACATTCACTTTTTCTACGTTTTTCCAACTTTCCTCCTTTTCGTACACACTGTTTTTAAGATTCCGAACCCATCTGACTCACAAAACTGTCTAAAAAGCCATTTAAACCAATACCGCCCTTTTGTTTCTTTTCCTTATGCATTCATTTTTCCCACGTTTTTGCACTCAAAACAACTTCCCTCCTTCGCGTACACACTGTTTTTATGATTCCGAACACATCTGACTCACAAAATCGTTAAAAAGGCCATTTAATCCAATACCGCCCTTTGATTTCTTTTCCTTATGCATTCATTTTTCTTACGTTTTTGCACTCAAAACAACATTCCTCCTTCTCGTACACACTTTTTTATGAGTCCGAACGCATCTGACTCACAAAACTGTCTAAAAAGCCATTTAAACCAATACCGCCCTTTTGTTTCTTTTCCTTATAGATTCATTTTTTCCACGTTTTTGCACTCAAAACAACTTTCCTCCTTCGCGTACACACTGTTTTTAAGATTCCAAACCCATCTGACTCACAAAACTGTCTAAAAAGCCATTTAAACCAATACCGCCCTTTTGTTTCTTTTCCTTATGCATTCATTTTTCCCACGTTTTTGCACTCAAAACAACTTCCCTCCTTCGCGTACACACTGTTTTTATGATTCCGAACCCATCTGACTCACAAAATCGTTAAAAAGGCCATTTAATCCAATACCGCCCTTTGATTTCTTTTCCTTATGCATTCATTTTTCTTACGTTTTTGCACTCAAAACAACTTTCTTCCCCGTAAACACTTTTTTTATGATTCCGAATCCATCTGTCTCACAAAATTGTCTAAAAGACGATTTAAACCAATACCTCCCTTTTGTTTCTTTTCCTTATAGATTCATTTTTTCCACGTTTTTGCACTCAAAACAACTTTCCTCCTTCGCGTACACACTGTTTTTAAGATTCCAAACCCATCTGACTCACATAACTGTCTAAAAGACCATATAAACCAATACCTCCCTTTTGTTTCTTTTCCTTATACATTCATTTTTTCCAAATTTTTGCACTCAAAACAACTTTCCTCCTTCGCGTACACACTGTTTTTAAGATTCCAAACCCATCTGACTCACAAAACTGTCTAAAAAGCCATTTAAACCAATACCACCCTTTTGTTTCTTTTCCTTATACATTCAATTTTTCCACGTTTTTGCACTCAAAACAACTTTCCTCCTTCGGGTATACACTTTTTTTATGATTCCGAACCCATCTGTCTCACAAAATCGTCTAAAAGACCATTTAAACCAATAATAGCAGGAGACTTGGCGTTGGAATATTAAAACAGGAATAAACTACTACGTCAGAAACGCCAAAGAAAAATTATTGAGGTGCATACAGCTGTTTCGGTAGCCTAAAGCGTACCGTCATCAGTGCAAAAAAAAAAAATAATCATTATAAATAATTATTATTTTTTTTTTTTTGCACTGATGACGGTACGCTTTAGGCTACCGAAACAGCTGTATGCACCTCAATAATTTTTCTTTGGCGTTTCTGACGTAGTAGTTTATTCCCATTTAAACCAATACCTCCCTTTTGTTTCTTTTCCTTATAGATTCATTTTTTCCACGTTTTTGCACTCAAAACAACTTTCCTCCTTCGCGTACACACTTTTTTTATGATTTCGAACCCACCTGACACATAAAACCGTCTAAAAGACCATTTAAACCAATACCTCCCTTTTGTTTCTTTTCCTTATACATTCATTTTTTCCACGTTTTTGCACTCAAAACAACTTTCGTCCTTCGCGTACACACTTTTTTTATGATTCCGAACCCATCTGTCTCACAAAATCGTCTATAAGACCATTTAAACCAATAACTCCCTTTTGTTTCTTTTCCTTATACATTCATTTTTTCCACGTTTTTGCACTCAAAACAACTTTCCTCCTTCGCGTAACACTGTTTTTAAGATTCCAAACCCATCTGACTCACAAAACTGTCTAAAAAGCCATTTAAACCAATACCGCCCTTTTGTTTCTTTTCCTTATACATTCATTTTTTCCACGTTTTTGCACTCAAAACAATTTTCCTCCTTCGCGTACACAATTTTTTTATGATTCCGAAACCACCTGACTCACAAAATCGTTAAAAAGGCCATTTAAACCAATACCGCCCTTTTGTTTCTTTTCCTTATACATTCATTTTTTCCACGTTTTTCCAACTTTCCTCCTTCTTGTACACACTTTTTTTATGAATCCGAACCCACCTGACTCACAAAAGGCCATTTAAACCAATACCGCCCATTTGTTTCTTTTCCTTATACATTCATTTTTCTTACGTTTTTGCACTCAAGACAACTTTCGTCCTTCGCGTACACACCGTTTTTATGATTCCGAACCCATCTGACTCACAAAATCGTCTAAAAGACCATTTAAACCCATACCACCCTTTTGTTTCTTTTCCTTATACATTCATTTTTTCCACGTTTTTGCACTCAAAACAACATTCCTCCTTCTTTTACACACTTTTCTGATGATTCCGAACCTACCTGACTCACAAAACCGTCTAAAAGGCCATTTAAACCAATAACGCCCTTTTGTTTCTTTTCCTTATACATTCATTTTTTTAAACGTTTTTCCAACTTTCCTCCTTCTCGTACACACTTTTTTTATGATTCCGAACCCACCTGACACATAAAACCGTCTAAAAGACCATTAAAACCAATACCTCCCTTTTGTTTCTTTTCCTTATACATTCATTTTTTCCACGTTTTTGCACTCAAAACAACTTTCCTCCTTCGCGTACACACTTTTTTTATGATTCCGAACCCATCTGTCTTACAAAATCGTCTAAAAGACCATTTAAACCAATACCTCCCTTTTGTTTCTTTTCCTTATACATTCATTTCTTCCACGTTTTTGCACTCAAAACAACTTTTCTCCTTCGCGTACACACTGTTTTTAAGATTCCGAACCGATCTGACTCACAAAACCGTCTAAAAGGCCATTTAAACCAATACCGCCCTTTTGTTTCTTTTCCTTATACATTCATTTTTTCCACGTTTTTTTAACTTTCCTCCTTCTCGTACACACTTTTTTTATGAATCCGAACCCACCTGACTCACAAAAGGCCATTTAAACCAATACCGCCCATTTGTTTCTTTTCCTTATACATTCATTTTTCTTACGTTTTTGCACTCAAGACAACTTTAGTCCTTCGCGTACACACCGTTTTTATGATTCCGAACCCATCTGACTCACAAAATCGTCTAAAAGACCATTTACCATCTATACCACCCTTTTGTTTCTTTTCCTTATACATTCATTTTTTCCGCGTTTTTGAACTCAAAACAACATTCCTCCTTCTTTTACACACTTTTCTGATGATTCCGAACCTACCTGACTCACAAAACCGTCTAAAAGGCCATTTAAATCAATAACGCCCTTTTGTTTCTTTTCCTTATACATTCATTTTTTCCACGTTTTTGCACTCAAAACAACTTTCCTCCTTCGCGTACACAATTTTTTTATGATTCCGAAACCACCTGACTCACAAAATCGTTAAAAAGGCCATTTAAACCAATACCGCCCTTTTGTTTCTTTTCCTTATACATTCATTTTTTCCACGTTTTTCCAACTTTCCTCCTTCTTGTACACACTTTTTTTATGAATCCGAACCCACCTGACTCACAAAAGGCCATTTAAACCAATACCGCCCATTTGTTTCTTTTCCTTATACATTCATTTTTCTTACGTTTTTGCACTCAAGACAACTTTCGTCCTTCGCGTACACACCGTTTTTATGATTCCGAACCCATCTGACTCACAAAATCGTCTAAAAGACCATTTAAACCCATACCACCCTTTTGTTTCTTTTCCTTATACATTCATTTTTTCCACGTTTTTGCACTCAAAACAACATTCCTCCTTCTTTTACACACTTTTCTGATGATTCCGAACCTACCTGACTCACAAAACCGTCTAAAAGGCCATTTAAACCAATAACGCCCTTTTGTTTCTTTTCCTTATACATTCATTTTTTTAAACGTTTTTCCAACTTTCCTCCTTCTCGTACACACTTTTTTTATGATTCCGAACCCACCTGACACATAAAACCGTCTAAAAGACCATTAAAACCAATACCTCCCTTTTGTTTCTTTTCCTTATACATTCATTTTTTCCCCGTTTTTGCACTCAAAACAACTTTCCTCCTTCGCGTACACACTTTTTTTATGATTCCGAACCCATCTGTCTTACAAAATCGTCTAAAAGACCATTTAAACCAATACCTCCCTTTTGTTTCTTTTCCTTATACATTCATTTCTTCCACGTTTTTGCACTCAAAACAACTTTTCTCCTTCGCGTACACACTGTTTTTAAGATTCCGAACCGATCTGACTCACAAAACCGTCTAAAAGGCCATTTAAACCAATACCGCCCTTTTGTTTCTTTTCCTTATACATTCATTTTTTCCACGTTTTTTTAACTTTCCTCCTTCTCGTACACACTTTTTTTATGAATCCGAACCCACCTGACTCACAAAAGGCCATTTAAACCAATACCGCCCATTTGTTTCTTTTCCTTATACATTCATTTTTCTTACGTTTTTGCACTCAAGACAACTTTAGTCCTTCGCGTACACACCGTTTTTATGATTCCGAACCCATCTGACTCACAAAATCGTCTAAAAGACCATTTACCATCTATACCACCCTTTTGTTTCTTTTCCTTATACATTCATTTTTTCCGCGTTTTTGAACTCAAAACAACATTCCTCCTTCTTTTACACACTTTTCTGATGATTCCGAACCTACCTGACTCACAAAACCGTCTAAAAGGCCATTTAAATCAATAACGCCCTTTTGTTTCTTTTCCTTATACATTCATTTTTTCAAACGTTTTTCCAACTTTCCTCCTTCTCGTACACACTTTTTTTATGATTCCGAACCCACCTGACACATAAAACCGTCTAAAAGACCATTTAAACCAATACCTAACTTTTGTTTCTTTTCCTTATACATTCATTTTTTCCACGTTTTTGCACTCAAAAGAACTTTCCTCCTTCGCGTACACACTTTTTTTATGATTCCGAACCCATCTGTCTTACAAAATCGTCTAAAAGACCATTTAAACCAATACCTCCCTTTTGTTTCTTTTCCTTATACATTCATTTCTTCCACGTTTTTGCACTCAAAACAACTTTTCTCCTTCGCGTACACACTGTTTTTAAGATTCCGAACCCATCTGACTCACAAAACCGTCTAAAAGACCATTTAAACCAATACCTCCCTTTTGTTTCTTTTCCTTATACATTCATTTCTTCCACGTTTTTGCACTCAAAACAACTTTTCTCCTTCGCGTACACACTGTTTTTAAGATTCCGAAACCATCTGACTCACAAAATCGTTAAAAAGGCCATTTAAACCAATACCGCCCTTTTGTTTCTTTTCCTTATACATTCACTTTTTCCACGTTTTTCCAACTTCCCTCCTTCTGGTACACACTTTTTTTATGATTTCGAACCCACCTGACTCACAAAAGCGTCTACAAGGCCATTTAAACCAATTCCGCCCTTTTTTTTTTTCCTTATGCATTCATTTTTCTTACGTTTTTGCACTCAAGACAACTTTCCTCCTTCGCGTACACACTGTTTTTATGATTTCGAACCCATCTGACTCACAAAATAAGACCATTTAAACCAATACCTCCCTTTTGTTTCTTTTCCTTATGCATTCATTTTTTTCACGTTTTTGCACTCAAAACAACTTTCCTCCTTCGCGTACACACTGCTTCTAAGATTCCGAACCTATCTGACTAACAAAACCGTCCAAAAGACCATTTAAACCAATTCCGCCCTTTTGTTTCTTTTCCTTATGCATTCATTTTTCTTTCGTTTTTGCACTCAAGACATCTTTCCTCCTTCGCGTACACACTTTTTTTATGATTCGGAACCCATCTGACTAAAAAAATCGTTAAAAAGGCCATTTAAACCAATACCACCCTTTTGTTTCTTTTCCTTATGCATTCATTTTTCTTACGTTTTTGCACTCAAAACAACATTCCTCCTTCTCGTACACACTTTTTTATGAGTCCGAACGCATCTGACTCACAAAACTGTCTAAAAAGCCATTTAAACCAATACCGCCCTTTTGTTTCTTTTCCTTATAGATTCATTTTTTCCACGTTTTTGCACTCAAAACAACTTTCCTCCTTCGCGTACACACTGTTTTTAAGATTCCAAACCCATCTGACTCACAAAACTGTCTCAAAAGCCATTTAAACCAATACCACCCTTTTGTTTCTTTTCCTTATACATTCATTTTTTCCACGTTTTTGCACTCAAAACAACTTTCTTCCGCGTACACACTTTTTTTATGATTCCGAATCCATCTGTCTCACAAAATTGTCTAAAAGACGATTTAAACCAATACCTCCCTTTTGTTTCTTTTCCTTATAGATTCATTTTTTCCACGTTTTTGCACTCAAAACAACTTTCCTCCTTCGCGTACACACTGTTTTTAAGATTCCAAACCCATCTGACTCACATAACTGTCTAAAAGACCATTTAAACCAATACCTCCCTTTTGTTTCTTTTCCTTATACATTCATTTTTTCAAAATTTTTGCACTCAAAACAACTTTCCTCCTTCGCGTACACACTGTTTTTAAGATTCCAAACCCATCTGACTCACAAAACTGTCTAAAAAGCCATTTAAACCAATACCACCCTTTTGTTTCTTTTCCTTATACATTCAATTTTTCCACGTTTTTGCACTCAAAACAACTTTCCTCCTTCGGGTATACACTTTTTTTATGATTCCGAACCCATCTGTCTCACAAAATCGTCTAAAAGACCATTTAAACCAATAATAGCAGGAGACTTGGCGTTGGAATATTAAAACAGGAATAAACTACTACGTCAGAAACGCCAAAGAAAAATTATTGAGGTGCATACAGCTGTTTCGGTAGCCTAAAGCGTACCGTCATCAGTGCAAAAAAAAAAATAATCATTATAAATAATTATTATTTTTTTTTTTTTGCACTGATGACGGTACGCTTTAGGCTACCGAAACAGCTGTATGCACCTCAATAATTTTTCTTTGGCGTTTCTGACGTAGTAGTTTATTCCCATTTAAACCAATACCTCCCTTTTGTTTCTTTTTCCTTATAGATTCATTTTTTCCACGTTTTTGCACTCAAAACAACTTTCCTCCTTCGCGTACACACTTTTTTTATGATTTCGAACCCACCTGACACATAAAACCGTCTAAAAGACCATTTAAACCAATACCTCCCTTTTGTTTCTTTTCCTTATACATTCATTTTTTCCACGTTTTTGCACTCAAAACAACTTTCGTCCTTCGCGTACACACTTTTTTTATGATTCCGAACCCATCTGTCTCACAAAATCGTCTATAAGACCATTTAAACCAATAACTCCCTTTTGTTTCTTTTCCTTATACATTCATTTATTTTCCACGTTTTTGCACTCAAAACAACTTTCCTCCTTCGCGTAACACTGTTTTTAAGATTCCAAACCCATCTGACTCACAAAACTGTCTAAAAAGCCATTTAAACCAATACCGCCCTTTTGTTTCTTTTCCTTATACATTCATTTTTTCCACGTTTTTGCACTCAAAACAATTTTCCTCCTTCGCGTACACAATTTTTTTATGATTCCGAAACCACCTGACTCACAAAATCGTTAAAAAGGCCATTTAAACCAATACCGCCCTTTTGTTTCTTTTCCTTATACATTCATTTTTTCCACGTTTTTCCAACTTTCCTCCTTCTCGTACACACTTTTTTTATGAATCCGAACCCACCTGACTCACAAAAGGCCATTTAAACCAATACCGCCCATTTGTTTCTTTTCCTTATACATTCATTTTTCTTACGTTTTTGCACTCAAGACAACTTTCGTCCTTCGCGTACACACCGTTTTTATGATTCCGAACCCATCTGACTCACAAAATCGTCTAAAAGACCATTTAAACCCATACCACCCTTTTGTTTCTTTTCCTTATACATTCATTTTTTCCACGTTTTTGCACTCAAAACAACTTTCCTCCTTCGCGTACACACTGATTTTAAGATTCCGAACCCACCCGACTCATAAAACCGTCTAAAAGCCCATTTAAACCAATACCGCCCTTATGTTTCTTTTCCTTATACATTTATTTTTTCCAAGTTTTTGCACTCAAAACAACTTTCCTCCTTCGCCTACACACTGATTTTAAGATTCCGAGCCCATCTGACTCACAAAACTGTCTAAAAAGCTATTTAAACCAATACCACCCTTTTGTTTCTTTTAATTACGCATTGATTTTTCCCACGTTTTTGCACTCAAAACAACTTTCCTCCTTCGCGTACACACTTTTTTTATGATTCCGAACCCATATGACTCACAAAATCGTTAAAAAGGCCATTTAAACCAATACCGCCCTTTTGTTTCTTAGCCTTATACATTCACTTTTTCCACGTTTTTCCAACTTTCCTCCTTTTCGTACACACTGTTTTTAAGATTCCGAACCCATCTGACTCACAAAACTGTCTAAAAAGCCATTGAAACCAATACCGCCCTTTTGTTTCTTTTCCTTATGCATTCATTTTTCCCACGTTTTTGCACTCAAAACAACTTCCCTCCTTCGCGTACACACTGTTTTTATGATTCCGAACCCATCTGACTCACAAAATCGTTAAAAAGGCCATTTAATCTAATACCGCCCTTTGATTTCTTTTCCTTATGCATTCATTTTTCTTACGTTTTTGCACTCAAAACAACATTCCTCCTTCTCCTACACACTTTTTTATGATTCCGAACGTATCTGACTCACAAAACTGTCTAAAAAGCCATTTAAACCAATACCGCCCTTTTGTTTCTTTTCCTTATGCATTCATTTTTTTCACGTTTTTGCACTCAAGACAACTTTCCTCCTTCGCGTACACACTGTTTTTAAGATTCCGAACGCATCTGACTCACAAAACTGTCTAAAAAGCCATTTAAACCAATACCGCCCTTTTGTTTCTTTTCCTTATGCATTCATTTTTTTCACGTTTTTGCACTCAAGACAACTTTCCTCCTTCGCATACACACTGTTTTTAAGATTCCGAACCCATCTGACTCACAAAACTGTCTAAAAAGCCATTTAAACCAATACCGCCCTTATGTTTCTTTTCCTTATACATTCATTTTTTCCACGTTTTTGCACTCAAAACAACTTTCCTCCTTCGCGTGCACACTGATTTTAAGATTCCGAACCCACCCGACTCATAAAACCGTCTAAAAAGCCATTTAAACCAATACCGCCCTTGTTTCTTTTCCTTATACATTCATTTTTTCCACGTTTTTGCACTCAAAACAACTTTCCTCCTTTGCGTGCACACTGATTTTAAGATTCCGAACCCACCCGACTCATAAAACCGTCTAAAAGGCCATTTAAACCAATACCGCCCTTATGTTTCTTTTCCTTATACATTTATTTTTTCCACGTTTTTGCACTCAAAACATCTTTCCTCCTTCGCCTACACACTGATTTTAAGATTCCGAGCCCATCTGACTCACAAAACTGTCTAAAAAGCCATTTAAACCAATACCGCCCTTTTGTTTCTTTTAATTACGCATTGATTTTTCCCACGTTTTTGCACTCAAAACAACTTTCCTCCTTCGCGTACACACTTTTTTTATGATTCCGAACAAATATGATTCACAAAATCGTTAAAAAGGCCATTTAAACCAATACCGCCCTTTTGTTTCTTTTCCTTATACATTCACTTTTTCTACGTTTTTCCAACTTTCCTCCTTTTCGTACACACTGTTTTTAAGATTCCGAACCCATCTGACTCACAAAACTGTCTAAAAAGCCATTTAAACCAATACCGCCCTTTTGTTTCTTTTCCTTATGCATTCATTTTTCCCACGTTTTTGCACTCAAAACAACTTCCCTCCTTCGCGTACACACTGTTTTTATGATTCCGAACCCATCTGACTCACAAAATCGTTAAAAAGGCCATTTAATCCAATACCGCCCTTTGATTTCTTTTCCTTATGCATTCATTTTTCTTACGTTTTTGCACTCAAAACAACTTTCTTCCCCGTAAACACTTTTTTTATGATTCCGAATCCATCTGTCTCACAAAATTGTCTAAAAGACGATTTAAACCAATACCTCCCTTTTGTTTCTTTTCCTTATAGATTCATTTTTTCCACGTTTTTGCACTCAAAACAACTTTCCTCCTTCGCGTACACACTGTTTTTAAGATTCCAAACCCATCTGACTCACATAACTGTCTAAAAGACCATATAAACCAATACCTCCCTTTTGTTTCTTTTCCTTATACATTCATTTTTTCCAAATTTTTGCACTCAAAACAACTTTCCTCCTTCGCGTACACACTGTTTTTAAGATTCCAAACCCATCTGACTCACAAAACTGTCTAAAAAGCCATTTAAACCAATACCACCCTTTTGTTTCTTTTCCTTATACATTCAATTTTTCCACGTTTTTGCACTCAAAACAACTTTCCTCCTTCGGGTATACACTTTTTTTATGATTCCGAACCCATCTGTCTCACAAAATCGTCTAAAAGACCATTTAAACCAATAATAGCAGGAGACTTGGCGTTGGAATATTAAAACAGGAATAAACTACTACGTCAGAAACGCCAAAGAAAAATTATTGAGGTGCATACAGCTGTTTCGGTAGCCTAAAGCGTACCGTCATCAGTGCAAAAAAAAAAAATAATCATTATAAATAATTATTATTTTTTTTTTTTTGCACTGATGACGGTACGCTTTAGGCTACCGAAACAGCTGTATGCACCTCAATAATTTTTCTTTGGCGTTTCTGACGTAGTAGTTTATTCCCATTTAAACCAATACCTCCCTTTTGTTTCTTTTCCTTATAGATTCATTTTTTCCACGTTTTTGCACTCAAAACAACTTTCCTCCTTCGCGTACACACTTTTTTTATGATTTCGAACCCACCTGACACATAAAACCGTCTAAAAGACCATTTAAACCAATACCTCCCTTTTGTTTCTTTTCCTTATACATTCATTTTTTCCACGTTTTTGCACTCAAAACAACTTTCGTCCTTCGCGTACACACTTTTTTTATGATTCCGAACCCATCTGTCTCACAAAATCGTCTATAAGACCATTTAAACCAATAACTCCCTTTTGTTTCTTTTCCTTATACATTCATTTTTTCCACGTTTTTGCACTCAAAACAACTTTCCTCCTTCGCGTAACACTGTTTTTAAGATTCCAAACCCATCTGACTCACAAAACTGTCTAAAAAGCCATTTAAACCAATACCGCCCTTTTGTTTCTTTTCCTTATACATTCATTTTTTCCACGTTTTTGCACTCAAAACAATTTTCCTCCTTCGCGTACACAATTTTTTTATGATTCCGAAACCACCTGACTCACAAAATCGTTAAAAAGGCCATTTAAACCAATACCGCCCTTTTGTTTCTTTTCCTTATACATTCATTTTTTCCACGTTTTTCCAACTTTCCTCCTTCTTGTACACACTTTTTTTATGAATCCGAACCCACCTGACTCACAAAAGGCCATTTAAACCAATACCGCCCATTTGTTTCTTTTCCTTATACATTCATTTTTCTTACGTTTTTGCACTCAAGACAACTTTCGTCCTTCGCGTACACACCGTTTTTATGATTCCGAACCCATCTGACTCACAAAATCGTCTAAAAGACCATTTAAACCCATACCACCCTTTTGTTTCTTTTCCTTATACATTCATTTTTTCCACGTTTTTGCACTCAAAACAACATTCCTCCTTCTTTTACACACTTTTCTGATGATTCCGAACCTACCTGACTCACAAAACCGTCTAAAAGGCCATTTAAACCAATAACGCCCTTTTGTTTCTTTTCCTTATACATTCATTTTTTTAAACGTTTTTCCAACTTTCCTCCTTCTCGTACACACTTTTTTTATGATTCCGAACCCACCTGACACATAAAACCGTCTAAAAGACCATTAAAACCAATACCTCCCTTTTGTTTCTTTTCCTTATACATTCATTTTTTCCACGTTTTTGCACTCAAAACAACTTTCCTCCTTCGCGTACACACTTTTTTTATGATTCCGAACCCATCTGTCTTACAAAATCGTCTAAAAGACCATTTAAACCAATACCTCCCTTTTGTTTCTTTTCCTTATACATTCATTTCTTCCACGTTTTTGCACTCAAAACAACTTTTCTCCTTCGCGTACACACTGTTTTTAAGATTCCGAACCGATCTGACTCACAAAACCGTCTAAAAGGCCATTTAAACCAATACCGCCCTTTTGTTTCTTTTCCTTATACATTCATTTTTTCCACGTTTTTTTAACTTTCCTCCTTCTCGTACACACTTTTTTTATGAATCCGAACCCACCTGACTCACAAAAGGCCATTTAAACCAATACCGCCCATTTGTTTCTTTTCCTTATACATTCATTTTTCTTACGTTTTTGCACTCAAGACAACTTTAGTCCTTCGCGTACACACCGTTTTTATGATTCCGAACCCATCTGACTCACAAAATCGTCTAAAAGACCATTTACCATCTATACCACCCTTTTGTTTCTTTTCCTTATACATTCATTTTTTCCGCGTTTTTGAACTCAAAACAACATTCCTCCTTCTTTTACACACTTTTCTGATGATTCCGAACCTACCTGACTCACAAAACCGTCTAAAAGGCCATTTAAATCAATAACGCCCTTTTGTTTCTTTTCCTTATACATTCATTTTTTCAAACGTTTTTCCAACTTTCCTCCTTCTCGTACACACTTTTTTTATGATTCCGAACCCACCTGACACATAAAACCGTCTAAAAGACCATTTAAACCAATACCTCCCTTTTGTTTCTTTTCCTTATACATTCATTTTTTCCACGTTTTTGCACTCAAAACAACTTTCCTCCTTCGCGTACACAATTTTTTTATGATTCCGAAACCACCTGACTCACAAAATCGTTAAAAAGGCCATTTAAACCAATACCGCCCTTTTGTTTCTTTTCCTTATACATTCATTTTTTCCACGTTTTTCCAACTTTCCTCCTTCTTGTACACACTTTTTTTATGAATCCGAACCCACCTGACTCACAAAAGGCCATTTAAACCAATACCGCCCATTTGTTTCTTTTCCTTATACATTCATTTTTCTTACGTTTTTGCACTCAAGACAACTTTCGTCCTTCGCGTACACACCGTTTTTATGATTCCGAACCCATCTGACTCACAAAATCGTCTAAAAGACCATTTAAACCCATACCACCCTTTTGTTTCTTTTCCTTATACATTCATTTTTTCCACGTTTTTGCACTCAAAACAACATTCCTCCTTCTTTTACACACTTTTCTGATGATTCCGAACCTACCTGACTCACAAAACCGTCTAAAAGGCCATTTAAACCAATAACGCCCTTTTGTTTCTTTTCCTTATACATTCATTTTTTTAAACGTTTTTCCAACTTTCCTCCTTCTCGTACACACTTTTTTTATGATTCCGAACCCACCTGACACATAAAACCGTCTAAAAGACCATTAAAACCAATACCTCCCTTTTGTTTCTTTTCCTTATACATTCATTTTTTCCACGTTTTTGCACTCAAAACAACTTTCCTCCTTCGCGTACACACTTTTTTTATGATTCCGAACCCATCTGTCTTACAAAATCGTCTAAAAGACCATTTAAACCAATACCTCCCTTTTGTTTCTTTTCCTTATACATTCATTTCTTCCACGTTTTTGCACTCAAAACAACTTTTCTCCTTCGCGTACACACTGTTTTTAAGATTCCGAACCGATCTGACTCACAAAACCGTCTAAAAGGCCATTTAAACCAATACCGCCCTTTTGTTTCTTTTCCTTATACATTCATTTTTTCCACGTTTTTTTAACTTTCCTCCTTCTCGTACACACTTTTTTTATGAATCCGAACCCACCTGACTCACAAAAGGCCATTTAAACCAATACCGCCCATTTGTTTCTTTTCCTTATACATTCATTTTTCTTACGTTTTTGCACTCAAGACAACTTTAGTCCTTCGCGTACACACCGTTTTTATGATTCCGAACCCATCTGACTCACAAAATCGTCTAAAAGACCATTTACCATCTATACCACCCTTTTGTTTCTTTTCCTTATACATTCATTTTTTCCGCGTTTTTGAACTCAAAACAACATTCCTCCTTCTTTTACACACTTTTCTGATGATTCCGAACCTACCTGACTCACAAAACCGTCTAAAAGGCCATTTAAATCAATAACGCCCTTTTGTTTCTTTTCCTTATACATTCATTTTTTCAAACGTTTTTCCAACTTTCCTCCTTCTCGTACACACTTTTTTTATGATTCCGAACCCACCTGACACATAAAACCGTCTAAAAGACCATTTAAACCAATACCTAACTTTTGTTTCTTTTCCTTATACATTCATTTTTTCCACGTTTTTGCACTCAAAACAACTTTCCTCCTTCGCGTACACACTTTTTTTATGATTCCGAACCCATCTGTCTTACAAAATCGTCTAAAAGACCATTTAAACCAATACCTCCCTTTTGTTTCTTTTCCTTATACATTCATTTCTTCCACGTTTTTGCACTCAAAACAACTTTTCTCCTTCGCGTACACACTGTTTTTAAGATTCCGAACCCATCTGACTCACAAAACCGTCTAAAAGACCATTTAAACCAATACCTCCCTTTTGTTTCTTTTCCTTATACATTCATTTCTTCCACGTTTTTGCACTCAAAACAACTTTTCTCCTTCGCGTACACACTGTTTTTAAGATTCCGAAACCATCTGACTCACAAAATCGTTAAAAAGGCCATTTAAACCAATACCGCCCTTTTGTTTCTTTTCCTTATACATTCACTTTTTCCACGTTTTTCCAACTTCCCTCCTTCTGGTACACACTTTTTTTATGATTTCGAACCCACCTGACTCACAAAAGCGTCTACAAGGCCATTTAAACCAATTCCGCCCTTTTTTTTTTTCCTTATGCATTCATTTTTCTTACGTTTTTGCACTCAAGACAACTTTCCTCCTTCGCGTACACACTGTTTTTATGATTTCGAACCCATCTGACTCACAAAATAAGACCATTTAAACCAATACCTCCCTTTTGTTTCTTTTCCTTATGCATTCATTTTTTTCACGTTTTTGCACTCAAAACAACTTTCCTCCTTCGCGTACACACTGCTTCTAAGATTCCGAACCTATCTGACTAACAAAACCGTCCAAAAGACCATTTAAACCAATTCCGCCCTTTTGTTTCTTTTCCTTATGCATTCATTTTTCTTTCGTTTTTGCACTCAAGACATCTTTCCTCCTTCGCGTACACACTTTTTTTATGATTCGGAACCCATCTGACTAAAAAAATCGTTAAAAAGGCCATTTAAACCAATACCACCCTTTTGTTTCTTTTCCTTATGCATTCATTTTTCTTACGTTTTTGCACTCAAGACAACTTTCCTCCTTCGCATACACACTGTTTTTAAGATTCCGAACCCGTCTGACTCACAAAACTGTCTAAAAAGCCATTTAAACCAATACCGCCCTTATGTTTCTTTTCCTTATACATGCATTTTTTCCACGTTTTTGCACTCAAAATAACTTTCCTCCTTCGCGTGCACACTGAATTTAATATTCCGAACCCACCCGACTCACAAAACCGTCTAAAAGGCCATTTAAACCAATACCGCCCTTATGTTTCTTTTCCTTATACATTTATTTTTTCCACGTTTTTGCACTCAAAATAACTTTCCTCCTTCGCGTACACACTGATATTAAGATTCCGAACCCATCTGACTCACAAAACTGTCTAAAAAGCCATTTAAACCAATACCGCCCTTTTGTTTCTTTTCCTTATACATTCATTTTTTCCACGTTTTTGCACTCAAGACAACTTTCCTCCTTCGCGCACACACTGTTTTTATGATTCCGAACCCATCTGTCTCACAAAATCGTCTAAAAGACCATTTATACCAATACCTCCCTTTTGTTTCTGTTCCGACCAGTAAATGAACACTTAAGCACAATTTGATATTTTAAAGTTCATAATATTTTAAGGAAACATTGTTTCTGGTATATGACAGCATAAACACATTTGTTATTATGTGTAAATTCTACAAAAAAAAGGTGAGGACCTTACATTGTTTTGTATGGGTCTTTTGGAGACCCAAATAAAAAGTTACGTAAAAGTCAAGTAAATGAACAGTTCTTACCAGTTAAGGAACACAAAATATTCCATTGAATGAACGTGTCATATTTAAATTTTTAAAAAAAGAACAGCAAAGTCTATTGTGACTTTTTCATACTCTATATTTATTTTTCAGATACCAGTAACATAAAAAAGCATATTAAGTCATGAAATTAAAAAAAAAAAATTAGCCAGGAAACTGCAAAACAAATGGCATTTTAAATCATGAAATGAAAAACACGTTCAAATGAAAATGAAGTTCAAATGAAATAAAAAAAGTTATTTTAATTGTTCTAAAACTTAGGCCCTATACTTCTCCATCCTGGGAACTATGTAAACTCCAGACAAGCGCGATGATGTTGCTGAAACAAGTTCAGGAGTTTTTATTATTTCTTTTATTTGTTCATGAAAATACCAAATTTTATCCTCTTTCTCAGGCCACTTCCAGTTTAAGCCTCGTGGACCACACATAGCCATTGTCCTAACTTCATATTTTTTTCCTCTTTTATTTTTTACTAGGCCAGGAAAGTATTCTTTTTCATAATCAACAATCACATATGATTGATTGATTTTAATTTTTCGCAAGAAGGAGAAATTACTGTTCCAAGACTCAGAATCTGAACTGTCACACTTGATTAGGTCTTCAAAATTTCCCAAACTGCTATCTGAGTCATGCATTGTTATTGTCGTGTCATCTGATGATGTGTCCTCCTCTTTTTACATCCATTACCCTACTACCGTAAGTAATGGAAGTATTGTATTCGGTCCAAAAATTCGATATCGAGATTTCACCTGATTTACACGTTTTAAGGTCCCCTGAGTCCAAAAAAGTGGTTTTTGGCAATTGGTCAGTGTGTATGTATGTGTGTGTATGTATGTATGTGGAGAATCTTCTGGCTATTATAGCTCATAAACTAATAAAGATAGAGCTATGAAATTTTAGAATTGAAATACGTCTGGCCTACAGATGAAATTTCCAAATTTTGGTGAAAATTGAAAAACCGGAAGTGGGACATCGGAAACCGGAAGTTGGACCGTTAGTCCGTATCTCAAAAACGGCTCAAACGATTTTCTTCAAACTTGCTATATAAACACTCTATTAGATGTCCTTTCGAATGATATAGTTGGTTAGTTCAAGAAAATTGATAGGCGTCCTGTATAAATAGCTCAATTTCAGGCCTCCCAAGGGCGTTCCTTTAAAAACGGTTGTACGGATTTTTTTCAAACTCGCCATTTTAACTCAATTTTAAATATGCTTTTGTATGTAGTTATTGTTTTCCTGTCAATAATTGAGTTTAACCGGAAATGGGACATCGGAAACCGGAAGTGGGACCGTAAGTCCGTATCTCAAAAACGGCTCTAACGATTTTCTTCAAACTTGCTATATAAACACTCTATTAGATGTCCTTTCGAATGATATAGTTGGTTAGTTCAAGAAAATTGATAGGCGTCCTGTATAAATAGCTCAATTTCAGGCCTCCCAAGGGCGTTCTTTTAAAAACGGTTGTACGGATTTTTTTCAAACTCGCCATTTTAACTCAATTTTAAATATGCTTTTGTATGTAATTATTGTTTTCCTGTCAATAATTGAGTTTATCCGGAAATGGGACATCGGAAACCGGAAGTGGGACCGTAAGTCCGTATCTCAAAAACGGCTCTAACGATTTTCTTCAAACTTGCTATATAAACACTCTATCAGATATCCTTTCGAATGATATAGTTGGTTAGTTCATGAAAATTGATAGGCGTCCTGTATAAATAGCTCAATTTCAGGCATCGCAAAGGCGTTCCTTTAAAAACGGTTGTACGGATTTTTTTCAAACTCGCCATTTTAACTCACTTTTAAATATGCTTTTGTATGTAATTATTGTTTTCCGCTCAATAATTGATTTTTTGTGAAAGTTGGTATCTCAAAAACGGCTCTAACGATTTTCTTTTTTGGTCACTTTTATGTTTTCTGATCACATTCTCTCTCAAAAATGCATATAATACATGTAATAGCGGGTAATGGAAGTCGTGTGATTGTTTCACACCAGATTTTTTCTTTATAGCTTTCTTGTTTTTTTCTCTCATAACTTCCTTAACTTTTTCTTTCTTAGATGCTCTCTCCTTTCGTTTTCTCTTCATATTCTCTTCTCTAAATTCTTTTTCAGCTCTTTCAGCCTCTTTAAATTTTTGCCATTTTTCTGAAGTTCCTGCAAATGGGATCTTTTTCTGTTTCCTTTTAGTTTCAATACTTTGTACAATATTAGGCCAATGCAGGTGATTCTTCCAAACTTTACTTGGTGTTTCAATCACATCTATGGATGTTTTCACCGAAGGATGGTCAGGTGTGTTTGATTTGGAACTTTGCCTAGATACAGGTAGAAGAGAATCCATACTAGGTTGGTCCATATCTTGCAACTGGAGCAATAAACCTTTAGAGCTGTGTGTTTCAGTTCTTGATTGTTCCATTTGGTTATTGGTGGTTAGATGAGATGTTGCTTCATTCGACACCTCAGAATTCATATCACAATCAATATTTAGAATTCCCTCATCATTATCATCGTCCTTTGCTTCATCCTCAATGCCAGTATTTGGTGTAACTGTAACTAGATGCCTATCTTTTAATGCATATTTCTTCCAGATTGTAAAAAGCGTGGTTTCTTGTAAGTTCAGTATGTTGGATCCGTCATTTAAAATTTCATTAAAAGACTTCAACTTATCTGGAGGAAGTTCAGACTCGAGGGTTTGAAGAAATAGTTTATCATTTTTCTCAGAGCATATTTTTTGTTCCAGAGTTTTTTTATTCATCAGCTCTCTGTGTCTCTGCTGCATGCATTTATTGAAATCTACATTTTCCACATTAAATGGAAAAATACCACATTTCTGGAAAGCATTTTGAATTTTAATTGCATCAATTGATGTATCAAAAGCTTCTTTAAAAATTGGGGTAAAATTTCCTCTGCTTATAGTCTTTGAACCACCATTTATTTGTTTCCAACGCCTGACTGAAGCTCTCCATGATGCTTTCAATGGACGAAAAACACCTACATCACAGGGTTGAAGTACATTAGTTGCATTTGGAAGAAAACTGAAGAGGAGGATTCGTTTATCTGAGCAAAATTTGCTCAATTCTAGATTGATATGGGATTTATGCCCATCTAGAAGTAACAAAACAGGAAATTGTATGCCATTGTCATTCAACCACGGATAAAAACAATTTGCAACATATTCATAGAATGTTGGTGCAATCATCCAACCTGAGTCACTTCTTCCAATGAAGTAATCAGCGGGGACTGATTCAGCAATGTCACGTGGTATCCTTTGGTATGGAAAAACAACCATCGGAGGCACTTTTTTTCCACTTGCAAAAAAAATTAGCCAAAATTGTTATGCTTTCTTTTTCTTTACCAGGTGCAATAGTATCTGCAATAGTAGTGGTGCAATAGTACCAGGTGCAATAGTAGTCATGGGTCCTAAAAATTACAAAGACTTCTGTCTTTGTAATTTTTAGGACCCATGACTTTTCCTGTTTTCGGACAGCATTCAACCCCAGTCTCATCAGCATTATATATACGATCACCGTCTAAAAGAATGTCAGAACTTTGTTCCTCTTCAAGATAATTCTGGAGTTCTTGGAACCAGTCCCGAATATTAGCTTCTGTAAGACAAGCCTTTCCTTTCGAAATTACCTCTGCACTACGCTGTGTTATCAATGGATGTCGTTTTAAGAAAAGTGTCACCCATTTTTCTCCTGGACGATTATCTGTAAATGGATTTTTTCTTCCTGTTTCTTTCATTACATTGTAAACAGCATCTTTTACTTCATCCTTATGCATGGGAAATCCAATTTTTGCTTTCCCAACTATCCAATCTTCAAGGAGTTTTTCTTCGACAAAAGACAATACTGGTAATGGTCCCATACGCCTATTTTCAATTGTTTTACCTCGCAATTTTGCAGACAATGTTGCTTTTGGAACATTGAATTGTAAGGATGCCTTGTTTAAACTGAGTTGTCCTGATCTTACTGCTTCTAAGGCATCTTCAAGATCCTTTATTGAGTACTTGAACCTCTCATACTTCTTTTTTGTGCAACCTTCGTGGTCAGTACTGAGGCTTTTCTTACCAGACATCTAAAGATAAAAGAAAAATAATAATAAAATAACTTCCTTAAAAATGCTTGACATTACAAAACAATCACCAAATGTTCATTCACTAGAAAAGTAGCTCAAAGTATCACTACCAGTGAATGAACATATGTGTTCAGTTATTGGTTAGGAGGTGTTTTTTGTTCATTTACTAGGCTTCAATTACATAAAATGACTAAAGGAGTAAGAATAAAAATATTTTGCTTTGAATTTCTACAATGCAGAAAAATCCCAGTGAATGAACAAATGTTTAATCACTGGATTTTCACAATTTTTTGTGCCAGTTATTGAAAACCCCCTTAAATCAAAATCTACACATGCTACAATATCTGAAATTACCTAAATCATTACTTAAATATATATTTTAATTTATCCTTAATAGAATTAGAGAAAAAAACACATAAAAATCACAGTTTCCATTCAGAATAGATAATTGCAAAACACTTAACTTACTATTTTAATGGAGAAACTAGGTGCTGTACAGACATAAACAATCCACCATTTTTTCAAGGGAAGGACGTGTGACCAGATAGGCCAATCAGGTGTCAGATAGCTTCCTACTGAATGTAAGAAAGTGACTGTTGCCAATTTAGCCAGTACAAAGCTTTCCAAACCTTATTTTTTAAATTTAATTATTGATTGTTCATTCACTGGGGTATGTTTATTCACTGGTTGGTTTACCCTACATTCATTTTTTCCACGTTTTTGCACTCAAGACAACTTTCCTCCTTCGCGTACACACTGTTTTTAAGATTCCAAACCCATCTGAATCACAAAACTGTCTAAAAAGCCATTTAAAGCAATACCGCCCTTATGTTTTTTTTCGTTATACATTAATTTTTTCCACGTTTTTGCACTCAAAACAACTTTCCTCCTTCGCGTACACACTTTTTTTATGATTCCGAACCCATCTGACTCACAAAATCGCCTAAAAGACCATTTAAACCAATACCTCCCTTTTGTTTCTTTTCCTTATACATTCATTTTTACCACGTTTTTGCACTCAAGACAACTTTCCTCCTTCGCGTACACACTGTTTTTATGATTCCGAACCCATCTGACTCACAAAATCGTCTAAAAGACCATTTAAACTAATACCTCCCTTTTGTTTCTTTTCCTTATACATTCATTTTTTCCACGTTTTTGCACACAAGACAACTTTCCTCCTTCGCGTACACACTGTTTTTATGATTCCGAACCCATCTGACTCACAAAATCGCCTAAAAGACCATTTAAACCAATACCTCCCTTTTGTTTCTTTTTCTTATACATTCATTTTTTCCACGTTTTTGCACTCAAAACAACATTCCTCTTTCTTCTACACACTTTTCTGATAATTCCGAACCCATCTGAATCACAAAACTGTCTAAAAAGCCATTTAAACCAATACCGCCCTTTTGTTTCTTTTCATTATACATTTATTTTTTTCACGTTTCGGCACTCAAAACATCTTTCCACATTCGCGTACACACTTTTTTTATGATTCCGAACCCACTTGACTCACAAAAACCGTCTAAAAGGCCATTTAAACCAATACCGCCCATTTGTTTCTTTTCCTTATACATTCATTTTTTCCACGTTTCGGCACTCAAGACAACTTTCCTCCTTCGCGTACACACTATTTTTATGATTCCGAACCCATCTGACTCATAAAATCGTCTAAAAGACCATTTAAACCAATACCTCCCTTTTGTTTCTTTTCCTTATACATTCACTTTTTCCACGTTTTTGCACTCAAGACAACTTTCCTCCTTCGCGTACACACTGTTTTTAAAATACCAAACACATCTGAATCACAAAACTGTCTAAAAAGCCATTTAAACCAATACCGCCCTTATGTTTTTTTTCGTTATACATTAATTTTTTCCACGTTTTTGCACTCAAAACAACTTTCCTCCTTCGCGTACACACTGTTTTTATGATTCCGAACCCATCTGTCTCACAAAATCGTCTAAAAGACCATTTAAACCAATACGTCCCTTTTGTTTCTTTTCCTTATACATTCGTTTTTTCCACGTTTTTGCACTCAAAACAACATTCCTCCTTCTTGTACACACTTTTCTGATGATTCCGAACCTACCTGACTCACAAAACCGTCTAAACGGCCATTTAAACCAATACCGCCCTTTTGTTTCTTTTCCTTATACATTCATTTTTTCCACGTTTTTCCAACTTTCCTCCTTCTCGTACACACTTTTTTTATGATTCCGAACCCACCTGACTCACAAAACCGTCTGAAAGACCATTTAAACCAATACCTCCCTTTTGTTTCTTTTCCTTATACATTCATTTTTTCCACGTTTTTGCACTCAAAACAACTTTCCTCCTTCGCGTACACACTTTTTTTATGATTCCGAACCCATCTGTCTCACAAAATCGTCTAAAAGACCATTTAAACCAATACCTCCCTTTTGTTTCTTTTCCTTATACATTCATTTTTTTCCACGTTTTTGCACTCAAAACAACTTTCCTCCTCCGCGTACACACTGTTTTTAATATTCCAAACCCATCTGACTCACAAAACTGTCTAAAAAGCTATTTAAACCAATACCGCCCTTTTGTTTTTTTTCGTTATACATTAATTTTTTCCACGTTTCGGCACTCAAAACAACTTTAATCCTTCGCGTATACACTGTTTTTATGATTCCGAACCCATCTGTCTCACAAAATCGTCTAAAAGACCATTTAAACCAATACGTCCCTTTTGTTTCTTTTTCTTATACATTCGTTTTTTCCACGTTTTTGCACTCAAAACAACATTTCTCCTTCTTGTACACACTTTTCTGATGATTCCGAACCTACCTGACTCACAAAACCGTCTAAAAGGCCATTTAAACCAATACCGCCCTTTTGTTTCTTTTCATTATACATTTATTTTTTTCACGTTTCGGCACTCAAAACAACTTTAATCCTTCGCGTACACACTGTTTTTATGATTCCGAACCCATCTGTCTCACAAAATCGTCTAAAAGACCATTTAAACCAATACGTCCCTTTTGTTTCTTTTCCTTATACATTCATTTTTTCACGTTTTTGCACTTAAAACAATTTTCCTCCTTCGCGTACACACTTTTTTTATGATTCCGAACCCATCTGACTCACAAAATCGTTAAAAAGGCCATTTAAACCAATACCGCCCTTTTGTTTCTTCATTCATTCTATACATTCATTTTTTCCACGTTTTTCCAACTTTCCTCCTTCTCGTACACACTTTTTTTATGAATCCGAACCCACCTGACTCACAAAACCGTCTAAAAGACCATTTAAACCAATACCGCCCTTTTGTTTCTTTTCATTATACATTTATTTTTTTCACGTTTCGGCACTCAAAACATCTTTCCACATTCGCGTACACACTGCTTTTATGATTTCGAACCCATCTGTCTCACAAAATCGTCTAAAAGACCATTTAAACCAATACCTCCCTTTTGTTTCTTTTCCTTATACATTCATTTTTTCCACGTTTTTGCACTCAAAACAACTTTCCTCCTTCGCGTACACACTTTTTTTATGATTCCGAACCCATCTGACTCACAAAATCGTTAAAAAGGCCATTTAAACCAATACCGCCCTTTTGTTTCTTTTCCTTATACATTCATTTTTTCCACGTTTTTCCAAATTTCCTCCTTCTCGTACACACTTTTTTTATGAATCCGAACCCACTTGACTCACAAAAACCGTCTAAAAGGCCATTTAAACCAATACCGCCCATTTGTTTCTTTTCCTTATACATTCATTTTTTCCACATTTTTGTACTCAAAACAACTTTCCTCCTTCGCGTACACACTGTTTTTATGATTCCGAACCCATCTTACTCACAAAACTGTCTAAAAAGCCATTTAAACCAATACCGCCCTCTTGTTTCTTTTCCTTATACATTTATTTTTTCCACGTTTCGGCACTCAAAACAACTTTCCTCCTTTGCGTACACACTGTTTTTATGATTCCGAACCCATCTGTCTCACAAAATCGTCTAAAAGACCATTTAAACCAATACGTCCCTTTTGTTTCTTTTCCTTATACATTCGTTTTTTCCATGTTTTTGCACTCAAAACAACATTCCTCCTTCTTGTACACACTTTTCTGATGATTCCGAACCTACCTGACTCACAAAACCGTCTAAAAGGCCATTTAAACCAATACCGCCCTTCTGTTTCTTTTCCTTATACATTCATTTTTTCCACGTTTTTCCAACTATCCTCCTTCTCGTACACACTTTTTTTATGATTCCGAACCCACCTGACTCACAAAACCGTCTAAAAGACCATTTAAACCAATACCTCCCTTTTGTTTCTTTTCCTTATACATTCATTTTTTCCACGTTCTTGCATTCAAAACAACATTCCTCCTTCTTGTACACACTTTTCTGATGATTCCGAACCTACCTGACTCGCAAAACCGTCTAAAAGGCCATTTAAACCAATACCGCCCTTTTGTTTCTTTTCCTTATACATTTATTTTTTCCACGTTTTTCCAACTTTCCTCCTTCGCGTACACACTTTTTTTATGATTCCGAACCCACCTGACTCACAAAACCGTCTAAAAGACCATTTAAACCAATACCTCCCTTTTGTTTCTTTTCCTTATACATTCATTTTTTCCACGTTTTTGCACTCAAAACAACTTTCCTCCTTCGCGTACACACTTTTTTTATGATTCCGAACCCATCTGTCTCACAAAATCGTCTAAAAGACCATTTAAACCAATACATCCCTTTTGATTCTTTTCCTTATACATTCATTTTTTTCCACGTTTTTGCACTCAAAACAACTTTCCTCCTCCGCGTACACACTGTTTTTAACATTCCAAACCCATCTGACTCACAAAACTGTCTAAAAAGCTATTTAAACCAATACCGCCCTTTTGTTTTTTTTCGTTATACATTAATTTTTTCCACGTTTCGGCACTCAAAACAACTTTAATCCTTCGCGTACACACTGTTTTTATGATTCCGAACCCATCTGTCTCACAAAATCGTCTAAAAGACCATTTAAACCAATACGTCCCTTTTGTTTCTTTTCCTTATACATTCGTTTTTTCCATGTTTTTGCACTCAAAACAACATTCCTCCTTCTTGTACACACTTTTCTGATGATTCCGAACCTACCTGACTCACAAAACCGTCTAAAAGGCCATTTAAACCAATACCGCCCTTCTGTTTCTTTTCCTTATACATTCATTTTTTCCACGTTTTTCCAACTATCCTCCTTCTCGTACACACTTTTTTTATGATTCCGAACCCACCTGACTCACAAAACCGTCTAAAAGACCATTTAAACCAATACCTCCCTTTTGTTTCTTTTCCTTATACATTCATTTTTTCCACGTTCTTGCATTCAAAACAACATTCCTCCTTCTTGTACACACTTTTCTGATGATTCCGAACCTACCTGACTCGCAAAACCGTCTAAAAGGCCATTTAAACCAATACCTCCCTTTTGTTTCTTTTCCTTATACATTTATTTTTTCCACGTTTTTCCAACTTTCCTCCTTCGCGTACACACTTTTTTTATGATTCCGAACCCACCTGACTCACAAAACCGTCTAAAAGACCATTTAAACCAATACCTCCCTTTTGTTTCTTTTCCTTATACATTCATTTTTTCCACGTTTTTGCACTCAAAACAACTTTCCTCCTTCGCGTACACACTTTTTTTATGATTCCGAACCCATCTGTCTCACAAAATCGTCTAAAAGACCATTTAAACCAATACATCCCTTTTGATTCTTTTCCTTATACATTCATTTTTTTCCACGTTTTTGCACTCAAAACAACTTTCCTCCTCCGCGTACACACTGTTTTTAACATTCCAAACCCATCTGACTCACAAAACTGTCTAAAAAGCTATTTAAACCAATACCGCCCTTTTGTTTTTTTTCGTTATACATTAATTTTTTCCACGTTTCGGCACTCAAAACAACTTTAATCCTTCGCGTACACACTGTTTTTATGATTCCGAACCCATCTGTCTCACAAAATCGTCTAAAAGACCATTTAAACCAATACGTCCCTTTTGTTTCTTTTTCTTATACATTCGTTTTTTCCACGTTTTTGCACTCAAAACAACATTCCTCCTTCTTGTACACACTTTTCTGATGATTCCGAACCTACCTGACTCACAAAACCGTCTAAAAGGCCATTTAAACCAATACCGCCCTTTTGTTTCTTTTCCTTATACATTCATTTTTTTCACGTTTCGGCCCTCAAAACATCTTTTCACATTCGCGTACACACTGCTTTTATGATTTCGAACCCATCTGTCTCACAAAATCGTCTAAAAGACCATTTAAACCAATACCTCCCTTTTGTTTCTTTTCCTTATACATTCATTTTTTCACGTTTTTGCACTCAAAACAATTTTCCTCCTTCGCGTACACACTTTTTTTATGATTCCGAACCCATCTGACTCACAAAATCGTTAAAAAGGCCATTTAAACCAATACCGCCCTTCTTTCTTTTCCTTATACATTCATTTTTTCCACGTTTTTGCACTCAAAACAACTTTCCTCCTTCGCGTGCACACTGATTTTAAGATTCCGAACCCACCCGACTCATAAAACCGTCTAAAAGGCCATTTAAACTAATACCGCCCTTATGTTTCTTTTCCTTATACATTTATTTTTTCCACGTTTTTGCACTCAAAACAACTTTCCTCCTTCGCCTACACACTGATTTTAAGATTCCGAGCCCATCTGACTCACAAAACTGTCTAAAAAGCCATTTAAACCAATACCGCCCTTTTGTTTCTTTTAATTACGCATTGATTTTTCCCACGTTTTTGCACTCAAAACAACTTTCCTCCTTCGCGTACACACTTTTTTTATGATTCCGAACAAATATGACTCACAAAATCGTTAAAAAGGCCATTTAAACCAATACCGCCCTTTTGTTTCTTTTCCTTATACATTCACTTTTTCTACGTTTTTCCAACTTTCCTCCTTTTCGTACACACTTTTTAAGATTCCGAACCCATCTGACTGTGTCTAAAAACCCATTTAAACCAATACCGCCCTTTTGTTTCTTTTCCTTATGCATTCATTTTTCCCACGTTTTTGCACTCAAAACAACTTCCCTCCTTCGCGTACACACAGTTTTTATGATTCCGAACCCATCTGACTCACAAAATCGTTAAAAAGGCCATTTAATCCAATACCGCCCTTTGATTTCTTTTCCTTATGCATTCATTTTTCTTACGTTTTTGCACTCAAAACAACATTCCTCCTTCTCGTACACACTTTTTTATGATTCCGAACGCATCTGACTCACAAAACTGTCTAAAAAGCCATTTAAACCAATACCGCCCTTTTGTTTCTTTTCCTTATGCATTCATTTTTTTCACGTTTTTGCACTCAAGACAACTTTCCTCCTTCGCGTAAACACTGTTTTTAAGATTCCGAACGCATCTGACTCACAAAACTGTCTAAAAAGCCATTTAAACCAATACCGCCCTTTTGTTTCTTTTCCTTATAGATTCATTTTTTCCACGTTTTTGCACTCAAAACAACTTTCCTCCTTCGCGTGCACACTGTTTTTAAGATTCCAAACCCATCTGACTCACAAAACTGTCTAAAAAGCCATTTAAACCAATACCACCCTTTTGTTTCTTTTCCTTATACATTCATTTTTTCCACGTTTTTGCACTCAAAACAACTTTCCTCCGCGTACACACTTTTTTTATGATTCCGAATCCATCTGTCTCACAAAATTGTCTAAAAGACCATTTAAACGAATACCTCCCTTTTGTTTCTTTTCCTTATAGATTCATTTTTTCCACGTTTTTGCACTCAAAACAACTTTCCTCCTTCGCGTACACACTGTTTTTAAGATTCCAAACCCATCTGACTCACAAAACTGTCTAAAAAGCCATTTAAACCAATACCGCCCTTTTTTTTTCTTTTCCTTATACTTTCATTTTTTCCACGTTTTTGCACTCAAAACAATTTTCCTCCTTCACGTACACAATTTTTTTATGATTCCGAACCCATCTGATTCACAAAATCGTTAAAAAGGCCATTTAAACCAATACCGCCCTTTTGTTTCTTTTCCTTATACATTCATTTTTTCCACGTTTTTGCACTCAAAACAACTTTCCTCCTTCGGGTATACACTTTTTTTATGATTCCGAACCCATCTGTCTCACAAAATCGTCTAAAAGACCATTTAAACCAATACCTCCCTTTTGTTTCTTTTCCTTATACATTCATTTTTTCCAAATTTTTGCACTCAAAACAACTTTCCTCCTTCGCGTACACACTGTTTTTAAGATTCCAAACCCATCTGACTCACAAAACTGTCTAAAAAGCCATTTAAACCAATACCACCCTTTTGTTTCTTTTCCTTATACATTCAATTTTTTCCACGTTTTTGCAATCAAAAACACTTTCCTCCGCGTACACACTTTTTTTATGATTCCGAACCCATCTGTCTCACAAAATCGTCTAAAAGACCATTTAAACCAATACCTCCCTTTTGTTTCTTTTCCTTATAGATTCATTTTTTCCACGTTTTTGCACTTAAAACAACTTTCCTCCTTCGCGTACACACTGTTTTTAAGATTCCCAACCCATCTGACTCACAAAACTGTCTAAAAAGCCATTTAAACCAATACCGCCCTTTTGTTTCTTTTCCTTATACATTCATTTTTTCCACGTTTTTCCAACTTTCCTCCTTCTCGTACACACTTTTTTTATGAATCCGAACCCACCTGACTCACAAAACCGTCTAAAAGGCCATTTAAACTAATACCGCCCATTTGTTTCTTTTCCTTATACATTCATTTTTCTTACGTTTTTGCACTCAAGACAACTTTCGTCCTTCGCGTACACACCGTTTTTATGATTCCGAACCCATCTGACTCACAAAATCGTCTAAAAGACCATTTAAACCCATACCACCCTTTTGTTTCTTTTCCTTAGACATTCATTTTTTCCACGTTTTTGCACTCAAAACAACATTCCTCCTTCTCGTACACACTTTTTTTATGATTTCGAACCCACCTGACACATAAAACCGTCTAAAAGACCATTTAAACCAATACCTCCCTTTTGTTTCTTTTCCTTATACATTCATTTTTTCCACGTTTTTGCACTCAAAACAACTTTCGTCCTTCGCGTACACACTTTTTTTATGATTCCGAACCCATCTGTCTCACAAAATCGTCTATAAGACCATTTAAACCAATAACTCCCTTTTGTTTCTTTTCCTTATACATTCATTTTTTCCACGTTTTTGCACTCAAAACAACTTTCCTCCTCCGCGTAACACTGTTTTTAAGATTCCAAACCCATCTGACTCACAAAACTGTCTAAAAAGCCATTTAAACCAATACCGCCCTTTTGATTCTTTTCCTTATACATTCATTTTTTCCACGTTTTTGCACTCAAAACAATTTTCCTCCTTCGCGTACACAATTTTTTTATGATTCCGAAACCACCTGTCTCACAAAATCGTTAAAAAGGCCATTTAAACCAATACCGCCCTTTTGTTTCTTTTCCTTATACATTCATTTTTTCCACGTTTTTCCAACTTTCCTCCTTCTCGTACACACTTTTTTTATGAATCCGAACCCACCTGACTCACAAAAGGCCATTTAAACCAATACCGCCCATTTGTTTCTTTTCCTTATACATTCATTTTTCTTACGTTTTTGCACTCAAGACAACTTTCGTCCTTCGCGTACACACCGTTTTTATGATTCCGAACCCATCTGACTCACAAAATCGTCTAAAAGACCATTTAAACCCATACCACCCTTTTGTTTCTTTTCCTTATACATTCATTTTTTCCACGTTTTTGCACTCAAAACAACATTCCTCCTTCTTTTACACACTTTTCTGATGATTCCGAACCTACCTGACTCACAAAACCGTCTAAAAGGCCATTTAAACCAATAACGCCCTTTTGTTTCTTTTCCTTATACATTCATTTTTTTAAACGTTTCTCCAACTTTCCTCCTTCTCGTACACACTTTTTTTATGATTCCGAACCCACCTGACACATAAAACCGTCTAAAAGACCATTTAAACCAATACCTCCGTTTTGTTTCTTTTCCTTATACATTCATTTTTTCCACGTTTTTGCACTCAAAACAACTTTCCTCCTTCGCGTACACACTTTTTTTATGATTCCGAACCCATCTGTCTTACAAAATCGTCTAAAAGACCATTTAAACCAATACCTCCCTTTTGTTTCTTTTCCTTATACATTCATTTCTTCCACGTTTTTGCACTCAAAACAACTTTTCTCCTTCGCGTACACACTGTTTTTAAGATTCCGAACCCATCTGACTCACAAAACCGTCTAAAAGGCCATTTAAACCAATACCGCCCTTTTGTTTCTTTTCCTTATACATTCATTTTTTCCACGTTTTTTTAACTTTCCTCCTTCTCGTACACACTTTTTTTATGAATCCGAACCCACCTGACTCACAAAAGGCCATTTAAACCAATACCGCCCATTTGTTTCTTTTCCTTATACATTCATTTTTCTTACGTTTTTGCACTCAAGACAACTTTCGTCCTTCGCGTACACACCGTTTTTATGATTCCGAACCCATCTGACTCACAAAACTGTCTAAAAAGCCATTTAAACCAATACCGCCCTTTTGTTTCTTTTCCTTATACTTTCATTTTTTCCACGTTTTTGCACTCAAAACAACATTCCTCCTTCTTTTACACACTTTTCTGATGATTCCGAACCTACCTGACTCACAAAACCGTCTAAAAGGCCATTTAAACCAATAACGCCCTTTTGTTTCTTTTCCTTATACATTCATTTTTTCAAACGTTTTTCCAACTTTCCTCCTTCTCGTACACACTTTTTTTATGATTCCGAACCCACCTGACACACAAAACCGTCTAAAAGACCATTTAAACCAATACCTCCCTTTTGTTTCTTTTCCTTATACATTCATTTTTTCCACGTTTTTGCACTCAAAACAACTTTCCTCCTTCGCGTACACACTTTTTTTATGATTCCGAACCCATCTGTCTTACAAAATCGTCTAAAAGACCATTTAAACCAATACCTCCCTTTTGTTTCTTTTCCTTATACATTCATTTCTTCCACGTTTTTGCACTCAAAACAACTTTTCTCCTTCGCGTACACACTGTTTTTAAGATTCCGAACCCATCTGACTCACAAAACCGTCTAAAAGACCATTTAAACCAATACCTCCCTTTTGTTTCTTTTCCTTATACATTCATTTTTTCCACGTTTTTGCACTCAAAACAATTTTCCTCCTTCGCGTACACAATTTTTTTATGATTCCGAACCCATCTGACTCACAAAATCGTTAAAAAGGCCATTTAAACCAATACCGCCCTTTTGTTTCTTTTCCTTATACATTCACTTTTTCCACGTTTTTCCAACTTTCCTCCTTTTCGTACACACTGTTTTTAAGATTCCGAACCCATCTGACTCACAAAACTGTCTAAAAAGCCATTTAAACCAATACCGCCCTTTTGTTTCTTTTCCTCATACATTCATTTTTTCCACGTTTTTCCAACTTCCCTCCTTCTGGTACACACTTTTTTTATGATTTCGAACCCACCTGACTCACAAAAGCGTCTACAAGGCCATTTAAACCAATTCCGCCCTTTTTTTTTTTCCTTATGCATTCATTTTTCTTACGTTTTTGCACTCAAGACAACTTTCCTCCTTCGCGTACACACTGTTTTTATGATTTCGAACCCATCTGACTCACAAAATAAGACCATTTAAACCAATACCTCCCTTTTGTTTCTTTTCCTTATGCATTCCTTTTTTTCACGTTTTTGCACTCAAAACAACTTTCCTCCTTCGCGTACACACTGCTTCTAAGATTCCGAACCTATCTCACTAACAAAACCGTCCAAAAGACCATTTAAACCAATTCCGCCCTTTTGTTTCTTTTCCTTATGCATTCATTTTTCTTTCGTTTTTGCACTCAAGACATCTTTCCTCCTTCGCGTACACACTTTTTTTATGATTCGGAACCCATCTGACTCACAAAACTGTCTAAAAAGCCATTTAAACCAATATCGCCCTTATGTTTCTTTTCCTTATACATTCATTTTTTCCACGTTTTTGCACTCAAAATAACTTTCCTCCTTCGCGTGCACACTGCTTTTATGATTTCGAACCCATCTGTCTCACAAAATCGTCTAAAAGACCATTTAAACCAATACCTCCCTTTTGTTTCTTTTCCTTATACATTCATTTTTTCACGTTTTTGCACTCAAAACAATTTTCCTCCTTCGCGTACACACTTTTTTTATGATTCCGAACCCATCTGACTCACAAAATCGTTAAAAAGGCCATTTAAACCAATACCGCCCTTTTGTTTCTTTTCCTTATACATTCATTTTTTCCACGTTTTTCCAACTTTCCTCCTTCTCGTACACACTTTTTTTATGAATCCGAACCCACCTGACTCACAAAACCGTCTAAAAGACCATTTAAACCAATACCGCCCTTTTGTTTCTTTTCATTATACATTTATTTTTTTCACGTTTTGGCACTCAAAACATCTTTCCACATTCGCCTACACACTGCTTTTATGATTTCGAACCCATCTGTCTCACAAAATCGTCTAAAAGACCATTTAAACCAATACCTCCCTTTTGTTTCTTTTCCTTATACATTCATTTTTTCACGTTTTTGCACTCAAAACCATTTTCCTCCTTCGCGTACACACATTTTTATGATTCCGAACCCATCTGACTCACAAAATCGTTAAAAAGGCCATTTAAACCAATACCGCAATTTTGTTTCTTTTTCTTATACATTCGATTTTTCCACGTTTTTGCACTCAAAACAACATTCCTCCTTCTTGTACACACTTTTCTGATGATTCCGAACCTACCTGACTCACAAAACCGTCTAAAAGGCCATTTAAACCAATACCGCCCTTTTGTTTCTTTTCCTTATACATTCATTTTTTCCACGTTTTTGCACTCAAAACAATTTTCCTCCTTCGCGTGCACACTTTTTTTATGATTCCGAACCCATCTGACTCACAAAATCGTTAAAAAGGCCATTTAAACCAATACCGCCCTTTTGTTTCTTTTCCTTATACATTCATTTTTTCCACGTTTTTCCAACTTTCCTCCTTCTCGTACACACTTTTTTTATGAATCCGAACCCACTTGACTCACAAAAACCGTCTAAAAGGCCATTTAAACCAATACCGCCCATTTGTTTCTTTTCCTTATACATTCATTTTTTCCACATTTTTGTACTCAAAACAAATTTCCTCCTTCGCGTACACACTGTTTTAATGATTCCGAACCCATCTTACTCACAAAACTGTCTAAAAAGCCATTTAAACCAATACCGCCCTCTTGTTTCTTTTCCTTATACATTTATTTTTTCCACGTTTCGGCACTCAAAACAACTTTCCTCCTTTGCGTACACACTGTTTTTATGATTCCGAACCCATCTGTCTCACAAAATCGTCTAAAAGACAAGACCATTTAAACCAATACCTCCCTTTTGTTTCTTTTCGTTATACATTAATTTTTTCCACGTTTTTGCACTCAAAACAACTTTCCTCCTTTGCGTACACACTGTTTTTATGATTCCGAACCCATCTGTCTCACAAAATCGTCTAAAAGACAAGACCATTTAAACCAATACCTCCCTTTTGTTTCTTTTCGTTATACATTAATTTTTTCCACGTTTTTGCACTCAAAACAACTTTCCTCCTTCGCGTACACACTGTTTTTATGATTCCGAACCCATCAGTCTCACAAAATCGTCTAAAAGACAAGACCATTTAAACCAATACCTCCCTTTTGTTTCTTTTCGTTATACATTCGTTTTTTCCACGTTTTTGCACTCAAAACAACATTCCTCCTTCTTGTACACACTTTTCTGATGATTCCGAACCTACCTGACTCACAAAACCGTCTAAAAGGCCATTTAAACCAATACCGCCCTTTTGTTTCTTTTCCTTATACATTCATTTTTTCCACGTTTTTCCAACTTTCCTCCTTCTCGTACACACTTTTTTTATGATTCCGAACCCACCTGACTCACAAAACCGTCTAAAAGACCATTTAAACCAATACCTCCCTTTTGTTTCTTTTCCTTATACATTCATTTTTTCCACGTTTTTGCACTCAAAACAACTTTCCTCCTTCGCGTACACACTTTTTTTATGATTCCGAACCCATCTGTCTCACAAAATCGTCTAAAAGACCATTTAAACCAATACATCCCTTTTGTTTCTTTTCCTTATACATTCATTTTTTTCCACGTTTTTGCACTCAAAACAACTTTCCTCCTCCGCGTACACACTGTTTTTAACATTCCAAACCCATCTGACTCACAAAACTGTCTAAAAAGCTATTTAAACCAATACCGCCCTTTTGTTTTTTTTCGTTATACATTAATTTTTTCCACGTTTCGGCACTCAAAACAACTTTAATCCTTCGCGTACACACTGTTTTTATGATTCCGAACCCATCTGTCTCACAAAATCGTCTAAAAGACCATTTAAACCAATACGTCCCTTTTGTTTCTTTTTCTTATACATTCGTTTTTTCCACGTTTTTGCACTCAAAACAACATTCCTCCTTCTTGTACACACTTTTCTGATGATTCCGAACCTACCTGACTCACAAAACCGTCTAAAAGGCCATTTAAACCAATACCGCCCTTTTGTTTCTTTTCCTTATACATTCATTTTTTTCACGTTTCGGCACTCAAAACATCTTTCCACATTCGCGTACACACTGCTTTTATGATTTCGAACCCATCTGTCTCACAAAATCGTCTAAAAGACCATTTAAACCAATACCTCCCTTTTGTTTCTTTTCCTTATACATTCATTTTTTCACGTTTTTGCACTCAAAACAATTTTCCTCCTTCGCGTACACACTTTTTTTATGATTCCGAACCCATCTGACTCACAAAATCGTTAAAAAGGCCATTTAAACCAATACCGCCCTTTTGTTTCTTTTCCTTATACATTCATTTTTTCCACGTTTTTCCAACTTTCCTCCTTCTCGTACACACTTTTTTTATGAATCCGAACCCACCTGACTCACAAAACCGTCTAAAAGACCATTTAAACCAATACCGCCCTTTTGTTTCTTTTCATTATACATTTATTTTTTTCACGTTTCGGCACTCAAAACATCTTTCCACATTCGCGTACACACTGCTTTTACGATTTCGAACCCATCTGTCTCACAAAATCGTCTAAAAGACCATTTAAACCAATACCTCCCTTTTGTTTCTTTTCCTTATACATTCATTTTTTCCACGTTTTTGCACTCAAAACAACTTTCCTCCTTCGCGTACACACTTTTTTTATGATTCCGAACCCATCTGTCTCACAAAATCGTCTAAAAGACCATTTAAACCAATACATCCCTTTTGTTTCTTTTCCTTATACATTCATTTTTTTCCACGTTTTTGCACTCAAAACAACTTTCCTCCTCCGCGTACACACTGTTTTTAACATTCCAAACCCATCTGACTCACAAAACTATCTAAAAAGCTATTTAAACCAATACCGCCCTTTTGTTTTTTTTCGTTATACATTAATTTTTTCCACGTTTCGGCACTCAAAACAACTTTAATCCTTCGCGTACACACTGTTTTTATGATTCCGAACCCATCTGTCTCACAAAATCGTCTAAAAGACCATTTAAACCAATACGTCCCTTTTGTTTCTTTTTCTTATACATTCGTTTTTTCCACGTTTTTGCACTCAAAACAACATTCCTCCTTCTTGTACACACTTTTCTGATGATTCCGAACCTACCTGACTCACAAAACCGTCTAAAAGGCCATTTAAACCAATACCGCCCTTTTGTTTCTTTTCCTTATACATTCATTTTTTTCACGTTTCGGCACTCAAAACATCTTTCCACATTCGCGTACACACTGCTTTTATGATTTCGAACCCATCTGTCTCACAAAATCGTCTAAAAGACCATTTAAACCAATACCTCCCTTTTGTTTCTTTTCCTTATACATTCATTTTTTCACGTTTTTGCACTCAAAACAATTTTCCTCCTTCGCGTACACACTTTTTTTATGATTCCGAACCCATCTGACTCACAAAATCGTTAAAAAGGCCATTTAAACCAATACCGCCCTTTTGTTTCTTTTCCTTATACATTCATTTTTTCCACGTTTTTCCAACTTTCCTCCTTCTCGTACACACTTTTTTTATGAATCCGAACCCACCTGACTCACAAAACCGTCTAAAAGACCATTTAAACCAATACCGCCCTTTTGTTTCTTTTCATTATACATTTATTTTTTTCACGTTTCGGCACTCAAAACATCTTTCCACATTCGCGTACACACTGCTTTTACGATTTCGAACCCATCTGTCTCACAAAATCGTCTAAAAGACCATTTAAACCAATACCTCCCTTTTGTTTCTTTTCCTTATACATTCATTTTTTCACGTTTTTGCACTCAAAACAATTTTCCTCCTTTGCGTACACACTTTTTTATGATTCCGAACCCATCTGACTCACAAAATCGTTAAAAAGGCCATTTAAACCAATACCGCAATTTTGTTTCTTTTTCTTATACATTCGTTTTTTCCACTTTTTTGCACTCAAAACAACATTCCTCCTTCTTGTACACACTTTTCTGATGATTCCGAACCTACCTGACTCACAAAACCGTCTAAAAGGCCATTTAAACCAATACCGCCCTTTTGTTTCTTTTCCTTATACATTCATTTTTTCCACGTTTTTGCACTCAAAACAATTTTCCTCCTTCGCGTACACACTTTTTTTATGATTCCGAACCCATCTGACTCACAAAATCGTTAAAAAGGCCATTTAAACCAATACCGCAATTTTGTTTCTTTTTCTTATACATTCGTTTTTTCCACGTTTTTGCACTCGAAACAACATTCCTCCTTCTTGTACACACTTTTCTGATGATTCCGAACCTACCTGACTCACAAAACCGTCTAAAAGGCCATTTAAACCAATACCGCCCTTTTGTTTCTTTTCCTTATACATTCATTTTTTCCACGTTTTTGCACTCAAAACAATTTTCCTCCTTCGCGTACACACTTTTTTTATGATTCCGAACCCATCTGACTCACAAAATCGTTAAAAAGGCCATTTAAACCAATACCGCCCTTTTGTTTCTTTTCCTTATACATTCATTTTTTCCACGTTTTTCCAACTTTCCTCCTTCTCGTACACACTTTTTTTATGAATCCGAACCCACTTGACTCACAAAAACCGTCTAAAAGGCCATTTAAACCAATACATCCCTTTTGTTTCTTTTCCTTATACATTCATTTTTTTCCACGTTTTTGCACTCAAAACAACTTTCCTCCTCCGCGTACACACTGTTTTTAACATTCCAAACCCATCTGACTCACAAAACTATCTAAAAAGCTATTTAAACCAATACCGCCCTTTTGTTTTTTTTCGTTATACATTAATTTTTTCCACGTTTCGGCACTCAAAACAACTTTAATCCTTCGCGTACACACTGTTTTTATGATTCCGAACCCATCTGTCTCACAAAATCGTCTAAAAGACCATTTAAACCAATACGTCCCTTTTGTTTCTTTTTCTTATACATTCGTTTTTTCCACGTTTTTGCACTCAAAACAACATTCCTCCTTCTTGTACACACTTTTCTGATGATTCCGAACCTACCTGACTCACAAAACCGTCTAAAAGGCCATTTAAACCAATACCGCCCTTTTGTTTCTTTTCCTTATACATTCATTTTTTTCACGTTTCGGCACTCAAAACATCTTTCCACATTCGCGTACACACTGCTTTTATGATTTCGAACCCATCTGTCTCACAAAATCGTCTAAAAGACCATTTAAACCAATACCTCCCTTTTGTTTCTTTTCCTTATACATTCATTTTTTCACGTTTTTGCACTCAAAACAATTTTCCTCCTTCGCGTACACACTTTTTTTATGATTCCGAACCCATCTGACTCACAAAATCGTTAAAAAGGCCATTTAAACCAATACCGCCCTTTTGTTTCTTTTCCTTATACATTCATTTTTTCCACGTTTTTCCAACTTTCCTCCTTCTCGTACACACTTTTTTTATGAATCCGAACCCACCTGACTCACAAAACCGTCTAAAAGACCATTTAAACCAATACCGCCCTTTTGTTTCTTTTCATTATACATTTATTTTTTTCACGTTTCGGCACTCAAAACATCTTTCCACATTCGCGTACACACTGCTTTTACGATTTCGAACCCATCTGTCTCACAAAATCGTCTAAAAGACCATTTAAACCAATACCTCCCTTTTGTTTCTTTTCCTTATACATTCATTTTTTCACGTTTTTGCACTCAAAACAATTTTCCTCCTTTGCGTACACACTTTTTTATGATTCCGAACCCATCTGACTCACAAAATCGTTAAAAAGGCCATTTAAACCAATACCGCAATTTTGTTTCTTTTTCTTATACATTCGTTTTTTCCACTTTTTTGCACTCAAAACAACATTCCTCCTTCTTGTACACACTTTTCTGATGATTCCGAACCTACCTGACTCACAAAACCGTCTAAAAGGCCATTTAAACCAATACCGCCCTTTTGTTTCTTTTCCTTATACATTCATTTTTTCCACGTTTTTGCACTCAAAACAATTTTCCTCCTTCGCGTACACACTTTTTTTATGATTCCGAACCCATCTGACTCACAAAATCGTTAAAAAGGCCATTTAAACCAATACCGCAATTTTGTTTCTTTTTCTTATACATTCGTTTTTTCCACGTTTTTGCACTCGAAACAACATTCCTCCTTCTTGTACACACTTTTCTGATGATTCCGAACCTACCTGACTCACAAAACCGTCTAAAAGGCCATTTAAACCAATACCGCCCTTTTGTTTCTTTTCCTTATACATTCATTTTTTCCACGTTTTTGCACTCAAAACAATTTTCCTCCTTCGCGTACACACTTTTTTTATGATTCCGAACCCATCTGACTCACAAAATCGTTAAAAAGGCCATTTAAACCAATACCGCCCTTTTGTTTCTTTTCCTTATACATTCATTTTTTCCACGTTTTTCCAACTTTCCTCCTTCTCGTACACACTTTTTTTATGAATCCGAACCCACTTGACTCACAAAAACCGTCTAAAAGGCCATTTAAACCAATACCGCCCATTTGTTTCTTTTCCTTATACATTCATTTTTTCCACATTTTTGTACTCAAAACAACTTTCCTCCTTCGCGTACACACTGTTTTTATGATTCCGAACCCATCTTACTCACAAAACTGTCTAAAAAGCCATTTAAACCAATACCGCCCTCTTGTTTCTTTTCCTTATACATTTATTTTTTCCACGTTTCGGCACTCAAAACAACTTTCCTCCTTTGCGTACACACTGTTTTTATGATTCCGAACCCATCTGTCTCACAAAATCGTCTAAAAGACCATTTAAACCAATACCTCCCTTTTGTTTCTTTTCGTTATACATTAATTTTTTCCACGTTTTTGCACTCAAAACAACTTTCCTCCTTCGCGTACACACTGTTTTTATGATTCCGAACCCATCTGTCTCACAAAATCGTCTAAAAGACCATTTAAACCAATACGTCCCTTTTGTTTCTTTTCCTTATACATTCATTTTTTCCACGTTTTTGCACTCAAAACAACTTTCCTCCTCCGCGTACACACTGTTTTTAACATTCCAAACCCATCTGACTCACAAAACTGTCTAAAAAGCTATTTAAACCAATACCGCCCTTTTGTTTTTTTTCGTTATACATTAATTTTTTCCACGTTTCGGCACTCAAAACAACTTTAATCCTTCGCGTACACACTGTTTTTATGATTCCGAACCCATCTGTCTCACAAAATCGTCTAAAAGACCATTTAAACCAATACGTCCCTTTTGTTTCTTTTTCTTATACATTCGTTTTTTCCACGTTTTTGCACTCAAAACAACATTCCTCCTTCTTGTACACACTTTTCTGATGATTCCGAACCTACCTGACTCACAAAACCGTCTAAAAGGCCATTTAAACCAATACCGCCCTTTTGTTTCTTTTCCTTATACATTCATTTTTTTCACGTTTCGGCACTCAAAACATCTTTCCACATTCGCGTACACACTGCTTTTATGATTTCGAACCCATCTGTCTCACAAAATCGTCTAAAAGACCATTTAAACCAATACCTCCCTTTTGTTTCTTTTCCTTATACATTCATTTTTTCACGTTTTTGCACTCAAAACAATTTTCCTCCTTCGCGTACACACTTTTTTTATGATTCCGAACCCATCTGACTCACAAAATCGTTAAAAAGGCCATTTAAATCAATACCGCCCTTTTGTTTCTTTTCCTTATACATTCATTTTTTCCACGTTTTTCCAACTTTCCTCCTTCTCGTACACACTTTTTTTATGAATCCGAACCCACCTGACTCACAAAACCGTCTAAAAGACCATTTAAACCAATACCGCCCTTTTGTTTCTTTTCATTATACATTTATTTTTTTCACGTTTCGGCACTCAAAACATCTTTCCACATTCGCGTACACACTGCTTTTACGATTTCGAACCCATCTGTCTCACAAAATCGTCTAAAAGACCATTTAAACCAATACCTCCCTTTTGTTTCTTTTCCTTATACATTCATTTTTTCACGTTTTTGCACTCAAAACAATTTTCCTCCTTTGCGTACACACTTTTTTATGATTCCGAACCCATCTGACTCACAAAATCGTTAAAAAGGCCATTTAAACCAATACCGCAATTTTGTTTCTTTTTCTTATACATTCGTTTTTTCCCCGTTTTTGCACTCAAAACAACATTCCTCCTTCTTGTACACACTTTTCTGATGATTCCGAACCTACCTGACTCACAAAACCGTCTAAAAGGCCATTTAAACCAATACCGCCCTTTTGTTTCTTTTCCTTATACATTCATTTTTTCCACGTTTTTGCACTCAAAACAATTTTCCTCCTTCGCGTACACACTTTTTTTATGATTCCGAACCCATCTGACTCACAAAATCGTTAAAAAGGCCATTTAAACCAATACCGCCCTTTTGTTTCTTTTCCTTATACATTCATTTTTTCCACGTTTTTCCAACTTTCCTCCTTCTCGTACACACTTTTTTTATGAATCCGAACCCACTTGACTCACAAAAACCGTCTAAAAGGCCATTTAAACCAATACCGCCCATTTGTTTCTTTTCCTTATACATTCATTTTTTCCACATTTTTGTACTCAAAACAACTTTCCTCCTTCGCGTACACACTGTTTTTATGATTCCGAACCCATCTTACTCACAAAACTGTCTAAAAAGCCATTTAAACCAATACCGCCCTCTTGTTTCTTTTCCTTATACATTTATTTTTTCCACGTTTCGGCACTCAAAGCAACTTTCCTCCTTTGCGTACACACTGTTTTTATGATTCCGAACCTATCTGTCTCACAAAATCGTCTAAAAGACCATTTAAACCAATACGTCCCTTTTGTTTCTTTTCCTTATACATTCGTTTTTTTCACGTTTTTGCACTCAAAACAACATTCCTCCTTCTTGTACACACTTTTCTGATGATTCCGAACCTACCTGACTCACAAAACCGTCTAAAAGGCCATTTAAACCAATACCGCCCTTTTGTTTCTTTTCCTTATACATTCATTTTTTCCACGTTTTTCCAACTTTCCTCCTTCTCGTACACACTTTTTTTATGATTCCGAACCCACCTGACTCACAAAACCGTCTAAAAGACCATTTAAACCAATACCTCCCTTTTGTTTCTTTTCCTTATACATTCATTTTTTCCACGTTTTTGCATTCAAAACAACATTCCTCCTTCTTGTACACACTTTTCTGATGATTCCGAACCTACCTGACTCGCAAAACCGTCTAAAAGGCCATTTAAACCAATACCGCCCTTTTGTTTCTTTTCCTTATACATTCATTTTTTCCACGTTTTTCCAACTTTCCTCCTTCGCGTACACACTTTTTTTATGATTCCGAACCCACCTGACTCACAAAACCGTCTAAAAGACCATTTAAACCAATACCTCCCTTTTGTTTCTTTTCCTTATACATTCATTTTTTCCACGTTTTTGCACTCAAAACAACTTTCCTCCTTCGCGTACACACTTTTTTTATGATTCCGAACCCATCTGTCTCACAAAATCGTCTAAAAGACCATTTAAACCAATACATCCCTTTTGTTTCATTTGTTTCATTTTGTCCCTTATACATTCATTTTTTTCCACGTTTTTGCACTCAAAACAACTTTCCTCCTCCGCGTACACACTGTTTTTAACATTCCAAACCCATCTGACTCACAAAACTGTCTAAAAAGCTATTTAAACCAATACCGCCCTTTTGTTTTTTTTCGTTATACATTAATTTTTTCCACGTTTCGGCACTCAAAACAACTTTAATCCTTCGCGTACACACTGTTTTTATGATTCCGAACCCATCTGTCTCACAAAATCGTCTAAAAGACCATTAAAACCAATACCTCCCTTTTGTTTCTTTTCCTTATACATTCATTTTATCCACGTTTTTGCACTCAAAACAACTTTCCTCCTTCGCGTACACACTTTTTTTATGATTCCGAACCCATCTGTCTCACAAATCGTCTAAAAGACCATTTAAACCAATACATCCCTTTTGTTTCTTTTCCTTATATTCATTTTTTTCCACGTTTTTGCACTCAAAACAACTTTCCTCCTCCGCGTACACACTGTTTTTAACATTCCAAACCCATCTGACTCACAAAACTGTCTAAAAAGCTATTTAAACCAATACCGCCCTTTTGTTTTTTTTCGTTATACATTAATTTTTTCCACGTTTCGGCACTCAAAACAACTTTAATCCTTCGCGTACACACTGTTTTTATGATTCCGAACCCATCTGTCTCACAAAATCGTCTAAAAGACCATTTAAACCAATACGTCCCTTTTGTTTCTTTTTCTTATACATTCGTTTTTTCCACGTTTTTGCACTCAAAACAACATTCCTCCTTCTTGTACACACTTTTCTGATGATTCCGAACCTACCTGACTCACAAAACCGTCTAAAAGGCCATTTAAACCAATACCGCCCTTTTGTTTCTTTTCCTTATACATTCATTTTTTTCACGTTTCGGCACTCAAAACATCTTTCCACATTCGCGTACACACTGCTTTTATGATTTCGAACCCATCTGTCTCACAAAATCGTCTAAAAGACCATTTAAACCAATACCTCCCTTTTGTTTCTTTTCCTTATACATTCATTTTTTCACGTTTTTGCACTCAAAACAATTTTCCTCCTTCGCGTACACACTTTTTTTATGATTCCGAACCCATCTGACTCACAAAATCGTTAAAAAGGCCATTTAAACCAATACCGCCCTTTTGTTTCTTATACATTCATTTTTTTCACGTTTTTCCAACTTTCCTCCTTCTCGTACACACTTTTTTTATGAATCCGAACCCACCTGACTCACAAAACCGTCTAAAAGACCATTTAAACCAATACCGCCCTTTTGTTTCTTTTCATTATACATTTATTTTTTTCACGTTTCGGCAATCAAAACATCTTTCCACATTCGCGTACACACTGCTTTTATGATTTCGAACCCATCTGTCTCACAAAATCGTCTAAAAGACCATTTAAACCAATACCTCCCTTTTGTTTCTTTTCCTTATACATTCATTTTTTCACGTTTTTGCACTCAAAACAATTTTCCTCCTTTGCGTACACACTTTTTTATGATTCCGAACCCATCTGACTCACAAAATCGTTAAAAAGGCCATTTAAACCAATACCGCCCTTTTGTTTCTTTTCCTTATACATTCATTTTTTCCACGTTTTTCCAACTTTCCTCCTTCTCGTACACACTTTTTTTATGAATCCGAACCCACTTGACTCACAAAAACCGTCTAAAAGGCCATTTAAACCAATACCGCCCATTTGTTTCTTTTCCTTATACATTCATTTTTTCCACATTTTTGTACTCAAAACAACTTTCCTCCTTCGCGTACACACTGTTTTTATGATTCCGAACCCATCTTACTCACAAAACTGTCTAAAAAGCCATTTAAACCAATACCGCCCTCTTGTTTCTTTTCCTTATACATTTATTTTTTCCACGTTTCGGCACTCAAAACAACTTTCCTCCTTTGCGTACACACTGTTTTTATGATTCCGAACCTATCTGTCTCACAAAATCGTCTAAAAGACCATTTAAACCAATACGTCCCTTTTGTTTCTTTTCCTTATACATTCGTTTTTTCCACGTTTTTGCACTCAAAACAACATTCCTCCTTCTTGTACACACTTTTCTGATGATTCCGAACCTACCTGACTCACAAAACCGTCTAAAAGGCCATTTAAACCAATACCGCCCTTTTGTTTCTTTTCCTTATACATTCATTTTTTCCACGTTTTTCCAACTTTCCTCCTTCTCGTACACACTTTTTTTATGATTCCGAACCCACCTGACTCACAAAACCGTCTAAAAGACCATTTAAACCAATACCTCCCTTTTGTTTCTTTTCCTTATACATTCATTTTTTCCACGTTTTTGCATTCAAAACAACATTCCTCCTTCTTGTACACACTTTTCTGATGATTCCGAACCTACCTGACTCGCAAAACCGTCTAAAAGGCCATTTAAACCAATACCGCCCTTTTGTTTCTTTTCCTTATACATTCATTTTTTCCACGTTTTTCCAACTTTCCTCCTTCGCGTACACACTTTTTTTATGATTCCGAACCCACCTGACTCACAAAACCGTCTAAAAGACCATTTAAACCAATACCTCCCTTTTGTTTCTTTTCCTTATACATTCATTTTTTCCACGTTTTTGCACTCAAAACAACTTTCCTCCTTCGCGTACACACTTTTTTTATGATTCCGAACCCATCTGTCTCACAAAATCGTCTAAAAGACCATTTAAACCAATACATCCCTTTTGTTTCTTTTCCTTATACATTCATTTTTTTCCACATTTTTGTACTCAAAACAACTTTCCTCCTTCGCGTACACACTGTTTTTATGATTCCAAACCCATCTGACTCACAAAACTGTCTAAAAAGCCATTTAAACCAATACCGCCCTCTTGTTTCTTTTCCTTATACATTTATTTTTTCCACGTTTCGGCACTCAAAACAACTTTCCTCCTTTGCGTACACACTGTTTTTATGATTCCGAACCTATCTGTCTCACAAAATCGTCTAAAAGACCATTTAAACCAATACGTCCCTTTTGTTTCTTTTCCTTATACATTCGTTTTTTCCACGTTTTTGCACTCAAAACAACATTCCTCCTTCTTGTACACACTTTTCTGATGATTCCGAACCTACCTGACTCACAAAACCGTCTAAAAGGCCATTTAAACCAATACCGCCCTTTTGTTTCTTTTCCTTATACATTCATTTTTTCCACGTTTTTCCAACTTTCCTCCTTCTCGTACACACTTTTTTTATGATTCCGAACCCACCTGACTCACAAAACCGTCTAAAAGACCATTTAAACCAATACCTCCCTTTTGTTTCTTTTCCTTATACATTCATTTTTTCCACGTTTTTGCATTCAAAACAACATTCCTCCTTCTTGTACACACTTTTCTGATGATTCCGAACCTACCTGACTCGCAAAACCGTCTAAAAGGCCATTTAAACCAATACCGCCCTTTTGTTTCTTTTCCTTATACATTCATTTTTTCCACGTTTTTCCAACTTTCCTCCTTCGCGTACACACTTTTTTTATGATTCCGAACCCACCTGACTCACAAAACCGTCTAAAAGACCATTTAAACCAATACCTCCCTTTTGTTTCTTTTCCTTATACATTCATTTTTTCCACGTTTTTGCACTCAAAACAACTTTCCTCCTTCGCGTACACACTTTTTTTATGATTCCGAACCCATCTGTCTCACAAAATCGTCTAAAAGACCATTTAAACCAATACATCCCTTTTGTTTCTTTTCCTTATACATTCATTTTTTTCCACGTTTTTGCACTCAAAACAACTTTCCTCCTCCGCGTACACACTGTTTTTAACATTCCAAACCCATCTGACTCACAAAACTGTCTAAAAAGCTATTTAAACCAATACCGCCCTTTTGTTTTTTTTCGTTATACATTAATTTTTTCCACGTTTCGGCACTCAAAACAACTTTAATCCTTCGCGTACACACTGTTTTTATGATTCCGAACCCATCTGTCTCACAAAATCGTCTAAAAGACCATTTAAACCAATACCTCCCTTTTGTTTCTTTTCCTTATACATTCATTTTTTCCACGTTTTTGCACTCAAAACAACTTTCCTCCTTCGCGTACACACTTTTTTTATGATTCCGAACCCATCTGTCTCACAAATCGTCTAAAAGACCATTTAAACCAATACATCCCTTTTGTTTCTTTTCCTTATATTCATTTTTTTCCACGTTTTTGCACTCAAAACAACTTTCCTCCTCCGCGTACACACTGTTTTTAACATTCCAAACCCATCTGACTCACAAAACTGTCTAAAAAGCTATTTAAACCAATACCGCCCTTTTGTTTTTTTTCGTTATACATTAATTTTTTCCACGTTTCGGCACTCAAAACAACTTTAATTCTTCGCGTACACACTGTTTTTATGATTCCGAACCCATCTGTCTCACAAAATCGTCTAAAAGACCATTTAAACCAACACGTCCCTTTTGTTTCTTTTTCTTATACATTCGTTTTTTCCACGTTTTTGCACTCAAAACAACATTCCTCCTTCTTGTACACACTTTTCTGATGATTCCGAACCTACCTGACTCACAAAACCGTCTAAAAGGCCATTTAAACCAATACCGCCCTTTTGTTTCTTTTCCTTATACATTCATTTTTTTCACGTTTCGGCACTCAAAACATCTTTCCACATTCGCGTACACACTGCTTTTATGATTTCGAACCCATCTGTCTCACAAAATCGTCTAAAAGACCATTTAAACCAATACCTCCCTTTTGTTTCTTTTCCTTATACATTCATTTTTTCACGTTTTTGCACTCAAAACAATTTTCCTCCTTCGCGTACACACTTTTTTTATGATTCCGAACCCATCTGACTCACAAAATCGTTAAAAAGGCCATTTAAACCAATACCGCCCTTTTGTTTCTTATACATTCATTTTTTTCACGTTTTTCCAACTTTCCTCCTTCTCGTACACACTTTTTTTATGAATCCGAACCCACCTGACTCACAAAACCGTCTAAAAGACCATTTAAACCAATACCGCCCTTTTGTTTCTTTTCATTATACATTTATTTTTTTCACGTTTCGGCAATCAAAACATCTTTCCACATTCGCGTACACACTGCTTTTATGATTTCGAACCCATCTGTCTCACAAAATCGTCTAAAAGACCATTTAAACCAATACCTCCCTTTTGTTTCTTTTCCTTATACATTCATTTTTTCACGTTTTTGCACTCAAAACAATTTTCCTCCTTTGCGTACACACTTTTTTATGATTCCGAACCCATCTGACTCACAAAATCGTTAAAAAGGCCATTTAAACCAATACCGCAATTTTGTTTCTTTTTCTTATACATTCGTTTTTTCCACGTTTTTGCACTCAAAACAACATTCCTCCTTCTTGTACACACTTTTCTGATGATTCCGAACCTACCTGACTCACAAAACCGTCTAAAAGGCCATTTAAACCAATACCGCCCTTTTGTTTCTTTTCCTTATACATTCATTTTTTCCACGTTTCGGCACTCAAAACAACTTTCCTCCTTTGCGTACACACTGTTTTTATGATTCCGAACCCATCTGTCTCACAAAATCGTCTAAAAGACCATTTAAACCAATACCTCCCTTTTGTTTCTTTTCGTTATACATTAATTTTTTCCACGTTTTTGCACTCAAAACAACTTTCCTCCTTCGCGTACACACTGTTTTTATGATTCCGAACCCATCTGTCTCACAAAATCGTCTAAAAGACCATTTAAACCAATACGTCCCTTTTGTTTCTTTTCCTTATACATTCGTTTTTTCCACGTTTTTGCACTCAAAACAACATTCCTCCTTCTTGTACACACTTTTCTGATGATTCCGAACCTACCTGACTCACAAAACCGTCTAAAAGGCCATTTAAACCAATACCGCCCTTTTGTTTCTTTTCCTTATACATTCATTTTTTCCACGTTTTTCCAACTTTCCTCCTGTACGGAAAGTTGGTCTTTTAGACACGTACCACACTTTTTTTATGATTCCGAACCCACCTGACTCACAAAACCGTCTAAAAGACCATTTAAACCAATACCTCCCTTTTGTTTCTTTTCCTTATACATTCATTTTTTCCACGTTTTTGCATTCAAAACAACATTCCTCCTTCTTGTACACACTTTTCTGATGATTCCGAACCTACCTGACTCGGTACATTCATTTTTTCCACGTTTTTCCAACTTTCCTCCTGTACGGAAAGTTGGTCTTTTAGACACGTACCACACTTTTTTTATGATTCCGAACCCACCTGACTCACAAAACCGTCTAAAAGACCATTTAAACCAATACCTCCCTTTTGTTTCTTTTCCTTATACATTCATTTTTTCCACGTTTTTGCATTCAAAACAACATTCCTCCTTCTTGTACACACTTTTCTGATGATTCCGAACCTACCTGACTCGCAAAACCGTCTAAAAGGCCATTTAAACCAATACCGCCCTTTTGTTTCTTTTCCTTATACATTCATTTTTTCCACGTTTTTCCAACTTTCCTCCTTCGCGTACACACTTTTTTTATGATTCCGAACCCACCTGACTCACAAAACCGTCTAAAAGACCATTTAAACCAATACCTCCCTTTTGTTTCTTTTCCTTATACATTCATTTTTTCCACGTTTTTGCACTCAAAACAACTTTCCTCCTTCGCGTACACACTTTTTTTATGATTCCGAACCCATCTGTCTCACAAAATCTTCTAAAAGACCATTTAAACCAATACATCCCTTTTGTTTCTTTTCCTTATACATTCATTTTTTTCCACGTTTTTGCACTCAAAACAACTTTCCTCCTCCGCGTACACACTGTTTTTAACATTCCAAACACATCTGACTCACAAAACTGTCTAAAAAGCTATTTAAACCAATACCGCCCTTTTGTTTTTTTTCGTTATACATTAATTTTTTCCACGTTTCGGCACTCAAAACAACTTTAATCCTTCGGCTTACACACTGTTTTTATGATTCCGAACCCATCTGTCTCACAAAATCGTCTAAAAGACCATTTAAACCAATACGTCCCTTTTGTTTCTTTTTCTTATACATTCGTTTTTTCCAAGTTTTTGCACTCAAAACAACATTCCTCCTTCTTGTACACACTTTTCTGATGATTCCGAACCTACCTGACTCACAAAACCGTCTAAAAGGCCATTTAAACCAATACCGCCCTTTTGTTTCTTTTCCTTATACATTCATTTTTTTCACGTTTCGGCACTCAAAACATCTTTCCACATTCGCGTACACACTGCTTTTATGATTTCGAACCCATCTGTCTCACAAAATCGTCTAAAAGACCATTTAAACCAATACCTCCCTTTTGTTTCTTTTCCTGATACATTCATTTTTTCACGTTTTTGCACTCAAAACAATTTTCCTCCTTCGCGTACACACTTTTTTTATGATTCCGAACCCATCTGACTCACAAAATCGTTAAAAAGGCCATTTAAACCAATACCGCCCTTTTGTTTCTTTTCCTTATACATTCATTTTTTCCACGTTTTTCCAACTTTCCTCCTTCTCGTACACACTTTTTTTATGAATCCGAACCCACCTGACTCACAAAACCGTCTAAAAGACCATTTAAACCAATACCGCCCTTTTGTTTCTTTTCATTATACATTTATTTTTTTCACGTTTCGGCACTCAAAACATCTTTCCACATTCGCGTACACACTGCTTTTATGATTTCGAACCCATCTGTCTCACAAAATCGTCTAAAAGACCATTTAAACCAATACCTCCCTTTTGTTTCTTTTCCTTATACATTCATTTTTTCACGTTTTTGCACTCAAAACAATTTTCCTCCTTCGCGTACACACTTTTTTTATGATTCCGAACCCATCTGACTCACAAAATCGTTAAAAAGGCCATTTAAACCAATACCGCAATTTTGTTTCTTTTTCTTATACATTCGTTTTTTCCACGTTTTTGCACTCAAAACAATATTCCTCCTTCTTGTACACACTTTTCTGATGATTCCGAACCTACCTGACTCACAAAACCGTCTAAAAGGCCATTTAAACCAATACCGCCCTTTTGTTTCTTTTCCTTATACATTCATTTTTTCCACGTTTTTGCACTCAAAACAATTTTCCTCCTTCGCGTACACACTTTTTTTATGATTCCGAACCCATCTGACTCACAAAATCGTTAAAAAGGCCATTTAAACCAATACCGCCCTTTTGTTTCTTTTCCTTATACATTCATTTTTTCCACATTTTTGTAGTCAAAACAACTTTCCTCCTTCGCGTACACACTGTTTTTATGATTCCGAACCCACTTGACGCACAAAAACCGTCTAAAAGGCCATTTAAACCAATACCGCCCATTTGTTTCTTTTCCTTATACATTCATTTTTTCCACATTTTTGTACTCAAAACAACTTTCCTCCTTTGCGTACACACTGTTTTTATGATTCCGAACCCATCTGTCTCACAAAATCGTCTAAAAGACCATTTAAACCAATACCTCCCTTTTGTTTCTTTTCGTTATACATTAATTTTTTCCACGTTTTTGCACTCAAAACAACTTTCCTCCTTCGCGTACACACTGTTTTTATGATTCCGAACCCATCTGTCTCACAAAATCGTCTAAAAGACCATTTAAACCAATACGTCCCTTTTGTTTCTTTTCCTTATACATTCGTTTTTTCCACGTTTTTGCACTCAAAACAACATTCCTCCTTCTTGTACACACTTTTCTGATGATTCCGAACCTACCTGACTCACAAAACCGTCTAAAAGGCCATTTAAACCAATACCGCCCTTTTGTTTCTTTTCCTTATACATTCATTTTTTCCACGTTTTTCCAACTTTCCTCCTTCTCGTACACACTTTTTTTATGATTCCGAACCCACCTGACTCACAACTCGCAAAACCATCTAAAAGGCCATTTAAACCAATACCGCCCTTTTGTTTCTTTTCCTTATACATTCATTTTTTCCACGTTTTTCCAACTTTCCTCCTTCGCGTACACACTTTTTTTAAGATTCCGAACCCACCTGACTCACAAAACCGTCTAAAAGACCATTTAAACCAATACCTCCCTTTTGTTTCTTTTAATTATACATTCATTTTTTCCACGTTTTTGCACTCAAAACAACTTTCCTCCTTCGCGTACACACGTTTTTTATGATTCCGAACCCATCTGTCTCACAAAATCGTCTAAAAGACCATTTAAACCAATACATCCCTTTTGTTTCTTTTCCTTATACATTCATTTTTTTCCACGTTTTTGCACTCAAAACAACTTTCCTCCTCCGCGTACACACTGTTTTTAACATTCCAAACCCATCTGACTCACAAAACTGTCTAAAAAGCTATTTAAACCAATACCGCCCTTTTGTTTTTTTTCGTTATACATTAATTTTTTCCACGTTTCGGCACTCAAAACAACTTTAATCCTTCGCGTACACACTGTTTTTATGATTCCGAACCCATCTGTCTCACAAAATCGTCTAAAAGACCATTTAAACCAATACCTCCCTTTTGTTTCTTTTCCTTATACATTCATTTTTTCCACGTTTTTGCACTCAAAACAACTTTCCTCCTTCGCGTACACACTTTTTTTATGATTCCGAACCCATCTGTCTCACAAATCGTCTAAAAGACCATTTAAACCAATACATCCCTTTTGTTTCTTTTCCTTATATTCATTTTTTTCCACGTTTTTGCACTCAAAACAACTTTCCTCCTCCGCGTACACACTGTTTTTAACATTCCAAACCCATCTGACTCACAAAACTGTCTAAAAAGCTATTTAAACCAATACCGCCCTTTTGTTTTTTTTCGTTATACATTAATTTTTTCCACGTTTCGGCACTCAAAACAACTTTAATCCTTCGCGTACACACTGTTTTTATGATTCCGAACCCATCTGTCTCACAAAATCGTCTAAAAGACCATTTAAACCAATACGTCCCTTTTCTTTCTTTTTCTTATACATTCGTTTTTTCCACGTTTTTGCACTCAAAACAACATTCCTCCTTCTTGTACACACTTTTCTGATGATTCCGAACCTACCTGACTCACAAAACCGTCTAAAAGGCCATTTAAACCAATACCGCCCTTTTGTTTCTTTTCCTTATACATTCATTTTTTCCACGTTTTTCCAACTTTCCTCCTGTACGGAAAGTTGGTCTTTTAGACACGTACCACACTTTTTTTATGATTCCGAACCCACCTGACTCACAAAACCGTCTAAAAGACCATTTAAACCAATACCTCCCTTTTGTTTCTTTTCCTTATACATTCATTTTTTCCACGTTTTTGCATTCAAAACAACATTCCTCCTTCTTGTACACACTTTTCTGATGATTCCGAACCTACCTGACTCGCAAAACCGTCTAAAAGGCCATTTAAACCAATACCGCCCTTTTGTTTCTTTTCCTTATACATTCATTTTTTCCACGTTTTTCCAACTTTCCTCCTTCGCGTACACACTTTTTTTATGATTCCGAACCCACCTGACTCACAAAACCGTCTAAAAGACCATTTAAACCAATACCTCCCTTTTGTTTCTTTTCCTTATACATTCATTTTTTCCACGTTTTTGCACTCAAAACAACTTTCCTCCTTCGCGTACACACTTTTTTTATGATTCCGAACCCATCTGTCTCACAAAATCTTCTAAAAGACCATTTAAACCAATACATCCCTTTTGTTTCTTTTCCTTATACATTCATTTTTTTTCACGTTTTTGCACTCAAAACAACTTTCCTCCTCCGCGTACACACTGTTTTTAACATTCCAAACCCATCTGTCTCACAAAATCGTCTAAAAGACCATTTAAACCAATACGTCCCTTTTGTTTCTTTTTCTTATACATTCGTTTTTTCCAAGTTTTTGCACTCAAAACAACATTCCTCCTTCTTGTACACACTTTTCTGATGATTCCGAACCTACCTGACTCACAAAACCGTCTAAAAGGCCATTTAAACCAATACCGCCCTTTTGTTTCTTTTCCTTATACATTCATTTTTTTCACGTTTCGGCACTCAAAACATCTTTCCACATTCGCGTACACACTGCTTTTATGATTTCGAACCCATCTGTCTCACAAAATCGTCTAAAAGACCATTTAAACCAATACCTCCCTTTTGTTTCTTTTCCTGATACATTCATTTTTTCACGTTTTTGCACTCAAAACAATTTTCCTCCTTCGCGTACACACTTTTTTTATGATTCCGAACCCATCTGACTCACAAAATCGTTAAAAAGGCCATTTAAACCAATACCGCCCTTTTGTTTCTTTTCCTTATACATTCATTTTTTCCACGTTTTTCCAACTTTCCTCCTTCTCGTACACACTTTTTTTATGAATCCGAACCCACCTGACTCACAAAACCGTCTAAAAGACCATTTAAACCAATACCGCCCTTTTGTTTCTTTTCATTATACATTTATTTTTTTCACGTTTCGGCACTCAAAACATCTTTCCACATTCGCGTACACACTGCTTTTATGATTTCGAACCCATCTGTCTCACAAAATCGTCTAAAAGACCATTTAAACCAATACCTCCCTTTTGTTTCTTTTCCTTATACATTCATTTTTTCACGTTTTTGCACTCAAAACAATTTTCCTCCTTCGCGTACACACTTTTTTTATGATTCCGAACCCATCTGACTCACAAAATCGTTAAAAAGGCCATTTAAACCAATACCGCAATTTTGTTTCTTTTTCTTATACATTCGTTTTTTCCACGTTTTTGCACTCAAAACAATATTCCTCCTTCGCGTACACACTTTTTTTATGATTCCGAACCCATCTGACTCACAAAATCGTTAAAAAGGCCATTTAAACCAATACCGCCCTTTTGTTTCTTTTCCTTATACATTCATTTTTTCCACGTTTTTCCAACTTTCCTCCTTCTCGTACACACTGTTTTTATGATTCCGAACCCACTTGACGCACAAAAACCGTCTAAAAGGCCATTTAAACCAATACCGCCCATTTGTTTCTTTTCCTTATACATTCATTTTTTCCACATTTTTGTACTCAAAACAACTTTCCTCCTTTGCGTACACACTGTTTTTATGATTCCGAACCCATCTGTCTCACAAAATCGTCTAAAAGACCATTTAAACCAATACCTCCCTTTTGTTTCTTTTCGTTATACATTAATTTTTTCCACGTTTTTGCACTCAAAACAACTTTCCTCCTTCGCGTACACACTGTTTTTATGATTCCGAACCCATCTGTCTCACAAAATCGTCTAAAAGACCATTTAAACCAATACGTCCCTTTTGTTTCTTTTCCTTATACATTCGTTTTTTCCACGTTTTTGCACTCAAAACAACATTCCTCCTTCTTGTACACACTTTTCTGATGATTCCGAACCTACCTGACTCACAAAACCGTCTAAAAGGCCATTTAAACCAATACCGCCCTTTTGTTTCTTTTCCTTATACATTCATTTTTTCCACGTTTTTCCAACTTTCCTCCTTCGCGTACACACTTTTTTTAAGATTCCGAACCCACCTGACTCACAAAACCGTCTAAAAGACCATTTAAACCAATACCTCCCTTTTGTTTCTTTTAATTATACATTCATTTTTTCCACGTTTTTGCACTCAAAACAACTTTCCTCCTTCGCGTACACACGTTTTTTATGATTCCGAACCCATCTGTCTCACAAAATCGTCTAAAAGACCATTTAAACCAATACATCCCTTTTGTTTCTTTTCCTTATACATTCATTTTTTTCCACGTTTTTGCACTCAAAACAACTTTCCTCCTCCGCGTACACACTGTTTTTAACATTCCAAACCCATCTGACTCACAAAACTGTCTAAAAAGCTATTTAAACCAATACCGCCCTTTTGTTTTTTTTCGTTATACATTAATTTTTTCCACGTTTCGGCACTCAAAACAACTTTAATCCTTCGCGTACACACTGTTTTTATGATTCCGAACCCATCTGTCTCACAAAATCGTCTAAAAGACCATTTAAACCAATACCTCCCTTTTGTTTCTTTTTCTTATACATTCATTTTTTCCACGTTTCGGCACTCAAAACAACTTTAATCCTTCGCGTACACACTGTTTTTATGATTCCGAACCCATCTGTCTCACAAAATCGTCTAAAAGACCATTTAAACCAATACGTCCCTTTTCTTTCTTTTTCTTATACATTCGTTTTTTCCACGTTTTTGCACTCAAAACAACATTCCTCCTTCTTGTACACACTTTTCTGATGATTCCGAACCTACCTGACTCACAAAACCGTCTAAAAGGCCATTTAAACCAATACCGCCCTTTTGTTTCTTTTCCTTATACATTCATTTTTTTCACGTTTCGGCACTCAAAACATCTTTCCACATTCGCGTACACACTGCTTTTATGATTTCGAACCCATCTGTCTCACAAAATCGTCTAAAATACCATTTAAACCAATACCTCCCTTTTGTTTCTTTTCCTGATACATTCATTTTTTCACGTTTTTGCACTCAAAACAATTTTCCTCCTTCGCGTACACACTTTTTTTATGATTCCGAACCCATCTGACTCACAAAATCGTTAAAAAGGCCATTTAAACCAATACCGCCCTTTTGTTTCTTTTCCTTATACATTCATTTTTTCCACGTTTTTCCAACTTTCCTCCTTCTCGTACACACTTTTTTTATGAATCCGAACCCACCTGACTCACAAAACCGTCTAAAAGGCCATTTAAACCAATACCGCCCTTTTGTTTCTTTTCCTTATACATTCATTTTTTTCACGTTTCGGCACTCAAAACATCTTTCCACATTCGCGTACACACTGCTTTTATGATTTCGAACCCATCTGTCTCACAAAATCGTCTAAAAGACCATTTAAACCAATACCTCCCTTTTGTTTCTTTTCCTGATACATTCATTTTTTCACGTTTTTGCACTCAAAACAATTTTCCTCCTTCGCGTACACACTTTTTTTATGATTCCGAACCCATCTGACTCACAAAATCGTTAAAAAGGCCATTTAAACCAATACCGCCCTTTTGTTTCTTTTCCTTATACATTCATTTTTTCCACGTTTTTCCAACTTTCCTCCTTCTCGTACACACTTTTTTTATGATTCCGAACCCACTTGACGCACAAAAACCGTCTAAAAGGCCATTTAAACCAATACCGCCCATTTGTTTCTTTTCCTTATACATTCATTTTTTCCACATTTTTGTACTCAAAACAACTTTCCTCCTTTGCGTACACACTGTTTTTATGATTCCGAACCCATCTGTCTCACAAAATCGTCTAAAAGACCATTTAAACCAATACCTCCCTTTTGTTTCTTTTCGTTATACATTAATTTTTTCCACGTTTTTGCACTCAAAACAACATTCCTCCTTCTTGTACACACTTTTCTGATGATTCCGAACCTACCTGACTCACAAAACCGTCTAAAAGGCCATTTAAACCAATACCGCCCTTTTGTTTCTTTTCCTTATACATTCATTTTTTCCACGTTTTTCCAACTTTCCTCCTTCTCGTACACACTTTTTTTATGATTCCGAACCCACCTGACTCACAACTCGCAAAACCATCTAAAAGGCCATTTAAACCAATACCGCCCTTTTGTTTCTTTTCCTTATACATTCATTTTTTCCACGTTTTTCCAACTTTCCTCCTTCGCGTACACACTTTTTTTATGATTCCGAACCCACCTGACTCACAAAACCGTCTAAAAGACCATTTAAACCAATACCTCCCTTTTGTTTCTTTTAATTATACATTCATTTTTTCCACGTTTTTGCACTCAAAACAACTTTCCTCCTTCGCGTACACACGTTTTTTATGATTCCGAACCCATCTGTCTCACAAAATCGTCTAAAAGACCATTTAAACCAATACATCCCTTTTGTTTCTTTTCCTTATACATTCATTTTTTTCCACGTTTTTGCACTCAAAACAACTTTCCTCCTCCGCGTACACACTGTTTTTAACATTCCAAACCCATCTGACTCACAAAACTGTCTAAAAAGCTATTTAAACCAATACCGCCCTTTTGTTTTTTTTCGTTATACATTAATTTTTTCCACGTTTCGGCACTCAAAACAACTTTAATCCTTCGCGTACACACTGTTTTTATGATTCCGAACCCATCTGTCTCACAAAATCGTCTAAAAGACCATTTAAACCAATACGTCCCTTTTGTTTCTTTTTCTTATACATTCGTTTTTTCCACGTTTTTGCACTTAAAACAACATTCCTCCTTCTTGTACACACTTTTCTGATGATTCCGAACCTACCTGACTCACAAAACCGTCTAAAAGGCCATTTAAACCAATACCGCCCTTTTGTTTCTTTTCCTTATACATTCATTTTTTTCACGTTTCGGCACTCAAAACATCTTTCCACATTCGCGTACACACTGCTTTTATGATTTCGAACCCATCTGTCTCACAAAATCGTCTAAAAGACCATTTAAACCAATACCTCCCTTTTGTTTCTTTTCCTTATACATTCATTTTTTCACGTTTTTGCACTCAAAACAATTTTCCTCCTTCGCGTACACACTTTTTTTATGATTCCGAACCCATCTGACTCACAAAATCGTTAAAAAGGCCATTTAAACCAATACCGCCCTTTTGTTTCTTTTCCTTATACATTCATTTTTTCCACGTTTTTCCAACTTTCCTCCTTCTCGTACCCCCTTTTTATGAATCCGAACCCACCTGACTCACAAAACCGTCTAAAAGACCATTTAAACCAATACCGCCCTTTTGTTTCTTTTCATTATACATTTATTTTTTTCACGTTTCGGCACTCAAAACATCTTTCCACATTCGCGTACACACTGCTTTTATGATTTCGAACCCATCTATCTCACAAAATCGTCTAAAAGACCATTTAAACCAATACCTCCCTTTTGTTTCTTTTCCTTATACATTCATTTTTTCACGTTTTTGCACTCAAAACAATTTTCCTCCTTCGCGTACACACTTTTTTTATGATTCCGAACCCATCTGACTCACAAAATCGTTAAAAAGGCCATTTAAACCAATACCGCAATTTTGTTTCTTTTTCTTATACATTCGTTTTTTCCACGTTTTTGCACTCAAAACAACATTCCTCCTTCTTGTACACACTTTTCTGATGATTCCGAACCTACCTGACTCACAAAACCGTCTAAAAGGCCATTTAAACCAATACCGCCCTTTTGTTTCTTTTCCTTATACATTCATTTTTTCCACGTTTTTGCACTAAAAACAATTTTCCTCCTTCGCGTACACACTTTTTTTATGATTCCGAACCCATCTGACTCACAAAATCGTTAAAAAGGCCATTTAAACCAATACCGCCCTTTTGTTTCTTTTCCTTATACATTCATTTTTTCCACGTTTTTCCAACTTTCCTCCTTCTCGTACACACTTTTTTTATGAATCCGAACCCACTTGACTCACAAAAACCGTCTAAAAGGCCATTTAAACCAATACCGCCCATTTGTTTCTTTTCCTTATACATTCATTTTTTCCACATTTTTGTACTTAAAACAACTTTCCTCCTTCGCGTACACACTGTTTTTATGATTCCGAACCCATCTTACTCACAAAACTGTCTAAAAAGCCATTTAAACCAATACCGCCCTCTTGTTTCTTTTCCTTATACATTTATTTTTTCCACGTTTCGGCACTCAAAACAACTTTCCTCCTTTGCGTACACACTGTTTTTATGATTCCGAACCCATCTGTCTCACAAAATCGTCTAAAAGACCATTTAAACCAATACATCCCTTTTGTTTCTTTTCCTTATACATTCATTTTTTTCCACGTTTTTGCACTCAAAACAACTTTCCTCCTCCGCGTACACACTGTTTTTAACATTCGAAACCCATCTTACTCACAAAACTGTCTAAAAAGCCATTTAAACCAATACCGCCCTCTTGTTTCTTTTCCTTATACATTTATTTTTTCCACGTTTCGGCACTCAAAACAACTTTCCTCCTTTGCGTACACACTGTTTTTATGATTCCGAACCCATCTGTCTCACAAAATCGTCTAAAAGACCATTTAAACCAATACGTCCCTTTTGTTTCTTTTTCTTATACATTCGTTTTTTCCACGTTTTTGCACTCAAAACAACATTCCTCCTTCTTGTACACACTTTTCTGATGATTCCGAACCTACCTGACTCACAAAACCGTCTAAAAGGCCATTTAAACCAATACCGCCCTTTTGTTTCTTTTCCTTATACATTCATTTTTTTCACGTTTCGGCACTCAAAACATCTTTCCACATTCGCGTACACACTGCTTTTATGATTTCGAACCCATCTGTCTCACAAAATCGTCTAAAAGACCATTTAAACCAATACCTCCCTTTTGTTTCTTTTCCTTATACATTCATTTTTTCACGTTTTTGCACTCAAAACAATTTTCCTCCTTCGCGTACACACTTTTTTTATGATTCCGAACCCATCTGACTCACAAAATCGTTAAAAAGGCCATTTAAACCAATACCGCCCTTTTGTTTCTTTTCCTTATACATTCATTTTTTCCACGTTTTTCCAACTTTCCTCCTTCTCGTACACACTTTTTTTATGAATCCGAACCCACCTGACTCACAAAACCGTCTAAAAGACCATTTAAACCAATACCGCCCTTTTGTTTCTTTTCATTATACATTTAATTTTTTCACGTTTCGGCACTCAAAACATCTTTCCACATTCGCGTACACACTGCTTTTACGATTTCGAACCCATCTGTCTCACAAAATCGTTAAAAAGGCCATTTAAACCAATACCGCAATTTTATTTCTTTTTCTTATACATTCGTTTTTTCCACGTTTTTGCACTCAAAACAACATTCCTCCTTCTTGTACACACTTTTCTGATGATTCCGAACCTATCTGACTCACAAAACCGTCTAAAAGGCCATTTAAACCAATACCGCCCTTTTGTTTCTTTTCCTTATACATTCATTTTTTCCACGTTTTTCCAACTTTCCTCCTTCTCGTACACACTTTTTTTATGAATCCGAACCCACTTGACTCACAAAAACCGTCTAAAAGGCCATTTAAACCAATACCGCCCATTTGTTTCTTTTCCTTATACATTCATTTTTTCCACATTTTTGTACTCAAAACAACTTTCCTCCTTCGCGTACACACTGTTTTTATGATTCCGAACCCATCTTACTCACAAAACTGTCTAAAAAGCCATTTAAACCAATACCGCCCTCTTGTTTCTTTTCCTTATACATTTATTTTTTCCACGTTTCGGCACTCAAAACAACTTTCCTCCTTTGCGTACACACTGTTTTTATGATTCCGAACCCATCTGTCTCACAAAATCGTCTAAAAGACCATTTAAACCAATACCTCCCTTTTGTTTCTTTTCGTTATACATTAATTTTTTCCACGTTTTTGCACTCAAAACAACTTTCCTCCTTCGCGTACACACTGTTTTTATGATTCCGAACCCATCTGTCTCACAAAATCGTCTAAAAGACCATTTAAACCAATACGTCCCTTTTGTTTCTTTTCCTTATACATTCGTTTTTTCCACGTTTTTGCACTCAAAACAACATTCCTCCTTCTTGTACACACTTTTCTGATGATTCCGAACCTACCTGACTCACAAAACCGTCTAAAAGGCCATTTAAACCAATACCGCCCTTTTGTTTCTTTTCCTTATACATTCATTTTTTCCACGTTTTTCCAACTTTCCTCCTTCTCGTACACACTTTTTTTATGATTCCGAACCCACCTGACTCACAAAACCGTCTAAAAGACCATTTAAACCAATACCTCCCTTTTGTTTCTTTTCCTTATACATTCATTTTTTCCACGTTTTTGCATTCAAAACAACATTCCTCCTTCTTGTACACACTTTTCTGATGTTTCCGAACCTACCTGACTCGCAAAACCGTCTAAAAGGCCATTTAAACCAATACCGCCCTTTTGTTTCTTTTCCTTATACATTCATTTTTTCCACGTTTTTCCAACTTTTCTCCTTCTCGTACAAACTTTTTTTATGATTCCGAACCCACCTGACTCACAAAACCGTCTAAAAGACCATTTAAACCAATACCTCCCTTTTGTTTCTTTTCCTTATACATTCATTTTTTCCACGTTTTTGCACTCAAAACAACTTTCCTCCTTCGCGTACACACTTTTTTATGATTCCGAACCCATCTGTCTCACAAAATCGTCTAAAAGACCATTTAAACCAATACATCCCTTTTGTTTCTTTTCCTTATACATTCATTTTTTTCCACGTTTTTGCACTCAAAACAACATTCCTCCTTCTTGTACACACTTTTCTGATGATTCCGAACCTACCTGACTCACAAAACCGTCTAAAAGGCCATTTAAACCAATACCGCCCTTTTGTTTCTTTTCCTTATACATTCATTTTTTTCACGTTTCGGCACTCAAAACATCTTTCCACATTCGCGTACACACTGCTTTTATGATTTCGAACGCATCTGTCTCACAAAATCGTCTAAAAGACCATTTAAACCAATAACTTCCTTTTGTTTTTTTTCCTTATACATTCATTTTTTCACGTTTTTGCACTCAAAACAATTTTCCTCCTTCGCGTACACACTTTTTTTATGATTCCGAACCCATCTGACTCACAAAATCGTTAAAAAGGCCATTTAAACCAATACCGCCCTTTTGTTTCTTTTCCTTATACATTCATTTTTTCCACGTTTTTCCAACTTTCCTCCTTCTCGTACACACTTTTTTTATGATTCCGAACCCACCTGACTCACAAAACCGTCTAAAAGACCATTTAAACCAATACCTCCCTTTTGTTTCTTTTCCTTATACATTCATTTTTTCCACGTTTTTGCACTCAAAACAACTTTCCTCCTTCGCGTACACACTTTTTTTATGATTCCGAACCCACCTGACTCACAAAACCGTCTAAAAGACCATTTAAACCAATACCTCCCTTTTGTTTCTTTTCCTTATACATTCATTTTTTCCACGTTTTTGCACTCAAAACAACTTTCCTCCTTCGCGTACACACTTTTTTTATGATTCCGAACCCATCTGTCTCACAAAATCGTCTAAAAGACCATTTAAACCAATACATCCCTTTTGATTCTTTTCCTTATACATTCATTTTTTTCCACGTTTTTGCACTCAAAACAACTTTCCTCCTCCGCGTACACACTGTTTTTAACATTCCAAACCCATCTGACTCACAAAACTGTCTAAAAAGCTATTTAAACCAATACCGCCCTTTTGTTTTTTTTCGTTATACATTAATTTTTTCCACGTTTCGGCACTCAAAACAACTTTAATCCTTCGCGTACACACTGTTTTTATGATTCCGAACCCATCTGTCTCACAAAATCGTCTAAAAGACCATTTAAACCAATACGTCCCTTTTGTTTCTTTTTCTTATACATTCGTTTTTTCCACGTTTTTGCACTCAAAACAACATTCCTCCTTCTTGTACACACTTTTCTGATGATTCCGAACCTACCTGACTCACAAAACCGTCTAAAAGGCCATTTAAACCAATACCGCCCTTTTGTTTCTTTTCCTTATACATTCATTTTTTTCACGTTTCGGCCCTCAAAACATCTTTTCACATTCGCGTACACACTGCTTTTATGATTTCGAACCCATCTGTCTCACAAAATCGTTAAAAAGGCCATTTAAACCAATACCGCCCTTCTTTCTTTTCCTTATACATTCATTTTTTCCACGTTTTTGCACTCAAAACAACTTTCCTCCTTCGCGTGCACACTGATTTTAAGATTCCGAACCCACCCGACTCATAAAACCGTCTAAAAGGCCATTTAAACTAATACCGCCCTTATGTTTCTTTTCCTTATACATTTATTTTTTCCACGTTTTTGCACTCAAAACAACTTTCCTCCTTCGCCTACACACTGATTTTAAGATTCCGAGCCCATCTGACTCACAAAACTGTCTAAAAAGCCATTTAAACCAATACCGCCCTTTTGTTTCTTTTAATTACGCATTGATTTTTCCCACGTTTTTGCACTCAAAACAACTTTCCTCCTTCGCGTACACACTTTTTTTATGATTCCGAACAAATATGACTCACAAAATCGTTAAAAAGGCCATTTAAACCAATACCGCCCTTTTGTTTCTTTTCCTTATACATTCACTTTTTCTACGTTTTTCCAACTTTCCTCCTTTTCGTACACACTTTTTAAGATTCCGAACCCATCTGACTGTGTCTAAAAAGCCATTTAAACCAATACCGCCCTTTTGTTTCTTTTCCTTATGCATTCATTTTTTTCACGTTTTTGCACTCAAAACAACTTTCCTCCGCGTACACACTTTTTTTATGATTCCGAATCCATCTGTCTCACAAAATTGTCTAAAAGACCATTTAAACCAATACCTCCCTTTTGTTTCTTTTCCTTATAGATTCATTTTTTCCACGTTTTTGCACTCAAAACAACTTTCCTCCTTCGCGTACACACTGTTTTTAAGATTCCAAACCCATCTGACTCACAAAACTGTCTAAAAAGCCATTTAAACCAATACCGCCCTTTTTTTTTCTTTTCCTTATACTTTCATTTTTTCCACGTTTTTGCACTCAAAACAATTTTCCTTCTTCACGTACACAATTTTTTTATGATTCCGAACCCATCTGATTCACAAAATCGTTAAAAAGGCCATTTAAACCAATACCGCCCTTTTGTTTCTTTTCCTTATACATTCATTTTTTCCACGTTTTTGCACTCAAAACAACTTTCCTCTTTCGGGTATACACTTTTTTTATGATTCCGAACCCATCTGTCTCACAAAATCGTCTAAAAGACCATTTAAACCAATACCTCCCTTTTGTTTCTTTTCCTTATACATTCATTTTTTCCAAATTTTTGCACTCAAAACAACTTTCCTCCTTCGCGTACACACTGTTTTTAAGATTCCAAACCCATCTGACTCACAAAACTGTCTAAAAAGCCATTTAAACCAATACCACCCTTTTGTTTCTTTTCCTTATACATTCAATTTTTTCCACGTTTTTGCAATCAAAAACACTTTCCTCCGCGTACACACTTTTTTATGATTCCGAACCCATCTGTCTCACAAAATCGTCTAAAAGACCATTTAAACCAATACCTCCCTTTTGTTTCTTTTCCTTATAGATTCATTTTTTCCACGTTTTTGCACTCAAAACAACTTTCCTCCTTCGCGTACACACTGTTTTTAAGATTCCCAACCCATCTGACTCACAAAACTGTCTAAAAAGCCATTTAAACCAATACCGCCCTTTTGTTTCTTTTCCTTATACATTCATTTTTTCCACGTTTTTCCAACTTTCCTCCTTCTCGTACACACTTTTTTTATGAATCCGAACCCACCTGACTCACAAAACCGTCTAAAAGGCCATTTAAACTAATACCGCCCATTTGTTTCTTTTCCTTATACATTCATTTTTCTTACGTTTTTGCACTCAAGACAACTTTCGTCCTTCGCGTACACACCGTTTTTATGATTCCGAACCCATCTGACTCACAAAATCGTCTAAAAGACCATTTAAACCCATACCACCCTTTTGTTTCTTTTCCTTAGACATTCATTTTTTCCACGTTTTTGCACTCAAAACAACATTCCTCCTTCTCGTACACACTTTTTTTATGATTTCGAACCCACCTGACACATAAAACCGTCTAAAAGACCATTTAAACCAATACCTCCCTTTTGTTTCTTTTCCTTATACATTCATTTTTTCCACGTTTTTGCACTCAAAACAACTTTCGTCCTTCGCGTACACACCGTTTTTATGATTCCGAACCCATCTGACTCACAAAATCGTCTAAAAGACCATTTAAACCCATACCACCCTTTTGTTTCTTTTCCTTAGACATTCATTTTTTCCACGTTTTTGCACTCAAAACAACATTCCTCCTTCTCGTACACACTTTTTTTATGATTTCGAACCCACCTGACACATAAAACTGTCTAAAAAGCCATTTAAACCAATACCGCCCTTTTGATTCTTTTCCTTATACATTCATTTTTTCCACGTTTTTGCACTCAAAACAATTTTCCTCCTTCGCGTACACAATTTTTTTATGATTCCGAAACCACCTGTCTCACAAAATCGTTAAAAAGGCCATTTAAACCAATACCGCCCTTTTGTTTCTTTTCCTTATACATTCATTTTTTCCACGTTTTTCCAACTTTCCTCCTTCTCGTACACACTTTTTTTAAGAATCCGAACCCACCTGACTCACAAAAGGCCATTTAAACCAATACCGCCCATTTGTTTCTTTTCCTTATACATTCATTTTTCTTACGTTTTTGCACTCAAGACAACTTTCGTCCTTCGCGTACACACCGTTTTTATGATTCCGAACCCATCTGACTCACAAAATCGTCTAAAAGACCATTTAAACCCATACCACCCTTTTGTTTCTTTTCCTTATACATTCATTTTTCCCACGTTTTTGCACTCAAAACAACATTCCTCCTTCTTTTACACACTTTTCTGATGATTCCGAACCTACCTGACTCACAAAACCGTCTAAAAGGCCATTTAAACCAATAACGCCCTTTTGTTTCTTTTCCTTATACATTCATTTTTTTAAACGTTTCTCCAACTTTCCTCCTTCTCGTACACACTTTTTTTATGATTCCGAACCCACCTGACACATAAAACCGTCTAAAAGACCATTTAAACCAATACCTCCCTTTTGTTTCTTTTCCTTATACATTCATTTTTTCCACGTTTTTGCACTCAAAACAACTTTCCTCCTTCGCGTACACACTTTTTTTATGATTCCGAACCCATCTGTCTTACAAAATCGTCTAAAAGACCATTTAAACCAATACCTCCCTTTTGTTTCTTTTCCTTATACATTCATTTCTTCCACGTTTTTGCACTCAAAACAACTTTTCTCCTTCGCGTACACACTGTTTTTAAGATTCCGAACCCATCTGACTCACAAAACCGTCTAAAAGGCCATTTAAACCAATACCGCCCTTTTGTTTCTTTTCCTTATACATTCATTTTTTCCACGTTTTTTTAACTTTCCTCCTTCTCGTACACACTTTTTTTATGAATCCGAACCCACCTGACTCACAAAAGGCCATTTAAACCAATACCGCCCATTTGTTTCTTTTCCTTATACATTCATTTTTCTTACGTTTTTGCACTCAAGACAACTTTCGTCCTTCGCGTACACACCGTTTTTATGATTCCGAACCCATCTGACTCACAAAACTGTCTAAAAAGCCATTTAAACCAATACCGCCCTTTTGTTTCTTTTCCTTATACTTTCATTTTTTCCACGTTTTTGCACTCAAAACAACATTCCTCCTTCTTTTACACACTTTTCTGATGATTCCGAACCTACCTGACTCACAAAACCGTCTAAAAGGCCATTTAAACCAATAACGCCCTTTTGTTTCTTTTCCTTATACATTCATTTTTTCAAACGTTTTTCCAACTTTCCTCCTTCTCGTACACACTTTTTTTATGATTCCGAACCCACCTGACACATAAAACCGTCTAAAAGACCATTTAAACCAATACCTCCCTTTTGTTTCTTTTCCTTATACATTCATTTTTTCCACGTTTTTGCACTCAAAACAACTTTCCTCCTTCGCGTACACACTTTTTTTATGATTCCGAACCCATCTGTCTTACAAAATCGTCTAAAAGACCATTTAAACCAATACCTCCCTTTTGTTTCTTTTCCTTATACATTCATTTCTTCCACGTTTTTGCACTCAAAACAACTTTTCTCCTTCGCGTACACACTGTTTTTAAGATTCCGAACCCATCTGACTCACAAAACCGTCTAAAAGACCATTTAAACCAATACCTCCCTTTTGTTTCTTTTCCTTATACATTCATTTTTTCCACGTTTTTGCACTCAAAACAATTTTCCTCCTTCGCGTACACAATTTTTTTATGATTCCGAACCCATCTGACTCACAAAATCGTTAAAAAGGCCATTTAAACCAATACCGCCCTTTTGTTTCTTTTCCTTATACATTCACTTTTTCCACGTTTTTCCAACTTTCCTCCTTTTCGTACACACTGTTTTTAAGATTCCGAACCCATCTGACTCACAAAACTGTCTAAAAAGCCATTTAAACCAATACCGCCCTTTTGTTTCTTTTCCTCATACATTCATTTTTTCCACGTTTTTCCAACTTCCCTCCTTCTGGTACACACTTTTTTTATGATTTCGAACCCACCTGACTCACAAAAGCGTCTACAAGGCCATTTAAACCAATTCCGCCCTTTTTTTTTTTCCTTATGCATTCATTTTTCTTACGTTTTTGCACTCAAGACAACTTTCCTCCTTCGCGTACACACTGTTTTTATGATTTCGAACCCATCTGACTCACAAAATAAGACCATTTAAACCAATACCTCCCTTTTGTTTCTTTTCCTTATGCATTCCTTTTTTTCACGTTTTTGCACTCAAAACAACTTTCCTCCTTCGCGTACACACTGCTTCTAAGATTCCGAACCTATCTCACTAACAAAACCGTCCAAAAGACCATTTAAACCAATTCCGCCCTTTTGTTTCTTTTCCTTATGCATTCATTTTTCTTTCGTTTTTGCACTCAAGACATCTTTCCTCCTTCGCGTACACACTTTTTTTATGATTCGGAACCCATCTGACTCACAAAACTGTCTAAAAAGCCATTTAAACCAATACCGCCCTTATGTTTCTTTTCCTTATACATTCATTTTTTCCACGTTTTTGCACTCAAAATAACTTTCCTCCTTCGCGTGCACACTGCTTTTATGATTTCGAACCCATCTGTCTCACAAAATCGTCTAAAAGACCATTTAAACCAATACCTCCCTTTTGTTTCTTTTCCTTATACATTCATTTTTTCACGTTTTTGCACTCAAAACAATTTTCCTCCTTCGCGTACACACTTTTTTTATGATTCCGAACCCATCTGACTCACAAAATCGTTAAAAAGGCCATTTAAACCAATACCGCCCTTTTGTTTCTTTTCCTTATACATTCATTTTTTCCACGTTTTTCCAACTTTCCTCCTTCTCGTACACACTTTTTTTATGAATCCGAACCCACCTGACTCACAAAACCGTCTAAAAGACCATTTAAACCAATACCGCCCTTTTGTTTCTTTTCATTATACATTTATTTTTTTCACGTTTCGGCACTCAAAACATCTTTCCACATTCGCCTACACACTGCTTTTATGATTTCGAACCCATCTGTCTCACAAAATCGTCTAAAAGACCATTTAAACCAATACCTCCCTTTTGTTTCTTTTCCTTATACATTCATTTTTTCACGTTTTTGCACTCAAAACAATTTTCCTCCTTCGCGTACACACATTTTTATGATTCCGAACCCATCTGACTCACAAAATCGTTAAAAAGGCCATTTAAACCAATACCGCAATTTTGTTTCTTTTTCTTATACATTCGATTTTTCCACGTTTTTGCACTCAAAACAACATTCCTCCTTCTTGTACACACTTTTCTGATGATTCCGAACCTACCTGACTCACAAAACCGTCTAAAAGGCCATTTAAACCAATACCGCCCTTTTGTTTCTTTTCCTTATACATTCATTTTTTCCACGTTTTTGCACTCAAAACAATTTTCCTCCTTCGCGTACACACTTTTTTTATGATTCCGAACCCATCTGACTCACAAAATCGTTAAAAAGGCCATTTAAACCAATACCGCCCTTTTGTTTCTTTTCCTTATACATTCATTTTTTCCACGTTTTTGCACTCAAAACAACTTTCCTCCTTCGCGTACACACTTTTTTTATGATTCCGAACCCATCTGTCTTACAAAATCGTCTAAAAGACCATTTAAACCAATACCTCCCTTTTGTTTCTTTTCCTTATACATTCATTTCTTCCACGTTTTTGCACTCAAAACAACTTTTCTCCTTCGCGTACACACTGTTTTTAAGATTCCGAACCCATCTGACTCACAAAACCGTCTAAAAGACCATTTAAACCAATACCTCCCTTTTGTTTCTTTTCCTTATACATTCATTTTTTCCACGTTTTTGCACTCAAAACAATTTTCCTCCTTCGCGTACACAATTTTTTTATGATTCCGAACCCATCTGACTCACAAAATCGTTAAAAAGGCCATTTAAACCAATACCGCCCTTTTGTTTCTTTTCCTTATACATTCACTTTTTCCACGTTTTTCCAACTTTCCTCCTTTTCGTACACACTGTTTTTAAGATTCCGAACCCATCTGACTCACAAAACTGTCTAAAAAGCCATTTAAACCAATACCGCCCTTTTGTTTCTTTTCCTCATACATTCATTTTTTCCACGTTTTTCCAACTTCCCTCCTTCTGGTACACACTTTTTTTATGATTTCGAACCCACCTGACTCACAAAAGCGTCTACAAGGCCATTTAAACCAATTCCGCCCTTTTTTTTTTTCCTTATGCATTCATTTTTCTTACGTTTTTGCACTCAAGACAACTTTCCTCCTTCGCGTACACACTGTTTTTATGATTTCGAACCCATCTGACTCACAAAATAAGACCATTTAAACCAATACCTCCCTTTTGTTTCTTTTCCTTATGCATTCCTTTTTTTCACGTTTTTGCACTCAAAACAACTTTCCTCCTTCGCGTACACACTGCTTCTAAGATTCCGAACCTATCTCACTAACAAAACCGTCCAAAAGACCATTTAAACCAATTCCGCCCTTTTGTTTCTTTTCCTTATGCATTCATTTTTCTTTCGTTTTTGCACTCAAGACATCTTTCCTCCTTCGCGTACACACTTTTTTTATGATTCGGAACCCATCTGACTCACAAAACTGTCTAAAAAGCCATTTAAACCAATACCGCCCTTATGTTTCTTTTCCTTATACATTCATTTTTTCCACGTTTTTGCACTCAAAATAACTTTCCTCCTTCGCGTGCACACTGCTTTTATGATTTCGAACCCATCTGTCTCACAAAATCGTCTAAAAGACCATTTAAACCAATACCTCCCTTTTGTTTCTTTTCCTTATACATTCATTTTTTCACGTTTTTGCACTCAAAACAATTTTCCTCCTTCGCGTACACACTTTTTTTATGATTCCGAACCCATCTGACTCACAAAATCGTTAAAAAGGCCATTTAAACCAATACCGCCCTTTTGTTTCTTTTCCTTATACATTCATTTTTTCCACGTTTTTCCAACTTTCCTCCTTCTCGTACACACTTTTTTTATGAATCCGAACCCACCTGACTCACAAAACCGTCTAAAAGACCATTTAAACCAATACCGCCCTTTTGTTTCTTTTCATTATACATTTATTTTTTTCACGTTTCGGCACTCAAAACATCTTTCCACATTCGCCTACACACTGCTTTTATGATTTCGAACCCATCTGTCTCACAAAATCGTCTAAAAGACCATTTAAACCAATACCTCCCTTTTGTTTCTTTTCCTTATACATTCATTTTTTCACGTTTTTGCACTCAAAACAATTTTCCTCCTTCGCGTACACACATTTTTATGATTCCGAACCCATCTGACTCACAAAATCGTTAAAAAGGCCATTTAAACCAATACCGCAATTTTGTTTCTTTTTCTTATACATTCGATTTTTCCACGTTTTTGCACTCAAAACAACATTCCTCCTTCTTGTACACACTTTTCTGATGATTCCGAACCTACCTGACTCACAAAACCGTCTAAAAGGCCATTTAAACCAATACCGCCCTTTTGTTTCTTTTCCTTATACATTCATTTTTTCCACGTTTTTCCAACTTTCCTCCTTCTCGTACACACTTTTTTTATGAATCCGAACCCACTTGACTCACAAAAACCGTCTAAAAGGCCATTTAAACCAATACCGCCCATTTGTTTCTTTTCCTTATACATTCATTTTTCCCACGTTTTTGCACTCAAAACAACTTTCCTCCTTCGCGTACACACTTTTTTTATGATTCCGAACAAATATGACTCACAAAATCGTTAAAAAGGCCATTTAAACCAATACCGCCCTTTTGTTTCTTTTCCTTATACATTCACTTTTTCTACGTTTTTCCAACTTTCCTCCTTTTCGTACACACTTTTTAAGATTCCGAACCCATCTGACTGTGTCTAAAAAGCCATTTAAACCAATACCGCCCTTTTGTTTCTTTTCCTTATGCATTCATTTTTCCCACGTTTTTGCACTCAAAACAACTTCCCTCCTTCGCGTACACACTGTTTTTATGATTCCGAACCCATCTGACTCACAAAATCGTTAAAAAGGCCATTTAATCCAATACCGCCCTTTGATTTCTTTTCCTTATGCATTCATTTTTCTTACGTTTTTGCACTCAAAACAACATTCCTCCTTCTCGTACACACTTTTTTATGATTCCGAACGCATCTGACTCACAAAACTGTCTAAAAAGCCATTTAAACCAATACCGCCCTTTTGTTTCTTTTCCTTATGCATTCATTTTTTTCACGTTTTTGCACTCAAAACAACTTTCCTCCGCGTACACACTTTTTTTATGATTCCGAATCCATCTGTCTCACAAAATTGTCTAAAAGACCATTTAAACCAATACCTCCCTTTTGTTTCTTTTCCTTATAGATTCATTTTTTCCACGTTTTTGCACTCAAAACAACTTTCCTCCTTCGCGTACACACTGTTTTTAAGATTCCAAACCCATCTGACTCACAAAACTGTCTAAAAAGCCATTTAAACCAATACCGCCCTTTTTTTTTCTTTTCCTTATACTTTCATTTTTTCCACGTTTTTGCACTCAAAACAATTTTCCTCCTTCACGTACACAATTTTTTTATGATTCCGAACCCATCTGATTCACAAAATCGTTAAAAAGGCCATTTAAACCAATACCGCCCTTTTGTTTCTTTTCCTTATACATTCATTTTTTCCACGTTTTTGCACTCAAAACAACTTTCCTCCTTCGGGTATACACTTTTTTTATGATTCCGAACCCATCTGTCTCACAAAATCGTCTAAAAGACCATTTAAACCAATACCTCCCTTTTGTTTCTTTTCCTTATACATTCATTTTTTCCAAATTTTTGCACTCAAAACAACTTTCCTCCTTCGCGTACACACTGTTTTTAAGATTCCAAACCCATCTGACTCACAAAACTGTCTAAAAAGCCATTTAAACCAATACCACCCTTTTGTTTCTTTTCCTTATACATTCAATTTTTTCCACGTTTTTGCAATCAAAAACACTTTCCTCCGCGTACACACTTTTTTATGATTCCGAACCCATCTGTCTCACAAAATCGTCTAAAAGACCATTTAAACCAATACCTCCCTTTTGTTTCTTTTCCTTATAGATTCATTTTTTCCACGTTTTTGCACTCAAAACAACTTTCCTCCTTCGCGTACACACTGTTTTTAAGATTCCCAACCCATCTGACTCACAAAACTGTCTAAAAAGCCATTTAAACCAATACCGCCCTTTTGTTTCTTTTCCTTATACATTCATTTTTTCCACGTTTTTCCAACTTTCCTCTTTCTCGTACACACTTTTTTTATGAATCCGAACCCACCTGACTCACAAAACCGTCTAAAAGGCCATTTAAACTAATACCGCCCATTTGTTTCTTTTCCTTATACATTCATTTTTCTTACGTTTTTGCACTCAAGACAACTTTCGTCCTTCGCGTACACACCGTTTTTATGATTCCGAACCCATCTGACTCACAAAATCGTCTAAAAGACCATTTAAACCCATACCACCCTTTTGTTTCTTTTCCTTAGACATTCATTTTTTCCACGTTTTTGCACTCAAAACAACATTCCTCCTTCTCGTACACACTTTTTTTATGATTTCGAACCCACCTGACACATAAAACCGTCTAAAAGACCATTTAAACCAATACCTCCCTTTTGTTTCTTTTCCTTATACATTCATTTTTTCCACGTTTTTGCACTCAAAACAACTTTCATCCTTCGCGTACACACTTTTTTTATGATTCCGAACCCATCTGTCTCACAAAATCGTCTATAAGACCATTTAAACCAATAACTCCCTTTTGTTTCTTTTCCTTATACATTCATTTTTTCCACGTTTTTGCACTCAAAACAACTTTCCTCCTCCGCGTAACACTGTTTTTAAGATTCCAAACCCATCTGACTCACAAAACTGTCTAAAAAGCCATTTAAACCAATACCGCCCTTTTGATTCTTTTCCTTATACATTCATTTTTTCCACGTTTTTGCACTCAAAACAATTTTCCTCCTTCGCGTACACAATTTTTTTATGATTCCGAAACCACCTGTCTCACAAAATCGTTAAAAAGGCCATTTAAACCAATACCGCCCTTTTGTTTCTTTTCCTTATACATTCATTTTTTCCACGTTTTTCCAACTTTCCTCCTTCTCGTACACACTTTTTTTATGAATCCGAACCCACCTGACTCACAAAAGGCCATTTAAACCAATACCGCCCATTTGTTTCTTTTCCTTATACATTCATTTTTCTTACGTTTTTGCACTCAAGACAACTTTCGTCCTTCGCGTACACACCGTTTTTATGATTCCGAACCCATCTGACTCACAAAATCGTCTAAAAGACCATTTAAACCCATACCACCCTTTTGTTTCTTTTCCTTATACATTCATTTTTCCCACGTTTTTGCACTCAAAACAACATTCCTCCTTCTTTTACACACTTTTCTGATGATTCCGAACCTACCTGACTCACAAAACCGTCTAAAAGGCCATTTAAACCAATAACGCCCTTTTGTTTCTTTTCCTTATACATTCATTTTTTTAAACGTTTCTCCAACTTTCCTCCTTCTCGTACACACTTTTTTTATGATTCCGGACCCACCTGACACATAAAACCGTCTAAAAGACCATTTAAACCAATACCTCCCTTTTGTTTCTTTTCCTTATACATTCATTTTTTCCACGTTTTTGCACTCAAAACAACTTTCCTCCTTCGCGTACACACTTTTTTTATGATTCCGAACCCATCTGTCTTACAAAATCGTCTAAAAGACCATTTAAACCAATACCTCCCTTTTGTTTCTTTTCCTTATACATTCATTTCTTCCACGTTTTTGCACTCAAAACAACTTTTCTCCTTCGCGTACACACTGTTTTTAAGATTCCGAACCCATCTGACTCACAAAACCGTCTAAAAGGCCATTTAAACCAATACCGCCCTTTTGTTTCTTTTCCTTATACATTCATTTTTTCCACGTTTTTTTAACTTTCCTCCTTCTCGTACACACTTTTTTTATGAATCCGAACCCACCTGACTCACAAAAGGCCATTTAAACCAATACCGCCCATTTGTTTCTTTTCCTTATACATTCATTTTTCTTACGTTTTTGCACTCAAGACAACTTTCGTCCTTCGCGTACACACCGTTTTTATGATTCCGAACCCATCTGACTCACAAAACTGTCTAAAAAGCCATTTAAACCAATACCGCCCTTTTGTTTCTTTTCCTTATACTTTCATTTTTTCCACGTTTTTGCACTCAAAACAACATTCCTCCTTCTTTTACACACTTTTCTGATGATTCCGAACCTACCTGACTCACAAAACCGTCTAAAAGGCCATTTAAACCAATAACGCCCTTTTGTTTCTTTTCCTTATACATTCATTTTTTCAAACGTTTTTCCAACTTTCCTCCTTCTCGTACACACTTTTTTTATGATTCCGAACCCACCTGACACATAAAACCGTCTAAAAGACCATTTAAACCAATACCTCCCTTTTGTTTCTTTTCCTTATACATTCATTTTTTCCACGTTTTTGCACTCAAAACAACTTTCCTCCTTCGCGTACACACTTTTTTTATGATTCCGAACCCATCTGTCTTACAAAATCGTCTAAAAGACCATTTAAACCAATACCTCCCTTTTGTTTCTTTTCCTTATACATTCATTTCTTCCACGTTTTTGCACTCAAAACAACTTTTCTCCTTCGCGTACACACTGTTTTTAAGATTCCGAACCCATCTGACTCACAAAACCGTCTAAAAGACCATTTAAACCACTACCTCCCTTTTGTTTCTTTTCCTTATACATTCATTTTTTCCACGTTTTTGCACTCAAAACAATTTTCCTCCTTCGCGTACACAATTTTTTTATGATTCCGAACCCATCTGACTCACAAAATCGTTAAAAAGGCCATTTAAACCAATACCGCCCTTTTGTTTCTTTTCCTTATACATTCACTTTTTCCACGTTTTTCCAACTTTCCTCCTTTTCGTACACACTGTTTTTAAGATTCCGAACCCATCTGACTCACAAAACTGTCTAAAAAGCCATTTAAACCAATACCGCCCTTTTGTTTCTTTTCCTCATACATTCATTTTTTCCACGTTTTTCCAACTTCCCTCCTTCTGGTACACACTTTTTTTATGATTTCGAACCCACCTGACTCACAAAAGCGTCTACAAGGCCATTTAAACCAATTCCGCCCTTTTTTTTTTTCCTTATGCATTCATTTTTCTTACGTTTTTGCACTCAAGACAACTTTCCTCCTTCGCGTACACACTGTTTTTATGATTTCGAACCCATCTGACTCACAAAATAAGACCATTTAAACCAATACCTCCCTTTTGTTTCTTTTCCTTATGCATTCCTTTTTTTCACGTTTTTGCACTCAAAACAACTTTCCTCCTTCGCGTACACACTGCTTCTAAGATTCCGAACCTATCTCACTAACAAAACCGTCCAAAAGACCATTTAAACCAATTCCGCCCTTTTGTTTCTTTTCCTTATGCATTCATTTTTCTTTCGTTTTTGCACTCAAGACATCTTTCCTCCTTCGCGTACACACTTTTTTTATGATTCGGAACCCATCTGACTCACAAAACTGTCTAAAAAGCCATTTAAACCAATACCGCCCTTTTGTTTCTTTTCCTTATACATTCATTTTTTCCACGTTTTTGCACTCAAAACAACTTTCCTCCTTCGGGTATACACTTTTTTTATGATTCCGAACCCATCTGTCTCACAAAATCGTCTAAAAGACCATTTAAACCAATACCTCCCTTTTGTTTCTTTTCCTTATACATTCATTTTTTCCAAATTTTTGCACTCAAAACAACTTTCCTCCTTCGCGTACACACTGTTTTTAAGATTCCAAACCCATCTGACTCACAAAACTGTCTAAAAAGCCATTTAAACCAATACCACCCTTTTGTTTCTTTTCCTTATACATTCAATTTTTTCCACGTTTTTGCAATCAAAAACACTTTCCTCCGCGTACACACTTTTTTATGATTCCGAACCCATCTGTCTCACAAAATCGTCTAAAAGACCATTTAAACCAATACCTCCCTTTTGTTTCTTTTCCTTATAGATTCATTTTTTCCACGTTTTTGCACTCAAAACAACTTTCCTCCTTCGCGTACACACTGTTTTTAAGATTCCCAACCCATCTGACTCACAAAACTGTCTAAAAAGCCATTTAAACCAATACCGCCCTTTTGTTTCTTTTCCTTATACATTCATTTTTTCCACGTTTTTCCAACTTTCCTCCTTCTCGTACACACTTTTTTTATGAATCCGAACCCACCTGACTCACAAAACCGTCTAAAAGGCCATTTAAACTAATACCGCCCATTTGTTTCTTTTCCTTATACATTCATTTTTCTTACGTTTTTGCACTCAAGACAACTTTCGTCCTTCGCGTACACACCGTTTTTATGATTCCGAACCCATCTGACTCACAAAATCGTCTAAAAGACCATTTAAACCCATACCACCCTTTTGTTTCTTTTCCTTAGACATTCATTTTTTCCACGTTTTTGCACTCAAAACAACATTCCTCCTTCTCGTACACACTTTTTTTATGATTTCGAACCCACCTGACACATAAAACCGTCTAAAAGACCATTTAAACCAATACCTCCCTTTTGTTTCTTTTCCTTATACATTCATTTTTTCCACGTTTTTGCACTCAAAACAACTTTCATCCTTCGCGTACACACTTTTTTTATGATTCCGAACCCATCTGTCTCACAAAATCGTCTATAAGACCATTTAAACCAATAACTCCCTTTTGTTTCTTTTCCTTATACATTCATTTTTTCCACGTTTTTGCACTCAAAACAACTTTCCTCCTCCGCGTAACACTGTTTTTAAGATTCCAAACCCATCTGACTCACAAAACTGTCTAAAAAGCCATTTAAACCAATACCGCCCTTTTGATTCTTTTCCTTATACATTCATTTTTTCCACGTTTTTGCACTCAAAACAATTTTCCTCCTTCGCGTACACAATTTTTTTATGATTCCGAAACCACCTGTCTCACAAAATCGTTAAAAAGGCCATTTAAACCAATACCGCCCTTTTGTTTCTTTTCCTTATACATTCATTTTTTCCACGTTTTTCCAACTTTCCTCCTTCTCGTACACACTTTTTTTATGAATCCGAACCCACCTGACTCACAAAAGGCCATTTAAACAAATACCGCCCATTTGTTTCTTTTCCTTATACATTCATTTTTCTTACGTTTTTGCACTCAAGACAACTTTCGTCCTTCGCGTACACACCGTTTTTATGATTCCGAACCCATCTGACTCACAAAATCGTCTAAAAGACCATTTAAACCCATACCACCCTTTTGTTTCTTTTCCTTATACATTCATTTTTCCCACGTTTTTGCACTCAAAACAACATTCCTCCTTCTTTTACACACTTTTCTGATGATTCCGAACCTACCTGACTCACAAAACCGTCTAAAAGGCCATTTAAACCAATAACGCCCTTTTGTTTCTTTTCCTTATACATTCATTTTTTTAAACGTTTCTCCAACTTTCCTCCTTCTCGTACACACTTTTTTTATGATTCCGAACCCACCTGACACATAAAACCGTCTAAAAGACCATTTAAACCAATACCTCCCTTTTGTTTCTTTTCCTTATACATTCATTTTTTCCACGTTTTTGCACTCAAAACAACTTTCCTCCTTCGCGTACACACTTTTTTTATGATTCCGAACCCATCTGTCTTACAAAATCGTCTAAAAGACCATTTAAACCAATACCTCCCTTTTGTTTCTTTTCCTTATACATTCATTTCTTCCACGTTTTTGCACTCAAAACAACTTTTCTCCTTCGCGTACACACTGTTTTTAAGATTCCGAACCCATCTGACTCACAAAACCGTCTAAAAGGCCATTTAAACCAATACCGCCCTTTTGTTTCTTTTCCTTATACATTCATTTTTTCCACGTTTTTTTAACTTTCCTCCTTCTCGTACACACTTTTTTTATGAATCCGAACCCACCTGACTCACAAAAGGCCATTTAAACCAATACCGCCCATTTGTTTCTTTTCCTTATACATTCATTTTTCTTACGTTTTTGCACTCAAGACAACTTTCGTCCTTCGCGTACACACCGTTTTTATGATTCCGAACCCATCTGACTCACAAAACTGTCTAAAAAGCCATTTAAACCAATACCGCCCTTTTGTTTCTTTTCCTTATACTTTCATTTTTTCCACGTTTTTGCACTCAAAACAACATTCCTCCTTCTTTTACACACTTTTCTGATGATTCCGAACCTACCTGACTCACAAAACCGTCTAAAAGGCCATTTAAACCAATAACGCCCTTTTGTTTCTTTTCCTTATACATTCATTTTTTCAAACGTTTTTCCAACTTTCCTCCTTCTCGTACACACTTTTTTTATGATTCCGAACCCACCTGACACATAAAACCGTCTAAAAGACCATTTAAACCAATACCTCCCTTTTGTTTCTTTTCCTTATACATTCATTTTTTCCACGTTTTTGCACTCAAAACAACTTTCCTCCTTCGCGTACACACTTTTTTTATGATTCCGAACCCATCTGTCTTACAAAATCGTCTAAAAGACCATTTAAACCAATACCTCCCTTTTGTTTCTTTTCCTTATACATTCATTTCTTCCACGTTTTTGCACTCAAAACAACTTTTCTCCTTCGCGTACACACTGTTTTTAAGATTCCGAACCCATCTGACTCACAAAACCGTCTAAAAGACCATTTAAACCACTACCTCCCTTTTGTTTCTTTTCCTTATACATTCATTTTTTCCACGTTTTTGCACTCAAAACAATTTTCCTCCTTCGCGTACACAATTTTTTTATGATTCCGAACCCATCTGACTCACAAAATCGTTAAAAAGGCCATTTAAACCAATACCGCCCTTTTGTTTCTTTTCCTTATACATTCACTTTTTCCACGTTTTTCCAACTTTCCTCCTTTTCGTACACACTGTTTTTAAGATTCCGAACCCATCTGACTCACAAAACTGTCTAAAAAGCCATTTAAACCAATACCGCCCTTTTGTTTCTTTTCCTCATACATTCATTTTTTCCACGTTTTTCCAACTTCCCTCCTTCTGGTACACACTTTTTTTATGATTTCGAACCCACCTGACTCACAAAAGCGTCTACAAGGCCATTTAAACCAATTCCGCCCTTTTTTTTTTTCCTTATGCATTCATTTTTCTTACGTTTTTGCACTCAAGACAACTTTCCTCCTTCGCGTACACACTGTTTTTATGATTTCGAACCCATCTGACTCACAAAATAAGACCATTTAAACCAATACCTCCCTTTTGTTTCTTTTCCTTATGCATTCCTTTTTTTCACGTTTTTGCACTCAAAACAACTTTCCTCCTTCGCGTACACACTGCTTCTAAGATTCCGAACCTATCTCACTAACAAAACCGTCCAAAAGACCATTTAAACCAATTCCGCCCTTTTGTTTCTTTTCCTTATGCATTCATTTTTCTTTCGTTTTTGCACTCAAGACATCTTTCCTCCTTCGCGTACACACTTTTTTTATGATTCGGAACCCATCTGACTCACAAAACTGTCTAAAAAGCCATTTAAACCAATACCGCCCTTTTGTTTCTTTTCCTTATACATTCATTTTTTCACGTTTTTGCACTCAAAACAATTTTCCTCCTTCGCGTACACACTTTTTTTATGATTCCGAACCCATCTGACTCACAAAATCGTTAAAAAGGCCATTTAAACCAATACCTCCCTTTTGTTTCTTTTCCTTATGCATTCCTTTTTTTCACGTTTTTGCACTCAAAACAACTTTCCTCCTTCGCGTACACACTGCTTCTAAGATTCCGAACCTATCTCACTAACAAAACCGTCCAAAAGACCATTTAAACCAATTCCGCCCTTTTGTTTCTTTTCCTTATACATTCATTTTTTCCACGTTTTTGCACTCAAAATAACTTTCCTCCTTCGCGTGCACACTGCTTTTATGATTTCGAACCCATCTGTCTCACAAAATCGTCTAAAAGACCATTTAAACCAATACCTCCCTTTTGTTTCTTTTCCTTATACATTCATTTTTTCACGTTTTTGCACTCAAAACAATTTTCCTCCTTCGCGTACACACTTTTTTTATGATTCCGAACCCATCTGACTCACAAAATCGTTAAAAAGGCCATTTAAACCAATACCGCCCTTTTGTTTCTTTTCCTTATACATTCATTTTTTCCACGTTTTTCCAACTTTCCTCCTTCTCGTACACACTTTTTTTATGAATCCGAACCCACCTGACTCACAAAACCGTCTAAAAGACCATTTAAACCAATACCGCCCTTTTGTTTCTTTTCATTATACATTTATTTTTTTCACGTTTCGGCACTCAAAACATCTTTCCACATTTGCCTACACACTGCTTTTATGATTTCGAACCCATCTGTCTCACAAAATCGTCTAAAAGACCATTTAAACCAATACCTCCCTTTTGTTTCTTTTCCTTATACATTCATTTTTTCACGTTTTTGCACTCAAAACAATTTTCCTCCTTTGCGTACACACATTTTTATGATTCCGAACCCATCTGACTCACAAAATCGTTAAAAAGGCCATTTAAACCAATACCGCAATTTTGTTTCTTTTTCTTATACATTCGATTTTTCCACGTTTTTGCACTCAAAACAACATTCCTCCTTCTTGTACACACTTTTCTGATGATTCCGAACCTACCTGACTCACAAAACCGTCTAAAAGGCCATTTAAACCAATACCGCCCTTTTGTTTCTTTTCCTTATACATTCATTTTTTCCACGTTTTTGCACTCAAAACAATTTTCCTCCTTCGCGTACACACTTTTTTTATGATTCCGAACCCATCTGACTCACAAAATCGTTAAAAAGGCCATTTAAACCAATACCGCCCTTTTGTTTCTTTTCCTTATACATTCATTTTTTCCACGTTTTTCCAACTTTCCTCCTTCTCGTACACACTTTTTTTATGAATCCGAACCCACTTGACTCACAAAAACCGTCTAAAAGGCCATTTAAACCAATACCGCCCATTTGTTTCTTTTCCTTATACATTCATTTTTCCCACGTTTTTGCACTCAAAACAACTTTCCTCCTTCGCGTACACACTTTTTTTATGATTCCGAACAAATATGACTCACAAAATCGTTAAAAAGGCCATTTAAACCAATACCGCCCTTTTGTTTCTTTTCCTTATACATTCACTTTTTCTACGTTTTTCCAACTTTCCTCCTTTTCGTACACACTTTTTAAGATTCCGAACCCATCTGACTGTGTCTAAAAAGCCATTTAAACCAATACCGCCCTTTTGTTTCTTTTCCTTATGCATTCATTTTTCCCACGTTTTTGCACTCAAAACAACTTCCCTCCTTCGCGTACACACTGTTTTTATGATTCCGAACCCATCTGACTCACAAAATCGTTAAAAAGGCCATTTAATCCAATACCGCCCTTTGATTTCTTTTCCTTATGCATTCATTTTTCTTACGTTTTTGCACTCAAAACAACATTCCTCCTTCTCGTACACACTTTTTTATGATTCTGAACGCATCTGACTCACAAAACTGTCTAAAAAGCCATTTAAACCAATACCGCCCTTTTGTTTCTTTTCCTTATGCATTCATTTTTTTCACGTTTTTGCACTCAAAACAACTTTCCTCCGCGTACACACTTTTTTTATGATTCCGAATCCATCTGTCTCACAAAATTGTCTAAAAGACCATTTAAACCAATACCTCCCTTTTGTTTCTTTTCCTTATAGATTCATTTTTTCCACGTTTTTGCACTCAAAACAACTTTCCTCCTTCGCGTACACACTGTTTTTAAGATTCCAAACCCATCTGACTCACAAAACTGTCTAAAAAGCCATTTAAACCAATACCGCCCTTTTTTTTTCTTTTCCTTATACTTTCATTTTTTCCACGTTTTTGCACTCAAAACAATTTTCCTCCTTCACGTACACAATTTTTTTATGATTCCGAACCCATCTGATTCACAAAATCGTTAAAAAGGCCATTTAAACCAATACCGCCCTTTTGTTTCTTTTCCTTATACATTCATTTTTTCCACGTTTTTGCACTCAAAACAACTTTCCTCCTTCGGGTATACACTTTTTTTATGATTCCGAACCCATCTGTCTCACAAAATCGTCTAAAAGACCATTTAAACCAATACCTCCCTTTTGTTTCTTTTCCTTATACATTCATTTTTTCCAAATTTTTGCACTCAAAACAACTTTCCTCCTTCGCGTACACACTGTTTTTAAGATTCCAAACCCATCTGACTCACAAAACTGTCTAAAAAGCCATTTAAACCAATACCACCCTTTTGTTTCTTTTCCTTATACATTCAATTTTTTCCACGTTTTTGCAATCAAAAACACTTTCCTCCGCGTACACACTTTTTTATGATTCCGAACCCATCTGTCTCACAAAATCGTCTAAAAGACCATTTAAACCAATACCTCCCTTTTGTTTCTTTTCCTTATAGATTCATTTTTTCCACGTTTTTGCACTCAAAACAACTTTCCTCCTTCGCGTACACACTGTTTTTAAGATTCCCAACCCATCTGACTCACAAAACTGTCTAAAAAGCCATTTAAACCAATACCGCCCTTTTGTTTCTTTTCCTTATACATTCATTTTTTCCACGTTTTTCCAACTTTCCTCCTTCTCGTACACACTTTTTTTATGAATCCGAACCCACCTGACTCACAAAACCGTCTAAAAGGCCATTTAAACTAATACCGCCCATTTGTTTCTTTTCCTTATACATTCATTTTTCTTACGTTTTTGCACTCAAGACAACTTTCGTCCTTCGCGTACACACCGTTTTTATGATTCCGAACCCATCTGACTCACAAAATCGTCTAAAAGACCATTTAAACCCATACCACCCTTTTGTTTCTTTTCCTTAGACATTCATTTTTTCCACGTTTTTGCACTCAAAACAACATTCCTCCTTCTCGTACACACTTTTTTTATGATTTCGAACCCACCTGACACATAAAACCGTCTAAAAGACCATTTAAACCAATACCTCCCTTTTGTTTCTTTTCCTTATACATTCATTTTTTCCACGTTTTTGCACTCAAAACAACTTTCGTCCTTCGCGTACACACTTTTTTTATGATTCCGAACCCATCTGTCTCACAAAATCGTCTATAAGACCATTTAAACCAATAACTCCCTTTTGTTTCTTTTCCTTATACATTCATTTTTTCCACGTTTTTGCACTCAAAACAACTTTCCTCCTCCGCGTAAAACTGTTTTTAAGATTCCAAACCCATCTGACTCACAAAACTGTCTAAAAAGCCATTTAAACCAATACCGCCCTTTTGATTCTTTTCCTTATACATTCATTTTTTCCACGTTTTTGCACTCAAAACAATTTTCCTCCTTCGCGTACACAATTTTTTTATGATTCCGAAACCACCTGTCTCACAAAATCGTTAAAAAGGCCATTTAAACCAATACCGCCCTTTTGTTTCTTTTCCTTATACATTCATTTTTTCCACGTTTTTCCAACTTTCCTCCTTCTCGTACACACTTTTTTTATGAATCCGAACCCACCTGACTCACAAAAGGCCATTTAAACCAATACCGCCCATTTGTTTCTTTTCCTTATACATTCATTTTTCTTACGTTTTTGCACTCAAGACAACTTTCGTCCTTCGCGTACACACCGTTTTTATGATTCCGAACCCATCTGACTCACAAAATCGTCTAAAAGACCATTTAAACCCATACCACCCTTTTGTTTCTTTTCCTTATACATTCATTTTTCCCACGTTTTTGCACTCAAAACAACATTCCTCCTTCTTTTACACACTTTTCTGATGATTCCGAACCTACCTGACTCACAAAACCGTCTAAAAGGCCATTTAAACCAATAACGCCCTTTTGTTTCTTTTCCTTATACATTCATTTTTTTAAACGTTTCTCCAACTTTCCTCCTTCTCGTACACACTTTTTTTATGATTCCGAACCCACCTGACACATAAAACCGTCTAAAAGACCATTTAAACCAATACCTCCCTTTTGTTTCTTTTCCTTATACATTCATTTTTTCCACGTTTTTGCACTCAAAACAACTTTCCTCCTTCGCGTACACACTTTTTTTATGATTCCGAACCCATCTGTCTTACAAAATCGTCTAAAAGACCATTTAAACCAATACCTCCCTTTTGTTTCTTTTCCTTATACATTCATTTCTTCCACGTTTTTGCACTCAAAACAACTTTTCTCCTTCGCGTACACACTGTTTTTAAGATTCCGAACCCATCTGACTCACAAAACCGTCTAAAAGGCCATTTAAACCAATACCGCCCTTTTGTTTCTTTTCCTTATACATTCATTTTTTCCACGTTTTTTTAACTTTCCTCCTTCTCGTACACACTTTTTTTATGAATCCGAACCCACCTGACTCACAAAAGGCCATTTAAACCAATACCGCCCATTTGTTTCTTTTCCTTATACATTCATTTTTCTTACGTTTTTGCACTCAAGACAACTTTCGTCCTTCGCGTACACACCGTTTTTATGATTCCGAACCCATCTGACTCACAAAACTGTCTAAAAAGCCATTTAAACCAATACCGCCCTTTTGTTTCTTTTCCTTATACTTTCATTTTTTCCACGTTTTTGCACTCAAAACAACATTCCTCCTTCTTTTACACACTTTTCTGATGATTCCGAACCTACCTGACTCACAAAACCGTCTAAAAGGCCATTTAAACCAATAACGCCCTTTTGTTTCTTTTCCTTATACATTCATTTTTTCAAACGTTTTTCCAACTTTCCTCCTTCTCGTACACACTTTTTTTATGATTCCGAACCCACCTGACACATAAAACCGTCTAAAAGACCATTTAAACCAATACCTCCCTTTTGTTTCTTTTCCTTATACATTCATTTTTTCCACGTTTTTGCACTCAAAACAACTTTCCTCCTTCGCGTACACACTTTTTTTATGATTCCGAACCCATCTGTCTTACAAAATCGTCTAAAAGACCATTTAAACCAATACCTCCCTTTTGTTTCTTTTCCTTATACATTCATTTCTTCCACGTTTTTGCACTCAAAACAACTTTTCTCCTTCGCGTACACACTGTTTTTAAGATTCCGAACCCATCTGACTCACAAAACCGTCTAAAAGACCATTTAAACCACTACCTCCCTTTTGTTTCTTTTCCTTATACATTCATTTTTTCCACGTTTTTGCACTCAAAACAATTTTCCTCCTTCGCGTACACAATTTTTTTATGATTCCGAACCCATCTGACTCACAAAATCGTTAAAAAGGCCATTTAAACCAATACCGCCCTTTTGTTTCTTTTCCTTATACATTCACTTTTTCCACGTTTTTCCAACTTTCCTCCTTTTCGTACACACTGTTTTTAAGATTCCGAACCCATCTGACTCACAAAACTGTCTAAAAAGCCATTTAAACCAATACCGCCCTTTTGTTTCTTTTCCTCATACATTCATTTTTTCCACGTTTTTCCAACTTCCCTCCTTCTGGTACACACTTTTTTTATGATTTCGAACCCACCTGACTCACAAAAGCGTCTACAAGGCCATTTAAACCAATTCCGCCCTTTTTTTTTTTCCTTATGCATTCATTTTTCTTACGTTTTTGCACTCAAGACAACTTTCCTCCTTCGCGTACACACTGTTTTTATGATTTCGAACCCATCTGACTCACAAAATAAGACCATTTAAACCAATACCTCCCTTTTGTTTCTTTTCCTTATGCATTCCTTTTTTTCACGTTTTTGCACTCAAAACAACTTTCCTCCTTCGCGTACACACTGCTTCTAAGATTCCGAACCTATCTCACTAACAAAACCGTCCAAAAGACCATTTAAACCAATTCCGCCCTTTTGTTTCTTTTCCTTATGCATTCATTTTTCTTTCGTTTTTGCACTCAAGACATCTTTCCTCCTTCGCGTACACACTTTTTTTATGATTCGGAACCCATCTGACTCACAAAACTGTCTAAAAAGCCATTTAAACCAATACCGCCCTTTTGTTTCTTTTCCTTATACATTCATTTTTTCACGTTTTTGCACTCAAAACAATTTTCCTCCTTCGCGTACACACTTTTTTTATGATTCCGAACCCATCTGACTCACAAAATCGTTAAAAAGGCCATTTAAACCAATACCTCCCTTTTGTTTCTTTTCCTTATGCATTCCTTTTTTTCACGTTTTTGCACTCAAAACAACTTTCCTCCTTCGCGTACACACTGCTTCTAAGATTCCGAACCTATCTCACTAACAAAACCGTCCAAAAGACCATTTAAACCAATTCCGCCCTTTTGTTTCTTTTCCTTATACATTCATTTTTTCCACGTTTTTGCACTCAAAATAACTTTCCTCCTTCGCGTGCACACTGCTTTTATGATTTCGAACCCATCTGTCTCACAAAATCGTCTAAAAGACCATTTAAACCAATACCTCCCTTTTGTTTCTTTTCCTTATACATTCATTTTTTCACGTTTTTGCACTCAAAACAATTTTCCTCCTTCGCGTACACACTTTTTTTATGATTCCGAACCCATCTGACTCACAAAATCGTTAAAAAGGCCATTTAAACCAATACCGCCCTTTTGTTTCTTTTCCTTATACATTCATTTTTTCCACGTTTTTCCAACTTTCCTCCTTCTCGTACACACTTTTTTTATGAATCCGAACCCACCTGACTCACAAAACCGTCTAAAAGACCATTTAAACCAATACCGCCCTTTTGTTTCTTTTCATTATACATTTATTTTTTTCACGTTTCGGCACTCAAAACATCTTTCCACATTTGCCTACACACTGCTTTTATGATTTCGAACCCATCTGTCTCACAAAATCGTCTAAAAGACCATTTAAACCAATACCTCCCTTTTGTTTCTTTTCCTTATACATTCATTTTTTCACGTTTTTGCACTCAAAACAATTTTCCTCCTTTGCGTACACACATTTTTATGATTCCGAACCCATCTGACTCACAAAATCGTTAAAAAGGCCATTTAAACCAATACCGCAATTTTGTTTCTTTTTCTTATACATTCGATTTTTCCACGTTTTTGCACTCAAAACAACATTCCTCCTTCTTGTACACACTTTTCTGATGATTCCGAACCTACCTGACTCACAAAACCGTCTAAAAGGCCATTTAAACCAATACCGCCCTTTTGTTTCTTTTCCTTATACATTCATTTTTTCCACGTTTTTGCACTCAAAACAATTTTCCTCCTTCGCGTACACACTTTTTTTATGATTCCGAACCCATCTGACTCACAAAATCGTTAAAAAGGCCATTTAAACCAATACCGCCCTTTTGTTTCTTTTCCTTATACATTCATTTTTTCCACGTTTTTCCAACTTTCCTCCTTCTCGTACACACTTTTTTTATGAATCCGAACCCACTTGACTCACAAAAACCGTCTAAAAGGCCATTTAAACCAATACCGCCCATTTGTTTCTTTTCCTTATACATTCATTTTTCCCACGTTTTTGCACTCAAAACAACTTTCCTCCTTCGCGTACACACTTTTTTTATGATTCCGAACAAATATGACTCACAAAATCGTTAAAAAGGCCATTTAAACCAATACCGCCCTTTTGTTTCTTTTCCTTATACATTCACTTTTTCTACGTTTTTCCAACTTTCCTCCTTTTCGTACACACTTTTTAAGATTCCGAACCCATCTGACTGTGTCTAAAAAGCCATTTAAACCAATACCGCCCTTTTGTTTCTTTTCCTTATGCATTCATTTTTCCCACGTTTTTGCACTCAAAACAACTTCCCTCCTTCGCGTACACACTGTTTTTATGATTCCGAACCCATCTGACTCACAAAATCGTTAAAAAGGCCATTTAATCCAATACCGCCCTTTGATTTCTTTTCCTTATGCATTCATTTTTCTTACGTTTTTGCACTCAAAACAACATTCCTCCTTCTCGTACACACTTTTTTATGATTCTGAACGCATCTGACTCACAAAACTGTCTAAAAAGCCATTTAAACCAATACCGCCCTTTTGTTTCTTTTCCTTATGCATTCATTTTTTTCACGTTTTTGCACTCAAAACAACTTTCCTCCGCGTACACACTTTTTTTATGATTCCGAATCCATCTGTCTCACAAAATTGTCTAAAAGACCATTTAAACCAATACCTCCCTTTTGTTTCTTTTCCTTATAGATTCATTTTTTCCACGTTTTTGCACTCAAAACAACTTTCCTCCTTCGCGTACACACTGTTTTTAAGATTCCAAACCCATCTGACTCACAAAACTGTCTAAAAAGCCATTTAAACCAATACCGCCCTTTTTTTTTCTTTTCCTTATACTTTCATTTTTTCCACGTTTTTGCACTCAAAACAATTTTCCTCCTTCACGTACACAATTTTTTTATGATTCCGAACCCATCTGATTCACAAAATCGTTAAAAAGGCCATTTAAACCAATACCGCCCTTTTGTTTCTTTTCCTTATACATTCATTTTTTCCACGTTTTTGCACTCAAAACAACTTTCCTCCTTCGGGTATATACTTTTTTTATGATTCCGAACCCATCTGTCTCACAAAATCGTCTAAAAGACCATTTAAACCAATACCTCCCTTTTGTTTCTTTTCCTTATACATTCATTTTTTCCAAATTTTTGCACTCAAAACAACTTTCCTCCTTCGCGTACACACTGTTTTTAAGATTCCAAACCCATCTGACTCACAAAACTGTCTAAAAAGCCATTTAAACCAATACCACCCTTTTGTTTCTTTTCCTTATACATTCAATTTTTTCCACGTTTTTGCAATCAAAAACACTTTCCTCCGCGTACACACTTTTTTATGATTCCGAACCCATCTGTCTCACAAAATCGTCTAAAAGACCATTTAAACCAATACCTCCCTTTTGTTTCTTTTCCTTATAGATTCATTTTTTCCACGTTTTTGCACTCAAAACAACTTTCCTCCTTCGCGTACACACTGTTTTTAAGATTCCCAACCCATCTGACTCACAAAACTGTCTAAAAAGCCATTTAAACCAATACCGCCCTTTTGTTTCTTTTCCTTATACATTCATTTTTTCCACGTTTTTCCAACTTTCCTCCTTCTCGTACACACTTTTTTTATGAATCCGAACCCACCTGACTCACAAAACCGTCTAAAAGGCCATTTAAACTAATACCGCCCATTTGTTTCTTTTCCTTATACATTCATTTTTCTTACGTTTTTGCACTCAAGACAACTTTCGTCCTTCGCGTACACACCGTTTTTATGATTCCGAACCCATCTGACTCACAAAATCGTCTAAAAGACCATTTAAACCCATACCACCCTTTTGTTTCTTTTCCTTAGACATTCATTTTTTCCACGTTTTTGCACTCAAAACAACATTCCTCCTTCTCGTACACACTTTTTTTATGATTTCGAACCCACCTGACACATAAAACCGTCTAAAAGACCATTTAAACCAATACCTCCCTTTTGTTTCTTTTCCTTATACATTCATTTTTTCCACGTTTTTGCACTCAAAACAACTTTCGTCCTTCGCGTACACACTTTTTTTATGATTCCGAACCCATCTGTCTCACAAAATCGTCTATAAGACCATTTAAACCAATAACTCCCTTTTGTTTCTTTTCCTTATACATTCATTTTTTCCACGTTTTTGCACTCAAAACAACTTTCCTCCTCCGCGTAAAACTGTTTTTAAGATTCCAAACCCATCTGACTCACAAAACTGTCTAAAAAGCCATTTAAACCAATACCGCCCTTTTGATTCTTTTCCTTATACATTCATTTTTTCCACGTTTTTGCACTCAAAACAATTTTCCTCCTTCGCGTACACAATTTTTTTATGATTCCGAAACCACCTGTCTCACAAAATCGTTAAAAAGGCCATTTAAACCAATACCGCCCTTTTGTTTCTTTTCCTTATACATTCATTTTTTCCACGTTTTTCCAACTTTCCTCCTTCTCGTACACACTTTTTTTATGAATCCGAACCCACCTGACTCACAAAAGGCCATTTAAACCAATACCGCCCATTTGTTTCTTTTCCTTATACATTCATTTTTCTTACGTTTTTGCACTCAAGACAACTTTCGTCCTTCGCGTACACACCGTTTTTATGATTCCGAACCCATCTGACTCACAAAATCGTCTAAAAGACCATTTAAACCCATACCACCCTTTTGTTTCTTTTCCTTATACATTCATTTTTCCCACGTTTTTGCACTCAAAACAACATTCCTCCTTCTTTTACACACTTTTCTGATGATTCCGAACCTACCTGACTCACAAAACCGTCTAAAAGGCCATTTAAACCAATAACGCCCTTTTGTTTCTTTTCCTTATACATTCATTTTTTTAAACGTTTCTCCAACTTTCCTCCTTCTCGTACACACTTTTTTTATGATTCCGAACCCACCTGACACATAAAACCGTCTAAAAGACCATTTAAACCAATACCTCCCTTTTGTTTCTTTTCCTTATACATTCATTTTTTCCACGTTTTTGCACTCAAAACAACTTTCCTCCTTCGCGTACACACTTTTTTTATGATTCCGAACCCATCTGTCTTACAAAATCGTCTAAAAGACCATTTAAACCAATACCTCCCTTTTGTTTCTTTTCCTTATACATTCATTTCTTCCACGTTTTTGCACTCAAAACAACTTTTCTCCTTCGCGTACACACTGTTTTTAAGATTCCGAACCCATCTGACTCACAAAACCGTCTAAAAGGCCATTTAAACCAATACCGCCCTTTTGTTTCTTTTCCTTATACATTCATTTTTTCCACGTTTTTTTAACTTTCCTCCTTCTCGTACACACTTTTTTTATGAATCCGAACCCACCTGACTCACAAAAGGCCATTTAAACCAATACCGCCCATTTGTTTCTTTTCCTTATACATTCATTTTTCTTACGTTTTTGCACTCAAGACAACTTTCGTCCTTCGCGTACACACCGTTTTTATGATTCCGAACCCATCTGACTCACAAAACTGTCTAAAAAGCCATTTAAACCAATACCGCCCTTTTGTTTCTTTTCCTTATACTTTCATTTTTTCCACGTTTTTGCACTCAAAACAACATTCCTCCTTCTTTTACACACTTTTCTGATGATTCCGAACCTACCTGACTCACAAAACCGTCTAAAAGGCCATTTAAACCAATAACGCCCTTTTGTTTCTTTTCCTTATACATTCATTTTTTCAAACGTTTTTCCAACTTTCCTCCTTCTCGTACACACTTTTTTTATGATTCCGAACCCACCTGACACATAAAACCGTCTAAAAGACCATTTAAACCAATATCTCCCTTTTGTTTCTTTTCCTTATACATTCATTTTTTCCACGTTTTTGCACTCAAAACAACTTTCCTCCTTCGCGTACACACTTTTTTTATGATTCCGAACCCATCTGTCTTACAAAATCGTCTAAAAGACCATTTAAACCAATACCTCCCTTTTGTTTTTTTTCCTTATACATTCATTTCTTCCACGTTTTTGCACTCAAAACAACTTTTCTCCTTCGCGTACACACTGTTTTTAAGATTCCGAACCCATCTGACTCACAAAACCGTCTAAAAGACCATTTAAACCACTACCTCCCTTTTGTTTCTTTTCCTTATACATTCATTTTTTCCACGTTTTTGCACTCAAAACAATTTTCCTCCTTCGCGTACACAATTTTTTTATGATTCCGAACCCATCTGACTCACAAAATCGTTAAAAAGGCCATTTAAACCAATACCGCCCTTTTGTTTCTTTTCCTTATACATTCACTTTTTCCACGTTTTTCCAACTTTCCTCCTTTTCGTACACACTGTTTTTAAGATTCCGAACCCATCTGACTCACAAAACTGTCTAAAAAGCCATTTAAACCAATACCGCCCTTTTGTTTCTTTTCCTCATACATTCATTTTTTCCACGTTTTTCCAACTTCCCTCCTTCTGGTACACACTTTTTTTATGATTTCGAACCCACCTGACTCACAAAAGCGTCTACAAGGCCATTTAACCAATTCCGCCCTTTTTTTTTTTCCTTATGCATTCATTTTTCTTACGTTTTTGCACTCAAGACAACTTTCCTCCTTCGCGTACACACTGTTTTTATGATTTCGAACCCATCTGACTCACAAAATAAGACCATTTAAACCAATACCTCCCTTTTGTTTCTTTTCCTTATGCATTCCTTTTTTTCACGTTTTTGCACTCAAAACAACTTTCCTCCTTCGCGTACACACTGCTTCTAAGATTCCGAACCTATCTCACTAACAAAACCGTCCAAAAGACCATTTAAACCAATTCCGCCCTTTTGTTTCTTTTCCTTATGCATTCATTTTTCTTTCGTTTTTGCACTCAAGACATCTTTCCTCCTTCGCGTACACACTTTTTTTATGATTCGGAACCCATCTGACTCACAAAACTGTCTAAAAAGCCATTTAAACCAATACCGCCCTTATGTTTCTTTTCCTTATACATTCATTTTTTCCACGTTTTTGCACTCAAAATAACTTTCCTCCTTCGCGTGCACACTGCTTTTATGATTTCGAACCCATCTGTCTCACAAAATCGTCTAAAAGACCATTTAAACCAATACCTCCCTTTTGTTTCTTTTCCTTATACATTCATTTTTTCACGTTTTTGCACTCAAAACAATTTTCCTCCTTCGCGTACACACTTTTTTTATGATTCCGAACCCATCTGACTCACAAAATCGTTAAAAAGGCCATTTAAACCAATACCGCCCTTTTGTTTCTTTTCCTTATACATTCATTTTTTCCACGTTTTTCCAACTTTCCTCCTTCTCGTACACACTTTTTTTATGAATCCGAACCCACCTGACTCACAAAACCGTCTAAAAGACCATTTAAACCAATACCGCCCTTTTGTTTCTTTTCATTATACATTTATTTTTTTCACGTTTCGGCACTCAAAACATCTTTCCACATTCGCCTACACACTGCTTTTATGATTTCGAACCCATCTGTCTCACAAAATCGTCTAAAAGACCATTTAAACCAATACCTCCCTTTTGTTTCTTTTCCTTATACATTCATTTTTTCACGTTTTTGCACTCAAAACAATTTTCCTCCTTCGCGTACACACATTTTTATGATTCCGAACCCATCTGACTCACAAAATCGTTAAAAAGGCCATTTAAACCAATACCGCAATTTTGTTTCTTTTTCTTATACATTCGATTTTTCCACGTTTTTGCACTCAAAACAACATTCCTCCTTCTTGTACACACTTTTCTGATGATTCCGAACCTACCTGACTCACAAAACCGTCTAAAAGGCCATTTAAACCAATACCGCCCTTTTGTTTCTTTTCCTTATACATTCATTTTTTCCACGTTTTTGCACTCAAAACAATTTTCCTCCTTCGCGTACACACTTTTTTTATGATTCCGAACCCATCTGACTCACAAAATCGTTAAAAAGGCCATTTAAACCAATACCGCCCTTTTGTTTCTTTTCCTTATACATTCATTTTTTCCACGTTTTTCCAACTTTCCTCCTTCTCGTACACACTTTTTTTATGAATCCGAACCCACTTGACTCACAAAAACCGTCTAAAAGGCCATTTAAACCAATACCGCCCATTTGTTTCTTTTCCTTATACATTCATTTTTTCCACATTTTTGTACTCAAAACAAATTTCCTCCTTCGCGTACACACTGTTTTAATGATTCCGAACCCATCTTACTCACAAAACTGTCTAAAAAGCCATTTAAACCAATACCGCCCTCTTGTTTCTTTTCCTTATACATTTATTTTTTCCACGTTTCGGCACTCAAAACAACTTTCCTCCTTTGCGTACACACTGTTTTTATGATTCCGAACCCATCTGTCTCACAAAATCGTCTAAAAGACAAGACCATTTAAACCAATACCTCCCTTTTGTTTCTTTTCGTTATACATTCGTTTTTTCCACGTTTTTGCACTCAAAACAACATTCCTCCTTCTTGTACACACTTTTCTGATGATTCCGAACCTACCTGACTCACAAAACCGTCTAAAAGGCCATTTAAACCAATACCGCCCTTTTGTTTCTTTTCCTTATACATTCATTTTTTCCACGTTTTTCCAACTTTCCTCCTTCTCGTACAAACTTTTTTTATGATTCCGAACCCACCTGACTCACAAAACCGTCTAAAAGACCATTTAAACCAATACCTCCCTTTTGTTTCTTTTCCTTATACATTCATTTTTTCCACGTTTTTGCACTCAAAACAACTTTCCTCCTTCGCGTACACACTTTTTTTATGATTCCGAACCCATCTGTCTCACAAAATCGTCTAAAAGACCATTTAAACCAATACATCCCTTTTGTTTCTTTTCCTTATACATTCATTTTTTTCCACGTTTTTGCACTCAAAACAACTTTCCTCCTCCGCGTACACACTGTTTTTAACATTCCAAACCCATCTGACTCACAAAACTGTCTAAAAAGCTATTTAAACCAATACCGCCCTTTTGTTTTTTTTCGTTATACATTAATTTTTTCCACGTTTCGGCACTCAAAACAACTTTAATCCTTCGCGTACACACTGTTTTTATGATTCCGAACCCATCTGTCTCACAAAATCGTCTAAAAGACCTTTTAAACCAATACGTCCCTTTTGTTTCTTTTTCTTATACATTCGTTTTTTCCACGTTTTTGCACTCAAAACAACATTCCTCCTTCTTGTACACACTTTTCTGATGATTCCGAACCTACCTGACTCACAAAACCGTCTAAAAGGCCATTTAAACCAATACCGCCCTTTTGTTTCTTTTCCTTATACATTCATTTTTTTCACGTTTCGGCACTCAAAACATCTTTCCACATTCGCGTACACACTGCTTTTATGATTTCGAACCCATCTGTCTCACAAAATCGTCTAAAAGACCATTTAAACCAATACCTCCCTTTTGTTTCTTTTCCTTATACATTCATTTTTTCACGTTTTTGCACTCAAAACAATTTTCCTCCTTCGCGTACACACTTTTTTTATGATTCCGAACCCATCTGACTCACAAAATCGTTAAAAAGGCCATTTAAACCAATACCGCCCTTTTGTTTCTTTTCCTTATACATTCATTTTTTCCACGTTTTTCCAACTTTCCTCCTTCTCGTACACACTTTTTTTATGAATCCGAACCCACCTGACTCACAAAACCGTCTAAAAGACCATTTAAACCAATACCGCCCTTTTGTTTCTTTTCATTATACATTTATTTTTTTCACGTTTCGGCACTCAAAACATCTTTCCACATTCGCGTACACACTGCTTTTACGATTTCGAACCCATCTGTCTCACAAAATCGTCTAAAAGACCATTTAAACCAATACCTCCCTTTTGTTTCTTTTCCTTATACATTCATTTTTTCACGTTTTTGCACTCAAAACAATTTTCCTCCTTTGCGTACACACTTTTTTATGATTCCGAACCCATCTGACTCACAAAATCGTTAAAAAGGCCATTTAAACCAATACCGCAATTTTGTTTCTTTTTCTTATACATTCGTTTTTTCCACTTTTTTGCACTCAAAACAACATTCCTCCTTCTTGTACACACTTTTCTGATGATTCCGAACCTACCTGACTCCCAAAACCGTCTAAAAGGCCATTTAAACCAATACCGCCCTTTTGTTTCTTTTCCTTATACATTCATTTTTTCCACGTTTTTGCACTCAAAACAATTTTCCTCCTTCGCGTACACACTTTTTTTATGATTCCGAACCCATCTGACTCACAAAATCGTTAAAAAGGCCATTTAAACCAATACCGCAATTTTGTTTCTTTTTCTTATACATTCGTTTTTTCCACGTTTTTGCACTCGAAACAACATTCCTCCTTCTTGTACACACTTTTCTGATGATTCCGAACCTACCTGACTCACAAAACCGTCTAAAAGGCCATTTAAACCAATACCGCCCTTTTGTTTCTTTTCCTTATACATTCATTTTTTCCACGTTTTTGCACTCAAAACAATTTTCCTCCTTCGCGTACACACTTTTTTTATGATTCCGAACCCATCTGACTCACAAAATCGTTAAAAAGGCCATTTAAACCAATACCGCCCTTTTGTTTCTTTTCCTTATACATTCATTTTTTCCACGTTTTTCCAACTTTCCTCCTTCTCGTACACACTTTTTTTATGAATCCGAACCCACTTGACTCACAAAAACCGTCTAAAAGGCCATTTAAACCAATACCGCCCATTTGTTTCTTTTCCTTATACATTCATTTTTTCCACATTTTTGTACTCAAAACAACTTTCCTCCTTCGCGTACACACTGTTTTTATGATTCCGAACCCATCTTACTCACAAAACTGTCTAAAAAGCCATTTAAACCAATACCGCCCTCTTGTTTCTTTTCCTTATACATTTATTTTTTCCACGTTTCGGCACTCAAAACAACTTTCCTCCTTTGCGTACACACTGTTTTTATGATTCCGAACCCATCTGTCTCACAAAATCGTCTAAAAGACCATTTAAACCAATACCTCCCTTTTGTTTCTTTTCGTTATACATTAATTTTTTCCACGTTTTTGCACTCAAAACAACTTTCCTCCTTCGCGTACACACTGTTTTTATGATTCCGAACCCATCTGTCTCACAAAATCGTCTAAAAGACCATTTAAACCAATACGTCCCTTTTGTTTCTTTTCCTTATACATTCATTTTTTTCCACGTTTTTGCACTCAAAACAACTTTCCTCCTCCGCGTACACACTGTTTTTAACATTCCAAACCCATCTGACTCACAAAACTGTCTAAAAAGCTATTTAAACCAATACCGCCCTTTTGTTTTTTTTCGTTATACATTAATTTTTTCCACGTTTCGGCACTCAAAACAACTTTAATCCTTCGCGTACACACTGTTTTTATGATTCCGAACCCATCTGTCTCACAAAATCGTCTAAAAGACCATTTAAACCAATACGTCCCTTTTGTTTCTTTTTCTTATACATTCGTTTTTTCCACGTTTTTGCACTCAAAACAACATTCCTCCTTCTTGTACACACTTTTCTGATGATTCCGAACCTACCTGACTCACAAAACCGTCTAAAAGGCCATTTAAACCAATACCGCCCTTTTGTTTCTTTTCCTTATACATTCATTTTTTTCACGTTTCGGCACTCAAAACATCTTTCCACATTCGCGTACACACTGCTTTTATGATTTCGAACCCATCTGTCTCACAAAATCGTCTAAAAGACCATTTAAACCAATACCTCCCTTTTGTTTCTTTTCCTTATACATTCATTTTTTCACGTTTTTGCACTCAAAACAATTTTCCTCCTTCGCGTACACACTTTTTTTATGATTCCGAACCCATCTGACTCACAAAATCGTTAAAAAGGCCATTTAAACCAATACCGCCCTTTTGTTTCTTTTCCTTATACATTCATTTTTTCCACGTTTTTCCAACTTTCCTCCTTCTCGTACACACTTTTTTTATGAATCCGAACCCACCTGACTCACAAAACCGTCTAAAAGACCATTTAAACCAATACCGCCCTTTTGTTTCTTTTCATTATACATTTATTTTTTTCACGTTTCGGCACTCAAAACATCTTTCCACATTCGCGTACACACTGCTTTTACGATTTCGAACCCATCTGTCTCACAAAATCGTCTAAAAGACCATTTAAACCAATACCTCCCTTTTGTTTCTTTTCCTTATACATTCATTTTTTCACGTTTTTGCACTCAAAACAATTTTCCTCCTTTGCGTACACACTTTTTTATGATTCCGAACCCATCTGACTCACAAAATCGTTAAAAAGGCCATTTAAACCAATACCGCAATTTTGTTTCTTTTTCTTATACATTCGTTTTTTCCACTTTTTTGCACTCAAAACAACATTCCTCCTTCTTGTACACACTTTTCTGATGATTCCGAACCTACCTGACTCCCAAAACCGTCTAAAAGGCCATTTAAACCAATACCGCCCTTTTGTTTCTTTTCCTTATACATTCATTTTTTCCACGTTTTTGCACTCAAAACAATTTTCCTCCTTCGCGTACACACTTTTTTTATGATTCCGAACCCATCTGACTCACAAAATCGTTAAAAAGGCCATTTAAACCAATACCGCAATTTTGTTTCTTTTTCTTATACATTCGTTTTTTCCACGTTTTTGCACTCGAAACAACATTCCTCCTTCTTGTACACACTTTTCTGATGATTCCGAACCTACCTGACTCACAAAACCGTCTAAAAGGCCATTTAAACCAATACCGCCCTTTTGTTTCTTTTCCTTATACATTCATTTTTTCCACGTTTTTGCACTCAAAACAATTTTCCTCCTTCGCGTACACACTTTTTTTATGATTCCGAACCCATCTGACTCACAAAATCGTTAAAAAGGCCATTTAAACCAATACCGCCCTTTTGTTTCTTTTCCTTATACATTCATTTTTTCCACGTTTTTCCAACTTTCCTCCTTCTCGTACACACTTTTTTTATGAATCCGAACCCACTTGACTCACAAAAACCGTCTAAAAGGCCATTTAAACCAATACCGCCCATTTGTTTCTTTTCCTTATACATTCATTTTTTCCACATTTTTGTACTCAAAACAACTTTCCTCCTTCGCGTACACACTGTTTTTATGATTCCGAACCCATCTTACTCACAAAACTGTCTAAAAAGCCATTTAAACCAATACCGCCCTCTTGTTTCTTTTCCTTATACATTTATTTTTTCCACGTTTCGGCACTCAAAACAACTTTCCTCCTTTGCGTACACACTGTTTTTATGATTCCGAACCCATCTGTCTCACAAAATCGTCTAAAAGACCATTTAAACCAATACCTCCCTTTTGTTTCTTTTCCTTATACATTTATTTTTTCCACGTTTCGGCACTCAAAACAACTTTAATCCTTCGCGTACACACTGTTTTTATGATTCCGAACCCATCTGTCTCACAAAATCGTCTAAAAGACCATTTAAACCAATACGTCCCTTTTGTTTCTTTTTCTTATACATTCGTTTTTTCCACGTTTTTGCACTCAAAACAACATTCCTCCTTCTTGTACACACTTTTCTGATGATTCCGAACCTACCTGACTCACAAAACCGTCTAAAAGGCCATTTAAACCAATACCGCCCTTTTGTTTCTTTTCCTTATACATTCATTTTTTCCACGTTTTTCCAACTTTCCTCCTTCTCGTACACACTTTTTTTATGATTCCGAACCCACCTGACTCACAAAACCGTCTAAAAGACCATTTAAACCAATACCTCCCTTTTGTTTCTTTTCCTTATACATTCATTTTTTCCACGTTTTTGCATTCAAAACAACATTCCTCCTTCTTGTACACACTTTTCTGATGATTCCGAACCTACCTGACTCGCAAAACCGTCTAAAAGGCCATTTAAACCAATACCGCCCTTTTGTTTCTTTTCCTTATACATTCATTTTTTCCACGTTTTTCCAACTTTCCTCCTTCGCGTACACACTTTTTTTATGATTCCGAACCCACCTGACTCACAAAACCGTCTAAAAGACCATTTAAACCAATACCTCCCTTTTGTTTCTTTTCCTTATACATTCATTTTTTCCACGTTTTTGCACTCAAAACAACTTTCCTCCTTCGCGTACACACTTTTTTTATGATTCCGAACCCATCTGTCTCACAAAATCGTCTAAAAGACCATTTAAACCAATACATCCCTTTTGTTTCATTTGTTTCATTTTGTCCCTTATACATTCATTTTTTTCCACGTTTTTGCACTCAAAACAACTTTCCTCCTCCGCGTACACACTGTTTTTAACATTCCAAACCCATCTGACTCACAAAACTGTCTAAAAAGCTATTTAAACCAATACCGCCCTTTTGTTTTTTTTCGTTATACATTAATTTTTTCCACGTTTCGGCACTCAAAACAACTTTAATCCTTCGCGTACACACTGTTTTTATGATTCCGAACCCATCTGTCTCACAAAATCGTCTAAAAGACCATTAAAACCAATACCTCCCTTTTGTTTCTTTTCCTTATACATTCATTTTTTCCACGTTTTTGCACTCAAAACAACTTTCCTCCTTCGCGTACACACTTTTTTTATGATTCCGAACCCATCTGTCTCACAAATCGTCTAAAAGACCATTTAAACCAATACATCCCTTTTGTTTCTTTTCCTTATATTCATTTTTTTCCACGTTTTTGCACTCAAAACAACTTTCCTCCTCCGCGTACACACTGTTTTTAACATTCCAAACCCATCTGACTCACAAAACTGTCTAAAAAGCTATTTAAACCAATACCGCCCTTTTGTTTTTTTTCGTTATACATTAATTTTTTCCACGTTTCGGCACTCAAAACAACTTTAATCCTTCGCGTACACACTGTTTTTATGATTCCGAACCCATCTGTCTCACAAAATCGTCTAAAAGACCATTTAAACCAATACGTCCCTTTTGTTTCTTTTTCTTATACATTCGTTTTTTCCACGTTTTTGCACTCAAAACAACATTCCTCCTTCTTGTACACACTTTTCTGATGATTCCGAACCTACCTGACTCACAAAACCGTCTAAAAGGCCATTTAAACCAATACCGCCCTTTTGTTTCTTTTCCTTATACATTCATTTTTTTCACGTTTCGGCACTCAAAACATCTTTCCACATTCGCGTACACACTGCTTTTATGATTTCGAACCCATCTGTCTCACAAAATCGTCTAAAAGACCATTTAAACCAATACCTCCCTTTTGTTTCTTTTCCTTATACATTCATTTTTTCACGTTTTTGCACTCAAAACAATTTTCCTCCTTCGCGTACACACTTTTTTTATGATTCCGAACCCATCTGACTCACAAAATCGTTAAAAAGGCCATTTAAACCAATACCGCCCTTTTGTTTCTTATACATTCATTTTTTTCACGTTTTTCCAACTTTCCTCCTTCTCGTACACACTTTTTTTATGAATCCGAACCCACCTGACTCACAAAACCGTCTAAAAGACCATTTAAACCAATACCGCCCTTTTGTTTCTTTTCATTATACATTTATTTTTTTCACGTTTCGGCAATCAAAACATCTTTCCACATTCGCGTACACACTGCTTTTATGATTTCGAACCCATCTGTCTCACAAAATCGTCTAAAAGACCATTTAAACCAATACCTCCCTTTTGTTTCTTTTCCTTATACATTCATTTTTTCACGTTTTTGCACTCAAAACAATTTTCCTCCTTTGCGTACACACTTTTTTATGATTCCGAACCCATCTGACTCACAAAATCGTTAAAAAGGCCATTTAAACCAATACCGCCCTTTTGTTTCTTTTCCTTATACATTCATTTTTTCCACGTTTTTCCAACTTTCCTCCTTCTCGTACACACTTTTTTTATGAATCCGAACCCACTTGACTCACAAAAACCGTCTAAAAGGCCATTTAAACCAATACCGCCCATTTGTTTCTTTTCCTTATACATTCATTTTTTCCACATTTTTGTACTCAAAACAACTTTCCTCCTTCGCGTACACACTGTTTTTATGATTCCGAACCCATCTTACTCACAAAACTGTCTAAAAAGCCATTTAAACCAATACCGCCCTCTTGTTTCTTTTCCTTATACATTTATTTTTTCCACGTTTCGGCACTCAAAACAACTTTCCTCCTTTGCGTACACACTGTTTTTATGATTCCGAACCTATCTGTCTCACAAAATCGTCTAAAAGACCATTTAAACCAATACGTCCCTTTTGTTTCTTTTCCTTATACATTCGTTTTTTCCACGTTTTTGCACTCAAAACAACATTCCTCCTTCTTGTACACACTTTTCTGATGATTCCGAACCTACCTGACTCACAAAACCGTCTAAAAGGCCATTTAAACCAATACCGCCCTTTTGTTTCTTTTCCTTATACATTCATTTTTTCCACGTTTTTCCAACTTTCCTCCTTCTCGTACACACTTTTTTTATGATTCCGAACCCACCTGACTCACAAAACCGTCTAAAAGACCATTTAAACCAATACCTCCCTTTTGTTTCTTTTCCTTATACATTCATTTTTTCCACGTTTTTGCATTCAAAACAACATTCCTCCTTCTTGTACACACTTTTCTGATGATTCCGAACCTACCTGACTCGCAAAACCGTCTAAAAGGCCATTTAAACCAATACCGCCCTTTTGTTTCTTTTCCTTATACATTCATTTTTTCCACGTTTTTCCAACTTTCCTCCTTCGCGTACACACTTTTTTTATGATTCCGAACCCACCTGACTCACAAAACCGTCTAAAAGACCATTTAAACCAATACCTCCCTTTTGTTTCTTTTCCTTATACATTCATTTTTTCCACGTTTTTGCACTCAAAACAACTTTCCTCCTTCGCGTACACACTTTTTTTATGATTCCGAACCCATCTGTCTCACAAAATCGTCTAAAAGACCATTTAAACCAATACATCCCTTTTGTTTCTTTTCCTTATACATTCATTTTTTTCCACGTTTTTGCACTCAAAACAACTTTCCTCCTCCGCGTACACACTGTTTTTAACATTCCAAACCCATCTGACTCACAAAACTGTCTAAAAAGCTATTTAAACCAATACCGCCCTTTTGTTTTTTTTCGTTATACATTAATTTTTTCCACGTTTCGGCACTCAAAACAACTTTAATCCTTCGCGTACACACTGTTTTTATGAATCCGAACCCATCTGTCTCACAAAATCGTCTAAAAGACCATTTAAACCAATACCTCCCTTTTGTTTCTTTTCCTTATACATTCATTTTTTCCACGTTTTTGCACTCAAAACAACTTTCCTCCTTCGCGTACACACTTTTTTTATGATTCCGAACCCATCTGTCTCACAAATCGTCTAAAAGACCATTTAAACCAATACATCCCTTTTGTTTCTTTTCCTTATATTCATTTTTTTCCACGTTTTTGCACTCAAAACAACTTTCCTCCTCCGCGTACACACTGTTTTTAACATTCCAAACCCATCTGACTCACAAAATCGTCTAAAAGGCCATTTAAACCAATACCGCCCTTTTGTTTCTTTTCCTTATACATTCATTTTTTTCACGTTTCGGCACTCAAAACATCTTTCCACATTCGCGTACACACTGCTTTTATGATTTCGAACCCATCTGTCTCACAAAATCGTCTAAAAGACCATTTAAACCAATACCTCCCTTTTGTTTCTTTTCCTTATACATTCATTTTTTCACGTTTTTGCACTCAAAACAATTTTCCTCCTTCGCGTACACACTTTTTTTATGATTCCGAACCCATCTGACTCACAAAATCGTTAAAAAGGCCATTTAAACCAATACCGCCCTTTTGTTTCTTATACATTCATTTTTTTCACGTTTTTCCAACTTTCCTCCTTCTCGTACACACTTTTTTTATGAATCCGAACCCACCTGACTCACAAAACCGTCTAAAAGACCATTTAAACCAATACCGCCCTTTTGTTTCTTTTCATTATACATTTATTTTTTTCACGTTTCGGCAATCAAAACATCTTTCCACATTCGCGTACACACTGCTTTTATGATTTCGAACCCATCTGTCTCACAAAATCGTCTAAAAGACCATTTAAACCAATACCTCCCTTTTGTTTCTTTTCCTTATACATTCATTTTTTCACGTTTTTGCACTCAAAACAATTTTCCTCCTTTGCGTACACACTTTTTTATGATTCCGAACCCATCTGACTCACAAAATCGTTAAAAAGGCCATTTAAACCAATACCGCAATTTTGTTTCTTTTTCTTATACATTCGTTTTTTCCACGTTTTTGCACTCAAAACAACATTCCTCCTTCTTGTACACACTTTTCTGATGATTCCGAACCTACCTGACTCACAAAACCGTCTAAAAGGCCATTTAAACCAATACCGCCCTTTTGTTTATTTTCCTTATACATTCATTTTTTCCACGTTTCGGCACTCAAAACAACTTTCCTCCTTTGCGTACACACTGTTTTTATGATTCCGAACCCATCTGTCTCACAAAATCGTCTAAAAGACCATTTAAACCAATACCTCCCTTTTGTTTCTTTTCGTTATACATTAATTTTTTCCACGTTTTTGCACTCAAAACAACTTTCCTCCTTCGCGTACACACTGTTTTTATGATTCCGAACCCATCTGTCTCACAAAATCGTCTAAAAGACCATTTAAACCAATACGTCCCTTTTGTTTCTTTTCCTTATACATTCGTTTTTTCCACGTTTTTGCACTCAAAACAACATTCCTCCTTCTTGTACACACTTTTCTGATGATTCCGAACCTACCTGACTCACAAAACCGTCTAAAAGGCCATTTAAACCAATACCGCCCTTTTGTTTCTTTTCCTTATACATTCATTTTTTCCACGTTTTTCCAACTTTCCTCCTGTACGGAAAGTTGGTCTTTTAGACACGTACCACACTTTTTTTATGATTCCGAACCCACCTGACTCACAAAACCGTCTAAAAGACCATTTAAACCAATACCTCCCTTTTGTTTCTTTTCCTTATACATTCATTTTTTCCACGTTTTTGCATTCAAAACAACATTCCTCCTTCTTGTACACACTTTTCTGATGATTCCGAACCTACCTGACTCGCAAAACCGTCTAAAAGGCCATTTAAACCAATACCGCCCTTTTGTTTCTTTTCCTTATACATTCATTTTTTCCACGTTTTTCCAACTTTCCTCCTTCGCGTACACACTTTTTTTATGATTCCGAACCCACCTGACTCACAAAACCGTCTAAAAGACCATTTAAACCAATACCTCCCTTTTGTTTCTTTTCCTTATACATTCATTTTTTCCACGTTTTTGCACTCAAAACAACTTTCCTCCTTCGCGTACACACTTTTTTTATGATTCCGAACCCATCTGTCTCACAAAATCGTCTAAAAGACCATTTAAACCAATACATCCCTTTTGTTTCTTTTCCTTATACATTCATTTTTACTTTCTTCTATATGTAATATAGAGAAAGTATTGGATTCGCGAAAATTTTCGACCTCCGTTTTTTGACGGATCTACACGTTTTGGGATGTCCTGAACACGAATTGATAGTTTTTAAAAAATGTCTGTCTGTGTGTCTGTGTGTCTGTCTGTCTGTCTGTCTGTATCTTTTTTTTTGTGGACGCTGTATCTCACGAACCAATGAATGAAATTTAACCAAACTTGGTATTTAGTTGCACCCTGACATGAACTGGTGCCCATTAGATTTGGGGATCAATAGCTCAACAGGTGGCGCTGTGATCGCATTTTATGCAAATTTTTAACATGGCAGCATAGGACAAAATTCCGTATAAACGGGCATAATGAGAGTTATTTTAAACTTGTGATTGTAAAATTAATATGAATTATTGATAATAGTAGTAGTTAACTAGGAAAAAAAATTGTGCATGGGGGGGGCATCGGTTCCCCCCCTGGGGAGGAAGTACCCCCCCGGGGGGGGTTAAATTTTGAAGATGGGTATCATTCGAAAGATCTCGTCAATACCTTTAAAACGAATGGTTGAACCATAAATCTGTGATAATTTAAAACAAAGTTATCGATTTTTTTTACTTTTAACAAAAAAAAAAACTTAGAAAAAAAATCGTATTTTTTTTTTTTTTTTTTTTAACGAAATTTTACCAAACTTGGTATTTAGTTGGTCCCCGACATAAACTGGTGCTGATTATATTTGGGGATCAATAGCTCAACAGGAGGCGCTGTGATAGCATTTTATCTAAATTTTTAACATGGCAGAATAGGACAAAAATTCGTATAAATGTGCATAATAAGAGTTATTTTACACTTGTGATTGTAAAATTAATATGAATTATTGATAATAGTAGTACGTAACTAGGAAAAAAATTTTGTGCATGGGGGGGCATCGCTTCCCCCCCCCCCCCCGTGGGGAGTAAATTTTGAAGATGGGTATCATTCGAAAGATCTCGTCAATACCTTTAAAACGAATGGTTGAACTATAAATCTGTGATAATTTAAAACAAAGTTATCGATTTTTTTTTTACTTTTAACCAAAAAAAAAAAATCTTTTTTTTTTTTTTTTTTTTTTTTTTAATATTGTTACTGATTGAATATGTATAGGAAAATATAGAAGAAAGTCTTGTGGTGGCCACAACATACTAGTTTTCCACGTTTTTGCACTCAAAACAACTTTCCTCCTCCGCGTACACACTGTTTTTAACATTCCAAACCCATCTGACTCACAAAACTGTCTAAAAAGCTATTTAAACCAATACCGCCCTTTTGTTTTTTTTCGTTATACATTAATTTTTTCCACGTTTCGGCACTCAAAACAACTTTAATCCTTCGCGTACACACTGTTTTTATGAATCCGAACCCATCTGTCTCACAAAATCGTCTAAAAGACCATTTAAACCAATACCTCCCTTTTGTTTCTTTTCCTTATACATTCATTTTTTCCACGTTTTTGCACTCAAAACAACTTTCCTCCTTCGCGTACACACTTTTTTTATGATTCCGAACCCATCTGTCTCACAAATCGTCTAAAAGACCATTTAAACCAATACATCCCTTTTGTTTCTTTTCCTTATATTCATTTTTTTCCACGTTTTTGCACTCAAAACAACTTTCCTCCTCCGCGTACACACTGTTTTTAACATTCCAAACCCATCTGACTCACAAAACTGTCTAAAAAGCTATTTAAACCAATACCGCCCTTTTGTTTTTTTTCGTTATACATTAATTTTTTCCACGTTTCGGCACTCAAAACAACTTTAATCCTTCGCGTACACACTGTTTTTATGATTCCGAACCCATCTGTCTCACAAAATCGTCTAAAAGACCATTTAAACCAACACGTCCCTTTTGTTTCTTTTTCTTATACATTCGTTTTTTCCACGTTTTTGCACTCAAAACAACATTCCTCCTTCTTGTACACACTTTTCTGATGATTCCGAACCTACCTGACTCACAAAACCGTCTAAAAGGCCATTTAAACCAATACCGCCCTTTTGTTTCTTTTCCTTATACATTCATTTTTTTCACGTTTCGGCACTCAAAACATCTTTCCACATTCGCGTACACACTGCTTTTATGATTTCGAACCCATCTGTCTCACAAAATCGTCTAAAAGACCATTTAAACCAATACCTCCCTTTTGTTTCTTTTCCTTATACATTCATTTTTTCACGTTTTTGCACTCAAAACAATTTTCCTCCTTCGCGTACACACTTTTTTTATGATTCCGAACCCATCTGACTCACAAAATCGTTAAAAAGGCCATTTAAACCAATACCGCCCTTTTGTTTCTTATACATTCATTTTTTTCACGTTTTTCCAACTTTCCTCCTTCTCGTACACACTTTTTTTATGAATCCGAACCCACCTGACTCACAAAACCGTCTAAAAGACCATTTAAACCAATACCGCCCTTTTGTTTCTTTTCATTATACATTTATTTTTTTCACGTTTCGGCAATCAAAACATCTTTCCACATTCGCGTACACACTGCTTTTATGATTTCGAACCCATCTGTCTCACAAAATCGTCTAAAAGACCATTTAAACCAATACCTCCCTTTTGTTTCTTTTCCTTATACATTCATTTTTTCACGTTTTTGCACTCAAAACAATTTTCCTCCTTTGCGTACACACTTTTTTATGATTCCGAACCCATCTGACTCACAAAATCGTTAAAAAGGCCATTTAAACCAATACCGCAATTTTGTTTCTTTTTCTTATACATTCGTTTTTTCCACGTTTTTGCACTCAAAACAACATTCCTCCTTCTTGTACACACTTTTCTGATGATTCCGAACCTACCTGACTCACAAAACCGTCTAAAAGGCCATTTAAACCAATACCGCCCTTTTGTTTCTTTTCCTTATACATTCATTTTTTCCACGTTTCGGCACTCAAAACAACTTTCCTCCTTTGCGTACACACTGTTTTTATGATTCCGAACCCATCTGTCTCACAAAATCGTCTAAAAGACCATTTAAACCAATACCTCCCTTTTGTTTCTTTTCGTTATACATTAATTTTTTCCACGTTTTTGCACTCAAAACAACTTTCCTCCTTCGCGTACACACTGTTTTTATGATTCCGAACCCATCTGTCTCACAAAATCGTCTAAAAGACCATTTAAACCAATACGTCCCTTTTGTTTCTTTTCCTTATACATTCGTTTTTTCCACGTTTTTGCACTCAAAACAACATTCCTCCTTCTTGTACACACTTTTCTGATGATTCCGAACCTACCTGACTCACAAAACCGTCTAAAAGGCCATTTAAACCAATACCGCCCTTTTGTTTCTTTTCCTTATACATTCATTTTTTCCACGTTTTTCCAACTTTCCTCCTGTACGGAAAGTTGGTCTTTTAGACACGTACCACACTTTTTTTATGATTCCGAACCCACCTGACTCACAAAACCGTCTAAAAGACCATTTAAACCAATACCTCCCTTTTGTTTCTTTTCCTTATACATTCATTTTTTCCACGTTTTTGCATTCAAAACAACATTCCTCCTTCTTGTACACACTTTTCTGATGATTCCGAACCTACCTGACTCGGTACATTCATTTTTTCCACGTTTTTCCAACTTTCCTCCTGTACGGAAAGTTGGTCTTTTAGACACGTACCACACTTTTTTTATGATTCCAAACCCACCTGACTCACAAAACCGTCTAAAAGACCATTTAAACCAATACCTCCCTTTTGTTTCTTTTCCTTATACATTCATTTTTTCCACGTTTTTGCATTCAAAACAACATTCCTCCTTCTTGTAAACACTTTTCTGATGATTCCGAACCTACCTGACTCGCAAAACCGTCTAAAAGGCCATTTAAACCAATACCGCCCTTTTGTTTCTTTTCCTTATACATTCATTTTTTCCACGTTTTTCCAACTTTCCTCCTTCGCGTACACACTTTTTTTATGATTCCGAACCCACCTGACTCACAAAACCGTCTAAAAGACCATTTAAACCAATACCTCCCTTTTGTTTCTTTTCCTTATACATTCATTTTTTCCACGTTTTTGCACTCAAAACAACTTTCCTCCTTCGCGTACACACTTTTTTTATGATTCCGAACCCATCTGTCTCACAAAATCTTCTAAAAGACCATTTAAACCAATACATCCCTTTTGTTTCTTTTCCTTATACATTCATTTTTTTCCACGTTTTTGCACTCAAAACAACTTTCCTCCTCCGCGTACACACTGTTTTTAACATTCCAAACACATCTGACTCACAAAACTGTCTAAAAAGCTATTTAAACCAATACCGCCCTTTTGTTTTTTTTCGTTATACATTAATTTTTTCCACGTTTCGGCACTCAAAACAACTTTAATCCTTCGCGTACACACTGTTTTTATGATTCCAAACCCATCTGTCTCACAAAATCGTCTAAAAGACCATTTAAACCAATACGTCCCTTTTGTTTCTTTTTCTTATACATTCGTTTTTTCCAAGTTTTTGCACTCAAAACAACATTCCTCCTTCTTGTACACACTTTTCTGATGATTCCGAACCTACCTGACTCACAAAACCGTCTAAAAGGCCATTTAAACCAATACCGCCCTTTTGTTTCTTTTCCTTATACATTCATTTTTTTCACGTTTCGGCACTCAAAACATCTTTCCACATTCGCGTACACACTGCTTTTATGATTTCGAACCCATCTGTCTCACAAAATCGTCTAAAAGACCATTTAAACCAATACCTCCCTTTTGTTTCTTTTCCTGATACATTCATTTTTTCACGTTTTTGCACTCAAAACAATTTTCCTCCTTCGCGTACACACTTTTTTTATGATTCCGAACCCATCTGACTCACAAAATCGTTAAAAAGGCCATTTAAACCAATACCGCCCTTTTGTTTCTTTTCCTTATACATTCATTTTTTCCACGTTTTTCCAACTTTCCTCCTTCTCGTACACACTTTTTTTATGAATCCGAACCCACCTGACTCACAAAACCGTCTAAAAGACCATTTAAACCAATACCGCCCTTTTGTTTCTTTTCATTATACATTTATTTTTTTCACGTTTCGGCACTCAAAACATCTTTCCACATTCGCGTACACACTGCTTTTATGATTTCGAACCCATCTGTCTCACAAAATCGTCTAAAAGACCATTTAAACCAATACCTCCCTTTTGTTTCTTTTCCTTATACATTCATTTTTTCACGTTTTTGCACTCAAAACAATTTTCCTCCTTCGCGTACACACTTTTTTTATGATTCCGAACCCATCTGACTCACAAAATCGTTAAAAAGGCCATTTAAACCAATACCGCAATTTTGTTTCTTTTTCTTATACATTCGTTTTTTCCACGTTTTTGCACTCAAAACAATATTCCTCCTTCTTGTACACACTTTTCTGATGATTCCGAACCTACCTGACTCACAAAACCGTCTAAAAGGCCATTTAAACCAATACCGCCTTTTGTTTCTTTTCCTTATACATTCATTTTTTCCACGTTTTTGCACTCAAAACAATTTTCCTCCTTCGCGTACACACTTTTTTTATGATTCCGAACCCATCTGACTCACAAAATCGTTAAAAAGGCCATTTAAACCAATACCGCCCTTTTGTTTCTTTTCCTTATACATTCATTTTTTCCACATTTTTGTAGTCAAAACAACTTTCCTCCTTCGCGTACACACTGTTTTTATGATTCCGAACCCACTTGACGCACAAAAACCGTCTAAAAGGCCATTTAAACCAATACCTCCCTTTTGTTTCTTTTCCTTATACATTCATTTTTTCACGTTTTTGCACTCAAAACAATTTTCCTCCTTTGCGTACACACTTTTTTATGATTCCGAACCCATCTGACTCACAAAATCGTTAAAAAGGCCATTTAAACCAATACCGCCCTTTTGTTTCTTTTCCTTATACATTCATTTTTTCCACGTTTTTCCAACTTTCCTCCTTCTCGTACACACTTTTTTTATGAATCCGAACCCACTTGACTCACAAAAACCGTCTAAAAGGCCATTTAAACCAATACCGCCCATTTGTTTCTTTTCCTTATACATTCATTTTTTCCACATTTTTGTACTCAAAACAACTTTCCTCCTTCGCGTACACACTGTTTTTATGATTCCGAACCCATCTTACTCACAAAACTGTCTAAAAAGCCATTTAAACCAATACCGCCCTCTTGTTTCTTTTCCTTATACATTTATTTTTTCCACGTTTCGGCACTCAAAACAACTTTCCTCCTTTGCGTACACACTGTTTTTATGATTCCGAACCTATCTGTCTCACAAAATCGTCTAAAAGACCATTTAAACCAATACGTCCCTTTTGTTTCTTTTCCTTATACATTCGTTTTTTCCACGTTTTTGCACTCAAAACAACATTCCTCCTTCTTGTACACACTTTTCTGATGATTCCGAACCTACCTGACTCACAAAACCGTCTAAAAGGCCATTTAAACCAATACCGCCCTTTTGTTTCTTTTCCTTATACATTCATTTTTTCCACGTTTTTCCAACTTTCCTCCTTCTCGTACACACTTTTTTTATGATTCCGAACCCACCTGACTCACAAAACCGTCTAAAAGACCATTTAAACCAATACCTCCCTTTTGTTTCTTTTCCTTATACATTCATTTTTTCCACGTTTTTGCATTCAAAACAACATTCCTCCTTCTTGTACACACTTTTCTGATGATTCCGAACCTACCTGACTCGCAAAACCGTCTAAAAGGCCATTTAAACCAATACCGCCCTTTTGTTTCTTTTCCTTATACATTCATTTTTTCCACGTTTTTCCAACTTTCCTCCTTCGCGTACACACTTTTTTTATGATTCCGAACCCACCTGACTCACAAAACCGTCTAAAAGACCATTTAAACCAATACCTCCCTTTTGTTTCTTTTCCTTGTACATTCATTTTTTCCACGTTTTTGCACTCAAAACAACTTTCCTCCTTCGCGTACACACTTTTTTTATGATTCCGAACCCATCTGTCTCACAAAATCGTCTAAAAGACCATTTAAACCAATACATCCCTTTTGTTTCTTTTCCTTATACATTCATTTTTTTCCACGTTTTTGCACTCAAAACAACTTTCCTCCTCCGCGTACACACTGTTTTTAACATTCCAAACCCATCTGACTCACAAAACTGTCTAAAAAGCTATTTAAACCAATACCGCCCTTTTGTTTTTTTTCGTTATACATTAATTTTTTCCACGTTTCGGCACTCAAAACAACTTTAATCCTTCGCGTACACACTGTTTTTATGAATCCGAACCCATCTGTCTCACAAAATCGTCTAAAAGACCATTTAAACCAATACCTCCCTTTTGTTTCTTTTCCTTATACATTCATTTTTTCCACGTTTTTGCACTCAAAACAACTTTCCTCCTTCGCGTACACACTTTTTTTATGATTCCGAACCCATCTGTCTCACAAATCGTCTAAAAGACCATTTAAACCAATACATCCCTTTTGTTTCTTTTCCTTATATTCATTTTTTTCCACGTTTTTGCACTCAAAACAACTTTCCTCCTCCGCGTACACACTGTTTTTAACATTCCAAACCCATCTGACTCACAAAACTGTCTAAAAAGCTATTTAAACCAATACCGCCCTTTTGTTTTTTTTCGTTATACATTAATTTTTTCCACGTTTCGGCACTCAAAACAACTTTAATCCTTCGCGTACACACTGTTTTTATGATTCCGAACCCATCTGTCTCACAAAATCGTCTAAAAGACCATTTAAACCAACACGTCCCTTTTGTTTCTTTTTCTTATACATTCGTTTTTTCCACGTTTTTGCACTCAAAACAACATTCCTCCTTCTTGTACACACTTTTCTGATGATTCCGAACCTACCTGACTCACAAAACCGTCTAAAAGGCCATTTAAACCAATACCGCCCTTTTGTTTCTTTTCCTTATACATTCATTTTTTTCACGTTTCGGCACTCAAAACATCTTTCCACATTCGCGTACACACTGCTTTTATGATTTCGAACCCATCTGTCTCACAAAATCGTCTAAAAGACCATTTAAACCAATACCTCCCTTTTGTTTCTTTTCCTTATACATTCATTTTTTCACGTTTTTGCACTCAAAACAATTTTCCTCCTTCGCGTACACACTTTTTTTATGATTCCGAACCCATCTGACTCACAAAATCGTTAAAAAGGCCATTTAAACCAATACCGCCCTTTTGTTTCTTATACATTCATTTTTTTCACGTTTTTCCAACTTTCCTCCTTCTCGTACACACTTTTTTTATGAATCCGAACCCACCTGACTCACAAAACCGTCTAAAAGACCATTTAAACCAATACCGCCCTTTTGTTTCTTTTCATTATACATTTATTTTTTTCACGTTTCGGCAATCAAAACATCTTTCCACATTCGCGTACACACTGCTTTTATGATTTCGAACCCATCTGTCTCACAAAATCGTCTAAAAGACCATTTAAACCAATACCTCCCTTTTGTTTCTTTTCCTTATACATTCATTTTTTCACGTTTTTGCACTCAAAACAACATTCCTCCTTCTTGTACACACTTTTCTGATGATTCCGAACCTACCTGACTCACAAAACCGTCTAAAAGGCCATTTAAACCAATACCGCCCTTTTGTTTCTTTTCCTTATACATTCATTTTTTCCACGTTTCGGCACTCAAAACAACTTTCCTCCTTTGCGTACACACTGTTTTTATGATTCCGAACCCATCTGTCTCACAAAATCGTCTAAAAGACCATTTAAACCAATACCTCCCTTTTGTTTCTTTTCGTTATACATTAATTTTTTCCACGTTTTTGCACTCAAAACAACTTTCCTCCTTCGCGTACACACTGTTTTTATGATTCCGAACCCATCTGTCTCACAAAATCGTCTAAAAGACCATTTAAACCAATACGTCCCTTTTGTTTCTTTTCCTTATACATTCGTTTTTTCCACGTTTTTGCACTCAAAACAACATTCCTCCTTCTTGTACACACTTTTCTGATGATTCCGAACCTACCTGACTCACAAAACCGTCTAAAAGGCCATTTAAACCAATACCGCCCTTTTGTTTCTTTTCCTTATACATTCATTTTTTCCACGTTTTTCCAACTTTCCTCCTGTACGGAAAGTTGGTCTTTTAGACACGTACCACACTTTTTTTATGATTCCGAACCCACCTGACTCACAAAACCGTCTAAAAGACCATTTAAACCAATACCTCCCTTTTGTTTCTTTTCCTTATACATTCATTTTTTCCACGTTTTTGCATTCAAAACAACATTCCTCCTTCTTGTACACACTTTTCTGATGATTCCGAACCTACCTGACTCGGTACATTCATTTTTTCCACGTTTTTCCAACTTTCCTCCTGTACGGAAAGTTGGTCTTTTAGACACGTACCACACTTTTTTTATGATTCCGAACCCACCTGACTCACAAAACCGTCTAAAAGACCATTTAAACCAATACCTCCCTTTTGTTTCTTTTCCTTATACATTCATTTTTTCCACGTTTTTGCATTCAAAACAACATTCCTCCTTCTTGTACACACTTTTCTGATGATTCCGAACCTACCTGACTCGCAAAACCGTCTAAAAGGCCATTTAAACCAATACCGCCCTTTTGTTTCTTTTCCTTATACATTCATTTTTTCCACGTTTTTCCAACTTTCCTCCTTCGCGTACACACTTTTTTTATGATTCCGAACCCACCTGACTCACAAAACCGTCTAAAAGACCATTTAAACCAATACCTCCCTTTTGTTTCTTTTCCTTATACATTCATTTTTTCCACGTTTTTGCACTCAAAACAACTTTCCTCCTTCGCGTACACACTTTTTTTATGATTCCGAACCCATCTGTCTCACAAAATCGTCTAAAAGACCATTTAAACCAATACATCCCTTTTGTTTCTTTTCCTTATACATTCATTTTTTTCCACGTTTTTGCACTCAAAACAACTTTCCTCCTCCGCGTACACACTGTTTTTAACATTCCAAACCCATCTGACTCACAAAACTGTCTAAAAAGCTATTTAAACCAATACCGCCCTTTTGTTTTTTTTCGTTATACATTAATTTTTTCCACGTTTCGGCACTCAAAACAACTTTAATCCTTCGCGTACACACTGTTTTTATGAATCCGAACCCATCTGTCTCACAAAATCGTCTAAAAGACCATTTAAACCAATACCTCCCTTTTGTTTCTTTTCCTTATACATTCATTTTTTCCACGTTTTTGCACTCAAAACAACTTTCCTCCTTCGCGTACACACTTTTTTTATGATTCCGAACCCATCTGTCTCACAAATCGTCTAAAAGACCATTTAAACCAATACATCCCTTTTGTTTCTTTTCCTTATATTCATTTTTTTCCACGTTTTTGCACTCAAAACAACTTTCCTCCTCCGCGTACACACTGTTTTTAACATTCCAAACCCATCTGACTCACAAAACTGTCTAAAAAGCTATTTAAACCAATACCGCCCTTTTGTTTTTTTTCGTTATACATTAATTTTTTCCACGTTTCGGCACTCAAAACAACTTTAATCCTTCGCGTACACACTGTTTTTATGATTCCGAACCCATCTGTCTCACAAAATCGTCTAAAAGACCATTTAAACCAACACGTCCCTTTTGTTTCTTTTTCTTATACATTCGTTTTTTCCACGTTTTTGCACTCAAAACAACATTCCTCCTTCTTGTACACACTTTTCTGATGATTCCGAACCTACCTGACTCACAAAACCGTCTAAAAGGCCATTTAAACCAATACCGCCCTTTTGTTTCTTTTCCTTATACATTCATTTTTTTCACGTTTCGGCACTCAAAACATCTTTCCACATTCGCGTACACACTGCTTTTATGATTTCGAACCCATCTGTCTCACAAAATCGTCTAAAAGACCATTTAAACCAATACCTCCCTTTTGTTTCTTTTCCTTATACATTCATTTTTTCACGTTTTTGCACTCAAAACAATTTTCCTCCTTCGCGTACACACTTTTTTTATGATTCCGAACCCATCTGACTCACAAAATCGTTAAAAAGGCCATTTAAACCAATACCGCCCTTTTGTTTCTTATACATTCATTTTTTTCACGTTTTTCCAACTTTCCTCCTTCTCGTACACACTTTTTTTATGAATCCGAACCCACCTGACTCACAAAACCGTCTAAAAGACCATTTAAACCAATACCGCCCTTTTGTTTCTTTTCATTATACATTTATTTTTTTCACGTTTCGGCAATCAAAACATCTTTCCACATTCGCGTACACACTGCTTTTATGATTTCGAACCCATCTGTCTCACAAAATCGTCTAAAAGACCATTTAAACCAATACCTCCCTTTTGTTTCTTTTCCTTATACATTCATTTTTTCACGTTTTTGCACTCAAAACAATTTTCCTCCTTTGCGTACACACTTTTTTATGATTCCGAACCCATCTGACTCACAAAATCGTTAAAAAGGCCATTTAAACCAATACCGCAATTTTGTTTCTTTTTCTTATACATTCGTTTTTTCCACGTTTTTGCACTCAAAACAACATTCCTCCTTCTTGTACACACTTTTCTGATGATTCCGAACCTACCTGACTCACAAAACCGTCTAAAAGGCCATTTAAACCAATACCGCCCTTTTGTTTCTTTTCCTTATACATTCATTTTTTCCACGTTTCGGCACTCAAAACAACTTTCCTCCTTTGCGTACACACTGTTTTTATGATTCCGAACCCATCTGTCTCACAAAATCGTCTAAAAGACCATTTAAACCAATACCTCCCTTTTGTTTCTTTTCGTTATACATTAATTTTTTCCACGTTTTTGCACTCAAAACAACTTTCCTCCTTCGCGTACACACTGTTTTTATGATTCCGAACCCATCTGTCTCACAAAATCGTCTAAAAGACCATTTAAACCAATACGTCCCTTTTGTTTCTTTTCCTTATACATTCGTTTTTTCCACGTTTTTGCACTCAAAACAACATTCCTCCTTCTTGTACACACTTTTCTGATGATTCCGAACCTACCTGACTCACAAAACCGTCTAAAAGGCCATTTAAACCAATACCGCCCTTTTGTTTCTTTTCCTTATACATTCATTTTTTCCACGTTTTTCCAACTTTCCTCCTGTACGGAAAGTTGGTCTTTTAGACACGTACCACACTTTTTTTATGATTCCGAACCCACCTGATTCACAAAACCGTCTAAAAGACCATTTAAACCAATACCTCCCTTTTGTTTCTTTTCCTTATACATTCATTTTTTCCACGTTTTTGCATTCAAAACAACATTCCTCCTTCTTGTACACACTTTTCTGATGATTCCGAACCTACCTGACTCGGTACATTCATTTTTTCCACGTTTTTCCAACTTTCCTCCTGTACGGAAAGTTGGTCTTTTAGACACGTACCACACTTTTTTTATGATTCCAAACCCACCTGACTCACAAAACCGTCTAAAAGACCATTTAAACCAATACCTCCCTTTTGTTTCTTTTCCTTATACATTCATTTTTTCCACGTTTTTGCATTCAAAACAACATTCCTCCTTCTTGTAAACACTTTTCTGATGATTCCGAACCTACCTGACTCGCAAAACCGTCTAAAAGGCCATTTAAACCAATACCGCCCTTTTGTTTCTTTTCCTTATACATTCATTTTTTCCACGTTTTTCCAACTTTCCTCCTTCGCGTACACACTTTTTTTATGATTCCGAACCCACCTGACTCACAAAACCGTCTAAAAGACCATTTAAACCAATACCTCCCTTTTGTTTCTTTTCCTTATACATTCATTTTTTCCACGTTTTTGCACTCAAAACAACTTTCCTCCTTCGCGTACACACTTTTTTTATGATTCCGAACCCATCTGTCTCACAAAATCTTCTAAAAGACCATTTAAACCAATACATCCCTTTTGTTTCTTTTCCTTATACATTCATTTTTTTCCACGTTTTTGCACTCAAAACAACTTTCCTCCTCCGCGTACACACTGTTTTTAACATTCCAAACACATCTGACTCACAAAACTGTCTAAAAAGCTATTTAAACCAATACCGCCCTTTTGTTTTTTTTCGTTATACATTAATTTTTTCCACGTTTCGGCACTCAAAACAACTTTAATCCTTCGCGTACACACTGTTTTTATGATTCCAAACCCATCTGTCTCACAAAATCGTCTAAAAGACCATTTAAACCAATACGTCCCTTTTGTTTCTTTTTCTTATACATTCGTTTTTTCCAAGTTTTTGCACTCAAAACAACATTCCTCCTTCTTGTACACACTTTTCTGATGATTCCGAACCTACCTGACTCACAAAACCGTCTAAAAGGCCATTTAAACCAATACCGCCCTTTTGTTTCTTTTCCTTATACATTCATTTTTTTCACGTTTCGGCACTCAAAACATCTTTCCACATTCGCGTACACACTGCTTTTATGATTTCGAACCCATCTGTCTCACAAAATCGTCTAAAAGACCATTTAAACCAATACCTCCCTTTTGTTTCTTTTCCTGATACATTCATTTTTTCACGTTTTTGCACTCAAAACAATTTTCCTCCTTCGCGTACACACTTTTTTTATGATTCCGAACCCATCTGACTCACAAAATCGTTAAAAAGGCCATTTAAACCAATACCGCCCTTTTGTTTCTTTTCCTTATACATTCATTTTTTCCACGTTTTTCCAACTTTCCTCCTTCTCGTACACACTTTTTTTATGAATCCGAACCCACCTGACTCACAAAACCGTCTAAAAGACCATTTAAACCAATACCGCCCTTTTGTTTCTTTTCATTATACATTTATTTTTTTCACGTTTCGGCACTCAAAACATCTTTCCACATTCGCGTACACACTGCTTTTATGATTTCGAACCCATCTGTCTCACAAAATCGTCTAAAAGACCATTTAAACCAATACCTCCCTTTTGTTTCTTTTCCTTATACATTCATTTTTTCACGTTTTTGCACTCAAAACAATTTTCCTCCTTCGCGTACACACTTTTTTTATGATTCCGAACCCATCTGACTCACAAAATCGTTAAAAAGGCCATTTAAACCAATACCGCAATTTTGTTTCTTATTCTTATACATTCGTTTTTTCCACGTTTTTGCACTCAAAACAATATTCCTCCTTCTTGTACACACTTTTCTGATGATTCCGAACCTACCTGACTTACAAAACCGTCTAAAAGGCCATTTAAACCAATACCGCCTTTTGTTTCTTTTCCTTATACATTCATTTTTTCCACGTTTTTGCACTCAAAACAATTTTCCTCCTTCGCGTACACACTTTTTTTATGATTCCGAACCCATCTGACTCACAAAATCGTTAAAAAGGCCATTTAAACCAATACCGCCCTTTTGTTTCTTTTCCTTATACATTCATTTTTTCCACATTTTTGTAGTCAAAACAACTTTCCTCCTTCGCGTACACACTGTTTTTATGATTCCGAACCCACTTGACGCACAAAAACCGTCTAAAAGGCCATTTAAACCAATACCGCCCATTTGTTTCTTTTCCTTATACATTCATTTTTTCCACATTTTTGTACTCAAAACAACTTTCCTCCTTTGCGTACACACTGTTTTTATGATTCCGAACCCATCTGTCTCACAAAATCGTCTAAAAGACCATTTAAACCAATACCTCCCTTTTGTTTCTTTTCGTTATACATTAATTTTTTCCACGTTTTTGCACTCAAAACAACTTTCCTCCTTCGCGTACACACTGTTTTTATGATTCCGAACCCATCTGTCTCACAAAATCGTCTAAAAGACCATTTAAACCAATACGTCCCTTTTGTTTCTTTTCCTTATACATTCGTTTTTTCCACGTTTTTGCACTCAAAACAACTTTCCTCCTTCTCGTACACACTTTTTTTATGAATCCGAACCCACCTGACTCACAAAACCGTCTAAAAGACCATTTAAACCAATACCGCCCTTTTGTTTCTTTTCATTATACATTTATTTTTTTCACGTTTCGGCACTCAAAACATCTTTCCACATTCGCGTACACACTGCTTTTATGATTTCGAACCCATCTGTCTCACAAAATCGTCTAAAAGACCATTTAAACCAATACCTCCCTTTTGTTTCTTTTCCTTATACATTCATTTTTTCACGTTTTTGCACTCAAAACAATTTTCCTCCTTCGCGTACACACTTTTTTTATGATTCCGAACCCATCTGACTCACAAAATCGTTAAAAAGGCCATTTAAACCAATACCGCAATTTTGTTTCTTTTTCTTATACATTCGTTTTTTCCACGTTTTTGCACTCAAAACAATATTCCTCCTTCTTGTACACACTTTTCTGATGATTCCGAACCTACCTGACTCACAAAACCGTCTAAAAGGCCATTTAAACCAATACCGCCTTTTGTTTCTTTTCCTTATACATTCATTTTTTCCACGTTTTTGCACTCAAAACAATTTTCCTCCTTCGCGTACACACTTTTTTTATGATTCCGAACCCATCTGACTCACAAAATCGTTAAAAAGGCCATTTAAACCAATACCGCCCTTTTGTTTCTTTTCCTTATACATTCATTTTTTCCACATTTTTGTAGTCAAAACAACTTTCCTCCTTCGCGTACACACTGTTTTTATGATTCCGAACCCACTTGACGCACAAAAACCGTCTAAAAGGCCATTTAAACCAATACCGCCCATTTGTTTCTTTTCCTTATACATTCATTTTTTCCACATTTTTGTACTCAAAACAACTTTCCTCCTTTGCGTACACACTGTTTTTATGATTCCGAACCCATCTGTCTCACAAAATCGTCTAAAAGACCATTTAAACCAATACCTCCCTTTTGTTTCTTTTCGTTATACATTAATTTTTTCCACGTTTTTGCACTCAAAACAACTTTCCTCCTTCGCGTACACACTGTTTTTATGATTCCGAACCCATCTGTCTCACAAAATCGTCTAAAAGACCATTTAAACCAATACGTCCCTTTTGTTTCTTTTCCTTATACATTCGTTTTTTCCACGTTTTTGCACTCAAAACAACATTCCTCCTTCTTGTACACACTTTTCTGATGATTCCGAACCCACCTGACTCACAACTCGCAAAACCATCTAAAAGGCCATTTAAACCAATACCGCCCTTTTGTTTCTTTTCCTTATACATTCATTTTTTCCACGTTTTTCCAACTTTCCTCCTTCGCGTACACACTTTTTTTAAGATTCCGAACCCACCTGACTCACAAAACCGTCTAAAAGACCATTTAAACCAATACCTCCCTTTTGTTTCTTTTAATTATACATTCATTTTTTCCACGTTTTTGCACTCAAAACAACTTTCCTCCTTCGCGTACACACGTTTTTTATGATTCCGAACCCATCTGTCTCACAAAATCGTCTAAAAGACCATTTAAACCAATACATCCCTTTTGTTTCTTTTCCTTATACATTCATTTTTTTCCACGTTTTTGCACTCAAAACAACTTTCCTCCTCCGCGTACACACTGTTTTTAACATTCCAAACCCATCTGACTCACAAAACTGTCTAAAAAGCTATTTAAACCAATACCGCCCTTTTGTTTTTTTTCGTTATACATTAATTTTTTCCACGTTTCGGCACTCAAAACAACTTTAATCCTTCGCGTACACACTGTTTTTATGATTCCGAACCCATCTGTCTCACAAAATCGTCTAAAAGACCATTTAAACCAATACCTCCCTTTTGTTTCTTTTCCTTATACATTCATTTTTTCCACGTTTTTGCACTCAAAACAACTTTCCTCCTTCGCGTACACACTTTTTTTATGATTCCGAACCCATCTGTCTCACAAATCGTCTAAAAGACCATTTAAACCAATACATCCCTTTTGTTTCTTTTCCTTATATTCATTTTTTTCCACGTTTTTGCACTCAAAACAACTTTCCTCCTCCGCGTACACACTGTTTTTAACATTCCAAACCCATCTGACTCACAAAACTGTCTAAAAAGCTATTTAAACCAATACCGCCCTTTTGTTTTTTTTCGTTATACATTAATTTTTTCCACGTTTCGGCACTCAAAACAACTTTAATCCTTCGCGTACACACTGTTTTTATGATTCCGAACCCATCTGTCTCACAAAATCGTCTAAAAGACCATTTAAACCAATACGTCCCTTTTCTTTCTTTTTCTTATACATTCGTTTTTTCCACGTTTTTGCACTCAAAACAACATTCCTCCTTCTTGTACACACTTTTCTGATGATTCCGAACCTACCTGACTCACAAAACCGTCTAAAAGGCCATTTAAACCAATACCGCCCTTTTGTTTCTTTTCCTTATACATTCATTTTTTCCACGTTTTTCCAACTTTCCTCCTGTACGGAAAGTTGGTCTTTTAGACACGTACCACACTTTTTTTATGATTCCGAACCCACCTGACTCACAAAACCGTCTAAAAGACCATTTAAACCAATACCTCCCTTTTGTTTCTTTTCCTTATACATTCATTTTTTCCACGTTTTTGCATTCAAAACAACATTCCTCCTTCTTGTACACACTTTTCTGATGATTCCGAACCTACCTGACTCGATACATTCATTTTTTCCACGTTTTTCCAACTTTCCTCCTGTACGGAAAGTTGGTCTTTTAGACACGTACCACACTTTTTTTATGATTCCGAACCCACCTGACTCACAAAACCGTCTAAAAGACCATTTAAACCAATACCTCCCTTTTGTTTCTTTTCCTTATACATTCATTTTTTCCACGTTTTTGCATTCAAAACAACATTCCTCCTTCTTGTACACACTTTTCTGATGATTCCGAACCTACCTGACTCGCAAAACCGTCTAAAAGGCCATTTAAACCAATACCGCCCTTTTGTTTCTTTTCCTTATACATTCATTTTTTCCACGTTTTTCCAACTTTCCTCCTTCGCGTACACACTTTTTTTATGATTCCGAACCCACCTGACTCACAAAACCGTCTAAAAGACCATTTAAACCAATACCTCCCTTTTGTTTCTTTTCCTTATACATTCATTTTTTCCACGTTTTTGCACTCAAAACAACTTTCCTCCTTCGCGTACACACTTTTTTTATGATTCCGAACCCATCTGTCTCACAAAATCTTCTAAAAGACCATTTAAACCAATACATCCCTTTTGTTTCTTTTCCTTATACATTCATTTTTTTCCACGTTTTTGCACTCAAAACAACTTTCCTCCTCCGCGTACACACTGTTTTTAACATTCCAAACACATCTGACTCACAAAACTGTCTAAAAAGCTATTTAAACCAATACCGGCCTTTTGTTTTTTTTCGTTATACATTAATTTTTTCCACGTTTCGGCACTCAAAACAACTTTAATCCTTCGCGTACACACTGTTTTTATGATTCCAAACCCATCTGTCTCACAAAATCGTCTAAAAGACCATTTAAACCAATACGTCCCTTTTGTTTCTTTTTCTTATACATTCGTTTTTTCCAAGTTTTTGCACTCAAAACAACATTCCTCCTTCTTGTACACACTTTTCTGATGATTCCGAACCTACCTGACTCACAAAACCGTCTAAAAGGCCATTTAAACCAATACCGCCCTTTTGTTTCTTTTCCTTATACATTCATTTTTTTCACGTTTCGGCACTCAAAACATCTTTCCACATTTGCGTACACACTGCTTTTATGATTTCGAACCCATCTGTCTCACAAAATCGTCTAAAAGACCATTTAAACCAATACCTCCCTTTTGTTTCTTTTCCTGATACATTCATTTTTTCACGTTTTTGCACTCAAAACAATTTTCCTCCTTCGCGTACACACTTTTTTTATGATTCCGAACCCATCTGACTCACAAAATCGTTAAAAAGGCCATTTAAACCAATACCGCCCTTTTGTTTCTTTTCCTTATACATTCATTTTTTCCACGTTTTTCCAACTTTCCTCCTTCTCGTACACACTTTTTTTATGAATCCGAACCCACCTGACTCACAAAACCGTCTAAAAGACCATTTAAACCAATACCGCCCTTTTGTTTCTTTTCATTATACATTTATTTTTTTCACGTTTCGGCACTCAAAACATCTTTCCACATTCGCGTACACACTGCTTTTATGATTTCGAACCCATCTGTCTCACAAAATCGTCTAAAAGACCATTTAAACCAATACCTCCCTTTTGTTTCTTTTCCTTATACATTCATTTTTTCACGTTTTTGCACTCAAAACAATTTTCCTCCTTCGCGTACACACTTTTTTTATGATTCCGAACCCATCTGACTCACAAAATCGTTAAAAAGGCCATTTAAACCAATACCGCAATTTTGTTTCTTTTTCTTATACATTCGTTTTTTCCACGTTTTTGCACTCAAAACAATATTCCTCCTTCTTGTACACACTTTTCTGATGATTCCGAACCTACCTGACTCACAAAACCGTCTAAAAGGCCATTTAAACCAATACCGCCCTTTTGTTTCTTTTCCTTATACATTCATTTTTTCCACGTTTTTGCACTCAAAACAATTTTCCTCCTTCGCGTACACACTTTTTTTATGATTCCGAACCCATCTGACTCACAAAATCGTTAAAAAGGCCATTTAAATCAATACCGCCCTTTTGTTTCTTTTCCTTATACATTCATTTTTTCCACATTTTTGTAGTCAAAACAACTTTCCTCCTTCGCGTACACACTGTTTTTATGATTCCGAACCCACTTGACGCACAAAAACCGTCTAAAAGGCCATTTAAACCAATACCGCCCATTTGTTTCTTTTCCTTATACATTCATTTTTTCCACATTTTTGTACTCAAAACAACTTTCCTCCTTTGCGTACACACTGTTTTTATGATTCCGAACCCATCTGTCTCACAAAATCGTCTAAAAGACCATTTAAACCAATACCTCCCTTTTGTTTCTTTTCGTTATACATTAATTTTTTCCACGTTTTTGCACTCAAAACAACTTTCCTCCTTCGCGTACACACTGTTTTTATGATTCCGAACCCATCTGTCTCACAAAATCGTCTAAAAGACCATTTAAACCAATACGTCCCTTTTGTTTCTTTTCCTTATACATTCGTTTTTTCCACGTTTTTGCACTCAAAACAACATTCCTCCTTCTTGTACACACTTTTCTGATGATTCCGAACCTACCTGACTCACAAAACCGTCTAAAAGGCCATTTAAACCAATACCGCCCTTTTGTTTCTTTTCCTTATACATTCATTTTTTCCACGTTTTTCCAACTTTCCTCCTTCTCGTACACACTTTTTTTATGATTCCGAACCCACCTGACTCACAACTCGCAAAACCATCTAAAAGGCCATTTAAACCAATACCGCCCTTTTGTTTCTTTTCCTTATACATTCATTTTTTCCACGTTTTTCCAACTTTCCTCCTTCGCGTACACACTTTTTTTAAGATTCCGAACCCACCTGACTCACAAAACCGTCTAAAAGACCATTTAAACCAATACCTCCCTTTTGTTTCTTTTAATTATACATTCATTTTTTCCACGTTTTTGCACTCAAAACAACTTTCCTCCTTCGCGTACACACGTTTTTTATGATTCCGAACCCATCTGTCTCACAAAATCGTCTAAAAGACCATTTAAACCAATACATCCCTTTTGTTTCTTTTCCTTATACATTCATTTTTTTCCACGTTTTTGCACTCAAAACAACTTTCCTCCTCCGCGTACACACTGTTTTTAACATTCGAAACCCATCTGACTCACAAAACTGTCTAAAAAGCTATTTAAACCAATACCGCCCTTTTGTTTTTTTTCGTTATACATTAATTTTTTCCACGTTTCGGCACTCAAAACAACTTTAATCCTTCGCGTACACACTGTTTTTATGATTCCGAACCCATCTGTCTCACAAAATCGTCTAAAAGACCATTTAAACCAATACCTCCCTTTTGTTTCTTTTCCTTATACATTCATTTTTTCCACGTTTTTGCACTCAAAACAACTTTCCTCCTTCGCGTACACACTTTTTTTATGATTCCGAACCCATCTGTCTCACAAATCGTCTAAAAGACCATTTAAACCAATACATCCCTTTTGTTTCTTTTCCTTATATTCATTTTTTTCCACGTTTTTGCACTCAAAACAACTTTCCTCCTCCGCGTACACACTGTTTTTAACATTCCAAACCCATCTGACTCACAAAACTGTCTAAAAAGCTATTTAAACCAATACCGCCCTTTTGTTTTTTTTCGTTATACATTAATTTTTTCCACGTTTCGGCACTCAAAACAACTTTAATCCTTCGCGTACACACTGTTTTTATGATTCCGAACCCATCTGTCTCACAAAATCGTCTAAAAGACCATTTAAACCAATACGTCCCTTTTCTTTCTTTTTCTTATACATTTGTTTTTTCCACGTTTTTGCACTCAAAACAACATTCCTCCTTCTTGTACACACTTTTCTGATGATTCCGAACCTACCTGACTCACAAAACCGTCTAAAAGGCCATTTAAACCAATACCGCCCTTTTGTTTCTTTTCCTTATACATTCATTTTTTTCACGTTTCGGCACTCAAAACATCTTTCCACATTCGCGTACACACTGCTTTTATGATTTCGAACCCATCTGTCTCACAAAATCGTCTAAAAGACCATTTAAACCAATACCTCCCTTTTGTTTCTTTTCCTGATACATTCATTTTTTCACGTTTTTGCACTCAAAACAATTTTCCTCCTTCGCGTACACACTTTTTTTATGATTCCGAACCCATCTGACTCACAAAATCGTTAAAAAGGCCATTTAAACCAATACCGCCCTTTTGTTTCTTTTCCTTATACATTCATTTTTTCCACGTTTTTCCAACTTTCCTCCTTCTCGTACACACTTTTTTTATGAATCCGAACCCACCTGACTCACAAAACCGTCTAAAAGGCCATTTAAACCAATACCGCCCTTTTGTTTCTTTTCCTTATACATTCATTTTTTTCACGTTTCGGCACTCAAAACATCTTTCCACATTCGCGTACACACTGCTTTTATGATTTCGAACCCATCTGTCTCACAAAATCGTCTAAAAGACCATTTAAACCAATACCTCCCTTTTGTTTCTTTTCCTGATACATTCATTTTTTCACGTTTTTGCACTCAAAACAATTTTCCTCCTTCGCGTACACACTTTTTTTATGATTCCGAACCCATCTGACTCACAAAATCGTTAAAAAGGCCATTTAAACCAATACCGCCCTTTTGTTTCTTTTCCTTATACATTCATTTTTTCCACGTTTTTCCAACTTTCCTCCTTCTCGTACACACTTTTTTTATGATTCCGAACCCACTTGACGCACAAAAACCGTCTAAAAGGCCATTTAAACCAATACCGCCCATTTGTTTCTTTTCCTTATACATTCATTTTTTCCACATTTTTGTACTCAAAACAACTTTCCTCCTTTGCGTACACACTGTTTTTATGATTCCGAACCCATCTGTCTCACAAAATCGTCTAAAAGACCATTTAAACCAATACCTCCCTTTTGTTTCTTTTCGTTATACATTAATTTTTTCCACGTTTTTGCACTCAAAACAACATTCCTCCTTCTTGTACACACTTTTCTGATGATTCCGAACCTACCTGACTCACAAAACCGTCTAAAAGGCCATTTAAACCAATACCGCCCTTTTGTTTCTTTTCCTTATACATTCATTTTTTCCACGTTTTTCCAACTTTCCTCCTTCTCGTACACACTTTTTTTATGATTCCGAACCCACCTGACTCACAACTCGCAAAACCATCTAAAAGGCCATTTAAACCAATACCGCCCTTTTGTTTCTTTTCCTTATACATTCATTTTTTCCACGTTTTTCCAACTTTCCTCCTTCGCGTACACACTTTTTTTATGATTCCGAACCCACCTGACTCACAAAACCGTCTAAAAGACCATTTAAACCAATACCTCCCTTTTGTTTCTTTTAATTATACATTCATTTTTTCCACGTTTTTGCACTCAAAACAACTTTCCTCCTTCGCGTACACACGTTTTTTATTATTCCGAACCCATCTGTCTCACAAAATCGTCTAAAAGACCATTTAAACCAATACATCCCTTTTGTTTCTTTTCCTTATACATTCATTTTTTTCCACGTTTTTGCACTCAAAACAACTTTCCTCCTCCGCGTACACACTGTTTTTAACATTCCAAACCCATCTGACTCACAAAACTGTCTAAAAAGCTATTTAAACCAATACCGCCCTTTTGTTTTTTTTCGTTATACATTAATTTTTTCCACGTTTCGGCACTCAAAACTACTTTAATCCTTCGCGTACACACTGTTTTTATGATTCCGAACCCATCTGTCTCACAAAATCGTCTAAAAGACCATTTAAACCAATACGTCCCTTTTGTTTCTTTTTCTTATACATTCGTTTTTTCCACGTTTTTGCACTTAAAACAACATTCCTCCTTCTTGTACACACTTTTCTGATGATTCCGAACCTACCTGACTCACAAAACCGTCTAAAAGGCCATTTAAACCAATACCGCCCTTTTGTTTCTTTTCCTTATACATTCATTTTTTTCACGTTTCGGCACTCAAAACATCTTTCCACATTCGCGTACACACTGCTTTTATGATTTCGAACCCATCTGTCTCACAAAATCGTCTAAAAGACCATTTAAACCAATACCTCCCTTTTGTTTCTTTTCCTTATACATTCATTTTTTCACGTTTTTGCACTCAAAACAATTTTCCTCCTTCGCGTACACACTTTTTTTATGATTCCGAACCCATCTGACTCACAAAATCGTTAAAAAGGCCATTTAAACCAATACCGCCCTTTTGTTTCTTTTCCTTATACATTCATTTTTTCCACGTTTTTCCAACTTTCCTCCTTCTCGTACCCCCTTTTTATGAATCCGAACCCACCTGACTCACAAAACCGTCTAAAAGACCATTTAAACCAATACCGCCCTTTTGTTTCTTTTCATTATACATTTATTTTTTTCACGTTTCGGCACTCAAAACATCTTTCCACATTCGCGTACACACTGCTTTTATGATTTCGAACCCATCTATCTCACAAAATCGTCTAAAAGACCATTTAAACCAATACCTCCCTTTTGTTTCTTTTCCTTATACATTCATTTTTTCACGTTTTTGCACTCAAAACAATTTTCCTCCTTCGCGTACACACTTTTTTTATGATTCCGAACCCATCTGACTCACAAAATCGTTAAAAAGGCCATTTAAACCAATACCGCAATTTTGTTTCTTTTTCTTATACATTCGTTTTTTCCACGTTTTTGCACTCAAAACAACATTCCTCCTTCTTGTACACACTTTTCTGATGATTCCGAACCTACCTGACTCACAAAACCGTCTAAAAGGCCATTTGAACCAATACCGCCCTTTTGTTTCTTTTCCTTATACATTCATTTTTTCCACGTTTTTGCACTCAAAACAATTTTCCTCCTTCGCGTACACACTTTTTTTATGATTCCGAACCCATCTGACTCACAAAATCGTTAAAAAGGCCATTTAAACCAATACCGCCCTTTTGTTTCTTTTCCTTATACATTCATTTTTTCCTCGTTTTTCCAACTTTCCTCCTTCTCGTACACACTTTTTTTATGAATCCGAACCCACTTGACTCACAAAACCGTCTAAAAGGCCATTTAAACCAATACCGCCCATTTGTTTCTTTTCCTTATACATTCATTTTTTCCACATTTTTGTACTTAAAACAACTTTCCTCCTTCGCGTACACACTGTTTTTATGATTCCGAACCCATCTTACTCACAAAACTGTCTAAAAAGCCATTTAAACCAATACCGCCCTCTTGTTTCTTTTCCTTATACATTTATTTTTTCCACGTTTCGGCACTCAAAACAACTTTCCTCCTTTGCGTACACACTGTTTTTATGATTCCGAACCCATCTGTCTCACAAAATCGTCTAAAAGACCATTTAAACCAATACATCCCTTTTGTTTCTTTTCCTTATACATTCATTTTTTTCCACGTTTTTGCACTCAAAACAACTTTCCTCCTCCGCGTACACACTGTTTTTAACATTCGAAACCCATCTGACTCACAAAACTGTCTATAAAGCTATTTAAACCAATACCGCCCTTTTGTTTTTTTTCGTTATACATTAATTTTTTCCACGTTTCGGCACTCAAAACAACTTTAATCCTTCGCTTACACACTGTTTTTATGATTCCGAACCCATCTGTCTCACAAAATCGTCTAAAAGACCATTTAAACCAATACGTCCCTTTTGTTTCTTTTTCTTATACATTCGTTTTTTCCACGTTTTTGCACTCAAAACAACATTCTTCCTTCTTGTACACACTTTTCTGATGATTCCGAACCTACCTGACTCACAAAACCGTCTAAAAGGCCATTTAAACCAATACCGCCCTTTTGTTTCTTTTCCTTATACATTCATTTTTTTCACGTTTCGGCACTCAAAACATCTTTCCACATTCGCGTACACACTGCTTTTATGATTTCGAACCCATCTGTCTCACAAAATCGTCTAAAAGACCATTTAAACCAATACCTCCCTTTTGTTTCTTTTCATTATACATTCATTTTTTCACGTTTTTGCACTCAAAACAATTTTCCTCCTTCGCGTACACACTTTTTTTATGATTCCGAACCCATCTGACTCACAAAATCGTTAAAAAGGCCATTTAAACCAATACCGCCCTTTTGTTTCTTTTCCTTATACATTCATTTTTTCCACGTTTTTCCAACTTTCCTCCTTCTCGTACACACTTTTTTTATGAATCCGAACCCACCTGACTCACAAAACCGTCTAAAAGACCATTTAAACCAATACCGCCCTTTTGTTTCTTTTCATTATACATTTAATTTTTTCACGTTTCGGCACTCAAAACATCTTTCCACATTCGCGTACACACTGCTTTTACGATTTCGAACCCATCTGTCTCACAAAATCGTTAAAAAGGCCATTTAAACCAATACCGCAATTTTATTTCTTTTTCTTATACATTCGTTTTTTCCACGTTTTTGCACTCAAAACAACATTCCTCCTTCTTGTACACACTTTTCTGATGATTCCGAACCTATCTGACTCACAAAACCGTCTAAAAGGCCATTTAAACCAATACCGCCCTTTTGTTTCTTTTCCTTATACATTCATTTTTTCCACGTTTTTCCAACTTTCCTCCTTCTCGTACACACTTTTTTTATGAATCCGAACCCACTTGACTCACAAAAACCGTCTAAAAGGCCATTTAAACCAATACCGCCCATTTGTTTCTTTTCCTTATACATTCATTTTTTCCACATTTTTGTACTCAAAACAACTTTCCTCCTTCGCGTACACACTGTTTTTATGATTCCGAACCCATCTTACTCACAAAACTGTCTAAAAAGCCATTTAAACCAATACCGCCCTCTTGTTTCTTTTCCTTATACATTTATTTTTTCCACGTTTCGGCACTCAAAACAACTTTCCTCCTTTGCGTACACACTGTTTTTATGATTCCGAACCCATCTGTCTCACAAAATCGTCTAAAAGACCATTTAAACCAATACCTCCCTTTTGTTTCTTTTCGTTATACATTAATTTTTTCCACGTTTTTGCACTCAAAACAACTTTCCTCCTTCGCGTACACACTGTTTTTATGATTCCGAACCCATCTGTCTCACAAAATCGTCTAAAAGACCATTTAAACCAATACGTCCCTTTTGTTTCTTTTCCTTATACATTCGTTTTTTCCACGTTTTTGCACTCAAAACAACATTCCTCCTTCTTGTACACACTTTTCTGATGATTCCGAACCTACCTGACTCACAAAACCGTCTAAAAGGCCATTTAAACCAATACCGCCCTTTTGTTTCTTTTCCTTATACATTCATTTTTTCCACGTTTTTCCAACTTTCCTCCTTCTCGTACACAATTTTTTTATGATTCCGAACCCACCTGACTCACAAAACCGTCTAAAAGACCATTTAAACCAATACCTCCCTTTTGTTTCTTTTCCTTATACATTCATTTTTTCCACGTTTTTGCATTCAAAACAACATTCCTCCTTCTTGTACACACTTTTCTGATGATTCCGAACCTACCTGACTCGCAAAACCGTCTAAAAGGCCATTTAAACCAATACCGCCCTTTTGTTTCTTTTCCTTATACATTCATTTTTTCCACGTTTTTCCAACTTTTCTCCTTCTCGTACAAACTTTTTTTATGATTCCGAACCCACCTGACTCACAAAACCGTCTAAAAGACCATTTAAACCAATACCTCCCTTTTGTTTCTTTTCCTTATACATTCATTTTTTCCACGTTTTTGCACTCAAAACAACTTTCCTCCTTCGCGTACACACTTTTTTATGATTCCGAACCCATCTGTCTCACAAAATCGTCTAAAAGACCATTTAAACCAATACATCCCTTTTGTTTCTTTTCCTTATACATTCATTTTTTTCCACGTTTTTGCACTCAAAACAACATTCCTCCTTCTTGTACACACTTTTCTGATGATTCCGAACCTACCTGACTCACAAAACCGTCTAAAAGGCCATTTAAACCAATACCGCCCTTTTGTTTCTTTTCCTTATACATTCATTTTTTTCACGTTTCGGCACTCAAAACATCTTTCCACATTCGCGTACACACTGCTTTTATGATTTCGAACCCATCTGTCTCACAAAATCGTCTAAAAGACCATTTAAACCAATACCTTCCTTTTGTTTTTTTTCCTTATACATTCATTTTTTCACGTTTTTGCACTCAAAACAATTTTCCTCCTTCGCGTACACACTTTTTTTATGATTCCGAACCCATCTGACTCACAAAATCGTTAAAAAGGCCATTTAAACCAATACCGCCCTTTTGTTTCTTTTCCTTATACATTCATTTTTTCCACGTTTTTCCAACTTTCCTCCTTCTCGTACACACTTTTTTTATGATTCCGAACCCACCTGACTCACAAAACCGTCTAAAAGACCATTTAAACCAATACCTCCCTTTTGTTTCTTTTCCTTATACATTCATTTTTTCTACGTTTTTGCACTCAAAACAACTTTCCTCCTTTGCGTACACACTGTTTTTATGATTCCGAACCCATCTGTCTCACAAAATCGTCTAAAAGACCATTTAAACCAATACCTCCCTTTTGTTTCTTTTCGTTATACATTAATTTTTTCCACGTTTTTGCACTCAAAACAACTTTCCTCCTTCGCGTACACACTGTTTTTATGATTCCGAACCCATCTGTCTCACAAAATCGTCTAAAAGACCATTTAAACCAATACGTCCCTTTTGTTTCTTTTCCTTATACATTCATTTTTTCCACGTTTTTGCATTCAAAACAACATTCCTCCTTCTTGTACACACTTTTCTGATGATTCCGAACCTACCTGACTCGCAAAACCATCTAAAAGGCCATTTAAACCAATACCGCCCTTTTGTTTCTTTTCCTTATACATTCATTTTTTCCACGTTTTTCCAACTTTCCTCCTTCGCGTACACACTTTTTTTATGATTCCGAACCCACCTGACTCACAAAACCGTCTAAAAGACCATTTAAACCAATACCTCCCTTTTGTTTCTTTTCCTTATACATTCATTTTTTCCACGTTTTTGCACTCAAAACAACTTTCCTCCTTCGCCTACACACGTTTTTTATGATTCCGAACCCATCTGTCTCACAAAATCGTCTAAAAGACCATTTAAACCAATACATCCCTTTTGTTTCTTTTCCTTATACATTCATTTTTTTCCACGTTTTTGCACTCAAAACAACTTTCCTCCTCCGCGTACACACTGTTTTTAACATTCCAAACCCATCTGACTCACAAAACTGTCTAAAAAGCTATTTAAACCAATACCGCCCTTTTGTTTTTTTTCGTTATACATTAATTTTTTCCAGATTTCGGCACTCAAAACAACTTTATTCCTTCGCGTACACACTGTTTTTATGATTCCGAACCCATCTGTCTCACAAAATCGTCTAAAAGACCATTTAAACCAATACGTCCCTTTTGTTTCTTTTTCTTATACATTCGTTTTTTCCACGTTTTTGCACTTAAAACAACATTCCTCCTTCTTGTACACACTTTTCTGATGATTCCGAACCTACCTGACTCACAAAACCGTCTAAAAGGCCATTTAAACCAATACCGCCCTTTTGTTTCTTTTCCTTATACATTCATTTTTTTCACGTTTCGGCACTCAAAACATCTTTCCACATTCGCGTACACACTGCTTTTATGATTTCGAACCCATCTGTCTCACAAAATCGTCTAAAAGACCATTTAAACCAATACCTCCCTTTTGTTTCTTTTCCTTATACATTCATTTTTTCACGTTTTTGCACTCAAAACAATTTTCCTCCTTCGCGTACACACTTTTTTTATGATTCCGAACCCATCTGACTCACAAAATCGTTAAAAAGGCCATTTAAACCAATACCGCCCTTTTGTTTCTTTTCCTTATACATTCATTTTTTCGACGTTTTTCCAACTTTCCTCCTTCTCGTACACACTTTTTTTATGAATCCGAACCCACCTGACTCACAAAACCGTCTAAAAGACAATTTGAACCAATACCGCCCTTTTGTTTCTTTTCATTATACATTTATTTTTTTCACGTTTCGGCACTCAAAACATCTTTCCACATTCGCGTACACACTGCTTTTATGATTTCGAACCCATCTATCTCACAAAATCGTCTAAAAGACCATTTAAACCAATACCTCCCTTTTGTTTCTTTTCCTTATACATTCATTTTTTCACGTTTTTGCACTCAAAACAATTTTCCTCCTTCGCGTACACACTTTTTTTATGATTCCGAACCCATCTGACTCACAAAATCGTTAAAAAGGCCATTTAAACCAATACCGCAATTTTGTTTCTTTTTCTTATACATTCGTTTTTTCCACGTTTTTGCACTCAAAACAACATTCCTCCTTCTTGTACACACTTTTCTGATGATTCCGAACCTACCTGACTCACAAAACCGTCTAAAAGGCCATTTAAACCAATACCGCCCTTTTGTTTCTTTTCCTTATACATTCATTTTTTCCACGTTTTTGCACTCAAAACAATTTTCCTCCTTCGCGTACACACTTTTTTTATGATTCCGAACCCATCTGACTCACAAAATCGTTAAAAAGGCCATTTAAACCAATACCGCCCTTTTGTTTCTTTTCCTTATACATTCATTTTTTCCACGTTTTTCCAACTTTCCTCCTTCTCGTACACACTTTTTTTATGAATCCGAACCCACCTGACTCACAAAACCGTCTAAAAGACAATTTGAACCAATACCGCCCTTTTGTTTCTTTTCATTATACATTTATTTTTTTCACGTTTCGGCACTCAAAACATCTTTCCACATTCGCGTACACACTGCTTTTATGATTTCGAACCCATCTATCTCACAAAATCGTCTAAAAGACCATTTAAACCAATACCTCCCTTTTGTTTCTTTTCCTTATACATTCATTTTTTCACGTTTTTGCACTCAAAACAATTTTTTCTCCTTCGCATACACACTTTTTTTATGATTCCGAACCCATCTGACTCACAAAATCGTTAAAAAGGCCATTTAAACCAATACCGCCCTTTTGTTTCTTTTCCTTATACATTCATTTTTTTCACGTTTCGGCACTCAAAACATCTTTCCACATTCGCGTACACACTGCTTTTATGATTTCGAACCCATCTGTCTCACAAAATCGTCTAAAAGACCATTTAAACCAATACCTCCCTTTTGTTTCTTTTCCTTATACATTCATTTTTTCACGTTTTTGCACTCAAAACAATTTTCCTCCTTCGCGTACACACTTTTTTTATGATTCCGAACCCATCTGACTCACAAAATCGTTAAAAAGGCCATTTAAACCAATACCGCCCTTTTGTTTCTTTTCCTTATACATTCATTTTTTCCACGTTTTTCCAACTTTCCTCCTTCTCGTACACACTTTTTTTATGAATCCGAACCCACCTGACTCACAAAACCGTCTAAAAGACAATTTGAACCAATACCGCCCTTTTGTTTCTTTTCATTATACATTTATTTTTTTCACGTTTCGGCACTCAAAACATCTTTCCACATTCGCGTACACACTGCTTTTATGATTTCGAACCCATCTATCTCACAAAATCGTCTAAAAGACCATTTAAACCAATACCTCCCTTTTGTTTCTTTTCCTTATACATTCATTTTTTCACGTTTTTGCACTCAAAACAATTTTCCTCCTTCGCGTACACACTTTTTTTATGATTCCGAACCCATCTGACTCACAAAATCGTTAAAAAGGCCATTTAAACCAATACCGCAATTTTGTTTCTTTTTCTTATACATTCGTTTTTTCCACGTTTTTGCACTCAAAACAACATTCCTCCTTCTTGTACACACTTTTCTGATGATTCCGAACCTACCTGACTCACAAAACCGTCTAAAAGGCCATTTAAACCAATACCGCCCTTTTGTTTCTTTTCCTTATACATTCATTTTTTCCACGTTTTTGCACTCAAAACAATTTTCCTCCTTCGCGTACACACTTTTTTTATGATTCCGAACCCATCTGACTCACAAAATCGTTAAAAAGGCCATTTAAACCAATACCGCCCTTTTGTTTCTTTTCCTTATACATTCATTTTTTCCACGTTTTTCCAACTTTCCTCCTTCTCGTACACACTTTTTTTATGAATCCGAACCCACTTGACTCACAAAAACCGTCTAAAAGGCCATTTAAACCAATACCGCCCATTTGTTTCTTTTCCTTATACATTCATTTTTTCCACATTTTTGTACTCAAAACAACTTTCCTCCTTCGCGTACACACTGTTTTTATGATTCCGAACCCATCTTACTCACAAAACTGTCTAAAAAGCCATTTAAACCAATACCGCCCTTTTGTTTCTTTTCCTTATACATTCATTTTTTTCACGTTTCGGCACTCAAAACAACATTCCTCCTTCTTGTACACACTTTTCTGATGATTCCGAACCTACCTGACTCACAAAACCGTCTAAAAGGCCATTTAAACCAATACCGCCCTTTTGTTTCTTTTCCTTATACATTCATTTTTTTCACGTTTCGGCACTCAAAACATCTTTCCACATTCGCGTACACACTGCTTTTATGATTTCGAACCCATCTGTCTCACAAAATCGTCTAAAAGACCATTTAAACCAATACCTCCCTTTTGTTTCTTTTCCTTATACATTCATTTTTTCACGTTTTTGCACTCAAAACAATTTTCCTCCTTCGCGTACACACTTTTTTTATGATTCCGAACCCATCTGACTCACAAAATCGTTAAAAAGGCCATTTAAACCAATACCGCCCTTTTGTTTCTTTTCCTTATACATTCATTTTTTCCACGTTTTTCCAACTTTCCTCCTTCTCGTACACACTTTTTTTATGAATCCGAACCCACCTGACTCACAAAACCGTCTAAAAGACCATTTAAACCAATACCGCCCTTTTTTTCTTTTCATTATACATTTAATTTTTTCACGTTTCGGCACTCAAAACATCTTTCCACATTCGCGTACACACTGCTTTTACGATTTCGAACCCATCTGTCTCACAAAATCGTCTAAAAGACCATTTAAACCAATACCTCCCTTTTGTTTCTTTTCCTTATACATTCATTTTTTCACGTTTTTGCACTCAAAACAATTTTCCTCCTTTGCGTACACACTTTTTTATGATTCCGAACCCATCTGACTCACAAAATCGTTAAAAAGGCCATTTAAACCAATACCGCAATTTTATTTCTTTTTCTTATACATTCGTTTTTTCCACGTTTTTGCACTCAAAACAACATTCCTCCTTCTTGTACACACTTTTCTGATGATTCCGAACCTACCTGACTCACAAAACCGTCTAAAAGGCCATTTAAACCAATACCGCCCTTTTGTTTCTTTTCCTTATACATTCATTTTTTCCACGTTTTTCCAACTTTCCTCCTTCTCGTACACACTTTTTTTATGAATCCGAACCCACTTGACTCACAAAAAACGTCTAAAAGGCCATTTAAACCAATACCGCCCATTTGTTTCTTTTCCTTATACATTCATTTTTTCCACATTTTTGTACTCAAAACAACTTTCCTCCTTCGCGTACACACTGTTTTTATGATTCCGAACCCATCTTACTCACAAAACTGTCTAAAAAGCCATTTAAACCAATACCGCCCTCTTGTTTCTTTTCCTTATACATTTATTTTTTCCACGTTTCGGCACTCAAAGCAACTTTCCTCCTTTGCGTACACACTTTTCTGATGATTCCGAACCTACCTGACTCACAAAACCGTCTAAAAGGCCATTTAAACCAATACCGCCCTTTTGTTTCTTTTCCTTATACATTCATTTTTTCCACGTTTTTCCAACTTTCCTCCTTCTCGTACACACTTTTTTTATGATTCCGAACCCACCTGACTCACAAAACCGTCTAAAAGACCATTTAAACCAATACCTCCCTTTTGTTTCTTTTCCTTATACATTCATTTTTTCCACGTTTTTGCATTCAAAACAACATTCTTCCTTCTTTTCTGATGATTCCGAACCTACCTGACTCGCAAAACCGTCTAAAAGGCCATTTAAACCAATACCGCCCTTTTGTTTCTTTTCCTTATACATTCATTTTTTCCACGTTTTTCCAACTTTTCTCCTTCTCGTACAAACTTTTTTTATGATTCCGAACCCATCTGTCTCACAAAATCGTCTAAAAGACCATTTAAACCAATACGTCCCTTTTGTTTCTTTTTCTTATACATTCGTTTTTTCCACGTTTCTGCACTCAAAACAACATTCCTCCTTCTTGTACACACTTTTTTTATGATTCCGAACCCATCTGTCTCACAAAATCGTCTAAAAGACCATTTAAACCAATACCTCCCTTTTGTTTCTTTTCCTTATACATTCATTTTTTCCACGTTTTTGCACTCAAAACAACTTTCCTCCTCCGCGTACACACTGTTTTTAAGATTCCCAACCCATCTGACTCACAAAACTGTCTAAAAAGCCGTTTAAACCAATACCGCCCTGTCATTTTTTCCACGTTTTTGCTCTCAAAACAATTTTCTTCCTTCTCGTACACACTTTTTTTATGAATCCGAACCACCTGACTCACAAAAACCGTCTAAAAGGCCATTTAAACCAATACCACCATTTGTTTCTTTTCCTTATACATTCATTTTTTCCACGTTTTTGCACTCAAAACAACTTTCCTCCTTCGCGTACACACTGTTTTTATGATTCCAAACCCATCTGTCTCACAAAATCGTCTAAAAGACCATTTAAAGGAATACCTCCCTTTTGTTTCTTTTCCTTATACATTCATTTTTTCCACGTTTTTGCACTCAAGACAACGTTCTTCCTTCGCGTACACACTGTTTTTAAGATTCCAAACCCATCTGAATCACAAAACTGTGTAAAAAGCCATTTAAACCAATACTGCCCTTATGTTTTTTTTCGTTATACATTAATTTTTTCCACGTTTTTGCACTCAAAACAACTTTCCTCCTTCTTGTACACACTTTTTTTAAGATTCGAAACCCATCTGAATCACAAAACTGTCTAAAAAGCTATTTAAACCAATACCGCCCTTTTGTTTTTTTTCGTTATACATTAATTTTTTCCACGTTTCGGCACTCAAAACAACTTTAATCCTTCGCGTACACACTGTTTTTATGATTCCGAACCCATCTGACTCACAAAATCGCCTAAAAGACCAATTAAACCAATACCTCCCTTTTGTTTCTTTTCCTTATACATTCATTTTTACCACGTTTTTCCAACTTTCCTCCTTCTCGTACACACTTTTTTTATGATTCCGAACCCACCTGACTCACAAAACCGTCTAAAAGACCATTTAAACCAATACCTCCCTTTTGTTTCTTTTCCTTATACATTCATTTTTTCCACGTTTTTGCATTCAAAACAACATTCCTCCTTCTTGTACACACTTTTCTGATGATTCCGAACCTACCTGACTCTCAAAACCGTCTAAAAGGCCATTTAAACCAATACCGCCCTTTTGTTTCTTTTCCTTATACATTCATTTTTTCCACGTTTTTCCAACTTTCCTCCTTCTCGTACACACTTTTTTTATGATTCCGAACCCACCTGACTCACAAAACCGTCTAAAAGACCATTTAAACCAATACCTCCCTTTTGTTTCTTTTCCTTATACATTCATTTTTTCCACGTTTTTGCATTCAAAACAACATTCCTCCTTCTCGTACACACTTTTTTTATGATTCCGAACCCACCTGACTCACAAAACCGTCTAAAAGACCATTTAAACCAATACCTCCCTTTTGTTTCTTTTCCTTATACATTCATTTTTTCCACGTTTTTGCATTCAAAACAACATTCCTCCTTCTTGTACACACTTTTCTGATGATTCCGAACCTACCTGACTCTCAAAACCGTCTAAAAGGCCATTTAAACCAATACCGCCCTTTTGTTTCTTTTCCTTATACATTCATTTTTTCCACGTTTTTCCAACTTTCCTCCTTCTCGTACACACTTTTTTTATGATTCCGAACCCACCTGACTCACAAAACCGTCTAAAAGGCCATTTAAACCAATACCGCCCTTTTGTTTCTTTTCCTTATACATTCATTTTTTCCACGTTTTTCCAACTTTTCTCCTTCTCGTACAAACTTTTTTTATGATTCCGAACCCATCTGTCTCACAAAATCGTCTAAAAGACCATTTAAACCAATACGTCCCTTTTGTTTCTTTTTCTTATACATTCGTTTTTTCCACGTTTCTGCACTCAAAACAACATTCCTCCTTCTTGTACACACTTTTTTTATGATTCCGAACCCATCTGTCTCACAAAATCGTCTAAAAGACCATTTAAACCAATACCTCCCTTTTGTTTCTTTTCCTTATACATTCATTTTTTCCACATTTTTGTACTCAAAACAACTTTCCTCCTTCGCGTACACACTGTTTTTATGATTCCGAACCCATCTTACTCACAAAACTGTCTAAAAAGCCATTTAAACCAATACCTCCCTTTTGTTTCTTTTCCTTATACATTCATTTTTTCCACGTTTTTGCACTCAAAACAACTTTCCTCCTTCGCGTACACACTTTTTTATGATTCCGAACCCATCTGTCTCACAAAATCGTCTAAAAGACCATTTAAACCAATACATCCCTTTTGTTTCTTTTCCTTATACATTCATTTTTTCCACATTTTTGTACTCAAAACAACTTTCCTCCTTCGCGTACACACTGTTTTTATGATTCCGAACCCATCTGTCTCACAAAATCGTCTAAAAGACCATTTAAACCAATACGTCCCTTTTGTTTCTTTTTCTTATACATTCGTTTTTTCCACGTTTCTGCACTCAAAACAACATTCCTCCTTCTTGTACACACTTTTTTTATGATTCCGAACCCATCTGTCTCACAAAATCGTCTAAAAGACCATTTAAACCAATACCTCCCTTTTGTTTCTTTTCCTTATACATTCATTTTTTCCACATTTTTGTACTCAAAACAACTTTCCTCCTTCGCGTACACACTGTTTTTATGATTCCGAACCTACCTGACTCACAAAACCGTCTAAAAGGCCATTTAAACCAATACCGCCCTTTTGTTTCTTTTCCTTATACATTCATTTTTTTCACGTTTCGGCACTCAAAACATCTTTCCACATTCGCGTACACACTGCTTTTATGATTTCGAACCCATCTGTCTCACAAAATCGTCTAAAAGACCATTTAAACCAATACCTTCCTTTTGTTTTTTTTCCTTATACATTCATTTTTTCACGTTTTTGCACTCAAAACAATTTTCCTCCTTCGCGTACACACTTTTTTTATGATTCCGAACCCATCTGACTCACAAAATCGTTAAAAAGGCCATTTAAACCAATACCGCCCTTTTGTTTCTTTTCCTTATACATTCATTTTTTCCACGTTTTTCCAACTTTCCTCCTTCTCGTACACACTTTTTTTATGATTCCGAACCCACCTGACTCACAAAACCGTCTAAAAGACCATTTAAACCAATACCTCCCTTTTGTTTCTTTTCCTTATACATTCATTTTTTCTACGTTTTTGCACTCAAAACAACTTTCCTCCTTTGCGTACACACTGTTTTTATGATTCCGAACCCATCTGTCTCACAAAATCGTCTAAAAGACCATTTAAACCAATACCTCCCTTTTGTTTCTTTTCGTTATACATTAATTTTTTCCACGTTTTTGCACTCAAAACAACTTTCCTCCTTCGCGTACACACTGTTTTTATGATTCCGAACCCATCTGTCTCACAAAATCGTCTAAAAGACCATTTAAACCAATACGTCCCTTTTGTTTCTTTTCCTTATACATTCATTTTTTCCACGTTTTTGCATTCAAAACAACATTCCTCCTTCTTGTACACACTTTTCTGATGATTCCGAACCTACCTGACTCGCAAAACCATCTAAAAGGCCATTTAAACCAATACCGCCCTTTTGTTTCTTTTCCTTATACATTCATTTTTTCCACGTTTTTCCAACTTTCCTCCTTCGCGTACACACTTTTTTTATGATTCCGAACCCACCTGACTCACAAAACCGTCTAAAAGACCATTTAAACCAATACCTCCCTTTTGTTTCTTTTCCTTATACATTCATTTTTTCCACGTTTTTGCACTCAAAACAACTTTCCTCCTCCGCGTACACACTGTTTTTAACATTCCAAACCCATCTGACTCACAAAACTGTCTAAAAAGCTATTTAAACCAATACCGCCCTTTTGTTTTTTTTCGTTATACATTAATTTTTTCCAGATTTCGGCACTCAAAACAACTTTATTCCTTCGCGTACACACTGTTTTTATGATTCCGAACCCATCTGTCTCACAAAATCGTCTAAAAGACCATTTAAACCAATACGTCCCTTTTGTTTCTTTTTCTTATACATTCGTTTTTTCCACGTTTTTGCACTTAAAACAACATTCCTCCTTCTTGTACACACTTTTCTGATGATTCCGAACCTACCTGACTCACAAAACCGTCTAAAAGGCCATTTAAACCAATACCGCCCTTTTGTTTCTTTTCCTTATACATTCATTTTTTTCACGTTTCGGCACTCAAAACATCTTTCCACATTCGCGTACACACTGCTTTTATGATTTCGAACCCATCTGTCTCACAAAATCGTCTAAAAGACCATTTAAACCAATACCTCCCTTTTGTTTCTTTTCCTTATACATTCATTTTTTCACGTTTTTGCACTCAAAACAATTTTCCTCCTTCGCGTACACACTTTTTTTATGATTCCGAACCCATCTGACTCACAAAATCGTTAAAAAGGCCATTTAAACCAATACCGCCCTTTTGTTTCTTTTCCTTATACATTCATTTTTTCGACGTTTTTCCAACTTTCCTCCTTCTCGTACACACTTTTTTTATGAATCCGAACCCACCTGACTCACAAAACCGTCTAAAAGACAATTTGAACCAATACCGCCCTTTTGTTTCTTTTCATTATACATTTATTTTTTTCACGTTTCGGCACTCAAAACATCTTTCCACATTCGCGTACACACTGCTTTTATGATTTCGAACCCATCTATCTCACAAAATCGTCTAAAAGACCATTTAAACCAATACCTCCCTTTTGTTTCTTTTCCTTATACATTCATTTTTTCACGTTTTTGCACTCAAAACAATTTTCCTCCTTCGCGTACACACTTTTTTTATGATTCCGAACCCATCTGACTCACAAAATCGTTAAAAAGGCCATTTAAACCAATACCGCAATTTTGTTTCTTTTTCTTATACATTCGTTTTTTCCACGTTTTTGCACTCAAAACAACATTCCTCCTTCTTGTACACACTTTTCTGATGATTCCGAACCTACCTGACTCACAAAACCGTCTAAAAGGCCATTTAAACCAATACCGCCCTTTTGTTTCTTTTCCTTATACATTCATTTTTTCCACGTTTTTGCACTCAAAACAATTTTCCTCCTTCGCGTACACACTTTTTTTATGATTCCGAACCCATCTGACTCACAAAATCGTTAAAAAGGCCATTTAAACCAATACCGCCCTTTTGTTTCTTTTCCTTATACATTCATTTTTTCCACGTTTTTCCAACTTTCCTCCTTCTCGTACACACTTTTTTTATGAATCCGAACCCACCTGACTCACAAAACCGTCTAAAAGACAATTTGAACCAATACCGCCCTTTTGTTTCTTTTCATTATACATTTATTTTTTTCACGTTTCGGCACTCAAAACATCTTTCCACATTCGCGTACACACTGCTTTTATGATTTCGAACCCATCTATCTCACAAAATCGTCTAAAAGACCATTTAAACCAATACCTCCCTTTTGTTTCTTTTCCTTATACATTCATTTTTTCACGTTTTTGCACTCAAAACAATTTTTTCTCCTTCGCATACACACTTTTTTTATGATTCCGAACCCATCTGACTCACAAAATCGTTAAAAAGGCCATTTAAACCAATACCGCCCTTTTGTTTCTTTTCCTTATACATTCATTTTTTTCACGTTTCGGCACTCAAAACATCTTTCCACATTCGCGTACACACTGCTTTTATGATTTCGAACCCATCTGTCTCACAAAATCGTCTAAAAGACCATTTAAACCAATACCTCCCTTTTGTTTCTTTTCCTTATACATTCATTTTTTCACGTTTTTGCACTCAAAACAATTTTCCTCCTTCGCGTACACACTTTTTTTATGATTCCGAACCCATCTGACTCACAAAATCGTTAAAAAGGCCATTTAAACCAATACCGCCCTTTTGTTTCTTTTCCTTATACATTCATTTTTTCCACGTTTTTCCAACTTTCCTCCTTCTCGTACACACTTTTTTTATGAATCCGAACCCACCTGACTCACAAAACCGTCTAAAAGACAATTTGAACCAATACCGCCCTTTTGTTTCTTTTCATTATACATTTATTTTTTTCACGTTTCGGCACTCAAAACATCTTTCCACATTCGCGTACACACTGCTTTTATGATTTCGAACCCATCTATCTCACAAAATCGTCTAAAAGACCATTTAAACCAATACCTCCCTTTTGTTTCTTTTCCTTATACATTCATTTTTTCACGTTTTTGCACTCAAAACAATTTTCCTCCTTCGCGTACACACTTTTTTTATGATTCCGAACCCATCTGACTCACAAAATCGTTAAAAAGGCCATTTAAACCAATACCGCAATTTTGTTTCTTTTTCTTATACATTCGTTTTTTCCACGTTTTTGCACTCAAAACAACATTCCTCCTTCTTGTACACACTTTTCTGATGATTCCGAACCTACCTGACTCACAAAACCGTCTAAAAGGCCATTTAAACCAATACCGCCCTTTTGTTTCTTTTCCTTATACATTCATTTTTTCCACGTTTTTGCACTCAAAACAATTTTCCTCCTTCGCGTACACACTTTTTTTATGATTCCGAACCCATCTGACTCACAAAATCGTTAAAAAGGCCATTTAAACCAATACCGCCCTTTTGTTTCTTTTCCTTATACATTCATTTTTTCCACGTTTTTCCAACTTTCCTCCTTCTCGTACACACTTTTTTTATGAATCCGAACCCACTTGACTCACAAAAACCGTCTAAAAGGCCATTTAAACCAATACCGCCCATTTGTTTCTTTTCCTTATACATTCATTTTTTCCACATTTTTGTACTCAAAACAACTTTCCTCCTTCGCGTACACACTGTTTTTATGATTCCGAACCCATCTTACTCACAAAACTGTCTAAAAAGCCATTTAAACCAATACCGCCCTTTTGTTTCTTTTCCTTATACATTCATTTTTTTCACGTTTCGGCACTCAAAACAACATTCCTCCTTCTTGTACACACTTTTCTGATGATTCCGAACCTACCTGACTCACAAAACCGTCTAAAAGGCCATTTAAACCAATACCGCCCTTTTGTTTCTTTTCCTTATACATTCATTTTTTTCACGTTTCGGCACTCAAAACATCTTTCCACATTCGCGTACACACTGCTTTTATGATTTCGAACCCATCTGTCTCACAAAATCGTCTAAAAGACCATTTAAACCAATACCTCCCTTTTGTTTCTTTTCCTTATACATTCATTTTTTCACGTTTTTGCACTCAAAACAATTTTCCTCCTTCGCGTACACACTTTTTTTATGATTCCGAACCCATCTGACTCACAAAATCGTTAAAAAGGCCATTTAAACCAATACCGCCCTTTTGTTTCTTTTCCTTATACATTCATTTTTTCCACGTTTTTCCAACTTTCCTCCTTCTCGTACACACTTTTTTTATGAATCCGAACCCACCTGACTCACAAAACCGTCTAAAAGACCATTTAAACCAATACCGCCCTTTTTTTCTTTTCATTATACATTTAATTTTTTCACGTTTCGGCACTCAAAACATCTTTCCACATTCGCGTACACACTGCTTTTACGATTTCGAACCCATCTGTCTCACAAAATCGTCTAAAAGACCATTTAAACCAATACCTCCCTTTTGTTTCTTTTCCTTATACATTCATTTTTTCACGTTTTTGCACTCAAAACAATTTTCCTCCTTTGCGTACACACTTTTTTATGATTCCGAACCCATCTGACTCACAAAATCGTTAAAAAGGCCATTTAAACCAATACCGCAATTTTATTTCTTTTTCTTATACATTCGTTTTTTCCACGTTTTTGCACTCAAAACAACATTCCTCCTTCTTGTACACACTTTTCTGATGATTCCGAACCTACCTGACTCACAAAACCGTCTAAAAGGCCATTTAAACCAATACCGCCCTTTTGTTTCTTTTCCTTATACATTCATTTTTTCCACGTTTTTCCAACTTTCCTCCTTCTCGTACACACTTTTTTTATGAATCCGAACCCACTTGACTCACAAAAAACGTCTAAAAGGCCATTTAAACCAATACCGCCCATTTGTTTCTTTTCCTTATACATTCATTTTTTCCACATTTTTGTACTCAAAACAACTTTCCTCCTTCGCGTACACACTGTTTTTATGATTCCGAACCCATCTTACTCACAAAACTGTCTAAAAAGCCATTTAAACCAATACCGCCCTCTTGTTTCTTTTCCTTATACATTTATTTTTTCCACGTTTCGGCACTCAAAGCAACTTTCCTCCTTTGCGTACACACTTTTCTGATGATTCCGAACCTACCTGACTCACAAAACCGTCTAAAAGGCCATTTAAACCAATACCGCCCTTTTGTTTCTTTTCCTTATACATTCATTTTTTCCACGTTTTTCCAACTTTCCTCCTTCTCGTACACACTTTTTTTATGATTCCGAACCCACCTGACTCACAAAACCGTCTAAAAGACCATTTAAACCAATACCTCCCTTTTGTTTCTTTTCCTTATACATTCATTTTTTCCACGTTTTTGCATTCAAAACAACATTCTTCCTTCTTTTCTGATGATTCCGAACCTACCTGACTCGCAAAACCGTCTAAAAGGCCATTTAAACCAATACCGCCCTTTTGTTTCTTTTCCTTATACATTCATTTTTTCCACGTTTTTCCAACTTTTCTCCTTCTCGTACAAACTTTTTTTATGATTCCGAACCCATCTGTCTCACAAAATCGTCTAAAAGACCATTTAAACCAATACGTCCCTTTTGTTTCTTTTTCTTATACATTCGTTTTTTCCACGTTTCTGCACTCAAAACAACATTCCTCCTTCTTGTACACACTTTTTTTATGATTCCGAACCCATCTGTCTCACAAAATCGTCTAAAAGACCATTTAAACCAATACCTCCCTTTTGTTTCTTTTCCTTATACATTCATTTTTTCCACGTTTTTGCACTCAAAACAACTTTCCTCCTCCGCGTACACACTGTTTTTAAGATTCCCAACCCATCTGACTCACAAAACTGTCTAAAAAGCCGTTTAAACCAATACCGCCCTGTCATTTTTTCCACGTTTTTGCTCTCAAAACAATTTTCTTCCTTCTCGTACACACTTTTTTTATGAATCCGAACCACCTGACTCACAAAAACCGTCTAAAAGGCCATTTAAACCAATACCACCATTTGTTTCTTTTCCTTATACATTCATTTTTTCCACGTTTTTGCACTCAAAACAACTTTCCTCCTTCGCGTACACACTGTTTTTATGATTCCAAACCCATCTGTCTCACAAAATCGTCTAAAAGACCATTTAAAGGAATACCTCCCTTTTGTTTCTTTTCCTTATACATTCATTTTTTCCACGTTTTTGCACTCAAGACAACGTTCTTCCTTCGCGTACACACTGTTTTTAAGATTCCAAACCCATCTGAATCACAAAACTGTGTAAAAAGCCATTTAAACCAATACTGCCCTTATGTTTTTTTTCGTTATACATTAATTTTTTCCACGTTTTTGCACTCAAAACAACTTTCCTCCTTCTTGTACACACTTTTTTTAAGATTCGAAACCCATCTGAATCACAAAACTGTCTAAAAAGCTATTTAAACCAATACCGCCCTTTTGTTTTTTTTCGTTATACATTAATTTTTTCCACGTTTCGGCACTCAAAACAACTTTAATCCTTCGCGTACACACTGTTTTTATGATTCCGAACCCATCTGACTCACAAAATCGCCTAAAAGACCAATTAAACCAATACCTCCCTTTTGTTTCTTTTCCTTATACATTCATTTTTACCACGTTTTTCCAACTTTCCTCCTTCTCGTACACACTTTTTTTATGATTCCGAACCCACCTGACTCACAAAACCGTCTAAAAGACCATTTAAACCAATACCTCCCTTTTGTTTCTTTTCCTTATACATTCATTTTTTCCACGTTTTTGCATTCAAAACAACATTCCTCCTTCTTGTACACACTTTTCTGATGATTCCGAACCTACCTGACTCTCAAAACCGTCTAAAAGGCCATTTAAACCAATACCGCCCTTTTGTTTCTTTTCCTTATACATTCATTTTTTCCACGTTTTTCCAACTTTCCTCCTTCTCGTACACACTTTTTTTATGATTCCGAACCCACCTGACTCACAAAACCGTCTAAAAGACCATTTAAACCAATACCTCCCTTTTGTTTCTTTTCCTTATACATTCATTTTTTCCACGTTTTTGCATTCAAAACAACATTCCTCCTTCTTGTACACACTTTTCTGATGATTCCGAACCTACCTGACTCGCAAAACCGTCTAAAAGGCCATTTAAACCAATACCGCCCTTTTGTTTCTTTTCCTTATACATTCATTTTTTCCACGTTTTTGCACTCAAAACAACTTTCCTCCTTCGCGTACACACTTTTTTATGATTCCGAACCCATCTGTCTCACAAAATCGACTAAAAGACCATTTAAACCAATACATCCCTTTTGTTTCTTTTCCTTATACATTCATTTTTTTCCACGTTTTTGCACTCAAAACAACTTTCCTCCTCCGCGTACACACTGTTTTTAACATTCCAAACCCATCTGACTCACAAAACTGTCTAAAAAGCTATTTAAACCAATACCGCCCTTTTGTTTTTTTTCGTTATACATTAATTTTTTCCACGTTTCGGCACTCAAAACAACTTTAATCCTTCGCTTACACACTGTTTTTATGATTCCGAACCCATCTGTCTCACAAAATCGTCTAAAAGACCATTTAAACCAATACGTCCCTTTTGTTTCTTTTTCTTATACATTCGTTTTTTCCACGTTTTTGCACTCAAAACAACATTCCTCCTTCTTGTACACACTTTTTTTATGATTCCGAACCCATCTGTCTAACAAAATCGTCTAAAAGACCATTTAAACCAATACCTCCCTTTTGTTTCTTTTCCTTATACATTCATTTTTTCCACGTTTTTGCACTCAAAACAACTTTCCTCCTCCGCGTACACACTGTTTTTAAGATTCCCAACCCATCTGACTCACAAAACTGTCTAAAAAGCCGTTTAAACCAATACCGCCCTGTCATTTTTTCGACGTTTTTGCACTCAAAACAATTTTCTTCCTTCTCGTACACACTTTTTTTATGAATCCGAACCACCTGACTCACAAAAACCGTCTAAAAGGCCATTTAAACCAATACCACCATTTGTTTCTTTTCCTTATACATTCATTTTTTCCACGTTTTTGCACTCAAAACAACTTTCCTCCTTCGCGTACACACCGTTTTTATGATTCCGAACCCATCTTACTCACAAAACTGTCTAAAAAGCCATTCAAACCAATACCGCCCTTTTGTTTCTTTTCCTTATACATTTATTTTTTCCACGTTTCGGCACTCAAAACAACTTTCCTCCTTCGCGTACACACTGTTTTTAAGATTCCAAACCCATCTGAATCACAAAACTGTCTAAAAAGCCATTTAAACCAATACCGCCCTGATGTTTTTTTTCGTTATACATTAATTTTTTCCACGTTTTTGCACTCAAAACAACTTTCCTCCTTCGCGTACACACTGTTTTTATGATTCCGAACCCACCTGACTCACAAAACCGTCTAAAAGGCCATTTAAACCAATACCGCCCTTTTGTTTCTTTTCCTTATACATTCATTTTTTCCACGTTCCGGCACTCAAAACAACTTTCCTCCTTCGCGTACACACTGTTTTTATGATTCCAAACCCATCTGTCTCACAAAATCGTCTAAAAGACCATTTAAAGGAATACCTCCCTTTTGTTTCTTTTCCTTATACATTCATTTTTTCCACGTTTTTGCACTCAAGACAACGTTCCTCCTTCGCGTACACACTGTTTTTAAGATTCCAAACCCATCTGAATCACAAAACTGTGTAAAAAGCCATTTAAACCAATACTGCCCTTATGTTTTTTTTCGTTATACATTAATTTTTTCCACGTTTTTGCACTCAAAACAACTTTCCTCCTTCTTGTACACACTTTTTTTAAGATTCCAAACCCATCTGAATCACAAAACTGTCTAAAAAGCTATTTAAACCAATACCGCCCTTTTGTTTTTTTTCGTTATACATTAATTTTTTTCACGTTTCGGCACTCAAAACAACTTTAATCCTTCGCGTACACACTGTTTTTATGATTCCGAACCCATCTGACTCACAAAATCGCCTAAAAGACCAATTAAACCAATACCTCCCTTTTGTTTCTTTTCCTTATACATTCATTTTTTCCACGTTTTTCCAACTTTCCTCTTTCTCGTACACACTTTTTTTATAAATCCGAACCCACCTGACTCACAAAATCGTCTAAAAGACCATTTAAACCAATACCTCCCTTTTGTTTCTTTTCCTTATACATTCATTTTTTCCACGTTTTTGCACTCAAGACAACTTTCCTCCTTCGCGTACACACTGTTTTTAAGATTCCAAACCCATCTGAATCACAAAACTGTCTAAAATGCCATTTAAACCAATACCGCCCTTATGTTTTTTTTTCGTTATACATTAATTTTTTCCACGTTTTTGCACTCAAAACAACTTTCCTCCTTCGCCTACACGCTGTTTTTATGATTCCGAACCCATCTGACTCACAAAATCGCCTAAAAGACTATTTAAACCAATACCTCCCTTTTGTTTCTTTTCCTTATTCATTCATTTTTACCACGTTTTTCCAACTTTCCTCCTTCTCGTACACACTTTTTTTATGATTCCGAACCCACCTGACTCACAAAACCGTCTAAAAGACCATTTAAACCAATACCGCCCTTTTGTTTCTTTTCCTTATACATTCATTTTTTCCACGTTTCGGCACTCAAAACAACTTTCCTCCTTCGCGTACACACTATTTTTATGATTCCGAATACATCTGACTCACAAAATCGTCTAAAAGACCATTTAAACCAATACCTCCCTTTTGTTTCTTTTCCTTATACATTCACTTTTTCCACGTTTTTGTACTCAAAACAACTTTCCTCCTTCGCGTACACACTGTTTTTATGATTCCGAACCCATCTGTCTCACAAAATCGTCTAAAAGACCATTTAAACCAATACCTCCCTTTTGTTACTTTTCGTTATACATTAATTTTTTCCACGTTTCGGCACTCAAAACAACTTTCCTCCTTCGCGTACACACTGTTTTTAAGATTCCAAACCCATCTGAATCACAAAACTGTCTAAAAAGCCATTTAAACCAATACCGCCCTTATGTTTTTTTTCGTTATACATTAATTTTTTCCACGTTTTTGCACTCAAAACAACTTTCCTCCTTCGCGTACACACTGTTTTTATGATTCCGAACCCACCTGACTCACAAAACCGTCTAAAAGGCCATTTAAACCAATACCGCCCTTTTGTTTCTTTTCCTTATACATTCATTTTTTCCACGTTTCCGCACTCAAAACAACTTTCCTCCTTCGCGTACACACTGTTTTTATGATTCCGAACCCATCTGTCTCACAAAATCGTCTAAAAGACCATTTAAAGCAATACCTCCCTTTTGTTTCTTTTCCTTATACATTCATTTTTTCCACGTTTTTGCACTCAAGACAACGTTCCTCCTTCGCGTACACACTGTTTTTAAGATTCCAAACCCATCTGAATCACAAAACTGTGTAAAAAGCCATTTAAACCAATACCGCCCTTATGTTTTTTTTCGTTATACATTAATTTTTTCCACGTTTTTGCACTCAAAACAACTTTCCTCCTTCTCGTACACACTTTTTTTAAGATTCCAAACCCATCTGAATCACAAAACTGTCTAAAAAGCTATTTAAACCAATACCTCCCTTTTGTTTATTTTCTTTATACATTCATTTTTTCCACGTTTTTGCACTCAAGACAACTTTCCTCCTTCGCGTACACACTATTTTTATGATTCCGAACACATCTGACTCACAAAATCGTCTAAAAGACCATTTAAAGCAATACCTCCCTTTTGTTTCTTTTCCGTATACATTCATTTTTTCCACGTTTTTGCACTCAAGAACACTTTCCTCCTTCGCGTACACACTGTTTTTAAGATTCCAAACCCATCTGAATCACAAAACTGTCTAAAAAGCCATTTAAACCAATACCGCCCTTATGTTTTTTTTCGTTATACATTAATTTTTTCCACGTTTTTGCACTCAAAACAACTTTCCTCGTTCTCGTACACACTTTTTTTATGAATCCGAACCCACCAGACTCACAAAAACCGTCTAAAAGACCATTTAAACCAATACCTCCCTTTTGTTTCTTTTCCTTATACATTCATTTTTTCCACATTTTTGTACTCAAAACAACTTTCCTCCTTCGCGTACACACTGTTTTTATGATTCCGAACCCATCTTACTCACAAAACTGTCTAAAAAGCCATTTAAACCAATACCGCCCTTTTGTTTCTTTTCCTTATACATTTATTTTTTCCACGTTTCGGTACTCAAAACAACTTTCCTCCTTCGCGTACACACTGATTTTATGATTCCGAACCCATCTGTCTCACAAAATCGTCTAAAAGACCATTTAAACCAATACCTCCCTTTTGTTTCTTTTTTTTATACATTCATTTTTTCCACGTTTTTGCACTCAAGACAACTTTCCTCCTTTGCGTACACACTATTTTTATGATTCCAAACCCATCTGACTCACAAAATCGTCTAAAAGACCATTTAAACCAATACCTCCCTTTTTTTTCTTTTCCTTATACATTCATTTTTTCCACGTTTTTGCACTCAAAACAACTTTCCTCCTTCGCGTACATACTTTTTTTATGAATCCGAACCCACCTGACTCACAAAAACCGTCAAAAAGGCCATTTAAACCAATACCGCCCATTTGTTTCTTTTCCTTATACATTTATTTTTTCCACGTTTCGGCACTCAAAACATCTTTCCACATTCGCGTACACACTGCTTTTATGATTTCGAACCCATCTGTCTCACAAAATCGTCTAAAAGACCATTTAAACCAATACGTCCCTTTTGTGTCTTTTCCTTATACATTCATTTTTTCCACGTTTTTGCATTCAAAACAACATTCCTCCTTCTTGTACACACTTTTCTGATGATTCCGAACCTACCTGACTCACAAAAACCGTCTAAAAGGCCATTTAAACCAATACCGCCCTTTTGTTTCTTTTCCTTATACATTCATTTTTTCCACGTTTTTCCAACTTTCCTCCTTCTCGTACAAACTTTTTTTATGATTCCGAACCCACCTGACTCACAAAACCGTCTAAAAGACCATTTTAACCTCCCTTTTGTTTCTTTTCCTTACACATTCATTTTTTCCACGTTTTTGCACTCAAAACAACTTTCATCCTTCGCGTACACACTTTTTTTATGATTCCGAACCCATCTGTCTCACAAATTCGTCAAAAAGACCATTTAAACTAATACCTCCCTTTTGTTTCTTTTCCTTATACATTCAATTTTTCCACGTTTTTGCACTCAAGACAACTTTCCTCCTTCGCGTACACACTGTTTTTATGATTCCGAACCCATCTGACTCACAAAATCGTCTAAAAGACCATTTAAACCAATACCTCCCTTTTGTTTCTTTTCCTTATACATTCATTTTTTTCCACGTTTTTGCACTCAAAACAACTTTCCTCCTCCGCGTACACACTGTTTTTAACATTCCAAACCCATCTGACTCACAAAATCGTCTAAAAGACCATTTAAACCAATACGTCCCTTTTGTTTCTTTTCCTTATACATTCATTTTTTCACGTTTTTGCACTCAAAACAACTTTCCTCCTTCGCGTACACACTGTTTTTATGATTCCGAACCCATCTGTCTCACAAAATCGTCTAAAAAGCTATTTAAACCAATACCGCCCTTTTGTTTTTTTTCGTTATACATTAATTTTTTCCACGTTTCGGCACTCAAAACAACTTTAAACCTTCGCGTACACACTGTTTTTATGATTCCGAACCCATCTCACAAAATCGTCTAAAAGACCATTTAAACCAATACGTCCCTTTTGTTTCTTTTTCTTATACATTCGTTTTTTCCACGTTTTTGCACTCAAAACAACATTCCTCCTTCTTGTACACACTTTTCTGATGATTCCGAACCTACCTGACTCACAAAACCGTCTAAAAGGCCATTTAAACCAATACCGCCCTTTTGTTTCTTTTCCTTATACATTCATTTTTTCCATGTTTTTCCAACTTTCCTCCTTCTCGTACACACTTTTTTTATGATTCCGAACCCACCTGACTCACAAAACCGTCTAAAAGACCATTTAAACCAATACCGCCCTTTTGTTTCTTTTCATTATACATTTATTTTTTTCACGTTTCGGCACTGAAAACATCTTTCCACATTCGCGTACACACTGCTTTTATGATTTCGAACCCATCTGTCTCACAAAATCGTCTAAAAGACCATTTAAACCAATACCTCCCTTTTGTTTCTTTTCCTTATACATTCATTTTTTCCACGTTTTTGCACTCAAAACAATTTTCCTCCTTCGCGTACACACTTTTTTTATGATTCCGAACCCATCTGACTCACAAAATCGTTAAAAAGGCCATTTAAACCAATACCGCCCTTTCGTTTCTTTTCCTTATACATTCATTTTTTCCACGTTTTTGCACTCATAACAACTTTCCTCCTTCGCGTACACACTGTTTTTATGATTCCGAACCCATCTGTCTCACAAAATCGTCTAAAAGACCATTTAAACCAATACGTCCCTTTTGTTTCTTTTCCTTATACATTCATTTTTTCACGTTTTTGCACTCAAAACAACTTTCCTCCTTCGCGTACACACTGTTTTTATGATTCCGAACCCATCTGTCTCACAAAATCGTCTAAAAGACCATTTCAACCAATACGTCCCTTTTGTTTCTTTTCCTTATACATTCGTTTTTTCCACGTTTTTGCACTCAAAACAACATTCCTCCTCCTTGTACACACTTTTCTGATGATTCCGAACCTACCTGACTCACAAAACTGTCTAAAAAGCCATTTAAACCAATACCTCCCTTTTTTTTCTTTTCCTTATACATTCATTTTTTCCACGTTTTTGCACTCAAAACAACTTTCCTCCTTCGCGTACACACTTTTTTTATGAATCCGAACCCACCTGACTCACAAAAACCGTCAAAAAGGCCATTTAAACCAATACCGCCCATTTGTTTCTTTTCCTTATACATTTATTTTTTCCACGTTTCGGCACTCAAAACATCTTTCCACATTCGCGTACACACTGCTTTTATGATTTCGAACCCATCTGTCTCACAAAATCGTCTAAAAGACCATTTAAACCAATACGTCCCTTTTGTGTCTTTTCAATATACATTCATTTTTTCCACGTTTTTGCATTCAAAACAACATTCCTCCTTCTTGTACACACTTTTCTGATGATTTTGAACCTACCTGACTCACAAAAACCGTCTAAAAGGCCATTTAAACCAATACCGCCCTTTTGTTTCTTTTCCTTATACATTCATTTTTTCCACGTTTTTCCAACTTTCCTCCTTCTCATACAAACTTTTTTTATGATTCCGAACCCACCTGACTCACAAAACCGTCTAAAAGACCATTTTAACCTCCCTTTTGTTTCTTTTCCTTATACATTCATTTTTTCCACATTTTTGTACTCAAAACAACTTTCCTCCTTCGCGTACACACTGTTTTTATGATTCCGAACCCATCTTACTCACAAAACTGTCTAAAAAGCCATTTAAACCAATACCGCCCTTTTGTTTCTTTTCCTTATACATTTATTTTTTCCACGTTTCGGTACTCAAAACAACTTTCCTCCTTCGCGTACACACTGATTTTATGATTCCGAACCCATCTGTCTCACAAAATCGTCTAAAAGACCATTTAAACCAATACCTCCCTTTTGTTTCTTTTTTTTATACATTCATTTTTTCCACGTTTTTGCACTCAAGACAACTTTCCTCCTTTGCGTACACACTATTTTTATGATTCCAAACCCATCTGACTCACAAAATCGTCTAAAAGACCATTTAAACCAATACCTCCCTTTTTTTTCTTTTCCTTATACATTCATTTTTTCCACGTTTTTGCACTCAAAACAACTTTCCTCCTTCGCGTACATACTTTTTTTATGAATCCGAACCCACCTGACTCACAAAAACCGTCAAAAAGGCCATTTAAACCAATACCGCCCATTTGTTTCTTTTCCTTATACATTTATTTTTTCCACGTTTCGGCACTCAAAACATCTTTCCACATTCGCGTACACACTGCTTTTATGATTTCGAACCCATCTGTCTCACAAAATCGTCTAAAAGACCATTTAAACCAATACGTCCCTTTTGTGTCTTTTCCTTATACATTCATTTTTTCCACGTTTTTGCATTCAAAACAACATTCCTCCTTCTTGTACACACTTTTCTGATGATTCCGAACCTACCTGACTCACAAAAACCGTCTAAAAGGCCATTTAAACCAATACCGCCCTTTTGTTTCTTTTCCTTATACATTCATTTTTTCCACGTTTTTCCAACTTTCCTCCTTCTCGTACAAACTTTTTTTATGATTCCGAACCCACCTGACTCACAAAACCGTCTAAAAGACCATTTTAACCTCCCTTTTGTTTCTTTTCCTTACACATTCATTTTTTCCACGTTTTTGCACTCAAAACAACTTTCATCCTTCGCGTACACACTTTTTTTATGATTCCGAACCCATCTGTCTCACAAATTCGTCAAAAAGACCATTTAAACTAATACCTCCCTTTTGTTTCTTTTCCTTATACATTCAATTTTTCCACGTTTTTGCACTCAAGACAACTTTCCTCCTTCGCGTACACACTGTTTTTATGATTCCGAACCCATCTGACTCACAAAATCGTCTAAAAGACCATTTAAACCAATACCTCCCTTTTGTTTCTTTTCCTTATACATTCATTTTTTTCCACGTTTTTGCACTCAAAACAACTTTCCTCCTCCGCGTACACACTGTTTTTAACATTCCAAACCCATCTGACTCACAAAATCGTCTAAAAGACCATTTAAACCAATACGTCCCTTTTGTTTCTTTTCCTTATACATTCATTTTTTCACGTTTTTGCACTCAAAACAACTTTCCTCCTTCGCGTACACACTGTTTTTATGATTCCGAACCCATCTGTCTCACAAAATCGTCTAAAAAGCTATTTAAACCAATACCGCCCTTTTGTTTTTTTTCGTTATACATTAATTTTTTCCACGTTTCGGCACTCAAAACAACTTTAAACCTTCGCGTACACACTGTTTTTATGATTCCGAACCCATCTCACAAAATCGTCTAAAAGACCATTTAAACCAATACGTCCCTTTTGTTTCTTTTTCTTATACATTCGTTTTTTCCACGTTTTTGCACTCAAAACAACATTCCTCCTTCTTGTACACACTTTTCTGATGATTCCGAACCTACCTGACTCACAAAACCGTCTAAAAGGCCATTTAAACCAATACCGCCCTTTTGTTTCTTTTCCTTATACATTCATTTTTTCCATGTTTTTCCAACTTTCCTCCTTCTCGTACACACTTTTTTTATGATTCCGAACCCACCTGACTCACAAAACCGTCTAAAAGACCATTTAAACCAATACCGCCCTTTTGTTTCTTTTCATTATACATTTATTTTTTTCACGTTTCGGCACTGAAAACATCTTTCCACATTCGCGTACACACTGCTTTTATGATTTCGAACCCATCTGTCTCACAAAATCGTCTAAAAGACCATTTAAACCAATACCTCCCTTTTGTTTCTTTTCCTTATACATTCATTTTTTCCACGTTTTTGCACTCAAAACAATTTTCCTCCTTCGCGTACACACTTTTTTTATGATTCCGAACCCATCTGACTCACAAAATCGTTAAAAAGGCCATTTAAACCAATACCGCCCTTTCGTTTCTTTTCCTTATACATTCATTTTTTCCACGTTTTTGCACTCATAACAACTTTCCTCCTTCGCGTACACACTGTTTTTATGATTCCGAACCCATCTGTCTCACAAAATCGTCTAAAAGACCATTTAAACCAATACGTCCCTTTTGTTTCTTTTCCTTATACATTCATTTTTTCACGTTTTTGCACTCAAAACAACTTTCCTCCTTCGCGTACACACTGTTTTTATGATTCCGAACCCATCTGTCTCACAAAATCGTCTAAAAGACCATTTCAACCAATACGTCCCTTTTGTTTCTTTTCCTTATACATTCGTTTTTTCCACGTTTTTGCACTCAAAACAACATTCCTCCTCCTTGTACACACTTTTCTGATGATTCCGAACCTACCTGACTCACAAAACTGTCTAAAAAGCCATTTAAACCAATACCTCCCTTTTTTTTCTTTTCCTTATACATTCATTTTTTCCACGTTTTTGCACTCAAAACAACTTTCCTCCTTCGCGTACACACTTTTTTTATGAATCCGAACCCACCTGACTCACAAAAACCGTCAAAAAGGCCATTTAAACCAATACCGCCCATTTGTTTCTTTTCCTTATACATTTATTTTTTCCACGTTTCGGCACTCAAAACATCTTTCCACATTCGCGTACACACTGCTTTTATGATTTCGAACCCATCTGTCTCACAAAATCGTCTAAAAGACCATTTAAACCAATACGTCCCTTTTGTGTCTTTTCAATATACATTCATTTTTTCCACGTTTTTGCATTCAAAACAACATTCCTCCTTCTTGTACACACTTTTCTGATGATTTTGAACCTACCTGACTCACAAAAACCGTCTAAAAGGCCATTTAAACCAATACCGCCCTTTTGTTTCTTTTCCTTATACATTCATTTTTTCCACGTTTTTCCAACTTTCCTCCTTCTCATACAAACTTTTTTTATGATTCCGAACCCACCTGACTCACAAAACCGTCTAAAAGACCATTTTAACCTCTCTTTTGTTTCTTTTCCTTACACATTCATTTTTTCCACGTTTTTGCACTCAAAACAACTTTTATCCTTCGCGTACACACTTTTTTTATGATTCCGAACCCATCTGTCTCACAAATTCGTCAAAAAGACCATTTAAACTAATACCTCCCTTTTGTTTCTTTTCCTTATACATTCAATTTTTCCACGTTTTTGCACTGAAGACAACTTTCCTCCTTCGCGTACACACTGTTTTTATGATTCCGAACCCATCTGACTCACAAAATCGTCTAAAAGGCCATTTAAACCAATACCGCCCTTTTGTTTCTTTTCCTTATACATTCATTTTTTCCATGTTTTTCCAACTTTCCTCCTTCTCGTACACACTTTTTTTATGATTCCGAACCCACCTGACTCACAAAACCGTCTAAAAGACCATTTAAACCAATACCGCCCTTTTGTTTCTTTTCATTATACATTTATTTTTTTCACGTTTCGGCACTCAAAACATCTTTCCACATTCGCGTACACACTGCTTTTATGATTCCGAACCCATCTGACTCACAAAATCGTCTAAAAGACCATTTAAACCAATACCTCCCTTTTGTTTCTTTTCCTTATACATTCATTTTTTTCCACGTTTTTGCACTCAAAACAACTTTCCTCCTCCGCGTACACACTGTTTTTAACATTCCAAACCCATCTGACTCACAAAACTGTCTAAAAAGCTATTTAAACCAATACCGCCCTTTTGTTTTTTTTCGTTATACATTAATTTTTTCCACGTTTCGGCACTCAAACAACTTTAATCCTTTGCGTACACACTGTTTTTATGATTCCGAACCCATCTGTCTCACAAAATCGTCTAAAAGACCATTTAAACCAATACGTCCCTTTTGTTTCTTTTTCTTATACATTCGTTTTTTCCACGTTTTTGTACTCAAAACAACATTCCTCCTTCTTGTACACACTTTTCTGATGATTCCGAACCTACCTGACTCACAAAACCGTCTAAAAGGCCATTTAAACCAATACCGCCCTTTTGTTTCTTTTCCTTATACATTCATTTTTTCCATGTTTTTCCAACTTTCCTCCTTCTCGTACACACTGCTTTTATGATTTCGAACCCATCTGTCTCACAAAATCGTCTTAAAGACCATTTAAACCAATACCTCCCTTTTGTTTCTTTTCCTTATACATTCATTTTTTCCACGTTTTTGCACTCAAAACAATTTTCCTCCTTCGCGTACACACTTTTTTTATGATTCCGAACTCATCTGACTCACAAAATCGTTAAAAAGGCCATTTAAACCAATACCGCCCTTTTGTTTCTTTTCCTTATACATTCATTTTTTCCACGTTTTTGCACTCAAAACAACTTTCCTCCTCCGCGTACACTCTGTTTTTAAGATTCCCAACCCATCTGACTCACAAAACTGTCAAAACTGTCCAATACCGCCCTTTTGTTTCTTTTCCTTATACATTCATTTTTTCACGTTTTTGCACTCAAAACAATTTTCCTCCTTCGCGTACACACTTTTTTTATGATTCCGAACCCATCTGACTCACAAAATCGTTAAAAAGGCCATTTAAACCAATACCGCCCTTTTGTTTCTTTTCCTTATACATTCATTTTTTCCACGTTTTTCCAACTTTCCTCCTTCGCGTACACACTATTTTTATGATTCCAAACCCATCTGACTCACAAAATCGTCTAAAAGACCATTTAAACCAATACCTCCCTTTTGTTTCTTTTCCTTATACATTCAGTTTTTCCACGTTTTTGCACTCAAAACAACTTTCCTCCTTCGCGTACACACTGTTTTTATGATTCCGAACCCATCTGTCTCGCAAAATCGTCTAAAAGACCATTTAAACCAATACGTCCCTTTTGTTTCTTTTCCTTATACATTCGTTTTTTCCACGTTTTTGCACTCAAAACAACATTCCTCCTCCTTGTACACACTTTTCTGATGATTCCGAACCTACCTGACTCACAAAACCGTCTAAAAGGCCATTTAAACCAATACCGCCCTTTTGTTTCTTTTCCTTATACATTCATTTTTTCCACGTTTTTGCACTCAAAAGAACTTTCCTCCTCCGCGTACACACTGTTTTTAAGATTCCCAACCCATCTGACTCACAAAACTGTCTAAAAAGCCGTTTAAACCAATACCGCCCTGTCATTTTTTCCACGTTTTTGCACTCAAAACAATTTTCTTCCTTCTCGTACACACTTTTTTTATGAATCCGAAACACCTGACTCACAAAAACCGTCTAAAAGGCCATTTAAACCAATACCACCCATTTGTTTCTTTTCCTTATACATTCATTTTTTCCACGTTTTTGCACTCAAAACAACTTTCCTCCTTCACGTACACCCCGTTTTTATGATTCCGAACCCATCTTACTCACAAAACTGTCTAAAAAGCCATTCAAACCAATACCGCCCTTTTCTTTCTTTTCCTTATACATTTATTTTTTCCACGTTTCGGCACTCAAAACAACTTTCCTCCTTCGCGTACACACTGTTTTTAAGATTCCAAACCCATCTGAATCACAAAACTGTCTAAAATGCCATTTAAACCAATACCGGCCTTATGTTTTTTTTCGTTATACATTAATTTTTTCCACGTTTTTGCACTCAATACAACTTTCCTCCTTCGCGTACACACTGTTTTTATGATTCCGAACCCATCTGTCTCACAAAATCGTCTAAAAGACCATTTAAACCAATACCTCCCTTTTGTTTCTTTTCCTTATACATTCATTTTTTCCACGTTTTTGCACTCAAAACAACTTTCCTCCTCCGCGTACACTCTGTTTTTAAGATTCCCAACCCATCTGACTCACAAAATCGTTAAAAAGGCCATTTAAACCAATACCGCCCTTTTGTTTCTTTTCCTTATACATTCATTTTTTCCACGTTTTTCCAACTTTCCTCCTTCTCGTACACTTTTTATGAATCCGAACCCACCTGACTCACAAAAACCGTCTAAAAGGCCATTTAAACCAATACCTCCCATTTCTTTCTTTTCCTTATACATTCATTTTTCCACATTTTTGTACTCAAAACAACTTTCCTCCTTCGCGTACACACTGTTTTTATGATTCCGAACCCATCTGTCTCACAAAATCGTCTAAAAGACCAATTTAAACCAATACCTCCCTTTTGTTTCTTTTCTTTATACATTCATTTTTTCCACGTTTTTGCACTCAAGACAACTTTCCTCCTTCGCGTACACACTATTTTTATGATTCCGAACCCATCTGACTCACAAAATCGTCTAAAAGACCATTTAAACCAATACCTCCCTTTTGTTTCTTTTCCTTATACATTAATTTTTTCCACGTTTTTGCACTCAAAACAACTTTCCTCCTTCGCGTACACACTGTTTTTATGATTCCGAACCCATCTGACTCACAAAATCGTCTAAAAGACCATTTAAACCAATACCTCCCTTTTGTTTCTTTTCCTTATACATTCATTTTTTTCCACGTTTTTGCACTCAAAACAACTTTCCTCCTCTGCGTACACACTGTTTTTAACATTCCAAACCCATCTGACTCACAAAACTGTCTAAAAAGCTATTTAAACCAATACCGCCCTTTTGTTTTTTTTCGTTATACATTAATTTTTTCCACGTTTCGGAGCTCAAAACAACTTTCCTCCTTCGCGTACACACTGTTTTTATGATTCCGAACCCACCTGACTCACAAAACCGTCTAAAAGGCCATTTAAACCAATACCGCCCTTTTGTTTCTTTTCCTTATACATTCATTTTTTCCACGTTTCCGCACTCAAAACAACTTTCCTCCTTCGCGTACACACTGTTTTTATGATTCCGAACCCATCTGTCTCACAAAATCGTCTAAAAGACCATTTAAAGCAATACCTCTCTTTTGTTTCTTTTCCTTATACATTCATTTTTTCCACGTTTTTGCACTCAAGACAACGTTCCTCCTTCGCGTACACACTGTTTTTAAGATTCCAAACCCATCTGAATCACAAAACTGTGTAAAAAGCCATTTAAACCAATACCGCCCTTATGTTTTTTTTCGTTATACATTAATTTTTTCCACGTTTTTGCACTCAAAACAACTTTCCTCCTTCTCGTACACACTTTTTTTAAGATTCCAAACCCATCTGAATCACAAAACTGTCTAAAAAGCTATTTAAACCAATACCTCCCTTTTGTTTATTTTCTTTATACATTCATTTTTTCCACGTTTTTGCACTCAAGACAACTTTCCTCCTTCGCGTACACACTATTTTTATGATTCCGAACACATCTGACTCACAAAATCGTCTAAAAGACCATTTAAAGCAATACCTCCCTTTTGTTTCTTTTCCGTATACATTCATTTTTTCCACGTTTTTGCACTCAAGACAACTTTCCTCCTTCGCGTACACACTGTTTTTAAGATTCCAAACCCATCTGAATCACAAAACTGTCTAAAAAGCCATTTAAACCAATACCGCCCTTATGTTTTTTTTCGTTATACATAAATTTTTTCCACGTTTTTGCACTCAAAACAACTTTCCTCGTTCTCGTACACACTTTTTTTATGAATCCGAACCCACCAGACTCACAAAAACCGTCTAAAAGACCATTTAAACCAATACCTCCCTTTTGTTTCTTTTCCTTATACATTCATTTTTTCCACATTTTTGTACTCAAAACAACTTTCCTCCTTCGCGTACACACTGTTTTTATGATTCCGAACCCATCTTACTCACAAAACTGTCTAAAAAGCCATTTAAACCAATACCGCCCTTTTGTTTCTTTTCCTTATACATTTATTTTTTCCACGTTTCGGTACTCAAAACAACTTTCCTCCTTCGCGTACACACTGATTTTATGATTCCGAACCCATCTGTCTCACAAAATCGTCTAAAAGACCATTTAAACCAATACCTCCCTTTTGTTTCTTTTTTTTATACATTCATTTTTTCCACGTTTTTGCACTCAAGACAACTTTCCTCCTTTGCGTACACACTATTTTTATGATTCCAAACCCATCTGACTCACAAAATCGTCTAAAAGACCATTTAAACCAATACCTCCCTTTTTTTTCTTTTCCTTATACATTCATTTTTTCCACGTTTTTGCACTCAAAACAACTTTCCTCCTTCGCGTACATACTTTTTTTATGAATCCGAACCCACCTGACTCACAAAAACCGTCAAAAAGGCCATTTAAACCAATACCGCCCATTTGTTTCTTTTCCTTATACATTTATTTTTTCCACGTTTCGGCACTCAAAACATCTTTCCACATTCGCGTACACACTGCTTTTATGATTTCGAACCCATCTGTCTCACAAAATCGTCTAAAAGACCATTTAAACCAATACGTCCCTTTTGTGTCTTTTCCTTATACATTCATTTTTTCCACGTTTTTGCATTCAAAACAACATTCCTCCTTCTTGTACACACTTTTCTGATGATTCCGAACCTACCTGACTCACAAAAACCGTCTAAAAGGCCATTTAAACCAATACCGCCCTTTTGTTTCTTTTCCTTATACATTCATTTTTTCCACGTTTTTCCAACTTTCCTCCTTCTCGTACAAACTTTTTTTATGATTCCGAACCCACCTGACTCACAAAACCGTCTAAAAGACCATTTTAACCTCCCTTTTGTTTCTTTTCCTTACACATTCATTTTTTCCACGTTTTTGCACTCAAAACAACTTTCATCCTTCGCGTACACACTTTTTTTATGATTCCGAACCCATCTGTCTCACAAATTCGTCAAAAAGACCATTTAAACTAATACCTCCCTTTTGTTTCTTTTCCTTATACATTCAATTTTTCCACGTTTTTGCACTCAAGACAACTTTCCTCCTTCGCGTACACACTGTTTTTATGATTCCGAACCCATCTGACTCACAAAATCGTCTAAAAGACCATTTAAACCAATACCTCCCTTTTGTTTCTTTTCCTTATACATTCATTTTTTTCCACGTTTTTGCACTCAAAACAACTTTCCTCCTTCGCGTACACACTGTTTTTATGATTCCGAACCCATCTGTCTCACAAAATCGTCTAAAAAGCTATTTAAACCAATACCGCCCTTTTGTTTTTTTTCGTTATACATTAATTTTTTCCACGTTTCGGCACTCAAAACAACTTTAAACCTTCGCGTACACACTGTTTTTATGATTCCGAACCCATCTCACAAAATCGTCTAAAAGACCATTTAAACCAATACGTCCCTTTTGTTTCTTTTTCTTATACATTCGTTTTTTCCACGTTTTTGCACTCAAAACAACATTCCTCCTTCTTGTACACACTTTTCTGATGATTCCGAACCTACCTGACTCACAAAACCGTCTAAAAGGCCATTTAAACCAATACCGCCCTTTTGTTTCTTTTCCTTATACATTCATTTTTTCCATGTTTTTCCAACTTTCCTCCTTCTCGTACACACTTTTTTTATGATTCCGAACCCACCTGACTCACAAAACCGTCTAAAAGACCATTTAAACCAATACCGCCCTTTTGTTTCTTTTCATTATACATTTATTTTTTTCACGTTTCGGCACTGAAAACATCTTTCCACATTCGCGTACACACTGCTTTTATGATTTCGAACCCATCTGTCTCACAAAATCGTCTAAAAGACCATTTAAACCAATACCTCCCTTTTGTTTCTTTTCCTTATACATTCATTTTTTCCACGTTTTTGCACTCAAAACAATTTTCCTCCTTCGCGTACACACTTTTTTTATGATTCCGAACCCATCTGACTCACAAAATCGTTAAAAAGGCCATTTAAACCAATACCGCCCTTTTGTTTCTTTTCATTATACATTTATTTTTTTCACGTTTCGGCACTGAAAACATCTTTCCACATTCGCGTACACACTGCTTTTATGATTTCGAACCCATCTGTCTCACAAAATCGTCTAAAAGACCATTTCAACCAATACGTCCCTTTTGTTTCTTTTCCTTATACATTCGTTTTTTCCACGTTTTTGCACTCAAAACAACATTCCTCCTCCTTGTACACACTTTTCTGATGATTCCGAACCTACCTGACTCACAAAACTGTCTAAAAAGCCATTTAAACCAATACCTCCCTTTTTTTTCTTTTCCTTATACATTCATTTTTTCCACGTTTTTGCACTCAAAACAACTTTCCTCCTTCGCGTACACACTTTTTTTATGAATCCGAACCCACCTGACTCACAAAAACCGTCAAAAAGGCCATTTAAACCAATACCTCCCATTTGTTTCTTTTCCTTATACATTTATTTTTTCCACGTTTCGGCACTCAAAACATCTTTCCACATTCGCGTACACACTGCTTTTATGATTTCGAACCCATCTGTCTCACAAAATCGTCTAAAAGACCATTTAAACCAATACGTCCCTTTTGTGTCTTTTCAATATACATTCATTTTTTCCACGTTTTTGCATTCAAAACAACATTCCTCCTTCTTGTACACACTTTTCTGATGATTTTGAACCTACCTGACTCACAAAACCGTCTAAAAGGCCATTTAAACCAATACCGCCCTTTTGTTTCTTTTCCTTATACATTCATTTTTTCCATGTTTTTCCAACTTTCCTCCTTCTCGTACACACTTTTTTTATGATTCCGAACCCACCTGACTCACAAAACCGTCTAAAAGACCATTTAAACCAATACCGCCCTTTTGTTTCTTTTCATTATACATTTATTTTTTTCACGTTTCGGCACTGAAAACATCTTTCCACATTCGCGTACACACTGCTTTTATGATTTCGAACCCATCTGTCTCACAAAATCGTCTAAAAGACCATTTAAACCAATACCTCCCTTTTGTTTCTTTTCCTTATACATTCATTTTTTCCACGTTTTTGCACTCAAAACAATTTTCCTCCTTCGCGTACACACTTTTTTTATGATTCCGAACCCATCTGACTCACAAAATCGTTAAAAAGGCCATTTAAACCAATACCGCCCTTTCGTTTCTTTTCCTTATACATTCATTTTTTCCACGTTTTTGCACTCAAAACAACTTTCCTCCTTCGCGTACACACTGTTTTTATGATTCCGAACCCATCTGTCTCACAAAATCGTCTAAAAGACCATTTAAACCAATACGTCCCTTTTGTTTCTTTTCCTTATACATTCATTTTTTCACGTTTTTGCACTCAAAACAACTTTCCTCCTTCGCGTACACACTGTTTTTATGATTCCGAACCCATCTGTCTCACAAAATCGTCTAAAAGACCATTTCAACCAATACGTCCCTTTTGTTTCTTTTCCTTATACATTCGTTTTTTCCACGTTTTTGCACTCAAAACAACATTCCTCCTCCTTGTACACACTTTTCTGATGATTCCGAACCTACCTGACTCACAAAACTGTCTAAAAAGCCATTTAAACCAATACCTCCCTTTTTTTTCTTTTCCTTATACATTCATTTTTTCCACGTTTTTGCACTCAAAACAACTTTCCTCCTTCGCGTACACACTTTTTTTATGAATCCGAACCCACCTGACTCACAAAAACCGTCAAAAAGGCCATTTAAACCAATACCGCCCATTTGTTTCTTTTCCTTATACATTTATTTTTTCCACGTTTCGGCACTCAAAACATCTTTCCACATTCGCGTACACACTGCTTTTATGATTTCGAACCCATCTGTCTCACAAAATCGTCTAAAAGACCATTTAAACCAATACGTCCCTTTTGTGTCTTTTCAATATACATTAATTTTTTCCACGTTTTTGCATTCAAAACAACATTCCTCCTTCTTGTACACACTTTTCTGATGATTTTGAACCTACCTGACTCACAAAAACCGTCTAAAAGGCCATTTAAACCAATACCGCCCTTTTGTTTCTTTTCCTTATACATTCATTTTTTCCACGTTTTTCCAACTTTCCTCCTTCTCATACAAACTTTTTTTATGATTCCGAACCCACCTGACTCACAAAACCGTCTAAAAGACCATTTTAACCTCCCTTTTGTTTCTTTTCCTTACACATTCATTTTTTCCACGTTTTTGCACTCAAAACAACTTTTATCCTTCGCGTACACACTTTTTTTATGATTCCGAACCCATCTGTCTCACAAATTCGTCAAAAAGACCATTTAAACTAATACCTCCCTTTTGTTTCTTTTCCTTATACATTCAATTTTTCCACGTTTTTGCACTGAAGACAACTTTCCTCCTTCGCGTACACACTGTTTTTATGATTCCGAACCCATCTGACTCACAAAATCGTCTAAAAGGCCATTTAAACCAATACCGCCCTTTTGTTTCTTTTCCTTATACATTCATTTTTTCCATGTTTTTCCAACTTTCCTCCTTCTCGTACACACTTTTTTTATGATTCCGAACCCACCTGACTCACAAAACCGTCTAAAAGACCATTTAAACCAATACCGCCCTTTTGTTTCTTTTCATTATACATTTATTTTTTTCACGTTTCGGCACTCAAAACATCTTTCCACATTCGCGTACACACTGCTTTTATGATTCCAAACCCATCTGACTCACAAAATCGTCTAAAAGACCATTTAAACCAATACCTCCCTTTTGTTTCTTTTCCTTATACATTCATTTTTTTCCACGTTTTTGCACTCAAAACAACTTTCCTCCTCCGCGTACACACTGTTTTTAACATTCCAAACCCATCTGACTCACAAAACTGTCTAAAAAGCTATTTAAACCAATACCGCCCTTTTGTTTTTTTTCGTTATACATTAATTTTTTCCACGTTTCGGCACTCAAACAACTTTAATCCTTTGCGTACACACTGTTTTTATGATTCCGAACCCATCTGTCTCACAAAATCGTCTAAAAGACCATTTAAACCAATACGTCCCTTTTGTTTCTTTTTCTTATACATTCGTTTTTTCCACGTTTTTGTACTCAAAACAACATTCCTCCTTCTTGTACACACTTTTCTGATGATTCCGAACCTACCTGACTCACAAAACCGTCTAAAAGGCCATTTAAACCAATACCGCCCTTTTGTTTCTTTTCCTTATACATTCATTTTTTCCATGTTTTTCCAACTTTCCTCCTTCTCGTACACACTGCTTTTATGATTTCGAACCCATCTGTCTCACAAAATCGTCTTAAAGACCATTTAAACCAATACCTCCCTTTTGTTTCTTTTCCTTATACATTCATTTTTTCCACGTTTTTGCACTCAAAACAATTTTCCTCCTTCGCGTACACACTTTTTTTATGATTCCGAACTCATCTGACTCACAAAATCGTTAAAAAGGCCATTTAAACCAATACCGCCCTTTTGTTTCTTTTCCTTATACATTCATTTTTTCCACGTTTTTGCACTCAAAACAACTTTCCTCCTCCGCGTACACTCTGTTTTTAAGATTCCCAACCCATCTGACTCACAAAACTGTCAAAACTGTCCAATACCGCCCTTTTGTTTCTTTTCCTTATACATTCATTTTTTCACGTTTTTGCACTCAAAACAATTTTCCTCCTTCGCGTACACACTTTTTTTATGATTCCGAACCCATCTGACTCACAAAATCGTTAAAAAGGCCATTTAAACCAATACCGCCCTTTTGTTTCTTTTCCTTATACATTCATTTTTTCCACGTTTTTCCAACTTTCCTCCTTCTCGTACACACTTTTTTTATGAATCCGAACCCACCTGACTCACAAAAACCGTCTAAAAGGCCATTTAAACCAATACCTCCCATTTGTTTCTTTTCCTTATACAGTCATTTTTTCCACGTTTTTGCACTCAAGACAACTTTCCTCCTTCGCGTACACACTATTTTTATGATTCCAAACCCATCTGACTCACAAAATCGTCTAAAAGACCATTTAAACCAATACCTCCCTTTTGTTTCTTTTCCTTATACATTCAGTTTTTCCACGTTTTTGCACTCAAAACAACTTTCCTCCTTCGCGTACACACTGTTTTTATGATTCCGAACCCATCTGTCTCGCAAAATCGTCTAAAAGACCATTTAAACCAATACGTCCCTTTTGTTTCTTTTCCTTATACATTCGTTTTTTCCACGTTTTTGCACTCAAAACAACATTCCTCCTCCTTGTACACACTTTTCTGATGATTCCGAACCTACCTGACTCACAAAACCGTCTAAAAGGCCATTTAAACCAATACCGCCCTTTTGTTTCTTTTCCTTATACATTCATTTTTTCCACGTTTTTGCACTCAAAAGAACTTTCCTCCTCCGCGTACACACTGTTTTTAAGATTCCCAACCCATCTGACTCACAAAACTGTCTAAAAAGCCGTTTAAACCAATACCGCCCTGTCATTTTTTCCACGTTTTTGCACTCAAAACAATTTTCTTCCTTCTCGTACACACTTTTTTTATGAATCCGAAACACCTGACTCACAAAAACCGTCTAAAAGGCCATTTAAACCAATAACACCCATTTGTTTCTTTTCCTTATACATTCATTTTTTCCACGTTTTTGCACTCAAAACAACTTTCCTCCTTCACGTACACCCCGTTTTTATGATTCCGAACCCATCTTACTCACAAAACTGTCTAAAAAGCCATTCAAACCAATACCGCCCTTTTCTTTCTTTTCCTTATACATTTATTTTTTCCACGTTTCGGCACTCAAAACAACTTTCCTCCTTCGCGTACACACTGTTTTTAAGATTCCAAACCCATCTGAATCACAAAACTGTCTAAAATGCCATTTAAACCAATACCGCCCTTATGTTTTTTTTCGTTATACATTAATTTTTTCCACGTTTTTGCACTCAAAACAACTTTCCTCCTTCGCGTACACACTGTTTTTATGATTCCGAACCCATCTGTCTCACAAAATCGTCTAAAAGACCATTTAAACCAATACCTCCCTTTTGTTTCTTTTCCTTATACATTCATTTTTTCCACGTTTTTGCACTCAAAACAACTTTCCTCCTCCGCGTACACTCTGTTTTTAAGATTCCCAACCCATCTGACTCACAAAATCGTTAAAAAGGCCATTTAAACCAATACCGCCCTTTTGTTTCTTTTCCTTATACATTCATTTTTTCCACGTTTTTCCAACTTTTCTCCTTCTCGTACACTTTTTATGAATCCGAACCCACCTGACTCACAAAAACCGTCTAAAAGGCCATTTAAACCAATACCTCCCATTTGTTTCTTTTCCTTATACATTCATTTTTCCACATTTTTGTACTCAAAACAACTTTCCTCCTTCGCGTACACACTGTTTTTATGATTCCGAACCCATCTGTCTCACAAAATCGTCTAAAAGACCAATTTAAACCAATACCTCCCTTTTGTTTCTTTTCTTTATACATTCATTTTTTCCACGTTTTTGCACTCAAGACAACTTTCCTCCTTCGCGTACACACTATTTTTATGATTCCGAACCCATCTGACTCACAAAATCGTCTAAAAGACCATTTAAACCAATACCTCCCTTTTGTTTCTTTTCCTTATACATTAATTTTTTCCACGTTTTTGCACTCAAAACAACTTTCCTCGTTCGCGTACACACTGTTTTTATGATTCCGAACCCATCTGACTCACAAAATCGTCTAAAAGACCATTTAAACCAATACCTCCCTTTTGTTTCTTTTCCTTATACATTCATTTTTTTCCACGTTTTTGCACTCAAAACAACTTTCCTCCTCTGCGTACACACTGTTTTTAACATTCCAAACCCATCTGACTCACAAAACTGTCTAAAAAGCTATTTAAACCAATACCGCCCTTTTGTTTTTTTTCGTTATACATTAATTTTTTCCACGTTTCGGCACTCAAAACAACTTTAATCCTTCGCGTACACACTGTTTTTATGATTCCGAACCCATCTGTCTCACAAAATCGTCTAAAAGACCATTTTAAACCTTGTCCCTTTTGTTTCTTTTTCTTATACATTCGTTTTTTCCACGTTTTTGCACTCAAAACAACTTTCCTCCTTCGCGTACACACTTTTTTTATGATTCCGAACCCATCTGTCTCACAAAATCGTCTAAAAGACCATTTAAACTAATACCTCCCTTTTGTTTCTTTTCCTTATACATTCATTTTTTCCACGTTTTTGCACTCAAAACAACTTTCCTCCTCCGCGTACACTCTGTTTTTAAGATTCCCAACCCATCAGACTCACAAAACTGTCTAAAAAGCCATTTAAACCAATACCGCCCTTTTGTTTCTTTTCCTTATACATTCATTTTTTTCACGTTTTTGCACTCAAAACAATTTTCCTCCTTCGCGTACACACTTTTTTTTATGATTCCGAACCCATCTGACTCACAAAATCGTTAAAAAGGCCATTTAAACAAATACCGCCCTTTTGTTTCTTTTCCTTATACATTCATTTTTTCCACGTTTTTCCAACTTTCCTCCTTCTCGTACACACTTTTTTTATGAATCCGAACCCACCTGACTCACAAAAACCGTCTAAAAGGCCATTTAAACCAATACCTCCCATTTGTTTCTTTTCCTTATACATTCATTTTTTCCACATTTTTGTACTCAAAACAACTTTCCTCCTTCGCGTACACACTGTTTTTATGATTCCGAACCCATCTTACTCACAAAACTGTCTAAAAAGCCATTTAAACCAATACCGCCCTTTTGTTTCTTTTCCTTATACATTTATTTTTTCCACGTTTCGGCGCTCAAAACAACTTTCCTCCTTCGCGTACACACTGGTTTTATGATTCCGAACCCATCTGTCTCACAAAATCGTCTAAAAGACCATTTAAACCAATACCTCCCTTTTGTTTCTTTTCTTTATACATTCATTTTTTCCACGTTTTTGCACTCAAGACAACTTTCCTTCTTCGCGTACACACTATTTTTATGATTCCGAACCCATCTGACTCACAAAATCGTCTAAAAGACCATTTAAACCAATACCTCCCTTTTGTTTCTTTTCCTTATACATTAATTTTTTCGACGTTTTTGCACTCAAAACAACTTTCCTCCTTCGCGTACACACTGTTTTTATGATTCCGAACCCATCTGACTCACAAAATCGTCTAAAAGACCATTTAAACCAATACCTCCCTTTTGTTTCTTTTCCTTATACATTCATTTTTTTCCACGTTTTTGCACTCAAAACAACTTTCCTCCTCTGCGTACACACTGTTTTTATGATTCCGAACCCATCTTACTCACAAAACTGTCTAAAAAGCTATTTAAACCAATACCGCCCTTTTGTTTTTTTTCGTTATACATTAATTTTTTCCACGTTTCGGCACTCAAAACAACTTTAATCCTTCGCGTACACACTGTTTTTATGATTCCGAACCCATCTGACTCACAAAATCGTCTAAAAGACCATTTAAACCAATACCTCCCTTTTGTTTCTTTTCCTTATACATTCATTTTTTCCACATTTTTGTACTCAAAACAACTTTCCTCCTTCGCGTACACACTGTTTTTATGATTCCGAACCCATCTTACTCACAAAACTGTCTAAAAAGCTATTTAAACCAATACCGCCCTTTTGTTTTTTTTCGTTATACATTAATTTTTTCCACGTTTCGGCACTCAAAACAACTTTAATCCTTCGCGTACACACTGTTTTTATGATTCCGAACCCATCTGTCTCACAAAATCGTCTAAAAGACCATTTAAACCTTGTCCCTTTTGTTTCTTTTTCTTATACATTCGTTTTTTCCACGTTTTTGCACTCAAAACAACATTCCTCCTTCTTGTACACACTTTTCTGATGATTCCGAACCTACCTGACTCACAAAACCGTCTAAAAGGCCATTTAAACCAATACCGCCCTTTTGTTTCTTTTCCTTATACATTCATTTTTTCCATGTTTTTCCAACTTTCCTCCTTCTCGTACACACTTTTTTTATGATTCCGAACCCACCTGACTCACAAAACCGTCTAAAAGACCATTTAAACCAATACCGCCCTTTTGTTTCTTTTCATTATACATTTATTTTTTTCACGTTTCGGCACTCAAAACATCTTTCCACATTCGCGTACACACTGCTTTTATGATTTCGAACCCATCTGTCTCACAAAATCGTCTAAAAGACCATTTAAACCAATACCTCCCTTTTGTTTCTTTTCCTTATACATTTATTTTTTCCACGTTTTTGCACTCAAGACAACTTTCCTCCTTCGCGTACACACTGTTTTTATGATTCCGAACCCATCTGACTCACAATATCGTCTAAAAGACCATTTAAACCAATACCGCCCTTTTGTTTCTTTTCGTTATACATTTATTTTTTCCACGTTTCGGCACTCAAGACAACTTTCCTCCTTCGCGTACACACTTTTCTAATGATTCCGAACCTACCTGACTCACAAAACCGTCTAAAAGGCCATTTAAACCAATGCCGCCCTTTTGTTTCTTTTCCTTATACATTCATTTTTTTCCACGTTTTTCCAACTTTCCTCATTCTCGTACACACTTTTTTTATGATTCCGAACCCACCTGACTCACAAAACCGTCTAAAAGACCATTTAAACCAATACCTCCCTTTTGTTTCTTTTACTTATACATTCATTTTTTCACGTTTTTGCACTCAAAACAATTTTCCTCCTTCGCGTACACACTTTTTTTATGATTCCGAACCCATCTGACTCACAAAATCGTTAAAAAGGCCATTTAAACCAATACCGCCCTTTTGTTTCTTTTCCTTATACATTCATTTTTTCACGTTTTTGCACTCAAAACAATTTTCCTCTTTCGCGTACGCACTTTTTTTATGATTCCGAACCCATCTGACTCACAAAATCGTTAAAAAGGCCATTTAAACCAATACCGCCCTTTTGTTTCTTTTCCTTATACATTCATTTTTTCCACGTTTTTCCAACTTTCCTCCTTCTCGTACACACTTTTTTTATGAATCCGAACCCACCTGACTCACAAAAACCGTCTAAAAGGCCATTTAAACCAATACCTCCCATTTGTTTCTTTTCCTTATACATTCATTTTTTCCACGTTTTTGCACTCAAAACAACTTTCCTCCTTCGCGTACACACTTTTTTTATGATTCCGAACCCATCTGTCTCACAAAATCGTCTAAAAGACCATTTAAACCAATACCTCCCTTTTGTTTCTTTTCCTTATACATTCATTTTTTCCACGTTTTTGCATTCAAAACAACTTTCCTCCTCCGCGTACACACTGTTTTTAAGATTCCCAACCCATCTGACTCACAAAACTGTCTAAAAAGCCGTTTAAACCAATACCGCCCTGTCATTTTTTCCACGTTTTTGCACTCAAAACAATTTTCTTCCTTCTCGTACACACTTTTTTTATGAATCTGAAACACCTGACTCACAAAAACCGTCTAAAAGGCCATTTAAACCAATACCGCCCATTTGTTTCTTTTCCTTATACATTCATTTTTTCCACGTTTTTGCATTCAAAACAACTTTCCTCCTCCGCGTACACACTGTTTTTAAGATTCCCAACCCATCTGACTCACAAAACTGTCTAAAAAGCCATTCAAACCAATACCGCCCTTTTCTTTCTTTTCCTTATACATTTATTTTTTCCACGTTTCGGCACTCAAAACAACTTTCCTCCTTCGCGTACACACTGTTTTTAAGATTCCAAACCCATCTGAATCACAAAACTGTCTAAAATGCCATTTAAACCAATACCGCCCTTATGTTTTTTTTCGTTATACATTAATTTTTTCCACGTTTTTGCACTCAAAACAACTTTCCTCCTTCGCGTACACACTGTTTTTATGATTCCGAACCCATCTGACTCACAAAATCGTCTAAAAGACCATTTAAACCAATACCTCCCTTTAGTTTCTTTTCCTTATACATTCATTTTTTTCCACGTTTTTGCACTCAGAACAACTTTCCTCCTCCGCGTACACACTGTTTTTAACATTCCAAACCCATCTGACTCACAAAACTGTCTAAAAAGCTATTTAAACCAATACCGCCCTTTTGTTTTTTTTCGTTATACATTAATTTTTTCCACGTTTCGGCACTCAAAACAACTTTAATCCTTCGCGTACACACTGTTTTTATGATTCCGAACCCATCTTTCTCACAAAATCGTCTAAAAGACCATTTAAACCAATACGTCCCTTTTGTTTCTTTTTCTTATACATTCGTTTTTTCCACGTTTTTGCACTCAAAACAACTTTCCTCCTTCGCGTACACACTGTTTTTATGATTCCGAACCCATCTTACTCACAAAACTGTCTAAAAAGCCATTTAAACCAATACCGCCCTTTTGTTTCTTTTCCTTATACATTTATTTTTTCCACGTTTCGGCGCTCAAAACAACTTTCCTCCTTCGCGTACACACTGTTTTTATGATTCCGAACCCATCTTACTCACAAAACTGTCTAAAAAGCCATTTAAACCAATACCGCCCTTTTGTTTCTTTTTCTTATACATTCATTTTTTCCATGTTTTTCCAACTTTCCTCCTTCTCGTACACACTTTTTTTATGATTCCGAACCCACCTGACTCACAAAACCGTCTAAAAGACCATTTAAACCAATACCGCCCTTTTGTTTCTTTTCATTATACATTTATTTTTTTCACGTTTCGGCACTCAAAACATCTTTCCACATTCGCGTACACACTGCTTTTATGATTTCGAACCCATCTGTCTCACAAAATCGTCTAAAAGATCATTTAAACCAATACCTCCCTTTTGTTTCTTTTCCTTATACATTCATTTTTTCCACGTTTTTGCACTCAAGACAACTTTCCACCTTCGCGTACACACTGTTTTTATGATTCCGAACCCATCTGACTCACAATATCGTCTAAAAGACCATTTAAACCAATACCGCCCTTTTGTTTCTTTTCGTTATACATTTATTTTTTCCACGTTTCGGCACTCAAGACAATTTTCCTCCTTCGCGTACACACTTTTCTAATGATTCCGAACCTACCTGACTCACAAAACCGTCTAAAAGGCCATTTAAACCAATGCCGCCCTTTTGTTTCTTTTCCTTATACATTCATTTTTTTCCACGTTTTTCCAACTTTCCTCATTCTCGTACACACTTTTTTTATGATTCCGAACCCACCTGACTCACAAAACCGTCTAAAAGACCATTTAAACCAATACCTTCCTTTTGTTTCTTTTACTTATACATTCATTTTTTCCACGTTTTTGCACTCAAAACAACTTTCCTCCTTCGCGTACACACTTTTTTTATGATTCCGAACCCATCTGTCTCACAAAATCGTCTAAAAGACCATTTAAACCAATACTTCCCTTTTGTTTCTTTTCCTTATACATTCATTTTTTCCACGTTTTTGCACTCAAAACAACTTTCCTCCTCCGCGTACACTCTGTTTTTAAGATTCCCAACCCATCTGACTCACAAAACTGTCTAAAAAGCCATTTAAATCAATACCGCCCTTTTGTTTCTTTTCCTTATACATTCATTTTTTTCACGTTTTTGCACTCAAAACAATTTTCCTCCTTCGCGTACACACTTCTTTTATGATTCCGAACCCATCTGACTCACAAAATCGTTAAAAAGGCCATTTAAACCAATACCGCCCTTTTGTTTCTTTTCCTTATACATTCATTTTTTCCACGTTTTTCCAACTTTCCTCCTTCTCGTACACTTTTTATGAATCCGAACCCACCTGACTCACAAAAACCGTCTAAAAGGCCATTTAAACCAATACCTCCCATTTGTTTCTTTTCCTTATACATTCATTTTTTCCACATTTTTGTACTCAAAACAACTTTCCTCCTTCGCGTACACACTGTTTTTATGATTCCGAACCCATCTTACTCACAAAACTGTCTAAAAAGCCATTTAAACCAATACCGCCCTTTTGTTTCTTTTCCTTATACATTTATTTTTTTCACGTTTCGGCGCTCAAAACAACTTTCCTCCTTCGCGTACACACTGGTTTTATGATTCCGAACCCATCTGTCTCACAAAATCGTCTAAAAGACCATTTAAACCAATACCTCCCTTTTGTTTCTTTTCTTTATACATTCATTTTTTCCACGTTTTTGCACTCAAGACAACTTAATCCTTCGCGTACACACTGTTTTTATGATTCCGAACCCATCTGTCTCACAAAATCGTCTAAAAGACCATTTAAACCTTGTCCCTTTTGTTTCTTTTTCTTATACATTCGTTTTTTCCACGTTTTTGCACTCAAAACAACATTCCTCCTTCTTGTACACACTTTTCTGATGATTCCGAACCTACCTGACTCACAAAACCGTCTAAAAGGCCATTTAAACCAATACCGCCCTTTTGTTTCTTTTCCTTATACATTCATTTTTTCCATGTTTTTCCAACTTTCCTCCTTCTCGTACACACTTTTTTTATGATTCCGAACCCACCTGACTCACAAAACCGTCTAAAAGACCATTTAAACCAATACCGCCCTTTTGTTTCTTTTCATTATACATTTATTTTTTTCACGTTTCGGCACTCAAAACATCTTTCCACATTCGCGTACACACTGCTTTTATGATTTCGAACCCATCTGTCTCACAAAATCGTCTAAAAGACCATTTAAACCAATACCTCCCTTTTGTTTCTTTTCCTTATACATTCATTTTTTCCACGTTTTTGCACTCAAGACAACTTTCCTCCTTCGCGTACACACTGTTTTTATGATTCCGAACCCATCTGACTCACAATATCGTCTAAAAGACCATTTAAACCAATACCGCCCTTTTGTTTCTTTTCGTTATACATTTATTTTTTCCACGTTTCGGCACTCAAGACAACTTTCCTCCTTCGCGTACACACTTTTCTAATGATTCCGAACCTACCTGACTCACAAAACCGTCTAAAAGGCCATTTAAACCAATGCCGCCCTTTTGTTTCTTTTCCTTATACATTCATTTTTTCCACGTTTTTACAACTTTCCTCCTTCTCGTACACACTTTTTTTATGAATACGAACCCACCTGACTCACAAAAACCGTCTAAAAGGCCATTTAAACCAATACCTCCCATTTGTTTCTTTTAATTATACATTCATTTTTTCCACGTTTTTGCACTCAAAACAACTTTCCTCCTTCGCGTACACACTTTTTTTATGATTCCGAACCCATCTGTCTCACAAAATCGTCTAAAAGACCATTTAAACCAATACCTCCCTTTTGTTTCTTTTCCTTATACATTCATTTTTTCCACGTTTTTGCATTCAAAACAACTTTCCTCCTCCGCGTACACACTGTTTTTAAGATTCCCAAACCATCTGACTCACAAAAAAGTCTAAAAAGCCGTTTAAACCAATACCGCCCTGTCATTTTTTCCACGTTTTTGCACTCAAAACAATTTTCTTCCTTCTCGTACACACTTTTTTTATGAATCTGAAACACCTGACTCACAAAAACCGTCTAAAAGGCCATTTAAACCAATACCGCCCATTTGTTTCTTTTCCTTATACATTCATTTTTTCCACGTTTCGGCACTCAAAACAACTTTCCTCCTTCGCGTACACACTGTTTTTAAGATTCCAAACCCATCTGAATCACAAAACTGTCTAAAAAGCCATTCAAACCAATACCGCCCTTTTCTTTCTTTTCCTTATACATTTATTTTTTCCACGTTTCGGCACTCAAAACAACTTTCCTCCTTCGCGTACACACTGTTTTTAAGATTCCAAACCCATCTGAATCACAAAACTGTCTAAAATGCCATTTAAACCAATACCGCCCTTATGTTTTTTTTCGTTATACATTAATTTTTTCCACGTTTTTGCACTCAAAACAACTTTCCTCCTTCGCGTACACACTGTTTTTATGATTCCGAACCCATCTGACTCACAAAATCGTCTAAAAGACCATTTAAACCAATACCTCCCTTTAGTTTCTTTTCCTTATACATTCATTTTTTTCCACGTTTTTGCACTCAGAACAACTTTCCTCCTCCGCGTACACACTGTTTTTAACATTCCAAACCCATCTGACTCACAAAACTGTCTAAAAAGCTATTTAAACCAATACCGCCCTTTTGTTTTTTTTCGTTATACATTAATTTTTTCCACGTTTCGGCACTCAAAACAACTTTAATCCTTCGCGTACACACTGTTTTTATGATTCCGAACCCATCTTTCTCACAAAATCGTCTAAAAGACCATTTAAACCAATACGTCCCTTTTGTTTCTTTTTCTTATACATTCGTTTTTTCCACGTTTTTGCACTCAAAACAACTTTCCTCCTTCGCGTACACACTGTTTTTATGATTCCGAACCCATCTTACTCACAAAACTGTCTAAAAAGCCATTTAAACCAATACCGCCCTTTTGTTTCTTTTCCTTATACATTTATTTTTTCCACGTTTCGGCGCTCAAAACAACTTTCCTCCTTCGCGTACACACTGTTTTTATGATTCCGAACCCATCTTACTCACAAAACTGTCTAAAAAGCCATTTAAACCAATACCGCCCTTTTGTTTCTTTTTCTTATACATTCATTTTTTCCATGTTTTTCCAACTTTCCTCCTTCTCGTACACACTTTTTTTATGATTCCGAACCCACCTGACTCACAAAACCGTCTAAAAGACCATTTAAACCAATACCGCCCTTTTGTTTCTTTTCATTATACATTTATTTTTTTCACGTTTCGGCACTCAAAACATCTTTCCACATTCGCGTACACACTGCTTTTATGATTTCGAACCCATCTGTCTCACAAAATCGTCTAAAAGACCATTTAAACCAATACCTCCCTTTTGTTTCTTTTCCTTATACATTCATTTTTTCCACGTTTTTGCACTCAAGACAACTTTCCTCCTTCGCGTACACACTGTTTTTATGATTCCGAACCCATCTGACTCACAATATCGTCTAAAAGACCATTTAAACCAATACCGCCCTTTTGTTTCTTTTCGTTATACATTTATTTTTTCCACGTTTCGGCACTCAAGACAATTTTCCTCCTTCGCGTACACACTTTTCTAATGATTCCGAACCTACCTGACTCACAAAACCGTCTAAAAGGCCATTTAAACCAATGCCGCCCTTTTGTTTCTTTTCCTTATACATTCATTTTTTTCCACGTTTTTCCAACTTTCCTCATTCTCGTACACACTTTTTTTATGATTCCGAACCCACCTGACTCACAAAACCGTCTAAAAGACCATTTAAACCAATACCTTCCTTTTGTTTCTTTTACTTATACATTCATTTTTTCCACGTTTTTGCACTCAAAACAACTTTCCTCCTTCGCGTACACACTTTTTTTATGATTCCGAACCCATCTGTCTCACAAAATCGTCTAAAAGACCATTTAAACCAATACCTCCCTTTTGTTTCTTTTCCTTATACATTCATTTTTTCCACGTTTTTGCACTCAAAACAACTTTCCTCCTCCGCGTACACTCTGTTTTTAAGATTCCCAACCCATCTGACTCACAAAACTGTCTAAAAAGCCATTTAAACCAATACCGCCCTTTTGTTTCTTTTCCTTATACATTCATTTTTTTCACGTTTTTGCACTCAAAACAATTTTCCTCCTTCGCGTACACACTTTTTTTATGATTCCGAACCCATCTGACTCACAAAATCGTTAAAAAGGCCATTTAAACCAATACCGCCCTTTTGTTTCTTTTCCTTATACATTCATTTTTTCCACGTTTTTCCAACTTTCCTCCTTCTCGTACACTTTTTATGAATCCGAACCCACCTGACTCACAAAAACCGTCTAAAAGGCCATTTAAACCAATACCTCCCATTTGTTTCTTTTCCTTATACATTCATTTTTTCCACATTTTTGTACTCAAAACAACTTTCCTCCTTCGCGTACACACTGTTTTTATGATTCCGAACCCATCTTACTCACAAAACTGTCTAAAAAGCCATTTAAACCAATACCGCCCTTTTGTTTCTTTTCCTTATACATTTATTTTTTCCACGTTTCGGCGCTCAAAACAACTTTCCTCCTTCGCGTACACACTGGTTTTATGATTCCGAACCCATCTGTCTCACAAAATCGTCTAAAAGACCATTTAAACCAATACCTCCCTTTTGTTTCTTTTCTTTATACATTCATTTTTTCCACGTTTTTGCACTCAAGACAACTTAATCCTTCGCGTACACACTGTTTTTATGATTCCGAACCCATCTGTCTCACAAAATCGTCTAAAAGACCATTTAAACCTTGTCCCTTTTGTTTCTTTTTCTTATACATTCGTTTTTTCCACGTTTTTGCACTCAAAACGACATTCCTCCTTCTTGTACACACTTTTCTGATGATTCCGAACCTACGTGACTCACAAAACCGTCTAAAAGGCCATTTAAACCAATACCGCCCTTTTGTTTCTTTTCCTTATACATTCATTTTTTCCATGTTTTTCCAACTTTCCTCCTTCTCGTACACACTTTTTTTATGATTCCGAACCCACCTGACTCACAAAACCGTCTAAAAGACCATTTAAACCAATACCGCCCTTTTGTTTCTTTTCATTATACATTTATTTTTTTCACGTTTCGGCACTCAAAACATCTTTCCACATTCGCGTACACACTGCTTTTATGATTTCGAACCCATCTGTCTCACAAAATCGTCTAAAAGACCATTTAAACCAATACCTCCCTTTTGTTTCTTTTCCTTATACATTCATTTTTTCCACGTTTTTGCACTCAAGACAACTTTCCTCCTTCGCGTACACACTGTTTTTATGATTCCGAACCCATCTGACTCACAATATCGTCTAAAAGACCATTTAAACCAATACCGCCCTTTTCTTTCTTTTCGTTATACATTTATTTTTTCCACGTTTCGGCACTCAAGACAATTTTCCTCCTTCGCGTACACACTTTTCTAATGATTCCGAACCTACCTGACTCACAAAACCGTCTAAAAGGCCATTTAAACCAATGCCGCCCTTTTGTTTCTTTTCCTTATACATTCATTTTTTTCCACGTTTTTCCAACTTTCCTCATTCTCGTACACACTTTTTTTATGATTCCGAACCCACCTGACTCACAAAACCGTCTAAAAGACCATTTAAACCAATACCTTCCTTTTGTTTCTTTTACTTATACATTCATTTTTTCCACGTTTTTGCACTCAAAACAACTTTCCTCCTTCGCGTACACACTTTTTTTATGATTCCGAACCCATCTGTCTCACAAAATCGTCTAAAAGACCATTTAAACCAATACCTCCCTTTTGTTTCTTTTCCTTATACATTCATTTTTTCCACGTTTTTGCACTCAAAACAACTTTCCTCCTCCGCGTACACTCTGTTTTTAAGATTCCCAACCCATCTGACTCACAAAACTGTCTAAAAAGCCATTTAAACCAATACCGCCCTTTTGTTTCTTTTCCTTATACATTCATTTTTTTCACGTTTTTGCACTCAAAACAATTTTCCTCCTTCGCGTACACACTTTTTTTATGATTCCGAACCCATCTGACTCACAAAATCGTTAAAAAGGCCATTTAAACCAATACCGCCCTTTTGTTTCTTTTCCTTATACATTCATTTTTTCCTTGTTTTTCCAACTTTCCTCCTTCTCGTACACTTTTTATGAATCCGAACCCACCTGACTCACAAAAACCGTCTAAAAGGCCATTTAAACCAATACCTCCCATTTGTTTCTTTTCCTTATACATTCATTTTTTCCACATTTTTGTACTCAAAACAACTTTCCTCCTTCGCGTACACACTGTTTTTATGATTCCGAACCCATCTTACTCACAAAACTGTCTAAAAAGCCATTTAAACCAATACCGCCCTTTTGTTTCTTTTCCTTATACATTTATTTTTTCCACGTTTCGGCGCTCAAAACAACTTTCCTCCTTCGCGTACACACTGGTTTTATGATTCCGAACCCATCTGTCTCACAAAATCGTCTAAAAGACCATTTAAACCAATACCTCCCTTTTGTTTCTTTTCTTTATACATTCATTTTTTCCACGTTTTTGCACTCAAGACAACTTAATCCTTCGCGTACACACTGTTTTTATGATTCCGAACCCATCTGTCTCACAAAATCGTCTAAAAGACAATTTAAACCTTGTCCCTTTTGTTTCTTTTTCTTATACATTCGTTTTTTCCACGTTTTTGCACTCAAAACAACATTCCTCCTTCTTGTACACACTTTTCTGATGATTCCGAACCTACCTGACTCACAAAACCGTCTAAAAGGCCATTTAAACCAATACCGCCCTTTTGTTTATTTTCCTTATACATTCATTTTTTCCATGTTTTTCCAACTTTCCTCCTTCTCGTACACACTTTTTTTATGATTCCGAACCCACCTGACTCACAAAACCGTCTAAAAGACCATTTAAACCAATACCGCCCTTTTGTTTCTTTTCATTATACATTTATTTTTTTCACGTTTCGGCACTCAAAACATCTTTCCACATTCGCTTACACACTGCTTTTATGATTCCGAACCCACCTGACTCACAAAACCGTCTAAAAGACCATTTAAACCAATACCGCCCTTTTGTTTCTTTTCATTATACATTTATTTTTTTCACGTTTCGGCACTCAAAACATCTTTCCTCCTTCGCGTACACACTGTTTTTATGATTCCGAACCCATCTGACTCACAATATCGTCTAAAAGACCATTTAAACCAATACCGCCCTTTTGTTTCTTTTCGTTATACATTTATTTTTTCCACGTTTCGGCACTCAAGACAACTTTCCTCCTTCGCGTACACACTTTTCTAATGATTCCGAACCTACCTGACTCACAAAACCGTCTAAAAGGCCATTTAAACCAATGCCGCCCTTTTGTTTCTTTTCCTTATACATTCATTTTTTCCACGTTTTTCCAACTTTCCTCCTTCTCGTACACACTTTTTTTAGGATTCCGAACCCACCTGACTCACAAAAACCGTCTAAAAGGCCATTTAAACCAATACCTCCCATTTGTTTCTTTTAATTATACATTCATTTTTTCCACGTTTTTGCACTCAAAACAACTTTCCTCCTTCGCGTACACACTTTTTTTATGATTCCGAACCCATCTGTCTCACAAAATCGTCTAAAAGACCATTTAAACCAATACCTCCCTTTTGTTTCTTTTTCTTATACATTCGTTTTTTTCACGTTTCGGCACTCAAAACATCTTTCCACATTCGCGTACACACTGCTTTTATGATTTCGAACCCATCTGTCTCACAAAATCGTCTAAAAGACCATTTAAACCAATACCTCCCTTTTGTTTCTTTTCCTTATACATTCATTTTCTCCACGTTTTTGCACTCAAGACAACTTTCCTCCTTCGCGTACACACTGTTTTTATGATTCCGAACCCATCTGACTCACAATATCGTCTAAAAGACCATTTAAACCAATACCGCCCTTTTGTTTCTTTTCGTTATACATTTATTTTTTCCACGTTTCGGCACTCAAGACAACTTTCCTCCTTCGCGTACACACTTTTCTAATGATTCCGAACCTACCTGACTCACAAAACCGTCTAAAAGGCTATTTAAACCAATACCGCCCTTTTGTTTTTTTTCGTTATACATTAATTTTTTCCACGTTTCGGCACTCAAAACAACTTTAATCCTTCGCGTACACACTGTTTTTATGATTCCGAACCCATCTTTCTCACAAAATCGTCTAAAAGACCATTTAAACCAATACGTCCCTTTTGTTTCTTTTTCTTATACATTCGTTTTTTCCACGTTTTTGCACTCAAAACAACTTTCCTCCTTCGCGTACACACTGTTTTTATGATTCCGAACCCATCTTACTCACAAAACTGTCTAAAAAGCCATTTAAACCAATACCGCCCTTTTGTTTCTTTTCCTTATACATTCATTTTTTCCATGTTTTTCCAACTTTCCTCCTTCTCGTACACACTTTTTTTATGATTCCGAACCCACCTGACTCACAAAACCGTCTAAAAGACCATTTAAACCAATACCGCCCTTTTGTTTCTTTTCATTATACATTTATTTTTTTCACGTTTCGGCACTCAAAACATCTTTCCACATTCGCGTACACACTGCTTTTATGATTTCGAACCCATCTGTCTCACAAAATCGTCTAAAAGACCATTTAAACCAATACCTCCCTTCTGTTTCTTTTCCTTATACATTCATTTTTTCCACGTTTTTGCACTCAAGACAACTTTCCTCCTTCGCGTACACACTATTTTTATGATTCCGAACCCATCTGACTCACAATATCGTCTAAAAGACCATTTAAACCAATACCGCCCTTTTGTTTCTTTTCGTTATACATTTATTTTTTCCACGTTTCGGCACTCAAGACAATTTTCCTATTTCGCGTACACACTTTTCTAATGATTCCGAACCTACCTGACTCACAAAACCGTCTAAAAGGCCATTTAAACCAATGCCGCCCTTTTGTTTCTTTTCCTTATACATTCATTTTTTTCCACGTTTTTCCAACTTTCCTCATTCTCGTACACACTTTTTTTATGATTCCGAACCCACCTGACTCACAAAACCGTCTAAAAGACCATTTAAACCAATACCTCCCTTTTGTTTCTTTTACTTATACATTCATTTTTTCCACGTTTTTGCACTCAAAACAACTTTCCTCCTTCGCGTACACACTTTTTTTATGATTCCGAACCCATCTGTCTCACAAAATCGTCTAAAAGACCATTTAAACCAATACCTCCCTTTTGTTTCTTTTCCTTATACATTCATTTTTTCCACGTTTTTGCACTCAAAACAACTTTCCTCCTCCGCGTACACTCTGTTTTTAAGATTCCCAACCCATCTGACTCACAAAACTGTCTAAAAAGCCATTTAAACCAATACCGCCCTTTTGTTTCTTTTCCTTATACATTCATTTTTTTCACGTTTTTGCACTCAAAACAATTTTCCTCGTTCGCGTACACACTTTTTTTATGATTCCGAACCCATCTGACTCACAAAATCGTTAAAAAGGCCATTTAAACCAATACCGCCCTTTTGTTTCTTTTCCTTATACATTCATTTTTTCCACGTTTTTCCAACTTTCCTCCTTCTCGTACACTTTTTATGAATCCGAACCCACCTGACTCACAAAAACCGTCTAAAAGGCCATTTAAACCAATACCTCCCATTTGTTTCTTTTCCTTATACATTCATTTTTTCCACATTTTTGTACTCAAAACAACTTTCCTCCTTCGCGTACACACTGTTTTTATGATTCCGAACCCATCTTACTCACAAAACTGTCTAAAAAGCCATTTAAACCAATACCGCCCTTTTGTTTCTTTTCCTTATACATTTATTTTTTCCACGTTTCGGCGCTCAAAACAACTTTCCTCCTTCGCGTACACACTGGTTTTATGATTCCGAACCCATCTGTCTCACAAAATCGTCTAAAAGACCATTTAAACCAATACCTCCCTTTTGTTTCTTTTCTTTATACATTCATTTTTTCCACGTTTTTGCACTCAAGACAACTTAATCCTTCGCGTACACACTGTTTTTATGATTCCGAACCCATCTGTCTCACAAAATCGTCTAAAAGACCATTTAAACCTTGTCCCTTTTGTTTCTTTTTCTTATACATTCGTTTTTTCCACGTTTTTGCACTCAAAACAACATTCCTCCTTCTTGTACACACTTTTCTGATGATTCCGAACCTACCTGACTCACAAAACCGTCTAAAAGGCCATTTAAACCAATACCGCCATTTTGTTTCTTTTCCTTATACATTCATTTTTTCCATGTTTTTCCAACTTTCCTCCTTCTCGTACACACTTTTTTTATGATTCCGAACCCACCTGACTCACAAAACCGTCTAAAAGACCATTTAAACCAATACCGCCCTTTTGTTTCTTTTCATTATACATTTATTTTTTTCACGTTTCGGCACTCAAAACATCTTTCCACATTCGCGTACACACTGCTTTTATGATTTCGAACCCATCTGTCTCACAAAATCGTCTAAAAGACCATTTAAACCAATACCTCCCTTTTGTTTCTTTTCCTTATACATTCATTTTCTCCACGTTTTTGCACTCAAGACAACTTTCCTCCTTCGCGTACACACTGTTTTTATGATTCCGAACCCATCTGACTCACAATATCGTCTAAAAGACCATTTAAACCAATACCGCCCTTTTGTTTCTTTTCGTTATACATTTATTTTTTCCACGTTTCGGCACTCAAGACAACTTTCCTCCTTCGCGTACACACTTTTCTAATGATTCCGAACCTACCTGACTCACAAAACCGTCTAAAAGGCCATTTAAACCAATGCCGCCCTTTTGTTTCTTTTCCTTATACATTCATTTTTTCCACGTTTTTCCAACTTTCCTCATTCTCGTACACACTTTTTTTATGATTCCGAACCCACCTGACTCACAAAACCGTCTAAAAGACCATTTAAACCAATACCTTCCTTTTGTTTCTTTTACTTATACATTCATTTTTTCCACGTTTTTGCACTCAAAACAACTTTCCTCCTTCGCGTACACACTTTTTTTATGATTCCGAACCCATCTGTCTCACAAAATCGTCTAAAAGACCATTTAAACCAATACCTCCCTTTTGTTTCTTTTCCTTATACATTCATTTTTTCCACGTTTTTGCACTCAAAACAACTTTCCTCCTCCGCGTACACTCTGTTTTTAAGATTCCCAACCCATCTGACTCACAAAACTGTCTAAAAAGCCATTTAAACCAATACCGCCCTTTTGTTTCTTTTCCTTATACATTCATTTTTTTCACGTTTTTGCACTCAAAACAATTTTCCTCCTTCGCGTACACACTTTTTTTATGATTCCGAACCCATCTGACTCACAAAATCGTTAAAAAGGCCATTTAAACCAATACCGCCCTTTTGTTTCTTTTCCTTATACATTCATTTTTTCCACGTTTTTCCAACTTTCCTCCTTCTCGTACACTTTTTATGAATCCGAACCCACCTGACTCACAAAAACCGTCTAAAAGGCCATTTAAACCAATACCTCCCATTTGTTTCTTTTCCTTATACATTCATTTTTTCCACATTTTTGTACTCAAAACAACTTTCCTCCTTCGCGTACACACTGTTTTTATGATTCCGAACCCATCTTACTCACAAAACTGTCTAAAAAGCCATTTAAACCAATACCGCCCTTTTGTTTCTTTTCCTTATACATTTATTTTTTCCACGTTTCGGCGCTCAAAACAACTTTCCTCCTTCGCGTACACACTGGTTTTATGATTCCGAACCCATCTGTCTCACAAAATCGTCTAAAAGACCATTTAAACCAATACCTCCCTTTTGTTTCTTTTCTTTATACATTCATTTTTTCCACGTTTTTGCACTCAAGACAACTTAATCCTTCGCGTACACACTGTTTTTATGATTCCGAACCCATCTGTCTCACAAAATCGTCTAAAAGACCATTTAAACCTTGTCCCTTTTGTTTCTTTTTCTTATACATTCGTTTTTTCCACGTTTTTGCACTCAAAACAACATTCCTCCTTCTTGTACACACTTTTCTGATGATTCCGAACCTACCTGACTCACAAAACCGTCTAAAAGGCCATTTAAACCAATACCGCCCTTTTGTTTCTTTTCCTTATACATTCATTTTTTCCATGTTTTTCCAACTTTCCTCCTTCTCGTACACACTTTTTTTATGATTCCGAACCCACCTGACTCACAAAACCGTCTAAAAGACCATTTAAACCAATACCGCCCTTTTGTTTCTTTTCATTATACATTTATTTTTTTCACGTTTCGGCACTCAAAACATCTTTCCACATTCGCGTACACACTGCTTTTATGATTTCGAACCCATCTGTCTCACAAAATCGTCTAAAAGACCATTTAAACCAATACCTCCCTTTTGTTTCTTTTCCTTATACATTCATTTTTTCCACGTTTTTGCACTCAAGACAACTTTCCTCCTTCGCGTACACACTGTTTTTATGATTCCGAACCCATCTGACTCACAATATCGTCTAAAAGACCATTTAAACCAATACCGCCCTTTTGTTTCTTTTCGTTATACATTTATTTTTTCCACGTTTCGGCACTCAAGACAACTTTCCTCCTTCGCGTACACACTTTTCTAATGATTCCGAACCTACCTGACTCACAAAACCGTCTAAAAGGCCATTTAAACCAATGCCGCCCTTTTGTTTCTTTTCCTTATACATTCATTTTTTCCACGTTTTTGCATTCAAAACAACTTTCCTCCTCCGCGTACACACTGTTTTTAAGATTCCCAAACCATCTGACTCACAAAACTGTCTAAAAAGCCGTTTAAACCAATACCGCCCTGTCATTTTTTCCACGTTTTTGCACTCAAAACAATTTTCTTCCTTCTCGTACACACTTTTTTTATGAATCTGAAACACCTGACTCACAAAAACCGTCTAAAAGGCCATTTAAACCAATACCGCCCATTTGTTTCTTTTCCTTATACATTCATTTTTTCCACGTTTTTGCACTCAAAACAACTTTCCTCCTTCGCGTACACACCGTTTTTATGATTCCGAACCCATCTTACTCACAAAACTGTCTAAAAAGCCATTCAAACCAATACCGCCCTTTTCTTTCTTTTCCTTATACATTTATTTTTTCCACGTTTCGGCACTCAAAACAACTTTCCTCCTTCGCGTACACACTGTTTTTAAGATTCCAAACCCATCTGAATCACAAAACTGTCTAAAATGCCATTTAAACCAATACCGCCCTTATGTTTTTTTTCGTTATACATTAATTTTTTCCACGTTTTTGCACTCAAAACAACTTTCCTCCTTCGCGTACACACTGTTTTTATGATTCCGAACCCATCTGACTCACAATATCGTCTAAAAGACCACTTAAACCAATACCGCCCTTTTGTTTCTTTTCGTTATACATTTATTTTTTCCACGTTTCGGCACTCAAGACAACTTTCCTCCTTCGCGTACACACTTTTCTAATGATTCCGAACCTACCTGACTCACAAAACCGTCTAAAAGGCCATTTAAACCAATGCCGCCCTTTTGTTTCTTTTCCTTATACATTCATTTTTTCCACGTTTTTCCAACTTTCCTCCTTCTCGTACACACTTTTTTTATGAATACGAACCCACCTGACTCACAAAAACCGTCTAAAAGGCCATTTAAACCAATACCTCCCATTTGTTTCTTTTAATTATACATTCATTTTTTCCACGTTTTTGCACTCAAAACAACTTTCCTCCTTCGCGTACACACTTTTTTTATGATTCCGAACCCATCTGTCTCACAAAATCGTCTAAAAGACCATTTAAACCAATACCTCCCTTTTGTTTCTTTTCCTTATACATTCATTTTTTCCACGTTTTTGCATTCAAAACAACTTTCCTCCTCCGCGTACACACTGTTTTTAAGATTCCCAAACCATCTGACTCACAAAACTGTCTAAAAATCCGTTTAAACCAATACCGCCCTGTCATTTTTTCCACGTTTTTGCACTCAAAACAATTTTCTTCCTTCTCGTACACACTTTTTTTATGAATCTGAAACACCTGACTCACAAAAACCGTCTAAAAGGCCATTTAAACCAATACCGCCCATTTGTTTCTTTTCCTTATACATTCATTTTTTCCACGTTTTTGCACTCAAAACAACTTTCCTCCTTCGCGTACACACCGTTTTTATGATTCCGAACCCATCTTACTCACAAAACTGTCTAAAAAGCCATTCAAACCAATACCGCCCTTTTCTTTCTTTTCCTTATACATTTATTTTTTCCACGTTTCGGCACTCAAAACAACTTTCCTCCTTCGCGTACACACTGTTTTTAAGATTCCAAACCCATCTGAATCACAAAACTGTCTAAAATGCCATTTAAACCAATACCGCCCTTATGTTTTTTTTCGTTATACATTAATTTTTTCCACGTTTTTGCACTCAAAACAACTTTCCTCCTTCGCGTACACACTGTTTTTATGATTCCGAACCCATCTGACTCACAAAATCGTCTAAAAGACCATTTAAACCAATACCTCCCTTTAGTTTCTTTTCCTTATACATTCATTTTTTTCCACGTTTTTGCACTCAAAACAACTTTCCTCCTTCGCGTACACTGTTTTTATGATTCCGAACCCATCTTACTCACAAAACTGTCTAAAAAGCCATTTAAACCAATACCGCCCTTTTGTTTCTTTTCCTTATACATTCATTTTTTCCATGTTTTTCCAACTTTCCTCCTTCTCGTACACACTTTTTTTATGATTCCGAACCCACCTGACTCACAAAACCGTCTAAAAGACCATTTAAACCAATACCGCCCTTTTGTTTCTTTTCATTATACATTTATTTTTTTCACGTTTCGGCACTCAAAACATCTTTCCACATTCGCGTACACACTGCTTTTATGATTTCGAACCCATCTGTCTCACAAAATCGTCTAAAAGACCATTTAAACCAATACCTCCCTTCTGTTTCTTTTCCTTATACATTCATTTTTTCCACGTTTTTGCACTCAAGACAACTTTCCTCCTTCGCGTACACACTGTTTTTATGATTCCGAACCCATCTGACTCACAATATCGTCTAAAAGACCATTTAAACCAATACCGCCCTTTTGTTTCTTTTCGTTATACATTTATTTTTTCCACGTTTCGGCACTCAAGACAATTTTCCTCCTTCGCGTACACACTTTTCTAATGATTCCGAACCTACCTGACTCACAAAACCGTCTAAAAGGCCATTTAAACCAATGCCGCCCTTTTGTTTCTTTTCCTTATACATTCATTTTTTTCCACGTTTTTCCAACTTTCCTCATTCTCGTACACACTTTTTTTATGATTCCGAACCCACCTGACTCACAAAACCGTCTAAAAGACCATTTAAACCAATACCTCCCTTTTGTTTCTTTTACTTATACATTCATTTTTTCCACGTTTTTGCACTCAAAACAACTTTCCTCCTTCGCGTACACACTTTTTTTATGATTCCGAACCCATCTGTCTCACAAAATCGTCTAAAAGACCATTTAAACCAATACCTCCCTTTTGTTTCTTTTCCTTATACATTCATTTTTTTCACGTTTTTGCACTCAAAACAATTTTCCTCGTTCGCGTACACACTTTTTTTATGATTCCGAACCCATCTGACTCACAAAATCGTTAAAAAGGCCATTTAAACCAATACCGCCCTTTTGTTTCTTTTCCTTATACATTCATTTTTTCCACGTTTTTCCAACTTTCCTCCTTCTCGTACACTTTTTATGAATCCGAACCCACCTGACTCACAAAAACCGTCTAAAAGGCCATTTAAACCAATACCTCCCATTTGTTTCTTTTCCTTATACATTCATTTTTTCCACATTTTTGTACTCAAAACAACTTTCCTCCTTCGCGTACACACTGTTTTTATGATTCCGAACCCATCTTACTCACAAAACTGTCTAAAAAGCCATTTAAACCAATACCGCCCTTTTGTTTCTTTTCCTTATACATTTATTTTTTCCACGTTTCGGCGCTCAAAACAACTTTCCTCCTTCGCGTACACATTGGTTTTATGATTCCGAACCCATCTGTCTCACAAAATCGTCTAAAAGACCATTTAAACCAATACCTCCCTTTTGTTTCTTTTCTTTATACATTCATTTTTTCCACGTTTTTGCACTCAAGACAACTTAATCCTTCGCGTACACACTGTTTTTATGATTCCGAACCCATCTGTCTCACAAAATCGTCTAAAAGACCATTTAAACCTTGTCCCTTTTGTTTCTTTTTCTTATACATTCGTTTTTTCCACGTTTTTGCACTCAAAACAACATTCCTCCTTCTTGTACACACTTTTCTGATGATTCCGAACCTACCTGACTCACAAAACCGTCTAAAAGGCCATTTAAACCAATACCGCCATTTTGTTTCTTTTCCTTATACATTCATTTTTTCCATGTTTTTCCAACTTTCCTCCTTCTCGTACACACTTTTTTTATGATTCCGAACCCACCTGACTCACAAAACCGTCTAAAAGACCATTTAAACCAATACCGCCCTTTTGTTTCTTTTCATTATACATTTATTTTTTTCACGTTTCGGCACTCAAAACATCTTTCCACATTCGCGTACACACTGCTTTTATGATTTCGAACCCATCTGTCTCACAAAATCGTCTAAAAGACCATTTAAACCAATACCTCCCTTTTGTTTCTTTTCCTTATACATTCATTTTCTCCACGTTTTTGCACTCAAGACAACTTTCCTCCTTCGCGTACACACTGTTTTTATGATTCCGAACCCATCTGACTCACAATATCGTCTAAAAGACCATTTAAACCAATACCGCCCTTTTGTTTCTTTTCGTTATACATTTATTTTTTCCACGTTTCGGCACTCAAGACAACTTTCCTCCTTCGCGTACACACTTTTCTAATGATTCCGAACCTACCTGACTCACAAAACCGTCTAAAAGGCCATTTAAACCAATGCCGCCCTTTTGTTTCTTTTCCTTATACATTCATTTTTTTCCACGTTTTTCCAACTTTCCTCATTCTCGTACACACTTTTTTTATGATTCCGAACCCACCTGACTCACAAAACCGTCTAAAAGACCATTTAAACCAATACCTCCCTTTTGTTTCTTTTACTTATACATTCATTTTTTCACGTTTTTGCACTCAAAACAATTTTCCTCCTTCGCGTACACACTTTTTTTATGATTCCGAACCCATCTGACTCACAAAATCGTTAAAAAGGCCATTTAAACCAATACCGCCCTTTTGTTTCTTTTCCTTATACATTCATTTTTTCCACGTTTTTGCACTCAAAACAACTTTCCTCCTCCGCGTACACTCTGTTTTTAAGATTCCCAACCCATCTGACTCACAAAACTGTCTAAAAAGCCATTTAAACCAATACCGCCCTTTTGTTTCTTTTCCTTATACATTCATTTTTTCACGTTTTTGCACTCAAAACAATTTTCCTCTTTCGCGTACACACTTTTTTTATGATTCCGAACCCATCTGACTCACAAAATCGTTAAAAAGGCCATTTAAACCAATACCGCCCTTTTGTTTATTTTCCTTATACATTCATTTTTTCCACGTTTTTCCAACTTTCCTCCTTCTCGTACACACTTTTTTTATGAATCCGAACCCACCTGACTCACAAAAACCGTCTAAAAGGCCATTTAAACCAATACCTCCCATTTGTTTCTTTTCCTTATACATTCATTTTTTCCACGTTTTTGCACTCAAAACAACTTTCCTCCTTCGCGTACACACTTTTTTTATGATTCCGAACCCATATGTCTCACAAAATCGTCTAAAAGACCATTTAAACCAATACCTCCCTTTTGTTTCTTTTCCTTATACATTCATTTTTTCCACGTTTTTGCACTCAAAACAACTTTCCTCCTCCGCGTACACACTGTTTTTAAGATTCCCAACCCATCTGACTCACAAAACTGTCTAAAAAGCAGTTTAAACCAATACCGCCCTGTCATTTTTTCCACGTTTTTGCACTCAAAACAATTTTCTTCCTTCTCGTACACACTTTTTTTATGAATCCGAAACACCTGACTCACAAAAACCGTCTAAAAGGCCATTTAAACCAATACCGCCCTTTTCTTTCTTTTCCTTATACATTTATTTTTTCCACGTTTCGGCACTCAAAACAACTTTCCTCCTTCGCGTACACACTGTTTTTAAGATTCCAAACCCATCTGAATCACAAAACTGTCTAAAATGCCATTTAAACCAATACCGCCCTTATGTTTTTTTTCGTTATACATTAATTTTTTCCACGTTTTTGCACTCAAAACAACTTTCCTCCTTCGCGTACACACTGTTTTTATGATTCCGAACCCATCTGACTCACAAAATCGTCTAAAAGACCATTTAAACCAATACCTCCCTTTAGTTTCTTTTCCTTATACATTCATTTTTTTCCACGTTTTTGCACTCAAAACAACTTTCCTCCTCCGCGTACACACTGTTTTTAACATTCCAAACCCATCTGACTCACAAAACTGTCTAAAAAGCTATTTCAACCGATACCGCCCTTTTGTTTTTTTTCGTTATACATTAATTTTTTCCACGTTTCGGCACTCAAAACAACTTTAATCCTTCGCGTACACACTGTTTTTATGATTCCGAACCCATCTTTCTCACAAAATCGTCTAAAAGACCATTTAAACCAATACGTCCCTTTTGTTTCTTTTTCTTATACATTCGTTTTTTCCACGTTTTTGCACTCAAAACAACATTCCTCCTTCTTGTACACACTTTTCTGATGATTCCGAACCTACCTGACTCACAAAACCGTCTAAAAGGCCATTTAAACCAATACCGCCCTTTTGTTTCTTTTCCTTATACATTCATTTTTTCCATGTTTTTCCAACTTTCCTCCTTCTCGTACACACTTTTTTCATGATTCCGAACCCACCTGACTCACAAAACCGTCTAAAAGACCATTTAAACCAATACCGCCCTTTTGTTTCTTTTCATTATACATTTATTTTTTTCACGTTTCGGCACTCAAAACATCTTTCCACATTCGCGTACACACTGCTTTTATGATTTCGAACCCATCTGTCTCACAAAATCGTCTAAAAGACCATTTAAACCAATACCTCCCTTTTGTTTCTTTTCCTTATACATTCATTTTTTCCACGTTTTTGCACTCAAGACAACTTTCCTCCTTCGCGTACACACTGTTTTTATGATTCCGAACCCATCTTACTCACAAAACTGTCTAAAAAGCCATTTAAAACAATACCGCCCTTTTGTTTCTTTTCCTTATACATTTATTTTTTCCACGTTTCGGCGCTCAAAACAACTTTCCTCCTTCGCGTACACACTGGTTTTATGATTCCGAACCCATCTGTCTCACAAAATCGTCTAAAAGACCATTTAAACCAATACCTCCCTTTTGTTTCTTTTCTTTATACATTCATTTTTTCCACGTTTTTGCACTCAAGACAACTTTCCTCCTTCGCGTACACACTATTTTTATGATTCCGAACCCATCTGACTCACAAAATCGTCTAAAAGACCATTTAAACCAATACCTCCCTTTTGTTTCTTTTCCTTATACATTCATTTTTTTCCACGTTTTTGCACTCAAAACAACTTTCCTCCTCTGCGTACACACTGTTTTTAACATTCCAAACCCATCTGACTCACAAAACTGTCTAAAAAGCTATTTAAACCAATACCGCCCTTTTGTTTTTTTTCGTTATAAATTAATTTTTTCCACGTTTCGGCACTCAAAACAACTTTAATCGTTCGCGTACACACTGTTTTTATGATTCCGAACCCATCTGTCTCACAAAATCGTCTAAAAGACCATTTTAAACCTTGTCCCTTTTGTTTCTTTTTCTTATACATTCGTTTTTTCCACGTTTTTGCACTCAAAACAACTTTCCTCCTTCGCGTACACACTTTTTTTATGATTCCGAACCCATCTGTCTCACAAAATCGTCTAAAAGACCATTTAAACCAATACCTCCCTTTTGTTTCTTTTCCTTATACATTCATTTTTTCCACGTTTTTGCACTCAAAACAACTTTCCTCCTCCGCGTACACTCTGTTTTTAAGATTCCCAACCCATCAGACTCACAAAACTGTCTAAAAGGCCATTTAAACCAATACCGCCCATTTGTTTCTTTTCCTTATACATTCATTTTTTCCACGTTTTTGCACTCAAAACAACTTTCCTCCTTCGCGTACACACCGTTTTTATGATTCCGAACCCATCTTACTCACAAAACTGTCTAAAAAGCCATTCAAACCAATACCGCCCTTTTCTTTCTTTTCCTTATACATTTATTTTTTCCACGTTTCGGCACTCAAAACAACTTTCCTCCTTCGCGTACACACTGTTTTTAAGATTCCAAACCCATCTGAATCACAAAACTGTCTAAAATGCCATTTAAACCAATACCGCCCTTATGTTTTTTTTTCGTTATACATTAATTTTTTCCACGTTTTTGCACTCAAAACAACTTTCCTCCTTCGCGTACACACTGTTTTTATGATTCCGAACCCATCTGACTCACAAAATCGTCTAAAAGACCATTTAAACCAATACCTCCCTTTAGTTTCTTTTCCTTATACATTCATTTTTTTCCACGTTTTTGCACTCAAAACAACTTTCCTCCTCCGCGTACACACTGTTTTTAACATTCCAAACCCATCTGACTCACAAAACTGTCTAAAAAGCTATTTAAACCAATACCGCCCTTTTGTTTTTTTTCGTTATACATTAATTTTTTCCACGTTTCGGCACTCAAAACAACTTTAATCCTTCGCGTACACACTGTTTTTATGATTCCGAACCCATCTTTCTCACAAAATCGTCTAAAAGACCATTTAAACCAATACGTCCCTTTTGTTTCTTTTTCTTATACATTCGTTTTTTCCACCTTTTTGCACTCAAAACAACTTTCCTCCTTCCCGTACACACTGTTTTTATGATTCCGAACCCATCTTACTCACAAAACTGTCTAAAAAGCTATTTAAACCAATACCGCCCTTTTGTTTTTTTTCGTTATACATTAATTTTTTCCACGTTTCGGCACTCAAAACAACTTTAATCCTTCGCGTACACACTGTTTTTATGATTCCGAACCCATCTTTCTCACAAAATCGTCTAAAAGACCATTTAAACCAATACGTCCCTTTTGTTTCTTTTCCTTATACATTCATTTTTTCCACGTTTTTGCACTCAAAACAACTTTCCTCCTCCGCGTACACACTGTTTTTAAGATTCCCAACCCATCTGACTCACAAAACTGTCTAAAAAGCCGTTTAAACCAATACCGCCCTGTCATTTTTTCCACGTTTTTGCACTCAAAACAATTTTCTCCCTTCTCGTACACACTTTTTTTATGAATCCGAAACACCTGACTCACAAAAACCGTCTAAAAGGCCATTTAAACCAATACCACCCATTTGTTTCTTTTCCTTATACATTCATTTTTTCCACGTTTTTGCACTCAAAACAACTTTCCTCCTTCGCGTACACACCGTTTTAGGTTGATTTCTTTAGAAATCGACCTATTGCAATCACTTCGTTTATCTATATATATATATATATATCTATCTATCTATCTATAATGAAAATTTTGTCATCACGATAACTCCTGAAATAATACTCCAAATGGAACCAAATTTGGAAAGTGAACTGATCTTATAAATATCTTGGATGAGTTCGTTAACCAAGTTGCTCCGTCTTTTTGTTTTCAAGTGGCAGCCACTTGAAAATTTCAAACCGACATTGTAAAAAGCATATTTAAAGCAAGATTTGCTTGAATTTTGTTGTAAATACAGGCCACATAAGGGTCTCAATGATGTTTATTAATGAAGTTTATCCGCCATTTTTAATAAAGTGGCAGATATTTTAAGTTAAGCGGGACCACTTGAAATCAGACTACCACTTGAAAATTTAAAATCACTATAACTTCCGAAATAATACTCCAAATCGAATCAAATTTAGACAGTGTCTTAACTGATCTTATAAATATCTTGGATGAGTTCGCTAACTAAGTTGCTCCGCCATTTTGTTTTCAAGTGGTCTCCACTTGAAATTTCAAATTCAAATTGTAAAAAGCGTATTCCGAATTTGCTTGAAATTTGATGTAAATACAGACCACGTAAGGGTCTCGATGAAGTTTATTAATGAAATTTATCTGTCATTTTTAATAAAGTGGTAGATATCTTAAGTTAAGCGGGGCCACTTGAAATCACGTTACCACTTGAAAATTTAAAATCACAATAACTTCTGAAATAATACCCCAAATCAAATCAAATTTGGACAGTGTCTTAACTTATCTTATAAACTAGCAGGCACAGCCCGCTTCGCTGGTCCCTATTTTTAAATGAATCACTATAATGAATTCTCAAAATTGCATTAATTTTTATCACGTGAAAAAAAAGAGAAACAAAATCTGATTAGAAAAAATGTCGCACTGGCCCTTATTTCTATTATTTTCCCACTTCGCCCCCCCCTCTCCTGTCTATCCTAATAATTTTACAAATTTGAAAATATCCGCAATCGATTTGTAAGTATCAAAAACCTCTATGCACCAGTTTTGAACGATATATCTCTATTTTTATTTTTTTTGTCGCTCTACTCCCCCACCTTCCCACCCTCCCAATAATTTTAAAAATTCGAAAATATCCGCAATCGATTTGTAGGTATTGGAAACCTCTATGTACCAATTTTGAATGATCTAACTCTATTTTCTTTTTTTTTGCCCCTCTACCCCCCCTTCCCGGCCCTCCTAATAACTTTACACTTTCAAAAATATCCCCATTCGACTTGCAGGCCTCTAAAACCTATCTATACCAATTTTGAACGGCCTAACTGTATTTCTATTTGTTTTTTACCATAGCCCCCCCCTTACCCCCCCACCCCTTCCCGCCCCACCTAATAATTTTAAAAATTCAAAAATATCCGCAATCGATTTGTAGGTATCGAAAACCTCTATATATCAATTTTGAGCGATCTAACTCTATTTTTATTTTTTGCCCCCCCTCTCCCCTCCCCCTTCCTGCCCCTCCTAATAACTTTACACAATCGAAAATATCCTCATTCGACTTGCAGGCCTCTAAAACCTATCTGTATCAATTTTGAACGCCCTAACTGTATTTCTATTTGTTTTTGCCCCTTACCCCCCTCCCCCCCCTTGCTGCCCCACCTGGGGGCTGAATTTCTAAAATTCCAGAAATTGGTTTTTAGATATTTGCATTAGCTATATTTTAGAGCAAAAATTTCACGCATATCTATTTTTTTGTTTGAGATATATAGGATTATGCGAAATCACGTTTTACGCATGTGAAATCACGTTTTGCCCCCCCGCCCCCCTTGGGGACCGAATTTTGAAAATTCCAGAAATTGGTTTTTTGACATTTGCATTAGCTATATTTTAAAGCAAAAATTTTACGGATATCTGTTTTTTTGTTTTAGATGTGAAGGATTTTGTGAAATCACGTTTTGCCCCCCCTCCCCCCCTTGGGGGGCGAATTTTGTAAAATCGCTTCTTAGTGGATGCCTACGTCATAGAAAGAACATTGTCACAAAATTTCATGCTTCTAGGTCCAGGGGTTTGGTCTGGGCGTTGATAGATCACCCCCTCACTCACTCACTCAGGAAGTGTTCTTTTATATATATAGATAACTTAGATGAATTTGTTAACCAAGTTGCTCCGCCATTTTGTTTTCAAGTGGAGACCACTTGAAAATTTCAAATTCAAATTGTAAAAAGCGTATTCCGAATTTGTTTGAATTTTGATGCATACATAGATTATACAAGTGTCTCAATGAAGTTTATCCGTCATTTTTAATAAACTGTCGGATATCTTAAGTTAAGCGGGGACACTTGAAATCACTCTACCACTTGAAAATTTAAAATCTCAATAACTTCTAAAATAATAGTCCAAATGGAACCAAATTTGAACAGCGTCCTAACTTATCTTATAAATGTCTTAGATGAGTTTGTTAACCAAGTTGCTCCGCCATTTTGTTTTCAAGTGGAGACCACTTGAAAATTCGCATTCAAATTGTAAAAAGCGTATTCTGAATTTTTTTTAATTTTGATGTAAATATAGACCTTAATGAAGTTTATTAATGAACTACATCCGCCATTTTTAATAAAGTGGCAGATATCTTAAGTTAAGCGGGGCCACTTGAAATCAGGCTAGCACTTAAAAATTTAAAATTTCAATAACTTCCGAAATAATACTCCAAATCGAACCAAATTTGTACAGTGTCTTAATTTAACTTATAAATATCTTAGATGAGAGAATTAACCGAGATATACCGCCATTTTGTTTTCAAGTGGAGACCACTTGAAAATTTCAAATTTAAATTGTAAAAAGCGTATTCTGAATTTGTTTAAATTTTGATGTATACATAAGTGTCTCAATGAACTTTATTTTGAAACTTTATCTCCGATTTTTAACAAAGTGCGGATGCTATAAACTAAGCGAGACAACTTGAAATTAGACTACCTCTTGAAAATTTATAAACAGGAAAACTTTTTAAATTCTTATTCAATTAGAACCAAAGTTAGACAGTGACCTTATCCTATAATTATCTTGGATGAGTTTACTGGACAACTTGTTCCGACATTTTGTTTCCAAGTTACAGTCACTTGAAATCACGCTGCCACTTGAAAATGTACCACACGTTAGCTTTTAAAATACTAGAATGATTCAAACAAAAATTGGATAGTGAACTTATGGTTCAAATATCTTGGATAAGTTTTCTTGGTAACCTGATCCGCAATTTTATTTCCAAGTGGCTGCCACTTTAAAATTTGTTATTATGATAACTTTTATAATACTGAAACAATTCGCATCAAATTTGGGTAGTGGATTTATCATTCAAATATCTCAGATATGTTCCCTTGTGCATCTCACTTCGCTTCTTTGTTTCCAAGAAGTGACCACTTGAAAAATTTTTATCACGATAATTTTTGAAATACGGAATTAACTTGGCCTGCTATTTTGTTTCCAAATGGCCCCTTAAAATTTTTTAATTCACATAGAAAGGTGTTTATGAACCGATTTACTTAAAACTCGACATGTTCGTAACTCACATCAATATCTCCACCAAGTTTGAAAATAAATTTTATTTGAAAACATCGGCGACTAGGCGGGGGAAGACCGGCTCGTTAATAATAACAACAACAAAATTTAGAATAAGTTAAATTTTTTTAATTGGTAGAAACTGCATATTATTGCTTGGTTTCAATTTTTTAAAATAAAATTTACCTTATTCACACGATATTTTTTAATTTCTTGTTCGATATAAAGGAAATAAAATTCTTCTATATAAAAGTGTTATAAATAATAAACATTAACATATATAGTTACGCTCATCAGTGCTTGACTCTGTCATGCTTTAGGCTTAAGAGATTTCCTTGGACTCTGTGTGTGAACGCAAGTTGCATGTAGTTTCCACACTTTAGTTAATTTCAAGAAATCTAATTGTCCAATCAAAAAGCTGTTTAATCCGACGGATTCAGAAAAATCGCCCCTTAGTTAATTTCAAGAAATCTAATAGTCCAATCAAAAAGCTGTTTAATCCGACGGATTCAAAAAAATCGCCCCTTTTATTTGGTACCTTATTTGTAATGAATTTTTTAGTAGATTTTTTACAATTCATTAAAATATGAAAATAACAGCTTTAAAATAGACAGTAAAATTTTTAATTGTTGCCATTTTTTTCAGCATAAAATGAAATATGATTTCACGTGCAAAAAAGATTATAAAATATTAAATTTGCTTAATCATATGAAAAAATGATGTCTATAAAATAATAATAAGTAATTTTAAATGTTAAAGAAAGGTAACGAAGAGATAAATAAAATGCGAAAATTTCGCACGAGCTTGCTAGCAAATTAATTATTTGAAGTGAGAAATAAATAAAATGAAATGATTATTTTTTAACGAGCGCCTTATTCGCCCTACACATAACTAGTGTATAATAACATTACTTGAAATCAGATTCAGTTGAATTGACATGAGTGTTCAAAAGTACCATGTCCATAAAACGAACTAATTTAATTTAATTTAAAATTTATATGAAATTAAAATATTTTTTAAGCCAATTTAATCGCTGTTAAACTAGACTCGTCTGAAGGAGAAATATTTAAATTTTGAAAATTTTCAACGGTTAGTTTAATTGTAGAGTTAGTAATCTTGCAAAAATTGTATTAAATAATCAAATTGTTAACATGTTTGAAGATGAGAAAAATTCTGACAAGTAATCTATATAATATTTCACTAACGCGGACCAATTACAATTATATTTTGTAGAAACGGTGCGATAGTGACAATAAAATATTTGAGGATAAAAAATAATTTACATATAATATTTAAGCTGGCGGACTCAGTTCATTGATATAATGATAAAATTAAATAATCTATAAAAATAAAGCAAAGAGTTTGTCTGCGGAGCACATCCGGGTTGATCACTTCTATTTTTGATTAGTCTAGATTGAACTACTATTGATGATGAAAGTCGGCCATTTGTTTTAGTAAAAACTGTTGAATTTTTTAAAAACATACTGCCGAGATGTTATACTTTGTAAAAGAGCTCTAAAAGCTGTTCATTTTTTGTGAGTATACTATATACATAAAGTCATTAGATTTAAAGATAGTACGTTGCAAAGTTTTCTTTTAATTAATTAAAATATGAAATAAATATTAGCTATAATTTAATTGTGGCCAAAAAATAAATAAATAAATAAATAAATAAAAACCGAAGTCATTATCACTTTGAAAATTTTCTACACATTGATAAAGTGCTAATGAAGTTCTACAGCTATAAAATTCAACAGAAAATTTAAAAACATTGTATATAAAAAGCTTTTTATCTTATAATTATTTATAACTTTGTTGTCATTTCGGCGATGAGTTGATATGGATATCGCAAATGCGCAAATAAACATTTTGGCTAGAAACGTCTGAGCTATTTCAGTACCAAATTTCAAATTCCGTCAAGAGGTCCAAGCTGTTTCAATGCTTTTGCACATTTTTTCTTATTTTTATTTTAAATATTTTGTAACGTTAATTGGAAAAAAAAAAAAAAAAAAAAAAAAAAAAAAAAAAAACATTTTTTTTTTTTAAATTGGTCTAATTATACAAAATATCTATATGGAAAATATTATGCGCTTTCCGTTCTATTTATTATCAAAAAGAAAATGACTAATGCAGTTTTTCCTATATTATTCACATCTCTATGAATTAAATTAAATTAAATTACCCAGTACCAAGACGCTACGGCGCAAAAGTCTCTGCCGAAGTGAACAAGGGCCCGATGCGAAGTTTTAAGCAATTTCAATGTATTTTCTTTTTAGTTTTAATTTATAGAACGGTATAAAAAATATTGATTCGTTTTATAATCCATTTAAATATAGTAACCAACGAAGCAGGCAAAGCCTGCTAGTCTATAATAATAAAAGAAGATGTCTGCCTGTCTGTCTGTCTGTCTGTCTCTCTGTCTGTCTGTCTGTCTGAGCATCTATACGTTCAGCCCCTACTGAACGCAGAGGTATAAAATTTGACATTACTTAGAAGCCTTCCCGAGGGGATCGTGAAAACAGAATTTAAAAATTTTAATTAGTTACGGAGTTATTAATTAAAATGTAGACCCATGTCGATCGAAAAATGAGCGAGATTCAACGAATAATTGCTTTAAAAAAAAAAAAATTCTATCAGCAGACGACTTTCTCCACTGTCTGGAACAGAAACACAACATCTGGAAATCATTAATGTCACATGTTCTTGAAGTAGAATTAAAAATTGCGAATTTTAATTAATTTTAATTTAAAAATTTTTAATTAGTTGCGAAGTTATTAATTAAAATGTAGACCCATGTCGATCGAAAAATGAGCGAGATTCAACGGATAATTGCTTAAAATAAAAAAAAAAATAAAAAAACATTCTATCAGCAGACGATTTTCTCCACTGTCTGGAACAGAAACACAACATCTGGAAATCATTAATGTCACATGTTCTTGAAGTGGAATTAAAAATTGCAAATTTCAAAATTCTTCAAATTTTCATTTGCGTTACATTTAAATTAATATTCGGATTTCACAGCATATTACAAAAGCTACTGTTTAATTTTCATGAAAATATATGAATAAAAAAAAAAAAAAAAAAAAGAACAAAAAACAAAAAACTTAATATTTAATATAAAATAAAATAAAAGTAATATTGTGCATTTGTATACAGTAGAATAATTGTATTTGTAAATTTAATAATTTTTAAAAAACATTTTATGCGTTTATTTATTTTTACCTATAAGAATCGATTTTTGTATGTTGCAGTGTAACTGTAACATTAACTGATCTAGCAATAAATAATAGCTTGTTCTTGTGGAATGTTTACGGATTATAAATCGAAATTTTAAAATGTTTTCATTTAATTTAATTGCATAAAGGTGTTACAACAAGTTAATTAACTTAGTTACTGGTCTAAATGAATTTACGTATTAAGATATTGCGCTGTCACTAATTTAAGTACCAAAAATCAGAGTATTTAAACATGTCTTCATGAGCATCAATAACAGGTATAAACTTAAGGATATTTATCATAAAAAACGGCAGTTTTTTGAGTGACGCAGCAAAGCTCAAACAAAGCTTAGCAGCGACACTCTATTATACAGCTAATTTATCATCAAAGGGATTTGGAAACGCCGACATTTAATATCTCAGTAAATAGGAGATATTTTGATCTGATGTTTTCAGAATAACCTTTTTTCTTCTGTCTGATGCTATCCTGAAAGTTTCACACTTCAAAATTGTATATATTTTGAGATCTGGAGTTGTAATTTAAGACTTCGAAGGAAAAATGTGTTTCGTGTGAGTTTTTTTTCTCGAAAACGGCTCGAAGAAATTTTATGAAATTGATATATGATATTAATTTATTTTGTCTGTGAAGCATGACGTCGCCCGTTTTTCCCAAAAAACTCTTGTTTCTTAAATAATTTAGCTTAAAAATCGAACTATTTTTTCCTCCGCCAATACATGTATTTGAACTGCATATTCTCAGAATTCAGAACAGGCGTCATTCGGTTTTCTGAGGCTGTGGTTGGTTGGTTCAATCTGAATGCAGTCAATAAAATATTTAGATTTTTTTTTTTTCATTAAATGTAAAAAAGAAACTTCATTGTTTTAAATATTTATTGTATGTATACTAAATTAAATTTTACTTAAATACTTTATTCTTCTTGGTTATGAAGGAAATTATTAGATTTTAAAATTTCACATTTCACCAAAATGCAATTTAGATAATATTTTAAATAATGAAGTATTTTATAATTATATGTATCCTATTTCATAATAATTCATAATAAATTTTATAATTTTTTTAAACGAAAAACTTAATCATTCATATGCTTTGAAATTCTGATTAGCTCCATGGATCACGTATGCCTTCATATTCACGAGCTATTAATTTTTCAACGTAGCTAAAATTTGATTGGTCGGAGGAAAATGCCGTTGAAAAATTAACAGCTTTGGTGTATTCATCCGCTGACCTCAGTCGGATAAATTGCTTTGCTTTGCTTTGCTTGTTCGTATATTATAATATACTGCTACGATTATTATTTATTTCCTAATTTTAATAAATATATTTATTTCAGTTCCAGAAAGGACTATCGTATTTCAGGTAAGAATTGTTATTTCAATAGTTTCATTATATCTTATAGAAATCTTTCCATTAAGCACATGGGAATGGGCCATTTTATTTTTATTTTTTCAAATATTTGTATCACATCTGTAAGTTCGTGCCATTAAAAATAGCAAATAAAATAAAGTTATGCTTTATCTAAAATTTTTCATACCTTAGGCATGTAATGCAATATAGTTTTCAAGCCCTGGTATAAAGTTTTTATTGTTGCTTTACATGTAAACAGGAGGATGTTATAACTAATTTGCTATAAGAAACCTCTGTTGTTGTCTTTTTATCATTAAGTTATATCGAAATTTTTAAAAACTAAATAATTGTACTTTAAATATTCAAAAATTCTATTTATCTGCCCTTTACAACAGAAAACTGGATTTTAATAACTATTTAATGTTGCTTTATATTAAATTTTTCGCGTTTTAGATTGTCATAAAATATTTTTATTTATCGCCCCTCTACATTGCTACGTGTTGAATTGTTAAAGTTTTCAGAATTTTTTTAAAATTTGATTTTTATTTATTTTTATTTTACATTCCTCTATTCACATAGTTTTCTTTACACTGACAAACAACTCTGTTTTTTCTTTCTGGTAACATAATTCATAACAAAATGAAAAATAATCCGAAACTATATTCAATTCAATTTTTTATAATTTTGCATTTTCCTAATGTTATTAATCTGTTAGATATGTCGAAGCATTGTAGATTCTTTTTTGCTCAACTTCTTCATCAAAAAAGCTCCAATTTCAGAAAAAATAATTACAGCAATTCATTAGTAAATAATAAAAACAAAAATTTGTTGTCCCAGACCCCCTTAAATTATTTTGATAAATAATTTGCATTATATTTGTAGGATAAATTTAACTAAAATGTGTTAAGTTACTTTTTGCTTTTCACAGGTGATCTCTAAAAACAACAGTAAATTTTTCCTACTATTTATTAAATTAGATATTTTTTGGTTTTTTAATGCTATATAATTCAAATAGTTATTAAATTTAAATATTAATAATTATTTTATTACTATTCAAATACTTATTCTTTTCAATAAAAAAAAATAAAAAAAAAAAATAATAATAATAAAGAAAACACAGAAATTATGATTTAATGTTTTTTAAATGTGTATTAAGTTAAAAAGTTATAATTTTTAATGACTTTTACATGCATAATGGTTGAATTTGAATAATCTATATAAATAAGGTGTCTCAGTATGTTATGTAACTCTCAGAGGCCCTTACATATCATTACCAACAGCTGAATCCCATTTTATTATGTCTGTTTATTTGTTTGTTTTTTACAAATCTTCCACTCTATTTTTAACTAACTTCCCTACTAGCTAGACATTTGAAACTTTCACAGTAGCTCAGAACTCGGTGGCAACAATGTACTTCAAAGTCAGATTTTTGAATTGTTTTCTTTTAATTAATTAAAATATGAAGAAAATAAGCTTTTAATACCAATAAAATAGCCATTAAAATATTAGCTGTCATTTAATTGTTCCCAAAAAAAAAATTTTATGAGTTCATTTTCTTTCGACATAAAAATAAATACATTTAATTAAATGTGAATGTTAAAAAATTTATACACATTGATAAGTGCTAATGTAATTCCCAATGCTAATATATACATTGTTCTAAAAGGAGTACCGTAAAAACCAGCATATGGGTCGCACTCAGTGCTTTATTCAATAGCTTCCACTAAAATTTAATTATCACGTTTGTCTAATCACTTCAAAGTGTAGTCGTCTATTATAAATATCAAATGTCACTCTCTTAAAAATTATTGGCGATTACTAAATAAGAAATTCCCCCAGTCTGGCCGCAGCTCATGCGCCTTTTTTTATGGTAATATTTTATTTTTAAAACCAACTTTTTTTTTTTCACTAATATTTACACTGACTTAACTGAGTCTGCATGCTTAAATATTTTTTATCCTTGCGTATTTTATTAATGATTCATCACAAAATTTAAAAACATGGTATATTAATTTTTTGTTTTAATCTTATAATTATTTTAATTCTGTTTTCAAAAAAAAAAAAAAAAAAAAAAACTAGAATAATTATTTTTTTCAAAGTTTATTTTTTAATGTCTCATATTGAAGTTATAAAGTGGAAAAAATTTATCAAAGTTCATTTTTGCACTTTGACTTCAAAATAAATTGGTAAAAAAAAAAAAATTAGTCTACGCAATTGTTTTTTCTGTTGCTTGCGTAAAAAGACATTTTTTTTATTGTTCCACTTTAGAAATTAGTTTAAAAAAGTGATTTAAAAAAAAAAAAAAATGTTTTTTTTATAAGATTTTTCTCTAAAATTTTCAACAATGCAAATTTTGTAAATAAAACAATTTTTTAAGTATTGCTGTGGTTTTTTTTTTAAATATTTAACTAAGATTTGAATATTTAATTAATAAATATTCAACAAAGATGCTTTCCGAGTCACTCTCGGAACCGGACAACATAAGGTGACCTAAATTAGAATTGCTTTCCTGAGTTTGAAATTGAAAAGCATCGTTGTATCTAGTGCTGCATCGAGTAGCACTTTGGCCGAGTAACTGAGTACTCGGCCGAGTAGTTGTAAGAAAGAACATTAAAATAAATATTTTATCATTTCAAATGTGATAGACTTCAATAATCTTCAGATTCTAGAAGAGTAAAAAAGATAGGTGGGTTTTGGTTCATAATTTGCAAAACAACAAATTTGATTATTAAAATTTATTTTCAATAACATTTTAGTGTATTTACCTTTTTCATAATTATTATTTTTTAAATTAAAAATCAATCTTTTCTTACAGCTTTAAAAATGTGTTACTTTTATTTGCATGAATATGTAACCAGGGTTGGCAAGTTTCTTCCAAGGTGGAAAAAACCGCCCGGAAGACATAGGTTTCTTCCAAGTGGAAGAAACTGTTTTTCTTAAAAAATTATCCTATAAATTGCAGATTTGTAAGACAGAATGGATGCATTTATCTTATAAACAACTTTAAGTAACTTCAATTATACCTATAAAAAAATGAATAACATATTTAATTAATAATTATGAGATTTTTACCGAAGTGATCTTCGGTATCTGATGATTACGTTCCAAAATACTCAAAATTCAGTAAAAAAAATCAATTTCAATTTAAACAGTGTAAAGTTTTATAATTAAGACAATTTTATTTCTTTAACTGGTAATAAATAATAGTTTGGATAACTTTCTTATATTTTCTGATAAAACAAACAGCTTTTAACAAACATCCAATTAATTAAATGAACCAGTATTCAATACTGTATTACAAAATGTCATCAAAAACTTTATTTTCTTTATAGTCATATACAGTACAGTCAACTTTCTCTAATCCACAGATTTATAATCTGAAAATCCTTTTAATCCATAATTGATTATTTTAATGTAAAAGAAATTTACATCTCGTATTTGGGGGGGGGGGGGACATTTTTTACTTTTTTTAAAATCTAATTTTTAGCTTAATCCTTGCTCTGAAACACAATTGGAGAGGGAAGGGTGGGGGGTAACATTCTTGTACTTATTATCCTGCAATTCATACAGACTAGCACTTAAAACAAACCACTGTTATATCAATATTTACAAAATTAATCAGTGATTAATATTATTTCTGAACTTTAAGTATTTTGTTTTGTATTTTTTTAAATATGTTTGTTTACATTATACAGGTACCTATTATTTGAATGTGCTTGAATTATTTATAATCATATATGAATGACATAGATTAGTTTTATTAATATTGAAGAAATATTTTATTCTAAAATTTATTAGAAATAGTCTTTCCATTTTGATGTCGATTTATGAATTAATAACTGACTTTGTATCTGCAAAAGAAAACTGTAAACAAAGGCAATGATCTCTAATCTGCAAATTCCTATAATTCACACAACCTGTGGACAAAACTTTTAAGAGTTAGAGGGAGTTGACCGTAAAACAAATGAAAAGTTTTTTAGTAGTTCAATACTGCACTTTATTTTTCAACTTAAAATAAATACAAACTACGGATTTTCTTTTTTTTTTTTTTTATAATCCTGGATAACTTGCAGGAAAGTTTAAAAGTAGGTATAGTACTTATTGATACAGTTCATTGGATACCAGCTTTGAGTTTATACAAAAAATTGTATAAAAAAAAAAAAATGAAAATATTACGGCTAAAAATTCCATAATTATTATCACTTGTACTGTTTGAACGTATAAAAATAAATGTGAGATAGTATCTATGCAAAAACTTCTAAAAATATTAGCATTAAAAAGTAAAAACCCGTCGCCTGTATATATTTAGTGTTGGTTCTCAAACAACTTATTTTTCTAAAAATATTTTTAATATTAATTGGATTATAGTTTAGATTTGACATTATATTTATGCTTTGAGTTTATGTAGTTCATAAATTTAAATTTTGAACATCTGTTTTGTCCTCTGGTTGGTTTCTTTCGGTTTCTTCCACTGTCCTGGAAGAAACTGGTTTCTTCCGGAAGAAACCCAACCCTGTATGTAACTAAAGTTTTACCTACTATATTTATTATTATATAAGGGTACTTTTTTGTAAAATATTTAATTTTGGTTATACTTGAATTCTTGTAACTAAAATGGCATAAGCTCATATCATGAATTGTCTCTATACTGAGATTGGTGACTATCTTCTCACCCGTTTTAACTGCAGAAAGCTGTTTGCAGCAAAAGTTTAATGACTCTATATTTTCATAATTTTTTGTTTAGTTATTAATAAACAACTCTTATGAATACATTTCTTTCAATGATGCATAAAAATAATGAAATTCTTACAAATACCCGGTAGTGGCCGAATACTTAGTTCGAATTTGGCCGAGTAACGAGTACTAGGCAAATTGACTGAGTAGGATGAGTACCGAGTATATACAGAGTACTCGGTACAGCTCTAGTTGTATCATCATTTATCAAATAAATATTTTGAAAAAATTATATACATGCTCAGTAGTGCAATAATTAATCCATACATTCATTCTTCTTTTTTTGTTATGTTGTCAAATGCTTTATAATTAGGTCACACAAACTTATTGAAGAGATATTCAAAATTCTGATTAACAGCCATAGATCTTTTGTATTACAATAAATAACCTCTTTCTCGGGAAAGTTGCTCAAATCATATATCTGGTAGCTTTCTAAATGTTAATTAAAAACTTTTGTTTTTACTTTGTATCTGACATTACTGTAACTAATAACTGTACAATGACTAATGAAAGAAAAAAATAAATATATCATGTAAAAAATTTACTAAAAAATTGCTATTTTAATTTGAAAATTTTTCAGAAAAACATAGAAAATTTTTCACCCCCACATCACTAGTTGCCATACTTAAATTTCTAAGTGCATATAGGGAGAATGTACCTAGTGACTGCTAATTTCGAACATTAGTCGGTGACGGGTGATTGCACTGCTCCTCATTCCAATTTTTATCCCTGATTATTAGCATTAGTTACATTGTGTTTTGTTTCTTGTATTTAAACAGGTTTTTTTTTTTTTTTTTTTTTTTTTTTTTTCTTTTGTGTGTGTGTGTATAAGTAATATTAATAGAATTGTGTATCTTAATAAATGCATCTTTATTTATTCAGGGCCTGATTAACAAAAAAAAACTTAGAAAGCAAAAGCTTTCTCTCTGGAATTTCAGAAGGCCCCTAAATAGACTAAAAAGTAGTAATGCCTCAAATTCTTAGTATCAGTTTTTCATATTGTCACTTAAAATCTTATAAGGAAAAAAATTGTGAAAATTTTTCCAAAGAAAGAGAAAATACACACTATATTGGGAAATTTTACTTCACAGCTGCAATAAAAAATATTACACACCAATGATAAAGATTTTGAATCAGAAATTTCAAATCAACACTATGTTAAGCCGCTAAATCTGAACAACTGTTTCTGCTTGAAATCATTTGTCTCAACGATTCATCTGATTATTAAATAGGTATGAATTAGTGTAATGTCTAATGTGAGAGCAGAAAATACCGTATATTTCCGAATATAAGTCCATCCGAATATAAACCGAGAGTATGTTTTTCCCTGCGGAAATTTGCCCAAAATTGCAAAACCGTGTACAAGCTGAATTGAAAAAATACTCTTTTCCACAATGGCGAAAATATCGCCAACCTATAAAACTTTCAGGATAATCTGTCCAATGAAATTGCGTGAAATGCATCCTTATCCAATAGAATTCCTTACCTTGCTTAGCTGCAGGGTTGGGTTTTTGACATCACAAAGGTTTAAACTGTCAAAAACCCGTCATAAACCTCTGCTGTCAAAAACTTGTATTGTCAAAATTCAACATCTATAAATGAGCTAGAATCTGGTTAGAAATAGGATTTAGTAATATTTGCCATACTATACAAGTGAATATCTAAATATTATGCTGTTTATAAATTAACAAATCTTAAAACAATTTGTAGATAACTTATAAAAATTTAGATAAATATACTGGTTGATAACTTAAGAAAAATATACAAAGTATGTGTAGATGTATGTTTATTTATATTAATATTTATGAAATTCTAAAATTTCAAAGTTACTTATGAATTTTCACATAAGCCATAAACACAGGAATACTGGATTCCCCCCCTTCCCCCCTTTAAGTAAAACATAATATATGTGGGCAGTAAATTGATATGAATTCAAAAATAATTATATTTATAATCTACATTTATTACACTTATCATTTATTAATAAATTCTTCTGTTTATTATTATTATTGATGGTGAAAAATAATTAATGCTTTTCAAGATTTTAATTTGCAAGTAAATATAGCCTGCAATATTTTTACACAATGAATATAGGAGAGAAATGAATATTTCTGCTATGGAATTTCTGGAAATAAAATTCATAGTATAAATACATTTCTTATATAGCTGGGAAATTTTGTCGCACATAAGAGTGCATGAAATGATACCAACCTCACCCAGTTTCAGAGATTAATCGGGCCCTGCATTTACTTTTAATTTAAACATTTATAAATATTTTGTTAATACTTTCTTTTTAATATTTTTAGGTTTTTAAAGAACTGAATATTGTTCCTGAGCCGTATTCCAGCAGTTTTCATTTCAATGTTTTCTGCTAGTTTCTCTGATACAACACAGTGCTTCTCAGAAGCACTTTCTTTTTCTCATTCCAGGTTTGGTGATTTTAGAGGTGGACTGAGTTATGCTGAAACTCCATCAAACAGAAGCCTTTTTAAGATGAGTAAAACTACAGGTAAGTATTTGCCTATTGTATCTCCAATTGAAGTTTTGCCTTCTTTTCCTTGCTTGGAATCTTCTGCTTGTTCTCGTCCTGTGCGTACTGTTTTTCCGAGTGTGGAGCGTGGTCGTCTTAGTGTTTCTGAGAAGGCAGCAATGCAAAAATTTGTTAGGAATCTTATAATTGCTGATGGCTCAAGGGTGTGGGGGCGTAAAGGTAATCGTTTTGAGTGGCTTTTTGCTGATAGGAAGTATGAATATGGGAGAGATTTAAGTAGAAAACTTGAGCCATATGGGGCCTTCTCAGAAGTAGAGCATCTGTGTGCAGGGGTTGTCAGGGATTTGCGGCTAGGTAAACCAAATGCTTGTCTGTTGGTCTACTACCCAAATGGGACTTCAGGACTTAACACTCATAAGGATAATGAACCTGCTCATGATTCTGAACAGGTTGTTACTTTGTGTTATGGTGCTGGAGCCACTCTTGTGTTGGAGAACAACAGCAGGCAGGAGGTTGTACGGGAATGGCTGGATGGTGGGGATTTTTATGTGTTTAGGGACCAGAGATTGTTTTACCATGGGATTGATGGTGTAGAATCGTCTAACAGTGGACGTTGGGCTTTCACCTTTCGTGTGTTTAAGCCAGTAATAGATACTGTCATGTCGGTTACAACACCTAAATCACTAGTACCAGTCTCTGTGGGAACATCCCAGTTTAGGCTTCAGGTTTCCTCTTTTGCTCCTCACTCTCGTGCTCGGTTGTCTGGTGCTCGTGCTCCTTCGTATGGTGCCCGTGCTGCTCTGTGTTCGTCTGGGGCTTTTCTCCCGCTGTCCGGTGGCCGTTCTCCTTCGCCTGGAGCTTTCCCCCCGCTGCCTGGTGCTTCTCCCCTGCCGTCTGGTGGACGTGCTCCTACGTCTGGAGCCTTTCCCTCTTCGTCTGGTGGTCGTGCCTCTTGGTCTGTGCCTTTTCTCCCGCTGTCTGGTGCCCGTGTTCCTTCGTCTGCTGCTTTTCCCCTGCTGTCTGGTGGCCGCCTCCCTTCATCTGCAGTTTTTTCTCCTTCGTCTGGTGGGCGTGCTCTTTCGTCTGTAGCTTTTCCCCCACTGTCCGGTGGTCGTGCTCCTTCATCTGGAGCTTTTCCGCGTTCGTTCGGTGGTCGTGCCCCTTTGTCCGGTGGTCGTGCTTCTTCGTCTGGAGCTTTTCTTCCACTGTCCGGTGGCCGTTTCCCTTCGTCTGGTGGTCGTGCTCCTTTGAGTAAGATGAGTAAAACTACAGGTAAGTATTTGCCTATTGTATCTCCAATTGAAGTTTTGCCTTCTTTTCCTTGCTTGGAATCTTCTGCTTGTTCTCGTCCTGTGCGTACTGTTTTTCCGAGTGTGGAGCGTGGTCGTCTTAGTGTTTCTGAGAAGGCAGCAATGCAAAAATTTGTTAGGAATCTTATAATTGCTTTTATTATAGCTTTTCCCCGTTCGTCTGGTGGTCGTGCTCCTTTGTCTGGAGCTTTTCCCCGTTCGTCCGGTGGTCGTGCTCCTTTGTCTGGAGCTTTTCCCCGTTCGTCCGGTGGGCGTGCCCCTTTGTCTGGAGCTTTTCCCCCACTGTCGGGTGGCCGTGCTTCTTCGTCTCTGTCGGGTGGCCGTGTTTCTTCGTCGCTGTCGGTTGGCCGCGGTTCTTCGTCTTCGGCGGCGCCCGATGGCCGCGTTTCTTCGTCACCGTCGGGTGGCCGTGTTTCTTCGTCACCGTCGGGTGGCCGCGTTTCTTCGTCTGGTGGCCGTGTTTCTTCGTCTCCGTCTGGTGGCCGTGTTTCTTCGTCTGGTGGTCGTGTTTCTTCGTCTCCGTCGGGTGATCGTGTTTCTTCGTCTCTGTCGGGTGGTTGTGTTTCTTCGTCTCCGTCGGGTGGCCGCGTTTCTTCGTCTCCGTCGGGTGGCCGCGTTTCTTCGTCTCCGTCGGGTGGCCGCGTTTCTTCGTCTCCGTCGGGTGGCCGCGTTTCTTCGTCTCCGTCGGGTGGCCGCGTTTCTTCGTCTCCGTCGGGTGGCCGCGTTTCTTCGTCTTCATCTGTTGGCCGCGTTTCTTCGTCTGGTGGCCGTGTTTCTTCGTCTCCGTCCGGTGGTTGTGTTTCTTCGTCTCCGTCTGGTGGTTGTGTTTCTTCGTCTCCGTCTGGTGGTTGTGTTTCTTCGTCTCCGTCGGGTGGCCGCGTTTCTTCGTCATCGTCGGGTGGCCGCGTTTCTTCGTCATCGTCGGGTGGCCGCGTTTCTTCGTCATCGTCGGGTGGCCGCGTTTCTTCGTCATCGTCGGGTGGCCGCGTTTCTTCGTCATCGTCGGGTGGTTGTGTTTCTTCGTCTCCGTCGGGTGGCCGCGTTTCTTCGTCTCCGTCGGGTGGCCGCGTTTCTTCGTCATCGTCGGGTGGCCGCGTTTCTTCGTCATCGTCGGGTGGCCGCGTTTCTTCGTCATCGTCGGGTGGCCGCGTTTCTTCGTCTCCGTCGGGTGGCCGCGTTTCTTCGTCTCCGTCGGGTGGCCGCGTTTCTTCGTCACCGTCGGGTGGCCGCGTTTCTTCGTCACCGTCGGGTGGCCGCGTTTCTTCGTCACCGTCGGGTGGCCGCGTTTCTTCGTCTCCGTCGGGTGGCCGCGTTTCTTTGTCTCCGTCGGGTGGCCGCGTTTCTTTGTCTCCGTCGGGTGGCCGCGTTTCTTTGTCTCCGTCGGGTGGCCGCGTTTCTTCGTCTCCGTCGGGTGGCCGCGTTTCTTTGTCTCCGTCGGGTGGCCGCGTTTCTTTGTCTCCGTCGGGTGGCCGCGTTTCTTCGTCACCGTCGGGTGGCCGCGTTTCTTCGTCTTCCTCTGTTGGCCGCGTTTCTTCGTCTGGTGGCCGTGTTTCTTTGTCTTCATCTGGTGGTTGTGTTTCTTCGTCTCCGTCTGGTGGTTGTGTTTCTTCGTCTCCGTCTGGTGGTTGTGTTTCTTCGTCTCCGTCTGGTGGTTGTGTTTCTTCGTCTCCGTCGGGTGGCCGCGTTTCTTCGTCTCCGTTGGGTGGCCGCAGACGTTCTTCCTTGTCTGGAGCTTTGCCCCCACTGTCTGGTGGTTGTGTTCCCTCGTCTGGTGGCCGTGTTCCTTCGTCTGTAAGACGTTCTCCTTTGTTCGGTGGCCATGCTTCTTCATCTGGATCAGTTTCCCCTGCTGTCTGGTGGATGTGCTTCGTCGTCTGGAGCTTTTTGCCTGCTGTTCAGTGGACATGCTCCTTTGTCTGGTGGCAATGCTTTGTCGCCTGGAGCTTTTTTCCCGCTGTACGGTTGCTGTGCTCCTTTGTCCAGTGGCCGTGCTCCTTCTGGAGCTTTTTCCCTATTGTCTGGTGGCCATGTTTCTTCATCTGGAGCTTTTGCAATGCTGTTTGGTGGCTGTGTACCTTTGTCCGGTGGCCGTGCTCCTTTGTCTGGAGCTTTTCCCCTGCTGTCTTTTGGGCATGTTCCTTCGTCTGGTGGATGTGCTTCATCATCTGGAGTTTTTCTCCCACTGTCTGGTGCCCGTGTTCTTCGTGTGGTGCATGTATTCCTTCGTTTGGTGGCCGTGCTGCTTCATCTGAAGCTTTTCCCTTGCTGTCTGTTCGCCAGGCTCCTTCAACTGGGGCTTTTCTTCAGCTATCCTTTGAATCTTCATCTGGGGCTTTGTCCTTGCTGTCTGGTGGTCGTGTTTATTCGTCTGCTGCAGATATTGCTTATTGTGTTATGTCGTCTGCTGTAAATTTTGCTTATTGTGTTATGATGAGAGTATTTTATTTTATTTTATCTGTTTACTGTATTAAGATATGTAAATTCTTATTCTTTTCATTGTTTAATATAAAACTTGACAATTTTCATTTCTGCCTATTGGGGAATGATATAAATTCAGTGGTGGTTTCTGTAGTATATAAAGGTAGGACACTAAAATTACCTGTTGTCTGTATAGGGTTATGTTCTGCTTGCCTTATCACACCTCGGCCTTATTCTGTCGTTCCCCATTCTACTACTTTGTTCGAATGTAAATGTTTGAAATTATATGGTGGAGGTCGGCCACGAAAATCTGTTAGCAAAAATTTAACAAATAGAAAGGAAGATATAAGTGATTTAGTGACTAGAGACAGCGAAGTTAATCTGCAAAATGATTTCTCAGTAATAATGGGTACTATAGATCAAGGGGATAAAATATTTTGTGAGACTCGTGGTAGACAGTGTACTTCTATATCTTGTGTTGCTCTGACATATTTTTGTAAAAAAGATATTGATACATGGGATTCATATGACATTGATTACATTATACATGTAGGAGATCAGTTGTATAGAACTTCTAAAAATTCAATTAATCAAACAAGTAATGATAATTTTGATTATCTTTCATTCGATGAAGTTTTTAATACAGTTCATTTACATGGTGATACATTTAATTTTTTTGAAAACATTGAAATGCATAGTAGTAATGAAAATATAAAACATATAGAGGAAGGTATCTGTACATTAGATAATTTGATTGTGTCATTAAGTTCTTTTTTTGTAATAAATAAATACACATCAGGAATTTTTACATGCAATAGTTACACATTTGCTGTTATGAAATTTAAATCAAAATATTATTTTTTTGATTCACACAAACGAAACTCTCAAGGTTATCCAACTTTGGATGGAAAAGGTGCCGCAGTGTTATGTTCCATGAAATCACTTAAATGTTTAGCTAACCAATTACTAAGGAATTGTTGCTTGGTTCATGACACTGACCATAATTATACTGTTAAAAAGAGATCTCAATTTACTTTAATGTCTGTTCGTGTAACACAGAATCAAACAAATGTTGAAAATGAATGCACAGAAGTAAGATTAATCAAAGATATACCAAATTTAAAACAAACAAAAAAGGTACCTGAAACTAAAATACGGCGAAAAAGGAAATTCTGCTCAGAAACACTTGATAAATATGAAAAACGCTCGAAACATGCAGCATATATGAAGTCATATAGAAATTCACAGACACAAATCCAACGTCAAATAAATAAAAGAAAATTTCAAAGCAAAAAACTCATTACTTCAGAAACACAAGATAACCACAAAAAAAGAACACCAATTCAGCGTCAAACCAGATTGCCAGAAAACAAAATTCGGAAAAAAATTTCTTTAGCAGGAACAAATCAAAGTAACCATCTAAATAATGAATTTACTGCAATTAAAAATTTGTTTAAATTGTCTGAAAGTAAAGAATGTTTAATTATGAGAATTTTGGGAAATAACAAAAATGTTGATGTGCGATTACAGACAGAAAAGGTTGTGAGTAAAATATATAATTATCGAGAGAGTTTAATAAATACATTTTGCAAAACATTTATCTTCTTAAAAGAAAAATTAAAATGTAGCAAATTAGAAGTTAAACCAGTTTTTGATTTAGAGCACAATTTTAATGCATTAGTTGGAAATTCTCTCCATACCTCAACATCTGAAAACTTTTTTACTGATTCTACGTATAGTAATCTTTCTGAAAATTATAAAACAAATTTAGAATGCAACAGTAAGGGCCAAGTTATGAATTTATTCAAATGTGGCAACAGATCCACCACTTGGATTTGTAACCCTGATATGTGTTTACTTAACAAACAAAAAATATTTGATCGTCTTATAACTATTATAAATGTTATTCTAAGCTTACAGTGTTCACAAATCTTACAGTTTTTTAAAAATATTGATAATTGTAAGAACTCTGCATTAAATAAAACATTTGCCACTGAAAATATTTTAAAGGAATGCAATGAAAGTGATTCACATAATTATAACGAATGTAAACTAGGTCATCCATCTGTTTGTTATGTCAATGACAACTGTGATTCTGTTCTATTATTTTTTCGTTCGATTGCCCCACATTTTCCAAATATTCGTCAAATTGTGAGATTAATCTATAAAATTTTACGTGGTTTAAAAAATATAAATTACTATGAATGCTCTCTTTTTAATTTGAATTTAGAATGTTTAACAGATATTTGTGACAAAATTAGTATTAAAAGTTGCTCTTTTATTGTTGATTCATTTCCATTTCAAGAAGAAGGGGAAATTTTTGATTATTTTCATAAAGCTTTTCATAAATTCAAGGTAAAAGATACAGATTGGCCAGTTAATACTTGTGTTTCTTGCTTACAGCTGTGTCATAAACGGAATGTTCGTTTAATTTCTAGTTTGCCTCTTAATACAGGCTTAGAGTGGAAAAAATTAGTAAATTATTACAAAGGAAAATTTGGCGATTTAAATTATATTTGTTTGTATTGTGTAAATAAATTTAAAACTAATCAAATGCCTCCCACATGCATATTAAATAATTTGACATTCAAACCAGTTCCAAAATGTATTTCTACTTTAAATGAATTTGAAAAAATTTTAATTCAACGTGCAAAAGCTTTTCAAGTTATCACTAGGATGGGTACAGTTCAGGGAAGTACTAAAAAACCACTAGTGGGTCTTGTTAGGAAAATGACAGGTAGAGTTTTCCACTTGCCATTGCCATTAGAACAGACGCTTAAAAAATTACCCAATCCATCCGATGCACTAATGGCAGATCAGGAATTGTATGTGTTAGCTCGCAGTGTACCATCTAAACAAAATCACATTTGGCAATCATTAATTAACATCAATAAAATTTTTGAAGCATTACATTGGTTAAAAAATAATAATCCCTTGTATCACCATATCATTATGCCAACTTCAGCTGATAAATTGTTAGAAAATGTAAAAAATTGTGATATTAAGCTAGATTGCGATAATGATGAAATTCAAGAAGTAGAGGGTGCTATGTTAACTCAAAAAGACATGACAGATTGTTATTACAATAACATGACAATACATCCATTATTTGAAAAAAGGATCAACATGGATTCTAGCACAATATATCAGTTTTTACAAATTATGGAAAAACATTTGGATGACCGTGATGTTCAGTTAGATTTAAAATGCTTTCCAGACTTATTTTGTTATGGTGAAAATGGTAATTCTGAAATACGACTGATTAATTTGCCAGTAGCCGATTTTATTAAATGTTTATTAAAATCTTCTCATTCACAGTTTCGACTAAATTTACAATATTTGTTTTATTTATTAAACAATGCTAATATTAGACAGTTAAAAGCTGGAATTTTTCATAAATTAAATATTACAAATTCTACATCAAATCTTACTGCAAAAAAATGCTTAGATATGATTGCAAGCAAAGAATTAGAGGGTAATTTATCCACAATTTTTAGTAGATTACGAAATACAGAACAGTTTTGGTCAAAACCACGCAATGATTTAAACTGTATGGTGAAGAACTATGGTCCTGCTACATTCTTTTTAACTTTGAGTCCAAGTGAATATCATTGGGAAGATTTGCATATGTATCTAGGACAAACAAATACAAAATACAAAGATAAACCTTTATCACATTTAATAGCTTTAGATCCAGTAAATACATCACGCTTTATAGAAAATAAATTCCGAGCTATGTTAGATTTTATAACTTCTAGTAATGGACCGTTAGGTGTAGTTGAACATTATGCTTGGCGCCGTGAGTATCAGTCACGTGGATTACAACATTTTCATTTATTGTTATGGATCAAGGATGCCCCAATATTAGGAAAAGCTAGTTTAGATTCCATTGCTGAATTTATAAATAAATATATAACCTGCAGAATTCCCATTAAAAGTAATTTTCCACTACTTCATGATCGTGTTATGAAATATCAAATCCATAAACATAATTCATATTGTATGCGGGCTAAAAAGGTTAAGAATAAAACAATTAGAGTTTGTAGGTTTAGCTTTCCACGGGAAATCTCTGAATATTTACACATAAATGAAGTTGCTGATGCAGTAATAGGTCGAAGAAAGTTGACAAAAACTCGTTTGTATAATTTGCCGCGAAATAAAGATGAGTTATACATTAATGATTATAATGCAGTTATAATGCTAGCCTGGTGTGGTAATGTAGATATTCAGTTTATTGGTGAAAAGTCAGCGTCTTTAACTACATACATAACAAAATATCAAACTAAAGCTGAAAAATCATTTGCATCTGATGATTTCAGTGATTTTTATTCTACAAAACCTTTATATAATCGTTTATGGAATTTCGGTTTACGAACATTATCAAATCGGGAATGTGGGGCTTTAGAAGCCGCTGACACTTTATTATCACACTCATTATTTGGAACAGATTCTGGTACAGTTATCAGGTGGTTAGATGTAAAAATTCATAGATCTCGTAAATTAAAAAACCAGAATGAATTACAGAAATTAAGTGGCGATGCAACTGATATATACTGTTCAAGTTGGATTGATACCCATTACCCACGTAGGCCAATCGAACTTGAGAATCTTTCTTTGTTTGATTTTTCCAGATGGTATGATATTGTAGATAAAAAACCTTCTGAAAAAGTAATTTCTTATGAGTATGAAGAAAAACATTTACGTAAAAGAAAAATTCCATATTTAATTAACCATTATAATTTCAATTGTAAACAAGAACCAGAAAATTATTATTTCTGTCTGTTAATCTTGTTTAAGCCATGGAGAGCTGTTTCTGAACTAAGAGGTGATTTTAATACATATAGTGAGTCTTTTGCTGATTGCAAGGAAAATTTACTGGAGGCAATGAAGTATCATGAGCGTTTAGAGGAAATACAGCAGGCTAAAAGTGATTTGAATTCAGACATAGAAAATATAGAAAAACAAATGCTTTCAAATAACCATGATGGTGGTGATAACTTTAATATTATTAATTTTGTTGAACCAATAGGGAATGAAATAGAAGACTTTGAGAAGTTATTGTCTAAGGAAGATATTGATAGTATGATTGAACATTTAAATGTAGATCAAAAACGTGTTTTCAATGAAGTTGTAGGTTGTTTAGAACAATATATTAAAGAAATGAATGCTTGTACATCAAGTAATCGTAACAAAAGATTGATTCCAAATTCAATTTTGAGAAAATTTGTGTCTGGAATAGGAGGAACAGGAAAATCATATTTAATTAAAGCTATCCGATGTTATGTTTCAAATAAATTTAATAAAGTTGCTGTAACAGCACCAACTGGCATTGCTGCTTTTAATATAAATGGCTTAACTATTCATCGCTTATTGCAATTACCAGTTGAACATGGGACTATACCAAAATACAGTAAATTATCTGATGATAAATTAAATTCTATTCGTGCTGAATTAAATAATCTGGTTTTGCTTATTTTAGATGAAGTGTCCATGGTTTCTAATGTAATGTTAATGCATATTCACATGAGGTTATCGGAAATTTTTGATACTATAGATGAAAATGATGGTTGGTTCGGGCGTATAAACATTTTGTTTTTTGGTGATTTATTGCAACTTCCACCTGTAATGGGACATTCTCCATTTGTGAATATTTCTAAAGAAGTCAGTGCTACACATTTTTCTGGATTACATTTTATAAATATTTGGCAAGAATTGCTTACTTATGATGAGTTGTCTATTAACATGAGGCAACAGACAGATAAAGTATATGCATCCATTTTAGATTCAATCCGTGTAGGTATATTAACTGATGCTGATGAGTTAATTTTACGTGAAAGAGAAATTGTTTTAAAATCCAATAATCCATCGGACTGTATGAAAGAACTAGTTGAATATGTAAAAAAATTAGAATATAAAACTATTTGTTTATTCCCAACAAAGAAGCAGTGTAATCTTTTTAATGCAGCAATGCTAGAATATTCAAATGAACCAAAAGTTATTCTCAAAGCTATTGATATAATTGAAGCAAAAACTAATGCACAAAAAGATAAAGCACGGAAATCCTTAAATAAGATTAAAGAAGATAATAGTCGAACTGCAGGGTTAGAAGATGAAATAGAAATTAAATTAGGGGCAAAAGTTATGTTATTAAGAAATATAGATATAACTAATGGCTTAGTAAATGGAGCAATAGGTTTTATAATTAAAATTTATAAAGATAATTTTGCAACCGAAAATATTAATAAACTTAGAATAAAATTTGAAACTGGAGAATTTGACATAGAACCTGTAACCTCAAAATTTCAGTTATTTACAAACATATTTGTTTTTCGAAAGCAGTTTCCGATTTGTTTAGCATATGGAATAACTATCCATAAAAGCCAAGGCTTAACTTTAGACACTTGTGTAGTAGATATAGGTAGCTCAATATTTTCATCTGGTCAGGTGTACGTTGCTTTATCCAGAGTTAAATGTTTAGATGGTCTACACATAATTAATTTAAATCCAAATAAAATTCAAGCTCAGACTAGTGCAATTTTAGAGTATAATAGATTGAAATCTACATTTAAACCAGATATGAGACTGTTCTCATTAGACAAAACTGTTAATAAGAATGTGCCTGATAAAAACAATTACTTAACACACTTGCATACACATCCATTAATTGATATAGAAAACGCACAAATTAAGAAACACGGAGAAGACATAATAGAATCATTAAGTAATTTTCATGGTTTTAATAATCCATATGGTGTTTCTTGTTACGTTAACTCTGTCTTACAATGTCTTTTTAATATAGAGTGTATAAACTCTGCAATAATGTTATCCACTCATTCAGAATTAAAAAAACTATGTTTAGATTTTTCAAGTTCCATATCCAGTACTGCTTTAGATTCACATAAATTACAATTAGAGTTTCATGATGATGATATGTTTGATATTAAACAGCAGCAGGATAGCACAGAATTTTTACAGTTACTTCTTAATAAATATAGATATTTAAAATTTCTTATGTCATTTGATACTAAAAATTATTATAGATGTCAAAATTGTGAATATGAAAACCAAGAAGCGATAGAAACTCAAATAGGAAAATTAATAATACCAATAACAAAAAACAAATTTCAATTTCAAGAGTTACTTGACTATAATTTTAATGCCTGGAATTCAAATTTATGTAAAGAAGCAAAATGCCCTAATTGTAATAACGTTAATGTTTTAATTACTAAAACTAACATTGAAAATACACAAAATGTTTTAATTTTTTCATTGCAATTAATAAATTCAAGCATGCAGAAAAATACAAACTTGTTACTGTCAGGAGTTACAAAGAGTAAAATAACATTTAGTGATAAAAATTACGTATTATCAGGCGCAATATTTCATCATGGTAAAAGTGCATCAAGCGGTCATTATACAGCTATAGTTCGAAAAAACAAACATTGGTTTAAAGCAGATGATAGTACAATTTCGAAGTGTTCATGGCCTAGAAACAGCAAAAACATTTACATTTTATTTTATGAAAAAACAGAATAATCTTTTTTATTTAGAAAATTTATTGTTATTCATTTGAAAACTACTAAGAACTTATTAGGCAGGAGTTGTGAGTAAAAAACTGTCATTTGTTGTATAATTGTTAATATTTATAATGGTTTCTTTTTTCTTTCTTTCTTTTTTTTTTTTTTTTTTTTTTTATGTACATAGGTATATATATTTATAATGCCTGAACAAAAGTGGGCAACAATGAGCCGTTTCATTGGTAACGGTGATACCCCCACCTTGTTTTGTGGATAATAGGGAGTATTTTTTTTTTACATATATATATATATAATATATTATTTTTTTTTTTTTTTTCTCCCGGGGACCCACATTACCAATTGTATGTTCAGATGTTCATTATATAAAAAAATAAATGTTATATATTTGATATATTTCTGTAGTAATATGGAACTGCCAGTGACAAAAAATATATATATTGTTAAAATCTTTTTTTATTTTAATAATACTTTTTTAGTATCAGTTAAAATAATTTTATTTTTCTTGTGAAAATGTTTTCAAATGTTTATAAAGTTTATTTCTAATAGTTACATGCTTATATAATTTTATTGTATAATAGCTTCTTCCCCCTCTCCCTTTCAAAATAGTATCTTTTTGTATTGTTCTGTTTTCTTTAAAGTTTTATTGCTTCCTGTAAAATTTTGAAATTTAGATCCAAGTTAAATTTAATACAAAAATACTTTTTATATAGTACTATAAACTCATTTCTGTGATCTTTTAATCATTAACCCTTAAAAAGTAATGATATCAATACAAAAACCCTTAACGGGTTAAAAGTTTGTGACGCAGCTACTTTATGGCTATAAGAATTTTTGAAATATGGGTCTTAAAAATAATGATATCAAATTTTCAGTGACGCTTTTGGTATTAGTTAAAATATACATACATTTGCTTTTATTTGATCATTTGCCTTTTTCTTCTATTTATATTTACAATGCAAACATAATATTTTTAACTTTAACATAAATAATAAAATATACTCAATGATGCTTTGTCATTTGCACTTAAAATTCAAAATAAGTGTTTTAAAAGGAATGATATTAAAATTCCAGTGACGCCTTGGTATTACTTTAAAAGATTTGTTTTTAGATTGCATTAAAATTACTTTTATTTTGTCTAATGAAGTATATTTACACATTAAAACAATGCTTTTAATTTTCAGATATATTGTCATATAGTCACACTTTCACCAAATTTGCATTATAAATTGAAATTATTTTTTTTTCGATAAATTGATTTGTCTTTGCGTCACGCTATCCAAAGCTATAAGTAAAATTTATGTAAATGTTACTTTGTATCATAGTATCCAACTATGTGAAAATGTGTGCAAAGAGAGAGTGTGATGCAAAGAAAACATTTGCATAAATTTTACTTACAGCTTTGGATAGCGTGACGCAAAGACAAATCAATTTATCGAAAAAAAAATAATTTCAATTTATAATGCAAATTTGGTGAAAGTGTGACTATATGACAATATATCTGAAAATTAAAAGCATTGTTTTAATGTGTAAATATACTTCATTAGACAAAATAAAAGTAATTTTAATGCAATCTAAAAACAAATCTTTTAAAGTAATACCAAGGCGTCACTGGAATTTTAATATCATTCCTTTTAAAACACTTATTTTGAATTTTAAGTGCAAATGACAAAGCATCATTGAGTATATTTTATTATTTATGTTAAAGTTAAAAATATTATGTTTGCATTGTAAATATAAATAGAAGAAAAAGGCAAATGATCAAATAAAAGCAAATGTATGTATATTTTAACTAATACCAAAAGCGTCACTGAAAATTTGATATCATTATTTTTAAGACCCATATTTCAAAAATTCTTATAGCCATAAAGTAGCTGCGTCACAAACTTTTAACCCGTTAAGGGTTTTTGTATTGATAAATGTATACAGCAAACAAAAGATGAATAATGATATCTCTATCATGTGCCCTCTGACGTCAGGTGGGAAGAGTCCATTGGTGTAAAACAGCTAAGTTACAAATTTTATTACTAAACTAGCGAGCTTCGCCCGCTAGCGGGTCAGTATTTTCAAATGAATCACTATAATTAATGAATCACTAACAGTAACTTTTAGTCCTAAGAAAAGAAATTAAAAAAAAAAAATCATTTCTGATCGGGTAAAATGTCGTCCCGGGTCCCCACTGCCTTCGGCAGCGCAGTCCAGTGAGCGCTGCGGGCGCACAAGTTAAAGAATACACGCGCTGCACGCCCGCACTCCTTCCCTGATACTTCGTGCCCCCTAAAAAAATCATTTCTGATCGGGTAAAAAATCACACCGGGTCCCCATTGCCTTCGGCAGCGCAGACCCATGCACGCTGCGCGCGCACGTATTCCTTCTCAAATCAAATTTTTATTCTTAAGAAAAGAAAATAAAAAAAATTATTTCTCATCGGTTAAAAAGTCGGACCGGGTCCCCACTGCCTTCGGCACGCAGTCCCGTGCGCGCTGCGCGCACAAGTTAGGGGGTACGCGCGCGGTGTACTCCTATTTCTTCCCCACCCTTTCAGCCCCTTGTAATTAACCTACGTATACCAATTTTGAACGGTCTTACTGAATTAGCTGAGATGCAAAAGAACACCTAATCGGGACGCCTCAAAACGTGTAAATCTGCTGAAAACTTTCGATAATATAAAAGAACTTTAAAATATCTTTCGAATGATGTATTAAAAATAATTTAATCATGATTAGAAATTGAAATATTGAAAATATTACAGCGCCATCTGGCGGTAGAAATTTCTGCATTCCACTGTTCGATCCCAAATCAACAAAGCTTTCTAATGATATATTACTTATGAAATTATTTTAATTAGTAGTTGAGATACAAAAGAAAACTGATTTAGGAGACCTCAAAACGTGTAAATCTGGTGAAATCTTGAATTCCATTTTCGATAATGTAAACGTACTTTAAAATGTGTATCGAATGACGCATTAAAAAAAAATTGAATCATGATTAGAAATAGAAATATTGTAATTTAAAAATATTACAGCGCCATCTGGCGGTAGAAATTTCTGTAATCTACTGTTCAATTTCAACTCAACAAAGCTTTCAAATGATGTATTACTTATGAATTTTTTTTAATTAGTAACTGAGACAAAAGAGAAACCCATTCAGGATACCTCAAAATGTTTAAATCAGGAGAAATGTCGAAGTATCGAATTTCTGAAAGCTACTATTCAATTCCAAATTAACAAAGCTTTCAAATGATGTATTACTTATGAAATTATTTTAATTAGCAGCTGAGATACAAAAGAAAACCCATTCAGGACACCTCAAAACGTGTAAGTCAGATGAAATTTCGAATTCCATTATCTACGGTAGTCGGTTAATGGAAGTAAATAGAAAAAGAAATATTTTTACCTTAAGTGTATTTGTGTTGTTTTGAAACTTTCATCCTCTTTCAACAGATAAAATGTCAGGCGTGTAAAGATAAAATTTAATTTGCAATTAAAATGTAAATCTTTTGTTTATTGACCAAAATGGATGAAATTTGAACTGCAAGTTTGTTTTGTGGTGTTAAGATTGTATACTAATTGAAATGTGCGAATTTTGAAAAATTGAAGAAAATAGAATATTGCAATTTTTAATCGCAGTACAAAGACACGTGACCTCATTAAATAGCAGATGTTTTTTCTTTCCGTTCAAGATCGTCTGCGAAGTTAAAATGCTTGTGATTTGTTGCCACCATTTTTTTTTAGTTTAGTTAATTTAAAAAAATCTAATTGTCCGATCGATAAGCCGTTTAAACCATCGGATTGAGAAAAAAAAGCCCTTTCCAATGGTATCTTGTTTGTAACAATACGACTGATATTTCTAATTTATTTTCCACTTTTTCCATAAAAATGTCGCTTTTTAAGCATTTAATCATGAATTCTGGGTCAATTTTCGGTAGACATGGGTGGACATTTTAATTAATATCTCCGCTAATTAGTGCCGCATCGCTTAGCGAATTATCGCGATGTCGAGATGAAGAAATTCTGCGTCTGTCGACACCGGTTTTGAGGCGATGCGACCATTAGCGCCGGAGCTTTAGCAGTCACAAGGCATTTCTCACAGACAGACAGACAGACAGACAGACAGACAGAAAGACAGACAGACAGAAAGACAGACAGACAGACAGACAGAAAGACAGACGCGTACAGATTTTAATAATATAAGGAGATAAAAATAAAAATAAATAAACTGCGAAAATTTCGCATGGATTTGTTAGTTGAATAATATTGTATATTTTTTGTATTATATATTATATTATATATTGTATTATATATTTTTTGTAAATCACGTTGCACACATGACTACGAAAAAAAAAAAAAAATGTTAATTAAGCTAATTTTCAAATTTTTATAGTTGAAAAGGATTTTTATTTTTAAATGAACTAGAAAAGCCTGTTTTCATTTTTTTAAAGCATAATTATCTATCAATTATATGAAGTATAAAAGTTGGTGCGGCTTTTAAGAATAATGCCTCGCTTAAAAAAGAAAAGTCAATATCAACGTCGTTTGGCTAATAAAGTTTTAGTATCATCTCGTAGATTAGACAGACGTTTGACTGTAAAACGACAAACAACTTCGAAAACTCCACAACAAAAAAAGCTGCAAAAATTAAAGAATCGAGAAGCTCAAAAAAGGTGGTTAAATGATATATCTAATAGAGAATTCCATCGCCAGAAAGACAAAGAGGCGCACAGAAAAAAACTCGAAGACATAACTAAAAGAGAGTATCATCGCCAAAAAGATAGAGAAGGGCACAGGAAAAAGCTTGAAGACATAACTAAAAGAGAACGTCATCGCCAACAAGATAGAGATGCGCATAGAAAAAAGCTGGAAGACATAATTAAAAGAGAATGTCATCGCCAAAGAGATAAAGCGGCGCATAAAAAGAGATTAGAAAACATCGGTAAAAGAGAACATCATCGAAAGCTTCTGAAAGAAATGCAGAAAAGACGCCTAGAAGATGAATCTAAAAGAGAACATCATCGAAAGCTTCTGAAAGAAATGCAGAAAAGACGCCTAGAAGATGAATCTAAAAGAGAGCAACATCGCGAACGCCTGAAAGAAATGCAAAAGAAACGACTAAAAATTACATCTGAAAGAGAACGACATCGCAAAATTCTGAGAGAATCACAAAAAAAGCGTCTTGAAAATATCTCTAAAAGGTTATGTCACCGCCAGCGAGATAGAGAGGCTCACAAAAAAAGGTTACAAGATGAAGAAAAACGCAAAATGCATAGACAAAGTGTACTAGCAGCTAAACGCTCGCAAGAAAACAGAAGAGGGGAAAACTGGCGCTCATCTCTTTTCGAGAAATTTCTGCAGCTGAAAAAAGAAGGTCCTAATTATGAATGTGCCTGTTGCTCTAGACTTTGGTTCAAAACTTCAGTCAAGTATTTTACAAAAGTTGATTTGCATGTCTCAGAAATTTTTTTGAAAAACACATGCCAGATGGTCAATGATACTACAGTTGGATACCTCTGTACTACTTGCCAGTCATCAATTGAAAAACAACAGATCCCTAGTCTCTCCGTAGCTATGAAAAGCTTGCAATTTCCAGTGATTCATGATTCTATTAAAAAATTAACTGACTTAGAAGAACGATTTTTAGCTCCAAGAATTCCATTTATGGTGATTAGAGCAGCTATAGGCGACCAACAGTTTATAGTAAAAGGACGAGCAGTAAATGTTCCAATCGAAATTGAAAACTCCATTAAAATATTACCCAGAGCAACATCAGAAACTCTGATTGTTCCAATTTGTTTTCGAAGACAAAAACACAGAAATTCGAAAAAGATAATTTTTGAAAATGTTCGCCCAAAAATTATAGAGCAAGCTGCAAAGTATCTAGAAAATTCCCCAGTCTACACGTACTGTGGCATAAAACTTGATCTGGCCCGATTGAATCAAATTACTACCGACAAACCCACACATCGGGAAGATAATTTGTTGGATGATGACGAAGCTAGCAACGAAAGTGATGAAGAGGAAGACGAACCCATCAATATAGAAGATGAATCCACAATGCTTCTCACAGAAGCAAAAATATATGCACCTGGAGAGGGAAAAAAGCCTCTGTCAATTTTTGAAGATTATGTAGAATCTCTTTCTTTCATTAAAATTTACGGTGGACAATTAATTGAAAAGCCAAAAGAGATATCCTATCAAACCTGGATGAAATCAGAAATTATGAGATCGGATCGCCGTTGCGCAACGGTCACGAAGCTTTTTTTTTCTGCATTGAAGCTCAGGATGCTCAAAATGTCTTCCAGCATAAGTTTTTGCCTTAGAAAAGCCAAATCTAGAAAAACGTTTATGTCAAAAAATGTGCTGGATGAAAATTTTCTCAAAAATTTAGAACGGCATGATAGTGGTTATAGAATATTCGCAATAGATCGAGGATCACCCGCATTTTGGGAAGATCGCAAGAAAGCAGTTTTTGCTATGATTCGACAACTTGGGCCACCTACTATGTTTCTTACGTTATCACCAGCAGAGAGTAAGTGGCCAGAGATAATCGTTATCCTGAAGAAAGTAATAGATGGACATGATATAACAGAAGAACAAGCCAATAGTATGGAATATAGGGAAAAAGTTCGTTTGATCCGTAGTGATCCTGTCACATTAGCAAGATACTTCGACTTTAGGATGAGGAGCCTTTTCAATCTATTGAAAGAGAAAGAGAGCATTTTCCGAGAGCACAATTTACTTGACTATTACACTCGCGTTGAATTTCAGCAAAGAGGGTCACCGCACTGTCATTGCTTATTATGGCTTGATAAAGCACCAAAATTCATTGATGACGATTCCACTAATAATGCGGTTACAGAATTTATAGATCGTTTTATAACATGCTCGAATGAACTGGCGAACAACCTTCTGCTATTTCAAACTCACAGACACACGTTCACTTGTAAGAAAGGGCAAAAGAACAATTGCCGATTTGATATTCCATTCTTTCCACTGACAAAGACATCAGTTTTAAAGTCTTTAAAAGATGTGGATAAAAAAGAACTTTCTCATATGCGAAAACAAAGAAAATCTACTCAAGACTACCTAGCAGATTCACATAAAAAAGGATTGAGACTAAAAATTAACGATTTACTCGTGCATTTTAATGTTTCTTATGTGGAATATATATCCATAATTCGGAGCGGCTTACATCGACCAACTGTTATGCTACAAAGACAGCCACATGAGTGCTTGACCAATGCTTACAATCCCGAGATTTTAAAACTTCATGGCGCAAATATGGATATACAATTTATTCTTGATACATACTCTTGTGCAACATATGTATTAAATTACTTAAATAAATCAAATAGGGGTCTCAGCAAGCTTCTCCGGGATGCTACCAATGAGGTAAAAAAAGGAAATTATTCCATGAAAGAGCAACTCCGAATTTTAGGAAACCAATTCCTGAATGCGAGCGAATTCAGTGCTCAGGAAGCCAGTTATTACATTTTGGCTTTACCATTGTCGAAATGTTCCAGGCAATGTACTTTCATCAATACTAGTGCTCCTGAAAAGAGAGTTGCAGTCATAAAATCAAAGAAAGCCTTAGAAGCTCTGCCTCCAGAATCCACTGATATATACGTCAAATCACATATTGATCACTATGCAAATCGTCCAGACCAACTAGAAGAAATCTGTTTAGCTGAATTTGAAGCACAATACACTTTTCACAGCAAAATAACATCTCGAGGTCGGCCAAAAAATAAAAATGAAAGTGAAAGTGCAGATTTCGAAAATATTCTCCTAATGAGAGATGGCTCTGGCTATTTGACAAAAAGGAGGAAAGAAAAAATTATACGGTATGTTAATTTCAATAAACAAATACACAATGAGGATTTTATTCGTGAATCGGTAATGTTGTATATGCCATGGCGAAATGAGGAAGAAATGATAGCCACTGCAAAATATCTGTTTGGCACCCACCAGGATGTCATAAGATTGAAACAATCCAAATTTGTTTTTAATGAAACTATAGATGATGATCTCGAAAATGCTGCGGCTGAAGTAGCTCTCCCTATTCACAGCTATGAAGATCATGACGAGTTGTACACACCCGAGAATTTGGGGATATATGGTGCCTTTGAACAAGAAGGTGACATAGCCATCGATATGGGAGCTGCATTTGGGACAGTTAAACAGATTAAAAATCAAGAAATAAATGAAGAAATTATCACATTTCCAATACCAAGAATGGTGTCGGAGGAAGAATATAGAAATATAATATGCAGTCTCAATGCTAAGCAGAGAGCTTTTGTCCTGCACGTTCTTCACTGCTTTAAATCTGCTCATCTTCCGCTATATCACTGTGTGTTAGGTGGAGCAGGCGTAGGAAAGTCAAGGTTAATAGAGGCTATAAACCAGTGTCTATTGAGATACATCAATTCACAAACAGATGATCTAGAATCTTTAAAAATATTGCTGTGCGCTCCAACTGGTAAAGCAGCTTTTGGCATCAAAGGCATCACCATTCATGCAGCTTTTGCACTTCCGCTCACTCAATGTTCCCCAGATATTTCGCCTCTCAGCAGCAGCACAAGAAACACACTTTTCGTAAAAATGAAAGAATTAAAACTAATAATAATTGATGAAATCAGCATGGTAGGCGCCAAAATGATTCAGAGAGTGGATTGCCGCCTTAAACAAATCTTTAAATCAAGTAAACCTTTTGCGGGTCTTTCTGTGATTACATTTGGTGACTTCAATCAATTACCACCAGTTGGTGATAGTTATGTTTTTCAGGCACCACCCAGTGACAATTATAGTAATATTGTGGGAAATCCCCTATGGCAAATGTTTACCTCATTTACTCTCACAGAAATAATGCGTCAGAAAGATGATGGTGAATTCGCCAAAGCCTTAAGTAATTTAGCTTGCGGAATAATAACTCCTCAGCAATTAAATTTGATAAGAACCAGAGAAGTTAATGATAAAGACGTCCCTGAAAAAGCTCTCCATCTTTTCTCTACAAATTCGGAAGTTGAAGCATACAATAATAAAATAATTGATAAGGATCGAAATAGAATAATAATAAATGCTATTGATAACGTTTCAAAGAATCTGTCTGCCAATGTTAGTCATCAATTGGACACAATTAAGTCAGTCCGTACCAAAGACACGCAAGGCTTACCATCTGAGTTAGCACTGAGCATTGGTATTAAATACATGTTAACGATAAATGTAGATACTAATGACGGACTGGTTAATGGAGCAGTGGGAATTCTTAAAAATTATGATACCAATACACTTGGACAAATTACAAGACTTTGGGTGCATTTTTCAGACAAAAGCATCGGAGAAAAGCGCAGGAGAGAAATATCACATCATCAAAAAGAAGAGTGGACAGCAATTGATAAAGTAAAACGTAGTATAAGACGCTCTAAAGGCCTTTTAACAATCGTTAGAGAGCAATTTCCTTTGGTTCCAGCTGAAGCGATAACCATTTATAAAAGTCAAGGAGGTACTTACGATTCCATAGCTGTTCACTTATCAAAAAAGCTACGAAGGAATGATTTGTATGTAGCCTTGAGTCGCTGTAGAAAATTAGACGGATTGTATCTTTTGGGGAAATTCATTCCTCCAGCACCACCTAAGCCTGATGATAAATTGCAAATAGAAATGAAAAGGTTGTATGCGAAGCCCTTCCGGCTTGCTTGCTTTACTCCAAGTGATTTTCCAAAAGAAAACTGTATAATATATCAAAACATACAAAGTCTGAAAGAGCCCTCACATTGGGAGGATTTCTACAATTACATGTATATCAATAAACCATCCCTCATCTTTATTTCGGAGACTTGGACAAAGCCTGGTGATGACATCGAAATTCCTGGGTATAAGATATCTTACCGAGTGGATGTTGAAAATGAAAGAAAAAAACATGCATACGGACAGTTGGCGTATGTAAGAGAAGATAAGACGTTTCAAGTAGAGAATACCTTTGAAAGTGAAGAGTTCAAGCGCTGTTGCTGTTTGGTAACAGGAATGTTTGAGGACATAGCAGTGTTTGTGGGTTACAAACCGCCCTCTACTTCGTACACAGCAGTGAAGGGAAAAATGGAGGAAATGTTGACCAAAGCCCTTCAGCTGAGCAAGAGAATTATAGTTCTGGGTGATTTCAACATTGATTCTAAGAAAAGGAATTTTCATCCATTTTTTAAAATGCTTAGGTCTAAGGGCCTAGAACTTCGGTTGCCTCCTGAAACATCTACCACCAACAGCTCTTCCTGTATTGACATTGTGTATTCCAACTTTGACATGTACTGTGGTGTATCCGAAACGTTTTTTGGTTACCATAAGCAGTTGTTCTGCATCCCAGGATTACAAAGCATCAAGCGGATTAGTCCTATAAGAGACGATGTTAATACGTATGAATTAACTCTTACAGAGGCCATAGAGGAGGGTAAATGGCTGAGGTTGCAATTGCAAAGATTTGGTCGTCTAAATGATATTGATCTGGCGATGACTACAAAACTTGCAAATTTTCTCAGGCAGAACTTAACGGTTACAACTACACGGAAAAACAATGTTGAAATTCCTTTATTCCTGCAGTCCTCATTTAACCCTTTGAAGACAACAGGGGATGGAAACTGTTTTTATTATGCAGTGTCAATTCTTCTCTGTGGAAAAGAGAGCCTTATGCCATGCCTAAGAGCTCTCGAAGCATGCCACATTTTGAAAAACGAGGAATTCATTCGTAGCTTAAATATGAACTTGGCAGCTTCATTGTGTATCGATGACGTACTTCGTGACGGAACTTATGCTGAAATAGGGGACATTATTTTAACATCATTAATACTTCGACGACCGATAAATATCTACACGGGAAACGATATGTCATCGATGAGATTCGCCCCCTTTCCTGCCGAGAAAGAAATCCATCTTTATTTGGATATGCAAATGCAACACTACACAGCATTGGAAGTGAAGTGCGCTTCAGTGGCAGTGCCTCCAGCAATGATAATTCCCGACATCGAAAAATTCAGTAGTTTTTAGATTTATCTACTGAAAACTATTCAAGACTACCTAGCAGATTCACATAAAAAAGGATTGAGACTAAAAGTTAACGATTTACTCGTGCATTTTAATGTTTCTTATGTGGAATATATATCCATAATTCGGACCGGCTTACATCGACCAACTGTTATGCTACAAAGACAGCCACATGAGTGCTTGACCAATGCTTACAGTACCGAGATTTTAAAACCTAATGACTCAAATATGCATGTACAATTTATTCTTGATACATACTCTTGGGACATAGTCAGCAACTTGCTCCGCAATTTTAATTCAAGAGGCGGCCACCGATGACTTTTCACCCGATGACTTTTGAGATTCTGAGTTAATTCGAACTAAATTTGTACAGTAGTCTTATCTCATATGTGTATTTGGTATATTTGTTTACCAACTTAACCCGCCATTTTCTTTCCAATTGCCGTCCACTTGAAAATATTAAATTCACATAAAAAGATATTCATGATTCGATTTGCTTAAAAATGCATATGTACATAGCTTAAATCAATATTTTTACCAAACACATTAATAATTGTAGCGTCTGCTTGATAAGTAAAAAGAAATCAACCTACCCTTCCGAATGAGCCGGAAGGTCTTGTTTATGATTCCGAACCCATCTTACTCACAAAACTGTCTAAAAAGCCATTCAAACCAATACCGACCTTTTCTTTCTTTTCCTTATACATTTATTTTTTCCACGTTTCGGCACTCAAAACAACTTTCCTCCTTCGCGTACACACTGTTTTTAAGATTCCAAACCCATCTGAATCACAAAACCGTCTAAAAGGCCATTTAAACCAATACCTCCCATTTGTTTCTTTTCCTTATACATTCATTTTTTCCACATTTTTGTACTCAAAACAACTTTCCTCCTTCGCGTACACACTGTTTTTATGATTCCGAACCCATCTTACTCACAAAATCGTCTAAAAGACCATTTAAACCAATACCTCCCTTTTGTTTCTTTTCCTTATACATTAATTTTTTCCACGTTTTTGCACTCAAAACAACTTTCCTCCTTCGCGTACACACTGTTTTTATGATTCCGAACCCATCTGACTCACAAAATCGTCTAAAAGACCATTTAAACCAATACCTCCCTTTTGTTTCTTTTCCTTATACATTCATTTTTTTCCACGTTTTTGCACTCAAAACAACTTTCCTCCTCTGCGTACACACTGTTTTTAACATTCCAAACCCATCTGACTCACAAAACTGTCTAAAAAGCTATTTAAACCAATACCGCCCTTTTGTTTTTTTTCGTTATACATTAATTTTTTCCACGTTTCGGCACTCAAAACAACTTTAATCCTTCGCGTACACACTGTTTTTATGATTCCGAACCCATCTGTCTCACAAAATCGTCTAAAAGACCATTTTAAACCTTGTCCCTTTTGTTTCTTTTTCTTATACATTCGTTTTTTCCACGTTTTTGCACTCAAAACAACTTTCCTCCTTCGCGTACACACTTTTTTTATGATTCCGAACCCATCTGTCTCACAAAATCGTCTAAAAGACCATTTAAACCAATACCTCCCTTTTGTTTCTTTTCCTTATACATTCATTTTTTCCACGTTTTTGCACTCAAAACAACTTTCCTCCTCCGCGTACACTCTGTTTTTAAGATTCCCAACCCATCAGACTCACAAAACTGTCTAAAAAGCCATTTAAACCAATACCGCCCTTTTGTTTCTTTTCCTTATACATTCATTTTTTTCACGTTTTTGCACCCAAAACAATTTTCCTCCTTCGCGTACACACTTTTTTTATGATTCCGAACCCATCTGACTCACAAAAACCGTCTAAAAGGCCATTTAAACCAATACCGCCCATTTGTTTCTTTTCCTTATACATTCATTTTTTCCACGTTTTTGCACTCAAAACAACTTTCCTCCTTCGCGTACACACCGTTTTTATGATTCCGAACCCATCTTACTCACAAAACTGTCTAAAAAGCCATTCAAACCAATACCGCCCTTTTCTTTCTTTTCCTTATACATTTATTTTTTCCACGTTTCGGCACTCAAAACAACTTTCCTCCTTCGCGTACACACTGTTTTTAAGATTCCAAACCCATCTGAATCACAAAACTGTCTAAAATGCCATTTAAACCAATACCGCCCTTATGTTTTTTTTCGTTATACATTAATTTTTTCCACGTTTTTGCACTCAAAACAACTTTCCTCCTTCGCGTACACACTGTTTTTATGATTCCGAACCCATCTGACTCACAAAATCGTCTAAAAGACCATTTAAACCAATACCTCCCTTTAGTTTCTTTTCCTTATACATTCATTTTTTTCCACGTTTTTGCACTCAAAACAACTTTCCTCCTCCGCGTACACACTGTTTTTAACATTCCAAACCCATCTGACTCACAAAACTGTCTAAAAAGCCATTTAAACCAATACCGCCCTTTTGTTTTTTTTCGTTATACATTAATTTTTTCCACGTTTCGGCACTCAAAACAACTTTAATCCTTCGCGTACACACTGTTTTTATGATTCCGAACCCATCTTTCTCACAAAATCGTCTAAAAGACCATTTAAACCAATACGTCCCTTTTGTTTCTTTTTCTTATACATTCGTTTTTTCCACGTTTTTGCACTCAAAACAACTTTCCTCCTTCCCGTACACACTGTTTTTATGATTCCGAACCCATCTTACTCACAAAACTGTCTAAAAAGCTATTTAAACCAATACCGCCCTTTTGTTTTTTTTCGTTATACATTAATTTTTTCCACGTTTCGGCACTCAAAACAACTTTAATCCTTCGCGTACACACTGTTTTTATGATTCCGAACCCATCTTTCTCACAAAATCGTCTAAAAGACCATTTAAACCAATACGTCCCTTTTGTTTCTTTTCCTTATACATTCATTTTTTCCACGTTTTTGCACTCAAAACAACTTTCCTCCTCCGCGTACACACTGTTTTTAAGATTCCCAACCCATCTGACTCACAAAACTGTCTAAAAAGCCGTTTAAACCAATACCGCCCTGTCATTTTTTCCACGTTTTTGCACTCAAAACAATTTTCTCCCTTCTCGTACACACTTTTTTTATGAATCCGAAACACCTGACTCACAAAAACCGTCTAAAAGGCCATTTAAACCAATACCACCCATTTGTTTCTTTTCCTTATACATTCATTTTTTCCACGTTTTTGCACTCAAAACAACTTTCCTCCTTCGCGTACACACCGTTTTTATGATTCCGAACCCATCTTACTCACAAAACTGTCTAAAAAGCCATTTAAACCAATACCGCCCTTTTCTTTCTTTTCCTTATACATTTATTTTTTCCACGTTTCGGCACTCAAAACAACTTTCCTCCTTCGCGTACACACTGTTTTTAAGATTCCAAACCCATCTGAATCACAAAACTGTCTAAAATGCCATTTAAACCAATACCGCCCTTATGTTTTTTTCGTTATACATTAATTTTTTCCACGTTTCGGCACTCAAAACAACTTTAATCCTTCGCGTACACACTGTTTTTATGATTCCGAACCCATCTGACTCACAAAATCGTCTAAAAGACCATTTAAACCAATACCTCCCTTTTGTTTCTTTTCCTTATACATTCATTTTTTCCACATTTTTGTACTCAAAACAACTTTCCTCCTTCGCGTACACATTGTTTTTAAGATTCCGAACCCATCTTACTCACAAAACTGTCTAAAAAGCTATTTAAACCAATACCGCCCTTTTGTTTTTTTTCGTTATACATTAATTTTTTCCACGTTTCGGCACTCAAAACAACTTTAATCCTTCGCGTACACACTGTTTTTATGATTCCGAACCCATCTGTCTCACAAAATCGTCTAAAAGACCAATTTAAACCAATACCTCCCTTTTGTTTCTTTTCTTTATACATTCATTTTTTCCACGTTTTTGCACTCAAGACAACTTTCCTCTTTCGCGTACACACTATTTTTATGATTCCGAACCCATCTGACTCACAAAATCGTCTAAAAGACCATTTAAACCAATACCTCCCTTTTGTTTCTTTTCCTTATACATTAATTTTTTCCACGTTTTTGCACTCAAAACAACTTTCCTCCTTCGCGTACACACTTTTTTTATGATTCCGAACCCATCTGACTCACAAAATCGTTAAAAAGGCCATTTAAACCAATACCGCCTTTTTGTTTCTTTTCCTTATACATTCATTTTTTCCACGTTTTTCCAACTTTCCTCCTTCTCGTACACACTTTTTTTATGAATCCGAACCCACCTGACTCACAAAAACCGTCTAAAAGGCCATTTAAACCAATACCTCCCATTTGTTTCTTTTCCTTATACATTCATTTTTTCCACATTTTTGTACTCAAAACAACTTTCCTCCTTCGCGTACACACTGTTTTTATGATTCCGAACCCATCTTACTCACAAAACTGTCTAAAAAGCCATTTAAACCAATACCGCCCTTTTGTTTCTTTTCCTTATACATTTATTTTTTCCACGTTTCGGCGCTCAAAACAACTTTCCTCCTTCGCGTACACACTGGTTTTATGATTCCGAACCCATCTGTCTCACAAAATCGTCTAAAAGACCATTTAAACCAATACCTCCCTTTTGTTTCTTTTCTTTATACATTCATTTTTTCCACGTTTTTGCACTCAAGACAACTTTCCTTCTTCGCGTACACACTATTTTTATGATTCCGAACCCATCTGACTCACAAAATCGTCTAAAAGACCATTTAAACCAATACCTCCCTTTTGTTTCTTTTCCTTATACATTAATTTTTTCCACGTTTTTGCACTCAAAACAACTTTCCTCCTTCGCGTACACACTGTTTTTATGATTCCGAACCCATCTGACTCACAAAATCGTCTAAAAGACCATTTAAACCGATACCTCCCTTTTGTTTCTTTTCCTTATACATTCATTTTTTTCCACGTTTTTGCACTCAAAACAACTTTCCTCCTCTGCGTACACACTGTTTTTATGATTCCGAACCCATCTTACTCACAAAACTGTCTAAAAAGCTATTTAAACCAATACCGCCCTTTTGTTTTTTTTCGTTATACATTAATTTTTTCCACGTTTCGGCACTCAAAACAACTTTAATCCTTCGCGTACACACTGTTTTTATGATTCCGAACCCATCTGACTCACAAAATCGTCTAAAAGACCATTTAAACCAATACCTCCCTTTTGTTTCTTTTCCTTATACATTCATTTTTTCCACATTTTTGTACTCAAAACAACTTTCCTCCTTCGCGTACACACTGTTTTTAAGATTCCGAACCCATCTTACTCACAAAACTGTCTAAAAAGCTATTTAAACCAATACCGCCCTTTTGTTTTTTTTCGTTATACATTAATTTTTTCCACGTTTCGGCACTCAAAACAACTTTAATCCTTCGCGTACACACTGTTTTTATGATTCCGAACCCATCTGTCTCACAAAATCGTCTAAAAGACCAATTTAAACCAATACCTCCCTTTTGTTTCTTTTCTTTATACATTCATTTTTTCCACGTTTTTGCACTCAAGACAACTTTCCTCCTTCGCGTACACACTATTTTTATGATTCCGAACCCATCTGACTCACAAAATCGTCTAAAAGACCATTTAAACCAATACCTCCCTTTTGTTTCTTTTCCTTATACATTAATTTTTTCCACGTTTTTGCACTCAAAACAACTTTCCTCCTTCGCGTACACACTGTTTTTATGATTCCGAACCCATCTGACTCACAAAATCGTCTAAAAGACCATTTAAACCAATACCTCCCTTTTGTTTCTTTTCCTTATACATTCATTTTTTTCCACGTTTTTGCACTCAAAACAACTTTCCTCCTCTGCGTACACACTGTTTTTAACATTCCAAACCCATCTGACTCACAAAACTGTCTAAAAAGCTATTTAAACCAATACCGCCCTTTTGTTTTTTTTCGTTATACATTAATTTTTTCCACGTTTCGGCACTCAAAACAACTTTAATCCTTCGCGTACACACTGTTTTTATGATTCCGAACCCATCTGTCTCACAAAATCGTCTAAAAGACCATTTTAAACCTTGTCCCTTTTGTTTCTTTTTCTTATACATTCGTTTTTTCCACGTTTTTGCACTCAAAACAACTTTCCTCCTTCGCGTACACACTTTTTTTATGATTCCGAACCCATCTGTCTCACAAAATCGTCTAAAAGACCATTTAAACCAATACCTCCCTTTTGTTTCTTTTCCTTATACATTCATTTTTTCCACGTTTTTGCACTCAAAACAACTTTCCTCCTCCGCGTACACTCTGTTTTTAAGATTCCCAACCCATCAGACTCACAAAACTGTCTAAAAAGCCATTTAAACCAATACCGCCCTTTTGTTTCTTTTCCTTATACATTCATTTTTTTCACGTTTTTGCACTCAAAACAATTTTCCTCCTTCGCGTACACACTTTTTTTATGATTCCGAACCCATCTGACTCACAAAATCGTTAAAAAGGCCATTTAAACCAATACCGCCCTTTTGTTTCTTTTCCTTATACATTCATTTTTTCCACGTTTTTCCAACTTTCCTCCTTCTCGTACACACTTTTTTTATGAATCCGAACCCACCTGACTCACAAAAACCGTCTAAAAGGCCATTTAAACCAATACCTCCCATTTGTTTCTTTTCCTTATACATTCATTTTTTCCACATTTTTGTACTCAAAACAACTTTCCTCCTTCGCGTACACACTGTTTTTATGATTCCGAACCCATCTTACTCACAAAACTGTCTAAAAAGCCATTTAAACCAATACCGCCCTTTTGTTTCTTTTCCTTATACATTTATTTTTTCCACGTTTCGGCGCTCAAAACAACTTTCCTCCTTCGCGTACACACTGGTTTTATGATTCCGAACCCATCTGTCTCACAAAATCGTCTAAAAGACCATTTAAACCAATACCTCCCTTTTGTTTCTTTTCTTTATACATTCATTTTTTCCACGTTTTTGCACTCAAGACAACTTTCCTTCTTCGCGTACACACTATTTTTATGATTCCGAACCCATCTGACTCACAAAATCGTCTAAAAGACCATTTAAACCAATACCTCCCTTTTGTTTCTTTTCCTTATACATTAATTTTTTCCACGTTTTTGCACTCAAAACAACTTTCCTCCTTCACGTACACACTGTTTTTATGATTCCGAACCCATCTGACTCACAAAATCGTCTAAAAGACCATTTAAACCAATACCTCCCTTTTGTTTCTTTTCCTTATACATTCATTTTTTTCCACGTTTTTGCACTCAAAACAACTTTCCTCCTCTGCGTACACACTGTTTTTATGATTCCGAACCCATCTTACTCACAAAACTGTCTAAAAAGCTATTTAAACCAATACCGCCCTTTTGTTTTTTTTCGTTATACATTAATTTTTTCCACGTTTCGGCACTCAAAACAACTTTAATCCTTCGCGTACACACTGTTTTTATGATTCCGAACCCATCTGACTCACAAAATCGTCTAAAAGACCATTTAAACCAATACCTCCCTTTTGTTTCTTTTCCTTATACATTCATTTTTTGCACATTTTTGTACTCAAAACAACTTTCCTCCTTCGCGTACACACTGTTTTTATGATTCCGAACCCATCTTACTCACAAAACTGTCTAAAAAGCTATTTAAACCAATACCGCCCTTTTGTTTTTTTTCGTTATACATTAATTTTTTCCACGTTTCGGCACTCAAAACAACTTTAATCCTTCGCGTACACACTGTTTTTATGATTCCGAACCCATCTGTCTCACAAAATCGTCTAAAAGACCATTTAAACTTTGTCCCTTTTGTTTCTTTTTCTTATACATTCGTTTTTTCCACGTTTTTGCACTCAAAACAACATTCCTCCTTCTTGTACACACTTTTCTGATGATTCCGAACCTACCTGACTCACAAAACCGTCTAAAAGGCCATTTAAACCAATACGGCCCTTTTGTTTCTTTTCCTTATACATTCATTTTTTCCATGTTTTTCCAACTTTCCTCCTTCTCGTACACACTTTTTTTATGATTCCGAACCCACCTGACTCACAAAACCGTCTAAAAGACCATTTAAACCAATACCGCCCTTTTGTTTCTTTTCATTATACATTTATTTTTTTCACGTTTCGGCACTCAAAACATCTTTCCACATTCGCGTACACACTGCTTTTATGATTTCGAACCCATCTGTCTCACAAAATCGTCTAAAAGACCATTTAAAAAGACCAATACCTCCCTTTTGTTTCTTTTCCTTATACATTCATTTTTTCCACGTTTTTGCACTCAAGACAACTTTCCTCCTTCGCGTACACACTGTTTTTATGATTCCGAACCCATCTGACTCACAATATCGTCTAAAAGACCATTTAAACCAATACCGCCCTTTTGTTTCTTTTCGTTATACATTTATTTTTTCCACGTTTCGGCACTCAAGACAACTTTCCTCATTCTCGTACACACTTTTTTTATGATTCCGAACCCACCTGACTCACAAAACCGTCTAAAAGACCATTTAAACCAATACCTCCCTTTTGTTTCTTTTACTTATACATTCATTTTTTCACGTTTTTGCACTCAAAACAATTTTCCTCCTTCGCGTACACACTTTTTTTATGATTCCGAACCCATCTGACTCACAAAATCGTTAAAAAGGCCATTTAAACCAATACCGCCCTTTTGTTTCTTTTCCTTATACATTCATTTTTTCCACGTTTTTGCACTCAAAACAACTTTCCTCCTCCGCGTACACTCTGTTTTTAAGATTCCCAACCCATCTGACTCACAAAACTGTCTAAAAAGCCATTTAAACCAATACCGCCCTTTTGTTTCTTTTCCTTATACATTCATTTTTTCACGTTTTTGCACTCAAAACAATTTTCCTCTTTCGCGTACACACTTTTTTTATGATTCCGAACCCATCTGACTCACAAAATCGTTAAAAAGGCCATTTAAACCAATACCGCCCTTTTATTTCTTTTCCTTATACATTCATTTTTTCCACGTTTTTCCAACTTTCCTCCTTCTCGTACACACTTTTTTTATGAATCCGAACCCACCTGACTCACAAAAACCGTCTAAAAGGCCATTTAAACCAATACCTCCCATTTGTTTCTTTTCCTTATACATTCATTTTTTCCACGTTTTTGCACTCAAAACAACTTTCCTCCTTCGCGTACACACTTTTTTTATGATTCCGAACCCATCTGTCTCACAAAATCGTCTAAAAGACCATTTAAACCAATACCTCCCTTTTGTTTCTTTTCCTTATACATTCATTTTTTCCACGTTTTTGCATTCAAAACAACTTTCCTCCTCCGCGTACACACTGTTTTTAAGATTCCCAACCCATCTGACTCACAAAACTGTCTAAAAAGCCGTTTAAACCAATACCGCCCTGTCATTTTTTCCACGTTTTTGCACTCAAAACAATTTTCTTCCTTCTCGTACACACTTTTTTTATGAATCTGAAACACCTGACTCACAAAAACCGTCTAAAAGGCCATTTAAACCAATACCGCCCATTTGTTTCTTTTCCATACATTCATTCATTTCCATACATTCATTTTTTCCACGTTTTTGCACTCAAAACAACTTTCCTCCTTCGCGTACACACCGTTTTTATGATTCCGAACCCATCTTACTCACAAAACTGTCTAAAAAGCCATTCAAACCAATACCGCCCTTTTCTTTCTTTTCCTTATACATTTATTTTATCCACGTTTCGGCACTCAAAACAACTTTCCTCTACGCGTACACACTGTTTTTAAGATTCCAAACCCATCTGAATCACAAAACTGTCTAAAATGCCATTTAAACCAATACCGCCCTTATGTTTTTTTTCGTTATACATTAATTTTTTCCACGTTTTTGCACTCAAAACAACTTTCCTCCTTCGCGTACACACTGTTTTTATGATTCCGAACCCATCTGACTCACAAAATCGTCTAAAAGACCATTTAAACCAATACCTCCCTTTAGTTTCTTTTCCTTATACATTCATTTTTTTCCACGTTTTTGCACTCAGAACAACTTTCCTCCTCCGCGTACACACTGTTTTTAACATTCCAAACCCATCTGACTCACAAAACTGTCTAAAAAGCTATTTAAACCAATACCGCCCTTTTGTTTTTTTTCGTTATACATTAATTTTTTCCACGTTTCGGCACTCAAAACAACTTTAATCCTTCGCGTACACACTGTTTTTATGATTCCGAACCCATCTTTCTCACAAAATCGTCTAAAAGACCATTTAAACCAATACGTCCCTTTTGTTTCTTTTTCTTATACATTCGTTTTTTCCACGTTTTTGCACTCAAAACAACTTTCCTCCTTCGTGTACACACTGTTTTTATGATTCCGAACCCATCTTACTCACAAAACTGTCTAAAAAGCCATTTAAACCAATACCGCCCTTTTGTTTCTTTTCCTTATACATTTATTTTTTCCACGTTTCGGCGCTCAAAACAACTTTCCTCCTTCGCGTACACACTGTTTTTATGATTCCGAACCCATCTTACTCACAAAACTGTCTAAAAAGCCATTTAAACCAATACCGCCCTTTTGTTTCTTTTCCTTATACATTCATTTTTTCCATGTTTTTCCAACTTTCCTCCTTCTCGTACACACTTTTTTTATGATTCCGAACCCACCTGACTCACAAAACCGTCTAAAAGACCATTTAAACCAATACCGCCCTTTTGTTTCTTTTCATTATATATTTATTTTTTTCACGTTTCGGCACTCAAAACATCTTTCCACATTCGCGTACACACTGCTTTTATGATTTCGAACCCATCTGTCTCACAAAATCGTCTAAAAGACCATTTAAACCAATACCTCCCTTTTGTTTCTTTTCCTTATACATTCATTTTTTCCACGTTTTTGCACTCAAGACAACTTTCCTCCTTCGCGTACACACTGTTTTTATGATTCCGAACCCATCTGACTCACAATATCGTCTAAAAGACCATTTAAACCAATACCGCCCTTTTGTTTCTTTTCGTTATACATTTATTTTTTCCACGTTTCGGCACTCAAGACAATTTTCCTCCTTCGCGTACACACTTTTCTAATGATTCCGAACCTACCTGACTCACAAAACCGTCTAAAAGGCCATTTAAACCAATGCCGCCCTTTTGTTTCTTTTCCTTATACATTCATTTTTTTCCACGTTTTTCCAACTTTCCTCATTCTCGTACACACTTTTTTTATGATTCCGAACCCACCTGACTCACAAAACCGTCTAAAAGACCATTTAAACCAATACCTCCCTTTTGTTTCTTTTACTTATACATTCATTTTTTCCACGTTTTTGCACTCAAAACAACTTTCCTCCTTCGCGTACACACTTTTTTTATGATTCCAAACCCATCTGTCTCACAAAATCGTCTAAAAGACCATTTAAACCAATACCTCCCTTTTGTTTCTTTTCCTTATACATTCATTTTTTCCACGTTTTTGCACTCAAAACAACTTTCCTCCTCCGCGTACACTCTGTTTTTAAGATTCCCAACCCATCTGACTCACAAAACTGTCTAAAAAGCCATTTAAACCAATACCGCCCTTTTGTTTCTTTTCCTTATACATTCATTTTTTTCACGTTTTTGCACTCAAAACAATTTTCCTCCTTCGCGTACACACTTTTTTTATGATTCCGAACCCATCTGACTCACAAAATCGTTAAAAAGGCCATTTAAACCAATACCGCCCTTTTGTTTCTTTTCCTTATACATTCGTTTTTTCCACGTTTTTGCACTCAAAACAACTTTCCTCCTCCGCGTACACTCTGTTTTTAAGATTCCCAACCCATGTTTTTTGTTTCTTTTGTTTCTTTTCCTTATACATTCATTTTTTCCACGTTTTTCCAACTTTCCTCCTTCTCGTACACTTTTTATGAATCCGAACCCACCTGACTCACAAAAACCGTCTAAAAGGCCATTTAAACCAATACCTCCCATTTGTTTCTTTTCCTTATACATTCATTTTTTCCACATTTTTGTACTCAAAACAACTTTCCTCCTTCGCGTACACACTGTTTTTATGATTCCGAACCCATCTTACTCACAAAACTGTCTAAAAAGCCATTTAAACCAATACCGCCCTTTTGTTTCTTTTCTTTATACATTCATTTTTTCCACGTTTTTGCACTCAAGACAACTTAATCCTTCGCGTACACACTGTTTTTATGATTCCGAACCCATCTGTCTCACAAAATCGTCTAAAAGACCATTTAAACCTTGTCCCTTTTGTTTCTTTTTCTTATACATTTGTTTTTTCCACGTTTTTGCACTCAAAACAACATTCCTCCTTCTTGTACACACTTTTCTGATGATTCCGAACCTACCTGACTCACAAAACCGTCTAAAAGGCCATTTAAACCAATACCGCCCTTTTGTTTCTTTTCCTTATACATTCATTTTTTCCATGTTTTTCCAACTTTCCTCCTTCTCGTACACACTTTTTTTATGATTCCGAACCCACCTGACTCACAAAACCGTCTAAAAGACCATTTAAACCAATACCGCCCTTTTGTTTCTTTTCATTATACATTTATTTTTTTCACGTTTCGGCACTCAAAACATCTTTCCACATTCGCGTACACACTGCTTTTATGATTTCGAACCCATCTGTCTCACAAAATCGTCTAAAAGACCATTTAAACCAATACCTCCCTTTTGTTTCTTTTCCTTATACATTCATTTTTTCCACGTTTTTGCACTCAAGACAACTTTCCTCCTTCGCGTACACACTGTTTTTATGATTCCGAACCCATCTGACTCACAATATCGTCTAAAAGACCATTTAAACCAATACCGCCCTTTTGTTTCTTTTCGTTATACATTTATTTTTTCCACGTTTCGGCACTCAAGACAACTTTCCTCCTTCGCGTACACACTTTTCTAATGATTCCGAACCTACCTGACTCACAAAACCGTCTAAAAGGCCATTTAAACCAATGCCGCCCTTTTGTTTCTTTTCCTTATACATTCATTTTTTCCACGTTTTTCCAACTTTCCTCCTTCTCGTACACACTTTTTTTATGAATCCGAACCCACCTGACTCACAAAAACCGTCTAAAAGGCCATTTAAACCAATACCTCCCATTTGTTTCTTTTCCTTATACATTCATTTTTTCCACGTTTTTGCACTCAAAACAACTTTCCTCCTTCGCGTACACACTTTTTTTATGATTCCGAACACATCTGTCTCACAAAATCGTCTAAAAGACCATTTAAACCAATACCTCCCTTTTGTTTCTTTTCCTTATACATTCATTTTTTCCACGTTTTTGCATTCAAAACAACTTTCCTCCTCCGCGTACACACTGTTTTTAAGATTCCCAACCCATCTGACTCACAAAACTGTCTAAAAAGCCGTTTAAACCAATACCGCCCTGTCATTTTTTCCACGTTTTTGCACTCAAAACAACTTTCCTCCTTCGCGTACACACTTTTTTTATGATTCCGAACCCATCTGTCTCACAAAATCGTCTAAAAGACCATTAAAACCAATACCGCCCTTATGTTTTTTTTCGTTATACATTAATTTTTTCCACGTTTTTGCACTCAAAACAACTTTCCTCCTTCGCGTACACACTGTTTTTATGATTCCGAACCCATCTGACTCACAAAATCGTCTAAAAGACCATTTAAACCAATACCTCCCTTTAGTTTCTTTTCCTTATACATTCATTTTTTTCCACGTTTTTGCACTCAGAACAACTTTCCTCCTCCGCGTACACACTGTTTTTAACATTCCAAACCCATCTGACTCACAAAACTGTCTAAAAAGCTATTTAAACCAATACCGCCCTTTTGTTTTTTTTCGTTATACATTAATTTTTTCCACGTTTCGGCACTCAAAACAACTTTAATCCTTCGCGTACACACTGTTTTTATGATTCCGAACCCATCTTTCTCACAAAATCGTCTAAAAGACCATTTAAACCAATACGTCCCTTTTGTTTCTTTTTCTTATACATTCGTTTTTTCCACGTTTTTGCACTCAAAACAACTTTCCTCCTTCGCGTACACACTGTTTTTATGATTCCGAACCCATCTTACTCACAAAACTGTCTAAAAAGCCATTTAAACCAATACCGCCCTTTTGTTTCTTTTCCTTATACATTTATTTTTTCCACGTTTCGGCGCTCAAAACAACTTTCCTCCTTCGCGTACACACTGTTTTTATGATTCCGAACCCATCTTACTCACAAAACTGTCTAAAAGACCATTTAAACCAATACCTCCCTTTTGTTTCTTTTCCTTATACATTCATTTTTTCCACGTTTTTGCACTCAAAACAACTTTCCTCCTCCGCGTACACTCTGTTTTTAAGATTCCCAACCCATCTGACTCACAAAACTGTCTAAAAAGCCATTTAAACCAATACCGCCCTTTTGTTTCTTTTCCTTATACATTCATTTTTTTCACGTTTTTGCACTCAAAACAATTTTCCTCCTTCGCGTACACTTTTTATTAATCCGAACCCACCTGACTCACAAAAACCGTCTAAAAGGCCATTTAAACCAATACCTCCCATTTGTTTCTTTTCCTTATACATTCATTTTTTCCACGTTTTTGCACTCAAAACAACTTTCCTCCTTCGCGTACACACTTTTTTTATGATTCCGAACCCATCTGTCTCACAAAATCGTCTAAAAGACCATTTAAACCAATACCTCCCTTTTGTTTCTTTTCCTTATACATTCATTTTTTCCACGTTTTTGCATTCAAAACAACTTTCCTCCTCCGCGTACACACTGTTTTTAAGATTCCCAACCCATCTGACTCACAAAACTGTCTAAAAAGCCGTTTAAACCAATACCGCCCTGTCATTTTTTCCACGTTTTTGCACTCAAAACAATTTTCTTCCTTCTCGTACACACTTTTTTTATGAATCTGAAACACCTGACTCACAAAAACCGTCTAAAAGGCCATTTAAACCAATACCGCCCATTTGTTTCTTTTCCTTATACATTCATTTTTTCCACGTTTTTGCACTCAAAACAACTTTCCTCCTTCGCGTACACACCGTTTTTATGATTCCGAACCCATCTTACTCACAAAACTGTCTAAAAAGCCATTCAAACCAATACCGCCCTTTTCTTTCTTTTCCTTATACATTTATTTTATCCACGTTTCGGCACTCAAAACAACTTTCCTCTACGCGTACACACTGTTTTTAAGATTCCAAACCCATCTGAATCACAAAACTGTCTAAAATGCCATTTAAACCAATACCGCCCTTATGTTTTTTTTCGTTATACATTAATTTTTTCCACGTTTTTGCACTCAAAACAACTTTCCTCCTTCGCGTACACACTGTTTTTATGATTCCGAACCCATCTGACTCACAAAATCGTCTAAAAGACCATTTAAACCAATACCTCCCTTTAGTTTCTTTTCCTTATACATTCATTTTTTTCCACGTTTTTGCACTCAGAACAACTTTCCTCCTCCGCGTACACACTGTTTTTAACATTCCAAACCCATCTGACTCACAAAACTGTCTAAAAAGCTATTTAAACCAATACCGCCCTTTTGTTTTTTTTCGTTATACATTAATTTTTTCCACGTTTCGGCACTCAAAACAACTTTAATCCTTCGCGTACACACTGTTTTTATGATTCCGAACCCATCTTTCTCACAAAATCGTCTAAAAGACCATTTAAACCAATACGTCCCTTTTGTTTCTTTTTCTTATACATTCGTTTTTTCCACGTTTTTGCACTCAAAACAACTTTCCTCCTTCGTGTACACACTGTTTTTATGATTCCGAACCCATCTTACTCACAAAACTGTCTAAAAAGCCATTTAAACCAATACCGCCCTTTTGTTTCTTTTCCTTATACATTTATTTTTTCCACGTTTCGGCGCTCAAAACAACTTTCCTCCTTCGCGTACACACTGTTTTTATGATTCCGAACCCATCTTACTCACAAAACTGTCTAAAAAGCCATTTAAACCAATACCGCCCTTTTGTTTCTTTTCCTTATACATTCATTTTTTCCATGTTTTTCCAACTTTCCTCCTTCTCGTACACACTTTTTTTATGATTCCGAACCCACCTGACTCACAAAACCGTCTAAAAGACCATTTAAACCAATACCGCCCTTTTGTTTCTTTTCATTATATATTTATTTTTTTCACGTTTCGGCACTCAAAACATCTTTCCACATTCGCGTACACACTGCTTTTATGATTTCGAACCCATCTGTCTCACAAAATCGTCTAAAAGACCATTTAAACCAATACCTCCCTTTTGTTTCTTTTCCTTATACATTCATTTTTTCCACGTTTTTGCACTCAAATAAACTTTCCTCCTTCGCGTACACACTGTTTTTATGATTCCGAACCCATCTGACTCACAATATCGTCTAAAAGACCATTTAAACCAATACCGCCCTTTTGTTTCTTTTCGTTATACATTTATTTTTTCCACGTTTCGGCACTCAAGACAATTTTCCTCCTTCGCGTACACACTTTTCTAATGATTCCGAACCTACCTGACTCACAAAACCGTCTAAAAGGCCATTTAAACCAATGCCGCCCTTTTGTTTCTTTTCCTTATACATTCATTTTTTTCCACGTTTTTCCAACTTTCCTCATTCTCGTACACACTTTTTTTATGATTCCGAACCCACCTGACTCACAAAACCGTCTAAAAGACCATTTAAACCAATACCTCCCTTTTGTTTCTTTTACTTATACATTCATTTTTTCCACGTTTTTGCACTCAAAACAACTTTCCTCCTTCGCGCACACACTTTTTTTATGATTCCAAACCCATCTGTCTCACAAAATCGTCTAAAAGACCATTTAAACCAATACCTCCCTTTTGTTTCTTTTCCTTATACATTCATTTTTTCCACGTTTTTGCACTCAAAACAACTTTCCTCCTCCGCGTACACTCTGTTTTTAAGATTCCCAACCCATCTGACTCACAAAACTGTCTAAAAAGCCATTTAAACCAATACCGCCCTTTTGTTTCTTTTCCTTATACATTCATTTTTTTCACGTTTTTGCACTCAAAACAATTTTCCTCCTTCGCGTACACACTTTTTTTATGATTCCGAACCCATCTGACTCACAAAATCGTTAAAAAGGCCATTTAAACCAATACCGCCCTTTTGTTTCTTTTCCTTATACATTCGTTTTTTCCACGTTTTTGCACTCAAAACAACTTTCCTCCTCCGCGTACACTCTGTTTTTAAGATTCCCAACCCATGTTTTTTGTTTCTTTTGTTTCCCACTTTTGTTTCTTTTCCTTATACATTCATTTTTTCCACGTTTTTCCAACTTTCCTCCTTCTCGTACACTTTTTATGAATCCGAACCCACCTGACTCACAAAAACCGTCTAAAAGGCCATTTAAACCAATACCTCCCATTTGTTTCTTTTCCTTATACATTCATTTTTTCCACATTTTTGTACTCAAAACAACTTTCCTCCTTCGCGTACACACTGTTTTTATGATTCCGAACCCATCTTACTCACAAAACTGTCTAAAAAGCCATTTAAACCAATACCGCCCTTTTGCTTCTTTTCTTTATACATTCATTTTTTCCACGTTTTTGCACTCAAGACAACTTAATCCTTCGCGTACACACTGTTTTTATGATTCCGAACCCATCTGTCTCACAAAATCGTCTAAAAGACCATTTAAACCTTGTCCCTTTTGTTTCTTTTTCTTATACATTCGTTTTTTCCACGTTTTTGCACTCAAAACAACATTCCTCCTTCTTGTACACACTTTTCTGATGATTCCGAACCTACCTGACTCACAAAACCGTCTAAAAGGCCATTTAAACCAATACCGCCCTTTTGTTTCTTTTCCTTATACATTCATTTTTTCCATGTTTTTCCAACTTTCCTCCTTCTCGTACACACTTTTTTTATGATTCCGAACCCACCTGACTCACAAAACCGTCTAAAAGACCATTTAAACCAATACCGCCCTTTTGTTTCTTTTCATTATACATTTATTTTTTTCACGTTTCGGCACTCAAAACATCTTTCCACATTCGCGTACACACTGCTTTTATGATTTCGAACCCATCTGTCTCACAAAATCGTCTAAAAGACCATTTAAACCAATACCTCCCTTTTGTTTCTTTTCCTTATACATTCATTTTTTCCACGTTTTTGCACTCAAGACAACTTTCCTCCTTCGCGTACACACTGTTTTTATGATTCCGAACCCATCTGACTCACAATATCGTCTAAAAGACTATTTAAACCAATACCGCCCTTTTGTTTCTTTTCGTTATACATTTATTTTTTCCACGTTTCGGCACTCAAGACAACTTTCCTCCTTCGCGTACACACTTTTCTAATGATTCCGAACCTACCTGACTCACAAAACCGTCTAAAAGGCCATTTAAACCAATGCCGCCCTTTTGTTTCTTTTCCTTATACATTCATTTTTTCCACGTTTTTCCAACTTTCCTCCTTCTCGTACACACTTTTTTTATGAATCCGAACCCACCTGACTCACAAAAACCGTCTAAAAGGCCATTTAAACCAATACCTCCCATTTGTTTCTTTTCCTTATACATTCATTTTTTCCACGTTTTTGCACTCAAAACAACTTTCCTCCTTCGCGTACACACTTTTTTTATGATTCCGAACCCATCTGTCTCACAAAATCGTCTAAAAGACCATTTAAACCAATACCTCCCTTTTGTTTCTTTTCCTTATACATTCATTTTTTCCACGTTTTTGCATTCAAAACAACTTTCCTCCTCCGCGTACACACTGTTTTTAAGATTCCCAACCCATCTGACTCACAAAACTGTCTAAAAAGCCGTTTAAACCAATACCGCCCTGTCATTTTTTCCACGTTTTTGCACTCAAAACAACTTTCCTCCTTCGCGTACACACTTTTTTTATGATTCCGAACCCATCTGTCTCACAAAATCGTCTAAAAGACCATTTAAACCAATACCGCCCTTATGTTTTTTTTCGTTATACATTAATTTTTTCCACGTTTTTGCACTCAAAACAACTTTCCTCCTTCGCGTACACACTGTTTTTATGATTCCGAACCCATCTGACTCACAAAATCGTCTAAAAGACCATTTAAACCAATACCTCCCTTTAGTTTCTTTTCCTTATACATTCATTTTTTTCCACGTTTTTGCACTCAGAACAACTTTCCTCCTCCGCGTACACACTGTTTTTAACATTCCAAACCCATCTGACTCACAAAACTGTCTAAAAAGCTATTTAAACCAATACCGCCCTTTTGTTTTTTTTCGTTATACATTAATTTTTTCCACGTTTCGGCACTCAAAACAACTTTAATCCTTCGCGTACACACTGTTTTTATGATTCCGAACCCATCTTTCTCACAAAATCGTCTAAAAGACCATTTAAACCAATACGTCCCTTTTGTTTCTTTTTCTTATACATTCGTTTTTTCCACGTTTTTGCACTCAAAACAACTTTCCTCCTTCGCGTACACACTGTTTTTATGATTCCGAACCCATCTTACTCACAAAACTGTCTAAAAAGCCATTTAAACCAATACCGCCCTTTTGTTTCTTTTCCTTATACATTTATTTTTTCCACGTTTCGGCGCTCAAAACAACTTTCCTCCTTCGCGTACACACTGTTTTTATGATTCCGAACCCATCTTACTCACAAAACTGTCTAAAAGACCATTTAAACCAATACCTCCCTTTTGTTTCTTTTCCTTATACATTCATTTTTTCCACGTTTTTGCACTCAAAACAACTTTCCTCCTCCGCGTACACTCTGTTTTTAAGATTCCCAACCCATCTGACTCACAAAACTGTCTAAAAAGCCATTTAAACCAATACCGCCCTTTTGTTTCTTTTCCTTATACATTTATTTTTTCCACGTTTCGGCGCTCAAAACAACTTTCCTCCTTCGCGTACACACTGTTTTTATGATTCCGAACCCATCTTACTCACAAAACTGTCTAAAAGACCATTTAAACCAATACCTCCCTTTTGTTTCTTTTCCTTATACATTCATTTTTTCCACGTTTTTGCACTCAAAACAACTTTCCTCCTCCGCGTACACTCTGTTTTTAAGATTCCCAACCCATCTGACTCACAAAACTGTCTAAAAAGCCATTTAAACCAATACCGCCCTTTTGTTTCTTTTCCTTATACATTTATTTTTTCCACGTTTCGGCGCTCAAAACAACTTTCCTCCTTCGCGTACACACTGTTTTTATGATTCCGAACCCATCTTACTCACAAAACTGTCTAAAAGACCATTTAAACCAATACCTCCCTTTTGTTTCTTTTCCTTATACATTCATTTTTTCCACGTTTTTGCACTCAAAACAACTTTCCTCCTCCGCGTACACTCTGTTTTTAAGATTCCCAACCCATCTGACTCACAAAACTGTCTAAAAAGCCATTTAAACCAATACCGCCCTTTTGTTTCTTTTCCTTATACATTCATTTTTTTCACGTTTTTGCACTCAAAACAATTTTCCTCCTTCGCGTACACTTTTTATTAATCCGAACCCACCTGACTCACAAAACCGTCTAAAAGGCCATTTAAACCAATACCGCCCTTTTGTTTCTTTTCCTTATACATTCATTTTTTCCATGTTTTTCCAACTTTCCTCCTTCTCGTACACACTTTTTTTATGACTCCGAACCCACCTGACTCACAAAACCGTCTAAAAGACCATTTAAACCAATACCGCCCTTTTGTTTCTTTTCATTATACATTTATTTTTTTCACGTTTCGGCACTCAAAACATCTTTCCACATTCGCGTACACACTGCTTTTATGATTTCGAACCCATCTGTCTCACAAAATCGTCTAAAAGACCATTTAAAAAGACCAATACCTCCCTTTTGTTTCTTTTCCTTATACATTCATTTTTTCCACGTTTTTGCACTCAAGACAACTTTCCTCCTTCGCGTACACACTGTTTTTATGATTCCGAACCCATCTGACTCACAATATCGTCTAAAAGACCATTTAAACCAATACCGCCCTTTTGTTTCTTTTCGTTATACATTTATTTTTTCCACGTTTCGGCACTCAAGACAACTTTCCTCCTTCGCGTACACACTTTTCTAATGATTCCGAACCTACCTGACTCACAAAACCGTGTAAAAGGCCATTTAAACCAATGCCGCCCTTTTGTTTCTTTTCCTTATACATTCATTTTTTTCCACGTTTTTCCAACTTTCCTCATTCTCGTACACACTTTTTTTATGATTCCGAACCCACCTGACTCACAAAACCGTCTAAAAGACAATTTAAACCAATACCTCCCTTTTGTTTCTTTTACTTATACATTCATTTTTTCACGTTTTTGCACTCAAAACATTTTTCCTCCTTCGCGTACACACTTTTTTTATGATTCCGAACCCATCTGACTCACAAAATCGTTAAAAAGGCCATTTAAACCAATACCGCCCTTTTGTTTCTTTTCCTTATACATTCATTTTTTCCACGTTTTTGCACTCAAAACAACTTTCCTCCTCCGCGTACACTCTGTTTTTAAGATTCCCAACCCATCTGACTCACAAAACTGTCTAAAAAGCCATTTAAACCAATACCGCCCTTTTGTTTCTTTTCCTTATACATTCATTTTTTCACGTTTTTGCACTCAAAACAATTTTCCTCTTTCGCGTATACACTTTTTTTATGATTCCGAACCCATCTGACTCACAAAATCGTTAAAAAGGCCATTTAAACCAATACCGCCCTTTTGTTTCTTTTCCTTATACATTCATTTTTTCCACGTTTTTCCAACTTTCCTCCTTCTCGTACACACTTTTTTTATGAATCCGAACCCACCTGACTCACAAAAACCGTCTAAAAGGCCATTTAAACCAATACCTCCCATTTGTTTCTTTTCCTTATACATTCATTTTTTCCACGTTTTTGCACTCAAAACAACTTTCCTCCTTCGCGTACACACTTTTTTTATGATTCCGAACCCATCTGTCTCACAAAATCGTCTAAAAGACCATTTAAACCAATACCTCCCTTTTGTTTCTTTTCCTTATACATTCATTTTTTCCACGTTTTTGCATTCAAAACAACTTTCCTCCTCCGCGTACACACTGTTTTTAAGATTCCCAACCCATCTGACTCACAAAACTGTCTAAAAAGCCGTTTAAACCAATACCGCCCTGTCATTTTTTCCACGTTTTTGCACTCAAAACAATTTTCTTCCTTCTCGTACACACTTTTTTTATGAATCTGAAACACCTGACTCACAAAAACCGTCTAAAAGGCCATTTAAACCAATACCGCCCATTTGTTTCTTTTCCTTATACATTCATTTTTTCCACGTTTTTGCACTCAAAACAACTTTCCTCCTTCGCGTACACACCGTTTTTATGATTCCGAACCCATCTTACTCACAAAACTGTCTAAAAAGCCATTCAAACCAATACCGCCCTTTTCTTTCTTTTCCTTATACATTTATTTTATCCACGTTTCGGCACTCAAAACAACTTTCCTCCTTCGCGTACACACTGTTTTTAAGATTCCAAACCCATCTGAATCACAAAACTGTCTAAAATGCCATTTAAACCAATACCGCCCTTATGTTTTTTTTCGTTATACATTAATTTTTTCCACGTTTTTGCACTCAAAACAACTTTCCTCCTTCGCGTACACACTGTTTTTATGATTCCGAACCCATCTGACTCACAAAATCGTCTAAAAGACCATTTAAACCAATACCTCCCTTTAGTTTCTTTTCCTTATACATTCATTTTTTTCCACGTTTTTGCACTCAGAACAACTTTCCTCCTCCGCGTACACACTGTTTTTAACATTCCAAACCCATCTGACTCACAAAACTGTCTAAAAAGCTATTTAAACCAATACCGCCCTTTTGTTTTTTTTCGTTATACATTAATTTTTTCCACGTTTCGGCACTCAAAACAACTTTAATCCTTCGCGTACACACTGTTTTTATGATTCCGAACCCATCTTTCTCACAAAATCGTCTAAAAGACCATTTAAACCAATACGTCCCTTTTGTTTCTTTTTCTTATACATTCGTTTTTTCCACGTTTTTGCACTCAAAACAACTTTCCTCCTTCGCGTACACACTGTTTTTATGATTCCGAACCCATCTTACTCACAAAACTGTCTAAAAAGCCATTTAAACCAATACCGCCCTTTTGTTTCTTTTCCTTATACATTTATTTTTTCCACGTTTCGGCGCTCAAAACAACTTTCCTCCTTCGCGTACACACTGTTTTTATGATTCCGAACCCATCTTACTCACAAAACTGTCTAAAAAGCCATTTAAACCAATACCGCCCTTTTGTTTCTTTTCCTTATACATTCATTTTTTCCATGTTTTTCCAACTTTCCTCCTTCTCGTACACACTTTTTTTATGATTCCGAACCCACCTGACTCACAAAACCGTCTAAAAGACCATTTAAACCAATACCGCCCTTTTGTTTCTTTTCATTATACATTTATTTTTTTCACGTTTCGGCACTCAAAACATCTTTCCACATTCGCGTACACACTGCTTTTATGATTTCGAACCCATCTGTCTCACAAAATCGTCTAAAAGACCATTTAAACCAATACCGCCCTTTTGTTTCTTTTCGTTATACATTTATTTTTTCCACGTTTCGGCACTCAAGACAATTTTCCTCCTTCGCGTACACACTTTTCTAATGATTCCGAACCTACCTGACTCACAAAACCGTCTAAAAGACCATTTAAACCAATACCGCCCTTTTGTTTCTTTTCGTTATACATTTATTTTTTCCACGTTTCGGCACTCAAGACAATTTTCCTCCTTCGCGTACACACTTTTTTTATGATTCCGAACCCACCTGACTCACAAAACCGTTTAAAAGACCATTTAAACCAATACCTCCCTTTTGTTTCTTTTACTTATACATTCATTTTTTCCACGTTTTTGCACTCAAAACAACTTTCCTCCTTCGCGTACACACTTTTTTTATGATTCCGAACCCATCTGTCTCACAAAATCGTCTAAAAGACCATTTAAACCAATACCTCCCTTTTGTTTCTTTTCCTTATACATTCATTTTTTCCACGTTTTTGCACTCAAAACAACTTTCCTCCTCCGCGTACACTCTGTTTTTAAGATTCCCAACCCATCTGCCTCACAAAACTGTCTAAAAAGCCATTTAAACCAATACCGCCCTTTTGTTTCTTTTCCTTATACATTCATTTTTTTTCACGTTTTTGCACTCAAAACAATTTTCCTCCTTCGCGTACACACTTTTTTTATGATTCCGAACCCATCTGACTCACAAAATCGTTAAAAAGCCATTTAAACCAATACCGCCCTTTTGTTTCTTTTCCTTATACATTCATTTTTTCCACGTTTTTCCAACTTTCCTCCTTCTCGTACACTTTTTATGAATCCGAACCCACCTGACTCACAAAAACCGTCTAAAAGGCCATTTAAACCAATACCTCCCATTTGTTTCTTTTCCTTATACATTCATTTTTTCCACATTTTTGTACTCAAAACAACTTTCCTCCTTCGCGTACACACTGTTTTTATGATTCCGAACCCATCTTACTCACAAAACTGTCTAAAAAGCCATTTAAACCAATACCGCCCTTTTGTTTCTTTTCTTTATACATTCATTTTTTCCACGTTTTTGCACTCAAGACAACTTAATCCTTCGCGTACACACTGTTTTTATGATTCCGAACCCATCTGTCTCACAAAATCGTCTAAAAGACCATTTAAACCTTGTCCCTTTTGTTTCTTTTTCTTATACATTCGTTTTTTCCACGTTTTTGCACTCAAAACAACATTCCTCCTTCTTGTACACACTTTTCTGATGATTCCGAACCTACCTGACTCACAAAACCGTCTAAAAGGCCATTTAAACCAATACCGCCCTTTTGTTTCTTTTCCTTATACATTCATTTTTTCCATGTTTTTCCAACTTTCCTCCTTCTCGTACACACTTTTTTTATGATTCCGAACCCACCTGACTCACAAAACCGTCTAAAAGACCATTTAAACCAATACCGCCCTTTTGTTTCTTTTCATTATACATTTATTTTTTTCACGTTTCGGCACTCAAAACATCTTTCCACATTCGCGTACACACTGCTTTTATGATTTCGAACCCATCTGTCTCACAAAATCGTCTAAAAGACCATTTAAACCAATACCTCCCTTTTCTTTCTTTTCCTTATACATTCATTTTTTCCACGTTTTTGCACTCAAGACAACTTTCCTCCTTCGCGTACACACTGTTTTTATGATTCCGAACCCATCTGACTCACAATATCGTCTAAAAGACCATTTAAACCAATACCGCCCTTTTGTTTCTTTTCGTTATACATTTATTTTTTCCACGTTTCGGCACTCAAGACAACTTTCCTCCTTCGCGTACACACTTTTCTAATGATTCCGAACCTACCTGACTCACAAAACCGTCTAAAAGGCCATTTAAACCAATGCCGGCCTTTTGTTTCTTTTCCTTATACATTCATTTTTTCCACGTTTTTCCAACTTTCCTCCTTCTCGTACACACTTTTTTTATGAATCCGAACCCACCTGACTCACAAAAACCGTCTAAAAGGCCATTTAAACCAATACCGCCCTTTTGTTTATTTTCCTTATACATTCATTTTTTCCACGTTTTTCCAACTTTCCTCCTTCTCGTACACACTTTTTTTATGAATCCGAACCCACCTGACTCACAAAAACCGTCTAAAAGGCCATTTAAACCAATACCTCCCATTTGTTTCTTTTCCTTATACATTCATTTTTTCCACGTTTTTGCACTCAAAACAACTTTCCTCCTTCGCGTACACACTTTTTTTATGATTCCGAACCCATCTGTCTCACAAAATCGTCTAAAAGACCATTTAAACCAATACCTCCCTTTTGTTTCTTTTCCTTATACATTCATTTTTTCCACGTTTTTGCACTCAAAACAACTTTCCTCCTCCGCGTACACACTGTTTTTAAGATTCCCAACCCATCTGACTCACAAAACTGTCTAAAAAGCAGTTTAAACCAATACCGCCCTGTCATTTTTTCCACGTTTTTGCACTCAAAACAATTTTCTTCCTTCTCGTACACACTTTTTTTATGAATCCGAAACACCTGACTCACAAAAACCGTCTAAAAGGCCATTTAAACCAATACCGCCCATTTGTTTCTTTTCCTTATACATTCATTTTTTCCACGTTTTTGCACTCAAAACAACTTTCCTCCTTCGCGTACACACCGTTTTTATGATTCCGAACCCATCTTACTCACAAAACTGTCTAAAAAGCCATTCAAACCAATACCGCCCTTTTCTTTCTTTTCCTTATACATTCATTTTTTTCCACGTTTTTGCACTCAAAACAACTTTCCTCCTCCGCGTACACACTGTTTTTAACATTCCAAACCCATCTGACTCACAAAACTGTCTAAAAAGCTATTTAAACCGATACCGCCCTTTTGTTTTTTTTCGTTATACATTAATTTTTTCCACGTTTCGGCACTCAAAACAACTTTAATCCTTCGCGTACACACTGTTTTTATGATTCCGAACCCATCTTTCTCACAAAATCGTCTAAAAGACCATTTAAACCAATACGTCAATTTTGTTTCTTTTTCTTATACATTCGTTTTTCCACGTTTTTGCACTCAAAACAACATTCCTCCTTCTTGTACACACTTTTCTGATGATTCCGAACCTACCTGACTCACAAAACCGTCTAAAAGGCCATTTAAACCAATACCGCCCTTTTGTTTCTTTTCCTTATACATTCATTTTTTCCATGTTTTTCCAACTTTCCTCCTTCTCGTACACACTTTTTTCATGATTCCGAACCCACCTGACTCACAAAACCGTCTAAAAGACCATTTAAACCAATACCGCCCTTTTGTTTCTTTTCATTATACATTTATTTTTTTCACGTTTCGGCACTCAAAACATCTTTCCACATTCGCGTACACACTGCTTTTATGATTTCGAACCCATCTGTCTCACAAAATCGTCTAAAAGACCATTTAAACCAATACCTCCCTTTTGTTTCTTTTCCTTATACATTCATTTTTTCCACGTTTTTGCACTCAAGACAACTTTCCTCCTTCGCGTACACACTGTTTTTATGATTCCGAACCCATCTGACTCACAATATCGTCTAAAAGACCATTTAAACCAATACCGCCCTTTTGTTTCTTTTCGTTATACATTTATTTTTTCCACGTTTCGGCACTCAAAACAATTTTCCTCCTTCGCGTACACACTTTTCTAATGATTCCGAACCTACCTGACTCACAAAACCGTCTAAAAGGCCATTTAAACCAATGCCGCCCTTTTGTTTCTTTTCCTTATACATTCATTTTTTTCCACGTTTTTCCAACTTTCCTCATTCTCGTACACACTTTTTTTATGATTCCGAACCCACCTGACTCACAAAACCGTCTAAAAGACCATTTAAACCAATACCTCCCTTTTGTTTCTTTTACTTATACATTCATTTTTTCCACGTTTTTGCACTCAAAACAACTTTCCTCCTTTGCGTACACACTTTTTTTTATGATTCCGAACCCATCTGTCTCACAAAATCGTCTAAAAGACCATTTAAACCAATACCTCCCTTTTGTTTCTTTTCCTTATACATTCATTTTTTCCACGTTTTTGCACTCAAAAAAACTTTCCTCCTCCGCGTACACTCTGTTTTTAAGATTCCCAACCCATCTGACTCACAAAATCGTTAAAAAGGCCATTTAAACCAATACCGCCCTTTTGTTTCTTTTCCTTGTACATTCATTTTTTCCACGTTTTTCCAACTTTCCTCCTTCTCGTACACTTTTTATGAATCCGAACCCACCTGACTCACAAAAACCGTCTAAAAGGCCATTTAAACCAATACCTCCAATTTGTTTCTTTTCCTTATACATTCATTTTTTCCACATTTTTGTACTCAAAACAACTTTCCTCCTTCGCGTACACACTGTTTTTATGATTCCGAACCCATCTTACTCACAAAACTGTCTAAAAAGCCATTTAAAACAATACCGCCCTTTTGTTTCTTTTCCTTATACATTTATTTTTTCCACGTTTCGGCGCTCAAAACAACTTTCCTCCTTCGCGTACACACTGGTTTTATGATTCCGAACCCATCTGTCTCACAAAATCGTCTAAAAGACCATTTAAACCAATACCTCCCTTTTGTTTCTTTTCTTTATACATTCATTTTTTCCACGTTTTTGCACTCAAGACAACTTTCCTCCTTCGCGTACACACTATTTTTATGATTCCGAACCCATCTGACTCACAAAATCGTCTAAAAGACCATTTAAACCAATACCTCCCTTTTGTTTCTTTTCCTTATACATTAATTTTTTCCACGTTTTTGCACTCAAAACAACTTTCCTCCTTCGCGTACACACTGTATTTATGATTCCGAACCCATCTGACTCACAAAATCGTCTAAAAGACCATTTAAACCAATACCTCCCTTTTGTTTCTTTTCCTTATACATTCATTTTTTTCCACGTTTTTGCACTCAAAACAACTTTCCTCCTCTGCGTACACACTGTTTTTAACATTCCAAACCCATCTGACTCACAAAACTGTCTAAAAAGCTATTTAAACCAATACCGCCCTTTTGTTTTTTTTCGTTATACATTAATTTTTTCCACGTTTCGGCACTCAAAACAACTTTAATCCTTCGCGTACACACTGTTTTTATGATTCCGAAACCATCTGTCTCACAAAATCGTCTAAAAGACCATTTTAAACCTTGTCCCTTTTGTTTCTTTTTCTTATACATTCGTTTTTTCCACGTTTTTGCACTCAAAACAACTTTCCTCCTTCGCGTACACACTTTTTTTATGATTCCGAACCCATCTGTCTCACAAAATCGTCTAAAAGACCATTTAAACCAATACCTCCCTTTTGTTTCTTTTCCTTATACATTCATTTTTTCCACGTTTTTGCACTCAAAACAACTTTCCTCCTCCGCGTACACTCTGTTTTTAAGATTCCCAACCCATCAGACTCACAAAACTGTCTAAAAAGCCATTTAAACCAATACCGCCCTTTTGTTTCTTTTCCTTATACATTCATTTTTTTCACGTTTTTGCACTCAAAACAATTTTCCTCCTTCGCGTACACACTTTTTTTATGATTCCGAACCCATCTGACTCACAAAATCGTTAAAAAGGCCATTTAAACCAATACCGCCCTTTTGTTTCTTTTCCTTATACATTCATTTTTTCCACGTTTTTCCAACTTTCCTCCTTCTCGTACACTTTTTATGAATCCGAACCCACCTGACTCACAAAAACCGTCTAAAAGGCCATTTAAACCAATACCGCCCTTTTGTTTCTTTTCCTTATACATTCATTTTTTCCATGTTTTTCCAACTTTCCTCCTTCTCGTACACACTTTTTTTATGATTCCGAACCCACCTGACTCACAAAACCGTCTAAAAGACCATTTAAACCAATACCGCCCTTTTGTTTCTTTTCATTATACATTTATTTTTTTCACGTTTCGGCACTCAAAACATCTTTCCACATTCGCGTACACACTGCTTTTATGATTTCGAACCCATCTGTCTCACAAAATCGTCTAAAAGACCATTTAAACCAATACCTCCCTTTTGTTTCTTTTCCTTATACATTCATTTTTTCCACGTTTTTGCACTCAAGACAACTTTCCTCCTTCGCGTACACACTGTTTTTATGATTCCGAACCCATCTGACTCACAATATCGTCTAAAAGACCATTTAAACCAATACCGCCCTTTTGTTTCTTTTCGTTATACATTTATTTTTTCCACGTTTCGGCACTCAAGACAACTTTCCTCCTTCGCGTACACACTTTTCTAATGATTCCGAACCTACCTGACTCACAAAACCGTCTAAAAGGCCATTTAAACCAATGCCGCCCTTTTGTTTCTTTTCCTTATACATTCATTTTTTTCCACGTTTTTCCAACTTTCCTCATTCTCGTACACACTTTTTTTATGATTCCGAACCCACCTGACTCACAAAACCGTCTAAAAGACCATTTAAACCAATACCTCCCTTTTGTTTCTTTTACTTATACATTCATTTTTTCACGTTTTTGCACTCAAAACAATTTTCCTCCTTCGCGTACACACTTTTTTTATGATTCCGAACCCATCTGACTCACAAAATCGTTAAAAAGGCCATTTAAACCAATACCGCCCTTTTGTTTCTTTTCCTTATACATTCATTTTTTCCACGTTTTTGCACTCAAAACAACTTTCCTCCTCCGCGTACACTCTGTTTTTAAGATTCCCAACCCATCTGACTCACAAAACTGTCTAAAAAGCCATTTAAACCAATACCGCCCTTTTGTTTCTTTTCCTTATACATTCATTTTTTCCACGTTTTTCCAACTTTCCTCCTTCTCGTACACACTTTTTTTATGAATCCGAACCCACCTGACTCACAAAAACCGTCTAAAAGGCCATTTAAACCAATACCTCCCATTTGTTTCTTTTCCTTATACATTCATTTTTTCCACGTTTTTGCACTCAAAACAACTTTCCTCCTTCGCGTACACACTTTTTTTATGATTCCGAACCCATCTGTCTCACAAAATCGTCTAAAAGACCATTTAAACCAATACCTCCCTTTTGTTTCTTTTCCTTATACATTCATTTTTTCCACGTTTTTGCACTCAAAACAACTTTCCTCCTCCGCGTACACACTGTTTTTAAGATTCCCAACCCATCTGAATCACAAAACTGTCTAAAAAGCAGTTTAAACCAATACCGCCCTGTCATTTTTTCCACGTTTTTGCACTCAAAACAATTTTCTTCCTTCTCGTACACACTTTTTTTATGAATCCGAAACACCTGACTCACAAAAACCGTCTAAAAGGCCATTTAAACCAATACCGCCCATTTGTTTCTTTTCCTTATACATTCATTTTTTCCACGTTTTTGCACTCAAAACAACTTTCCTCCTTCGCGTACACACCGTTTTTATGATTCCGAACCCATCTTACTCACAAAACTGTCTAAAAAGCCATTCAAACCAATACCGCCCTTTTCTTTCTTTTCCTTATACATTTATTTTTTCCACGTTTCGGCACTCAAAACAACTTTCCTCCTTCGCGTACACACTGTTTTTAAGATTCCAAACCCATCTGAATCACAAAACTGTCTAAAATGCCATTTAAACCAATACCGCCCTTATGTTTTTTTTCGTTATACATTAATTTTTTCCACGTTTTTGCACTCAAAACAACTTTCCTCCTTCGCGTACACACTGTTTTTATGATTCCGAACCCATCTGACACACAAAATCGTCTAAAAGACCATTTAAACCAATACCTCCCTTTAGTTTCTTTCCCTTATACATTCATTTTTTTCCACGTTTTTGCACTCAAAACAACTTTCCTCCTCCGCGTACACACTGTTTTTAACATTCCAAACCCATCTGACTCACAAAACTGTCTAAAAAGCTATTTAAACCGATACCGCCCTTTTGTTTTTTTTCGTTATACATTAATTTTTTCCACGTTTCGGCACTCAAAACAACTTTAATCCTTCGCGTACACACTGTTTTTATGATTCCGAACCCATCTTTCTCACAAAATCGTCTAAAAGACCATTTAAACCAATACGTCAATTTTGTTTCTTTTTCTTATACATTCGTTTTTCCACGTTTTTGCACTCAAAACAACATTCCTCCTTCTTGTACACACTTTTCTGATGATTCCGAACCTACCTGACTCACAAAACCGTCTAAAAGGCCATTTAAACCAATACCGCACTTTTGTTTCTTTTCCTTATACATTCATTTTTTCCATGTTTTTCCAACTTTCCTCCTTCTCGTACACACTTTTTTCATGATTCCGAACCCACCTGACTCACAAAACCGTCTAAAAGACCATTTAAACCAATACCGCCCTTTTGTTTCTTTTCATTATACATTTATTTTTTTCACGTTTCGGCACTCAAAACATCTTTCCACATTCGCGTACACACTGCTTTTATGATTTCGAACCCATCTGTCTCACAAAATCGTCTAAAAGACCATTTAAACCAATACCTCCCTTTTGTTTCTTTTCCTTATACATTCATTTTTTCCACGTTTTTGCACTCAAGACAACTTTCCTCCTTCGCGTACACACTGTTTTTATGATTCCGAACCCATCTGACTCACAATATCGTCTAAAAGACCATTTAAACCAATACCGCCCTTTTGTTTCTTTTCGTTATACATTTATTTTTTCCACGTTTCGGCACTCAAGACAATTTTCCTCCTTCGCGTACACACTTTTCTAATGATTCCGAACCTACCTGACTCACAAAACCGTCTAAAAGGCCATTTAAACCAATGCCGCCCTTTTGTTTCTTTTCCTTATACATTCATTTTTTTCCACGTTTTTCCAACTTTCCTCATTCTCGTACACACTTTTTTTATGATTCCGAACCCACCTGACTCACAAAACCGTCTAAAAGACCATTTAAACCAATACCTCCCTTTTGTTTCTTTTACTTATACATTCATTTTTTCCACGTTTTTGCACTCAAAACAACTTTCCTCCTTTGCGTACACACTTTTTTTTATGATTCCGAACCCATCTGTCTCACAAAATCGTCTAAAAGACCATTTAAACCAATACCTCCCTTTTGTTTCTTTTCCTTATACATTCATTTTTTCCACGTTTTTGCACTCAAAAAAACTTTCCTCCTCCGCGTACACTCTGTTTTTAAGATTCCCAACCCATCTGACTCACAAAATCGTTAAAAAGGCCATTTAAACCAATACCGCCCTTTTGTTTCTTTTCCTTGTACATTCATTTTTTCCACGTTTTTCCAACTTTCCTCCTTCTCGTACACTTTTTATGAATCCGAACCCACCTGACTCACAAAAACCGTCTAAAAGGCCATTTAAACCAATACCTCCAATTTGTTTCTTTTCCTTATACATTCATTTTTTCCACATTTTTGTACTCAAAACAACTTTCCTCCTTCGCGTACACACTGTTTTTATGATTCCGAACCCATCTTACTCACAAAACTGTCTAAAAAGCCATTTAAAACAATACCGCCCTTTTGTTTCTTTTCCTTATACATTTATTTTTTCCACGTTTCGGCGCTCAAAACAACTTTCCTCCTTCGCGTACACACTGGTTTTATGATTCCGAACCCATCTGTCTCACAAAATCGTCTAAAAGACCATTTAAACCAATACCTCCCTTTTGTTTCTTTTCTTTATACATTCATTTTTTCCACGTTTTTGCACTCAAGACAACTTTCCTCCTTCGCGTACACACTATTTTTATGATTCCGAACCCATCTGACTCACAAAATCGTCTAAAAGACCATTTAAACCAATACCTCCCTTTTGTTTCTTTTCGTTATACATTTATTTTTTCCACGTTTCGGCACTCAAGACAACTTTCCTCCTTCGCGTACACACTTTTCTAATGATTCCGAACCTACCTGACTCACAAAACCGTCTAAAAGGCCATTTAAACCAATGCCGCCCTTTTGTTTCTTTTCCTTATACATTCATTTTTTCCACGTTTTTCCAACTTTCCTCCTTCTCGTACACACTTTTTTTATGAATCCGAACCCACCTGACTCACAAAAACCGTCTAAAAGGCCATTTAAACCAATACCTCCCATTTGTTTCTTTTCCTTATACATTCATTTTTTCCACGTTTTTGCACTCAAAACAACTTTCCTCCTTCGCGTACACACTTTTTTTATGATTCCGAACACATCTGTCTCACAAAATCGTCTAAAAGACCATTTAAACCAATACCTCCCTTTTGTTTCTTTTCCTTATACATTCATTTTTTCCACGTTTTTGCATTCAAAACAACTTTCCTCCTCCGCGTACACACTGTTTTTAAGATTCCCAACCCATCTGACTCACAAAACTGTCTAAAAAGCCGTTTAAACCAATACCGCCCTGTCATTTTTTCCACGTTTTTGCACTCAAAACAACTTTCCTCCTTCGCGTACACACTTTTTTTATGATTCCGAACCCATCTGTCTCACAAAATCGTCTAAAAGACCATTTAAACCAATACCGCCCTTATGTTTTTTTTCGTTATACATTAATTTTTTCCACGTTTTTGCACTCAAAACAACTTTCCTCCTTCGCGTACACACTGTTTTTATGATTCCGAACCCATCTGACTCACAAAATCGTCTAAAAGACCATTTAAACCAATACCTCCCTTTAGTTTCTTTTCCTTATACATTCATTTTTTTCCACGTTTTTGCACTCAGAACAACTTTCCTCCTCCGCGTACACACTGTTTTTAACATTCCAAACCCATCTGACTCACAAAACTGTCTAAAAAGCTATTTAAACCAATACCGCCCTTTTGTTTTTTTTCGTTATACATTAATTTTTTCCACGTTTCGGCACTCAAAACAACTTTAATCCTTCGCGTACACACTGTTTTTATGATTCCGAACCCATCTTTCTCACAAAATCGTCTAAAAGACCATTTAAACCAATACGTCCCTTTTGTTTCTTTTTCTTATACATTCGTTTTTTCCACGTTTTTGCACTCAAAACAACTTTCCTCCTTCGCGTACACACTGTTTTTATGATTCCGAACCCATCTTACTCACAAAACTGTCTAAAAAGCCATTTAAACCAATACCGCCCTTTTGTTTCTTTTCCTTATACATTTATTTTTTCCACGTTTCGGCGCTCAAAACAACTTTCCTCCTTCGCGTACACACTGTTTTTATGATTCCGAACCCATCTTACTCACAAAACTGTCTAAAAGACCATTTAAACCAATACCTCCCTTTTGTTTCTTTTCCTTATACATTCATTTTTTCCACGTTTTTGCACTCAAAACAACTTTCCTCCTCCGCGTACACTCTGTTTTTAAGATTCCCAACCCATCTGACTCACAAAACTGTCTAAAAAGCCATTTAAACCAATACCGCCCTTTTGTTTCTTTTCCTTATACATTCATTTTTTTCACGTTTTTGCACTCAAAACAATTTTCCTCCTTCGCGTACACTTTTTATTAATCCGAACCCACCTGACTCACAAAAACCGTCTAAAAGGCCATTTAAACCAATATCTCCCATTTGTTTCTTTTCCTTATACATTCATTTTTTCCACGTTTTTGCACTCAAAACAACTTTCCTCCTTCGCGTACACACTTTTTTTATGATTCCGAACCCATCTGTCTCACAAAATCGTCTAAAAGACCATTTAAACCAATACCTCCCTTTTGTTTCTTTTCCTTATACATTCATTTTTTCCACGTTTTTGCATTCAAAACAACTTTCCTCCTCCGCGTACACACTGTTTTTAAGATTCCCAACCCATCTGACTCACAAAACTGTCTAAAAAGCCGTTTAAACCAATACCGCCCTGTCATTTTTTCCACGTTTTTGCACTCAAAACAATTTTCTTCCTTCTCGTACACACTTTTTTTATGAATCTGAAACACCTGACTCACAAAAACCGTCTAAAAGGCCATTTAAACCAATACCGCCCATTTGTTTCTTTTCCTTATACATTCATTTTTTCCACGTTTTTGCACTCAAAACAACTTTCCTCCTTCGCGTACACACCGTTTTTATGATTCCGAACCCATCTTACTCACAAAACTGTCTAAAAAGCCATTCAAACCAATACCGCCCTTTTCTTTCTTTTCCTTATACATTTATTTTATCCACGTTTCGGCACTCAAAACAACTTTCCTCTACGCGTACACACTGTTTTTAAGATTCCAAACCCATCTGAATCACAAAACTGTCTAAAATGCCATTTAAACCAATACCGCCCTTATGTTTTTTTTCGTTATACATTAATTTTTTCCACGTTTTTGCACTCAAAACAAATTTCCTCCTTCGCGTACACACTGTTTTTATGATTCCGAACCCATCTGACTCACAAAATCGTCTAAAAGACCATTTAAACCAATACCTCCCTTTAGTTTCTTTTCCTTATACATTCATTTTTTTCCACGTTTTTGCACTCAGAACAACTTTCCTCCTCCGCGTACACACTGTTTTTAACATTCCAAACCCATCTGACTCACAAAACTGTCTAAAAAGCTATTTAAACCAATACCGCCCTTTTGTTTTTTTTCGTTATACATTAACTTTTTCCACGTTTCGGCACTCAAAACAACTTTAATCCTTCGCGTACACACTGTTTTTATGATTCCGAACCCATCTTTCTCACAAAATCGTCTAAAAGACCATTTAAACCAATACGTCCCTTTTGTTTCTTTTTCTTATACATTCGTTTTTTCCACGTTTTTGCACTCAAAACAACTTTCCTCCTTCGTGTACACACTGTTTTTATGATTCCGAACCCATCTTACTCACAAAACTGTCTAAAAAGCCATTTAAACCAATACCGCCCTTTTGTTTCTTTTCCTTATACATTTATTTTTTCCACGTTTCGGCGCTCAAAACAACTTTCCTCCTTCGCGTACACACTGTTTTTATGATTCCGAACCCATCTTACTCACAAAACTGTCTAAAAAGCCATTTAAACCAATACCGCCCTTTTGTTTCTTTTCCTTATACATTCATTTTTTCCATGTTTTTCCAACTTTCCTCCTTCTCGTACACACTTTTTTTATGATTCCGAACCCACCTGACTCACAAAACCGTCTAAAAGACCATTTAAACCAATACCGCCCTTTTGTTTCTTTTCATTATATATTTATTTTTTTCACGTTTCGGCACTCAAAACATCTTTCCACATTCGCGTACACACTGCTTTTATGATTTCGAACCCATCTGTCTCACAAAATCGTCTAAAAGACCATTTAAACCAATACCTCCCTTTTGTTTCTTTTCCTTATACATTCATTTTTTCCACGTTTTTGCACTCAAGACAACTTTCCTCCTTCGCGTACACACTGTTTTTATGATTCCGAACCCATCTGACTCACAATATCGTCTAAAAGACCATTTAAACCAATACCGCCCTTTTGTTTCTTTTCGTTATACATTTATTTTTTCCACGTTTCGGCACTCAAGACAATTTTCCTCCTTCGCGTACACACTTTTCTAATGATTCCGAACCTACCTGACTCACAAAACCGTCTAAAAGGCCATTTAAACCAATGCCGCCCTTTTGTTTCTTTTCCTTATACATTCATTTTTTTCCACGTTTTTCCAACTTTCCTCATTCTCGTACACACTTTTTTTATGATTCCGAACCCACCTGACTCACAAAACCGTCTAAAAGACCATTTAAACCAATACCTCCCTTTTGTTTCTTTTACTTATACATTCATTTTTTCCACGTTTTTGCACTCAAAACAACTTTCCTCCTTCGCGTACACACCTTTTTTATGATTCCAAACCCATCTGTCTCACAAAATCGTCTAAAAGACCATTTAAACCAATACCTCCCTTTTGTTTCTTTTCCTTATACATTCATTTTTTCCACGTTTTTGCACTCAAAACAACTTTCCTCCTCCGCGTACACTCTGTTTTTAAGATTCCCAACCCATCTGACTCACAAAACTGTCTAAAAAGCCATTTAAACCAATACCGCCCTTTTGTTTCTTTTCCTTATACATTCATTTTTTTCACGTTTTTGCACTCAAAACAATTTTCCTCCTTCGCGTACACACTTTTTTTATGATTCCGAACCCATCTGACTCACAAAATCGTTAAAAAGGCCATTTAAACCAATACCGCCCTTTTGTTTCTTTTCCTTATACATTCGTTTTTTCCACGTTTTTGCACTCAAAACAACTTTCCTCCTCCGCGTACACTCTGTTTTTAAGATTCCCAACCCATGTTTTTTGTTTCTTTTGTTTCCCACTTTTGTTTCTTTTCCTTATACATTCATTTTTTCCACGTTTTTCCAACTTTCCTCCTTCTCGTACACTTTTTATGAATCCGAACCCACCTGACTCACAAAAACCGTCTAAAAGGCCATTTAAACCAATACCTCCCATTTGTTTCTTTTCCTTATACATTCATTTTTTCCACATTTTTGTACTCAAAACAACTTTCCTCCTTCGCGTACACACTGTTTTTATGATTCCGAAACTCTTACTCACAAAACTGTCTAAAAAGCCATTTAAACCAATACCGCCCTTTTGTTTCTTTTCTTTATACATTCATTTTTTCCACGTTTTTGCACTCAAGACAACTTAATCCTTCGCGTACACACTGTTTTTATGATTCCGAACCCATCTGTCTCACAAAATCGTCTAAAAGACCATTTAAACCTTGTCCCTTTTGTTTCTTTTTCTTATACATTCGTTTTTTCCACGTTTTTGCACTCAAAACAACATTCCTCCTTCTTGTACACACTTTTCTGATGATTCCGAACCTACCTGACTCACAAAACCGTCTAAAAGGCCATTTAAACCAATACCGCCCTTTTGTTTCTTTTCCTTATACATTCATTTTTTCCATGTTTTTCCAACTTTCCTCCTTCTCGTACACACTTTTTTTATGATTCCGAACCCACCTGACTCACAAAACCGTCTAAAAGACCATTTAAACCAATACCGCCCTTTTGTTTCTTTTCATTATACATTTATTTTTTTCACGTTTCGGCACTCAAAACATCTTTCCACATTCGCGTACACACTGCTTTTATGATTTCGAACCCATCTGTCTCACAAAATCGTCTAAAAGACCATTTAAACCAATACCTCCCTTTTGTTTCTTTTCCTTATACATTCATTTTTTCCACGTTTTTGCACTCAAGACAACTTTCCTCCTTCGCGTACACACTGTTTTTATGATTCCGAACCCATCTGACTCACAATATCGTCTAAAAGACTATTTAAACCAATACCGCCCTTTTGTTTCTTTTCGTTATACATTTATTTTTTCCACGTTTCGGCACTCAAGACAACTTTCCTCCTTCTCGTACACACTTTTTTTATGATTCCGAACCCACCTGACTCACAAAACCGTCTAAAAGACCATTTAAACCAATACCGCCCTTTTGTTTCTTTTCATTATACATTTATTTTTTTCACGTTTCGGCACTCAAAACATCTTTCCACATTCGCGTACACACTGCTTTTATGATTTCGAACCCATCTGTCTCACAAAATCGTCTAAAAGACCATTTAAACCAATACCTCCCTTTTGTTTCTTTTCCTTATACATTCATTTTTTCCACGTTTTTGCACTCAAGACAACTTTCCTCCTTCGCGTACACACTGTTTTTATGATTCCGAACCCATCTGACTCACAATATCGTCTAAAAGACTATTTAAACCAATACCGCCCTTTTGTTTCTTTTCGTTATACATTTATTTTTTCCACGTTTCGGCACTCAAGACAACTTTCCTCCTTCGCGTACACACTTTTCTAATGATTCCGAACCTACCTGACTCACAAAACCGTCTAAAAGGCCATTTAAACCAATGCCGCCCTTTTGTTTCTTTTCCTTATACATTCATTTTTTCCACGTTTTTCCAACTTTCCTCCTTCTCGTACACACTTTTTTTATGAATCCGAACCCACCTGACTCACAAAAACCGTCTAAAAGGCCATTTAAACCAATACCTCCCATTTGTTTCTTTTCCTTATACATTCATTTTTTCCACGTTTTTGCACTCAAAACAACTTTCCTCCTTCGCGTACACACTTTTTTTATGATTCCGAACCCATCTGTCTCACAAAATCGTCTAAAAGACCATTTAAACCAATACCTCCCTTTTGTTTCTTTTCCTTATACATTCATTTTTTCCACGTTTTTGCATTCAAAACAACTTTCCTCCTCCGCGTACACACTGTTTTTAAGATTCCCAACCCATCTGACTCACAAAACTGTCTAAAAAGCCGTTTAAACCAATACCGCCCTGTCATTTTTTCCACGTTTTTGCACTCAAAACAACTTTCCTCCTTCGCGTACACACTTTTTTTATGATTCCGAACCCATCTGTCTCACAAAATCGTCTAAAAGACCATTTAAACCAATACCGCCCTTATGTTTTTTTTCGTTATACATTAATTTTTTCCACGTTTTTGCACTCAAAACAACTTTCCTCCTTCGCGTACACACTGTTTTTATGATTCCGAACCCATCTGACTCACAAAATCGTCTAAAAGACCATTTAAACCAATACCTCCCTTTAGTTTCTTTTCCTTATACATTCATTTTTTTCCACGTTTTTGCACTCAGAACAACTTTCCTCCTCCGCGTACACACTGTTTTTAACATTCCAAACCCATCTGACTCACAAAACTGTCTAAAAAGCTATTTAAACCAATACCGCCCTTTTGTTTTTTTTCGTTATACATTAATTTTTTCCACGTTTCGGCACTCAAAACAACTTTAATCCTTCGCGTACACACTGTTTTTATGATTCCGAACCCATCTTTCTCACAAAATCGTCTAAAAGACCATTTAAACCAATACGTCCCTTTTGTTTCTTTTTCTTATACATTCGTTTTTTCCACGTTTTTGCACTCAAAACAACTTTCCTCCTTCGCGTACACACTGTTTTTATGATTCCGAACCCATCTTACTCACAAAACTGTCTAAAAAGCCATTTAAACCAATACCGCCCTTTTGTTTCTTTTCCTTATACATTTATTTTTTCCACGTTTCGGCGCTCAAAACAACTTTCCTCCTTCGCGTACACACTGTTTTTATGATTCCGAACCCATCTTACTCACAAAACTGTCTAAAAGACCATTTAAACCAATACCTCCCTTTTGTTTCTTTTCCTTATACATTCATTTTTTCCACGTTTTTGCACTCAAAACAACTTTCCTCCTCCGCGTACACTCTGTTTTTAAGATTCCCAACCCATCTGACTCACAAAACTGTCTAAAAAGCCATTTAAACCAATACCGCCCTTTTGTTTCTTTTCCTTATACATTCATTTTTTTCACGTTTTTGCACTCAAAACAATTTTCCTCCTTCGCGTACACTTTTTATTAATCCGAACCCACCTGACTCACAAAACCGTCTAAAAGGCCATTTAAACCAATACCGCCCTTTTGTTTCTTTTCCTTATACATTCATTTTTTCCATGTTTTTCCAACTTTCCTCCTTCTCGTACACACTTTTTTTATGATTCCGAACCCACCTGACTCACAAAACCGTCTAAAAGACCATTTAAACCAATACCGCCCTTTTGTTTCTTTTCATTATACATTTATTTTTTTCACGTTTCGGCACTCAAAACATCTTTCCACATTCGCGTACACACTGCTTTTATGATTTCGAACCCATCTGTCTCACAAAATCGTCTAAAAGACCATTTAAAAAGACCAATACCTCCCTTTTGTTTCTTTTCCTTATACATTCATTTTTTCCACGTTTTTGCACTCAAGACAACTTTCCTCCTTCGCGTACACACTGTTTTTATGATTCCGAACCCATCTGACTCACAATATCGTCTAAAAGACCATTTAAACCAATACCGCCCTTTTGTTTCTTTTCGTTATACATTTATTTTTTCCACGTTTCGGCACTCAAGACAACTTTCCTCCTTCGCGTACACACTTTTCTAATGATTCCGAACCTACCTGACTCACAAAACCGTGTAAAAGGCCATTTAAACCAATGCCGCCCTTTTGTTTCTTTTCCTTATACATTCATTTTTTTCCACGTTTTTCCAACTTTCCTCATTCTCGTACACACTTTTTTTATGATTCCGAACCCACCTGACTCACAAAACCGTCTAAAAGACAATTTAAACCAATACCTCCCTTTTGTTTCTTTTACTTATACATTCATTTTTTCACGTTTTTGCACTCAAAACATTTTTCCTCCTTCGCGTACACACTTTTTTTATGATTCCGAACCCATCTGACTCACAAAATCGTTAAAAAGGCCATTTAAACCAATACCGCCCTTTTGTTTCTTTTCCTTATACATTCATTTTTTCCACGTTTTTGCACTCAAAACAACTTTCCTCCTCCGCGTACACTCTGTTTTTAAGATTCCCAACCCATCTGACTCACAAAACTGTCTAAAAAGCCATTTAAACCAATACCGCCCTTTTGTTTCTTTTCCTTATACATTCATTTTTTCACGTTTTTGCACTCAAAACAATTTTCCTCTTTCGCGTATACACTTTTTTTATGATTCCGAACCCATCTGACTCACAAAATCGTTAAAAAGGCCATTTAAACCAATACCGCCCTTTTGTTTCTTTTCCTTATACATTCATTTTTTCCACGTTTTTCCAACTTTCCTCCTTCTCGTACACACTTTTTTTATGAATCCGAACCCACCTGACTCACAAAAACCGTCTAAAAGGCCATTTAAACCAATACCTCCCATTTGTTTCTTTTCCTTATACATTCATTTTTTCCACGTTTTTGCACTCAAAACAACTTTCCTCCTTCGCGTACACACTTTTTTTATGATTCCGAACCCATCTGTCTCACAAAATCGTCTAAAAGACCATTTAAACCAATACCTCCCTTTTGTTTCTTTTCCTTATACATTCATTTTTTCCACGTTTTTGCATTCAAAACAACTTTCCTCCTCCGCGTACACACTGTTTTTAAGATTCCCAACCCATCTGACTCACAAAACTGTCTAAAAAGCCGTTTAAACCAATACCGCCCTGTCATTTTTTCCACGTTTTTGCACTCAAAACAATTTTCTTCCTTCTCGTACACACTTTTTTTATGAATCTGAAACACCTGACTCACAAAAACCGTCTAAAAGGCCATTTAAACCAATACCGCCCATTTGTTTCTTTTCCTTATACATTCATTTTTTCCACGTTTTTGCACTCAAAACAACTTTCCTCCTTCGCGTACACACTGCTTTTATGATTCCGAACCCATCTTACTCACAAAACTGTCTAAAAAGCCATTCAAACCAATACCGCCCTTTTCTTTCTTTTCCTTATACATTTATTTTATCCACGTTTCGGCACTCAAAACAACTTTCCTCCTTCGCGTACACACTGTTTTTAAGATTCCAAACCCATCTGAATCACAAAACTGTCTAAAACCAATACCGCCCTTATGTTTTTTTTCGTTATACATTAATTTTTTCCACGTTTTTGCACTCAAAACAACTTTCCTCCTTCGCGTACACACTGTTTTTATGATTCCGAACCCATCTGACTCACAAAATCGTCTAAAAGACGATTTAAACCAATACCTCCCTTTAGTTTCTTTTCCTTATACATTCATTTTTTTCCACGTTTTTGCACTCAGAACAACTTTCCTCCTCCGCGTACACACTGTTTTTAACATTCCAAACCCATCTGACTCACAAAACTGTCTAAAAAGCTATTTAAACCAATACCGCCCTTTTGTTTCTTTTCGTTATACATTTATTTTTTCCACGTTTCGGCACTCAAGACAACTTTCCTCCTTCGCGTACACACTTTTCTAATGATTCCGAACCTACCTGACTCACAAAACCGTCTAAAAGGCCATTTAAACCAATGCCGCCCTTTTGTTTCTTTTCCTTATACATTCATTTTTTCCACGTTTTTCCAACTTTCCTCCTTCTCGTACACACTTTTTTTATGAATCCGAACCCACCTGACTCACAAAAACCGTCTAAAAGGCCATTTAAACCAATACCTCCCATTTGTTTCTTTTCCTTATACATTCATTTTTTCCACGTTTTTGCACTCAAAACAACTTTCCTCCTTCGCGTACACACTTTTTTTATGATTCCGAACCCATCTGTCTCACAAAATCGTCTAAAAGACCATTTAAACCAATACCTCCCTTTTGTTTCTTTTCCTTATACATTCATTTTTTCCACGTTTTTGCATTCAAAACAACTTTCCTCCTCCGCGTACACACTGTTTTTAAGATTCCCAACCCATCTGACTCACAAAACTGTCTAAAAAGCCGTTTAAACCAATACCGCCCTGTCATTTTTTCCACGTTTTTGCACTCAAAACAACTTTCCTCCTTCGCGTACACACTTTTTTTATGATTCCGAACCCATCTGTCTCACAAAATCGTCTAAAAGACCATTTAAACCAATACCGCCCTTATGTTTTTTTTCGTTATACATTAATTTTTTCCACGTTTTTGCACTCAAAACAACTTTCCTCCTTCGCGTACACACTGTTTTTATGATTCCGAACCCATCTGACTCACAAAATCGTCTAAAAGACCATTTAAACCAATACCTCCCTTTAGTTTCTTTTCCTTATACATTCATTTTTTTCCACGTTTTTGCACTCAGAACAACTTTCCTCCTCCGCGTACACACTGTTTTTAACATTCCAAACCCATCTGACTCACAAAACTGTCTAAAAAGCTATTTAAACCAATACCGCCCTTTTGTTTTTTTTCGTTATACATTAATTTTTTCCACGTTTCGGCACTCAAAACAACTTTAATCCTTCGCGTACACACTGTTTTTATGATTCCGAACCCATCTTTCTCACAAAATCGTCTAAAAGACCATTTAAACCAATACGTCCCTTTTGTTTCTTTTTCTTATACATTCGTTTTTTCCACGTTTTTGCACTCAAAACAACTTTCCTCCTTCGCGTACACACTGTTTTTATGATTCCGAACCCATCTTACTCACAAAACTGTCTAAAAAGCCATTTAAACCAATACCGCCCTTTTGTTTCTTTTCCTTATACATTTATTTTTTCCACGTTTCGGCGCTCAAAACAACTTTCCTCCTTCGCGTACACACTGTTTTTATGATTCCGAACCCATCTTACTCACAAAACTGTCTAAAAGACCATTTAAACCAATACCTCCCTTTTGTTTCTTTTCCTTATACATTCATTTTTTCCACGTTTTTGCACTCAAAACAACTTTCCTCCTCCGCGTACACTCTGTTTTTAAGATTCCCAACCCATCTGACTCACAAAACTGTCTAAAAAGCCATTTAAACCAATACCGCCCTTTTGTTTCTTTTCCTTATACATTCATTTTTTTCACGTTTTTGCACTCAAAACAATTTTCCTCCTTCGCGTACACTTTTTATTAATCCGAACCCACCTGACTCACAAAACCGTCTAAAAGGCCATTTAAACCAATACCGCCCTTTTGTTTCTTTTCCTTATACATTCATTTTTTCCATGTTTTTCCAACTTTCCTCCTTCTCGTACACACTTTTTTTATGATTCCGAACCCACCTGACTCACAAAACCGTCTAAAAGACCATTTAAACCAATACCGCCCTTTTGTTTCTTTTCATTATACATTTATTTTTTTCACGTTTCGGCACTCAAAACATCTTTCCACATTCGCGTACACACTGCTTTTATGATTTCGAACCCATCTGTCTCACAAAATCGTCTAAAAGACCATTTAAAAAGACCAATACCTCCCTTTTGTTTCTTTTCCTTATACATTCATTTTTTCCACGTTTTTGCACTCAAGACAACTTTCCTCCTTCGCGTACACACTGTTTTTATGATTCCGAACCCATCTGACTCACAATATCGTCTAAAAGACCATTTAAACCAATACCGCCCTTTTGTTTCTTTTCGTTATACATTTATTTTTTCCACGTTTCGGCACTCAAGACAACTTTCCTCCTTCGCGTACACACTTTTCTAATGATTCCGAACCTACCTGACTCACAAAACCGTGTAAAAGGCCATTTAAACCAATGCCGCCCTTTTGTTTCTTTTCCTTATACATTCATTTTTTTCCACGTTTTTCCAACTTTCCTCATTCTCGTACACACTTTTTTTATGATTCCGAACCCACCTGACTCACAAAACCGTCTAAAAGACAATTTAAACCAATACCTCCCTTTTGTTTCTTTTACTTATACATTCATTTTTTCACGTTTTTGCACTCAAAACATTTTTCCTCCTTCGCGTACACACTTTTTTTATGATTCCGAACCCATCTGACTCACAAAATCGTTAAAAAGGCCATTTAAACCAATACCGCCCTTTTGTTTCTTTTCCTTATACATTCATTTTTTCCACGTTTTTGCACTCAAAACAACTTTCCTCCTCCGCGTACACTCTGTTTTTAAGATTCCCAACCCATCTGACTCACAAAACTGTCTAAAAAGCCATTTAAACCAATACCGCCCTTTTGTTTCTTTTCCTTATACATTCATTTTTTCACGTTTTTGCACTCAAAACAATTTTCCTCTTTCGCGTATACACTTTTTTTATGATTCCGAACCCATCTGACTCACAAAATCGTTAAAAAGGCCATTTAAACCAATACCGCCCTTTTGTTTCTTTTCCTTATACATTCATTTTTTCCACGTTTTTCCAACTTTCCTCCTTCTCGTACACACTTTTTTTATGAATCCGAACCCACCTGACTCACAAAAACCGTCTAAAAGGCCATTTAAACCAATACCTCCCATTTGTTTCTTTTCCTTATACATTCATTTTTTCCACGTTTTTGCACTCAAAACAACTTTCCTCCTTCGCGTACACACTTTTTTTATGATTCCGAACCCATCTGTCTCACAAAATCGTCTAAAAGACCATTTAAACCAATACCTCCCTTTTGTTTCTTTTCCTTATACATTCATTTTTTCCACGTTTTTGCATTCAAAACAACTTTCCTCCTCCGCGTACACACTGTTTTTAAGATTCCCAACCCATCTGACTCACAAAACTGTCTAAAAAGCCGTTTAAACCAATACCGCCCTGTCATTTTTTCCACGTTTTTGCACTCAAAACAATTTTCTTCCTTCTCGTACACACTTTTTTTATGAATCTGAAACACCTGACTCACAAAAACCGTCTAAAAGGCCATTTAAACCAATACCGCCCATTTGTTTCTTTTCCTTATACATTCATTTTTTCCACGTTTTTGCACTCAAAACAACTTTCCTCCTTCGCGTACACACCGTTTTTATGATTCCGAACCCATCTTACTCACAAAACTGTCTAAAAAGCCATTCAAACCAATACCGCCCTTTTCTTTCTTTTCCTTATACATTTATTTTATCCACGTTTCGGCACTCAAAACAACTTTCCTCCTTCGCGTACACACTGTTTTTAAGATTCCAAACCCATCTGAATCACAAAACTGTCTAAAACCAATACCGCCCTTATGTTTTTTTTCGTTATACATTAATTTTTTCCACGTTTTTGCACTCAAAACAACTTTCCTCCTTCGCGTACACACTGTTTTTATGATTCCGAACCCATCTGACTCACAAAATCGTCTAAAAGACGATTTAAACCAATACCTCCCTTTAGTTTCTTTTCCTTATACATTCATTTTTTTCCACGTTTTTGCACTCAGAACAACTTTCCTCCTCCGCGTACACACTGTTTTTAACATTCCAAACCCATCTGACTCACAAAACTGTCTAAAAAGCTATTTAAACCAATACCGCCCTTTTGTTTTTTTTCGTTATACATTAATTTTTTCCACGTTTCGGCACTCAAAACAACTTTAATCCTTCGCGTACACACTGTTTTTATGATTCCGAACCCATCTTTCTCACAAAATCGTCTAAAAGACCATTTAAACCAATACGTCCCTTTTGTTTCTTTTTCTTATACATTCGTTTTTTCCACGTTTTTGCACTCAAAACAACTTTCCTCCTTCGCGTACACACTGTTTTTATGATTCCGAACCCATCTTACTCACAAAACTGTCTAAAAAGCCATTTAAACCAATACCGCCCTTTTGTTTCTTTTCCTTATACATTTATTTTTTCCACGTTTCGGCGCTCAAAACAACTTTCCTCCTTCGCGTACACACTGTTTTTATGATTCCGAACCCATCTTACTCACAAAACTGTCTAAAAAGCCATTTAAACCAATACCGCCCTTTTGTTTCTTTTCCTTATACATTCATTTTTTCCATGTTTTTCCAACTTTCCTCCTTCTCGTACACACTTTTTTTATGATTCCGAACCCACCTGACTCACAAAACCGTCTAAAAGACCATTTAAACCAATACCGCCCTTTTGTTTCTTTTCATTATACATTTATTTTTTTCACGTTTCGGCACTCAAAACATCTTTCCACATTCGCGTACACACTGCTTTTATGATTTCGAACCCATCTGTCTCACAAAATCGTCTAAAAGACCATTTAAACCAATACCTCCCTTTTGTTTCTTTTCCTTATACATTCATTTTTTCCACGTTTTTGCACTCAAGACAACTTTCCTCCTTCGCGTACACACTGTTTTTATGATTCCAAACCCATCTGACTCACAATATCGTCTAAAAGACCATTTAAACCAATACCGCCCTTTTGTTTCTTTTCGTTATACATTTATTTTTTCCACGTTTCGGCACTCAAGACAATTTTCCTCCTTCGCGTACACACTTTTCTAATGATTCCGAACCTACCTGACTCACAAAACCGTCTAAAAGGCCATTTAAACCAATGCCGCCCTTTTGTTTCTTTTCCTTATACATTCATTTTTTCCACGTTTTTCCAACTTTCCTCATTCTCGTACACACTTTTTTTATGATTCCGAACCCACCTGACTCACAAAACCGTTTAAAAGACCATTTAAACCAATACCTCCCTTTTGTTTCTTTTACTTATACATTCATTTTTTCCACGTTTTTGCACTCAAAACAACTTTCCTCCTTCGCGTACACACTTTTTTTATGATTCCGAACCCATCTGTCTCACAAAATCGTCTAAAAGACCATTTAAACCAATACCTCCCTTTTGTTTCTTTTCCTTATACATTCATTTTTTCCACGTTTTTGCACTCAAAACAACTTTCCTCCTCCGCGTACACTCTGTTTTTAAGATTCCCAACCCATCTGCCTCACAAAACTGTCTAAAAAGCCATTTAAACCAATACCGCCCTTTTGTTTCTTTTCCTTATACATTCATTTTTTTTCACGTTTTTGCACTCAAAACAATTTTCCTCCTTCGCGTACACACTTTTTTTATGATTCCGAACCCATCTGACTCACAAAATCGTTAAAAAGGCCATTTAAACCAATACCGCCCTTTTGTTTCTTTTCCTTATACATTCATTTTTTCCACGTTTTTCCAACTTTCCTCCTTCTCGTACACTTTTTATGAATCCGAACCCACCTGACTCACAAAAACCGTCTAAAAGGCCATTTAAACCAATACCTCCCATTTGTTTCTTTTCCTTATACATTCATTTTTTCCACATTTTTGTACTCAAAACAACTTTCCTCCTTCGCGTACACACTGTTTTTATGATTCCGAACCCATCTTACTCACAAAACTGTCTAAAAAGCCATTTAAACCAATACCGCCCTTTTGTTTCTTTTCTTTATACATTCATTTTTTCCACGTTTTTGCACTCAAGACAACTTAATCCTTCGCGTACACACTGTTTTTATGATTCCGAACCCATCTGTCTCACAAAATCGTCTAAAAGACCATTTAAACCTTGTCCCTTTTGTTTCTTTTTCTTATACATTCGTTTTTTCCACGTTTTTGCACTCAAAACAACATTCCTCCTTCTTGTACACACTTTTCTGATGATTCCGAACCTACCTGACTCACAAAACCGTCTAAAAGGCCATTTAAACCAATACCGCCCTTTTGTTTCTTTTCCTTATACATTCATTTTTTCCATGTTTTTCCAACTTTCCTCCTTCTCGTACACACTTTTTTTATGATTCCGAACCCACCTGACTCACAAAACCGTCTAAAAGACCATTTAAACCAATACCGCCCTTTTGTTTCTTTTCATTATACATTTATTTTTTTCACGTTTCGGCACTCAAAACATCTTTCCACATTCGCGTACACACTGCTTTTATGATTTCGAACCCATCTGTCTCACAAAATCGTCTAAAAGACCATTTAAACCAATACCTCCCTTTTCTTTCTTTTCCTTATACATTCATTTTTTCCACGTTTTTGCACTCAAGACAACTTTCCTCCTTCGCGTACACACTGTTTTTATGATTCCGAACCCATCTGACTCACAATATCGTCTAAAAGACCATTTAAACCAATACCGCCCTTTTGTTTCTTTTCGTTATACATTTATTTTTTCCACGTTTCGGCACTCAAGACAACTTTCCTCCTTCGCGTACACACTTTTCTAATGATTCCGAACCTACCTGACTCACAAAACCGTCTAAAAGGCCATTTAAACCAATGCCGGCCTTTTGTTTCTTTTCCTTATACATTCATTTTTTCCACGTTTTTCCAACTTTCCTCCTTCTCGTACACACTTTTTTTATGAATCCGAACCCACCTGACTCACAAAAACCGTCTAAAAGGCCATTTAAACCAATACCGCCCTTTTGTTTCTTTTCCTTATACATTCATTTTTTCACGTTTTTGCACTCAAAACAATTTTCCTCTTTCGCGTACACACTTTTTTTATGATTCCGAACCCATCTGACTCACAAAATCGTTAAAAAGGCCATTTAAACCAATACCGCCCTTTTGTTTATTTTCCTTATACATTCATTTTTTCCACGTTTTTCCAACTTTCCTCCTTCTCGTACACACTTTTTTTATGAATCCGAACCCACCTGACTCACAAAAACCGTCTTAAAGGCCATTTAAACCAATACCTCCCATTTGTTTCTTTTCCTTATACATTCATTTTTTCCACGTTTTTGCACTCAAAACAACTTTCCTCCTTCGCGTACACACTTTTTTTATGATTCCGAACCCATCTGTCTCACAAAATCGTCTAAAAGACCATTTAAACCAATACCTCCCTTTTGTTTCTTTTCCTTATACATTCATTTTTTCCACGTTTTTGCACTCAAAACAACTTTCCTCCTCCGCGTACACACTGTTTTTAAGATTCCCAACCCATCTGACTCACAAAACTGTCTAAAAAGCAGTTTAAACCAATACCGCCCTGTCATTTTTTCCACGTTTTTGCACTCAAAACAATTTTCTTCCTTCTCGTACACACTTTTTTTATGAATCCGAAACACCTGACTCACAAAAACCGTCTAAAAGGCCATTTAAACCAATACCGCCCATTTGTTTCTTTTCCTTATACATTCATTTTTTCCACGTTTTTGCACTCAAAACAACTTTCCTCCTTCGCGTACACACCGTTTTTATGATTCCGAACCCATCTTACTCACAAAACTGTCTAAAAAGCCATTCAAACCAATACCGCCCTTTTCTTTCTTTTCCTTATACATTCATTTTTTTCCACGTTTTTGCACTCAAAACAACTTTCCTCCTCCGCGTACACACTGTTTTTAACATTCCAAACCCATCTGACTCACAAAACTGTCTAAAAAGCTATTTAAACCGATACCGCCCTTTTGTTTTTTTTCGTTATACATTAATTTTTTCCACGTTTCGGCACTCAAAACAACTTTAATCCTTCGCGTACACACTGTTTTTATGATTCCGAACCCATCTTTCTCACAAAATCGTCTAAAAGTCCATTTAAACCAATACGTCAATTTTGTTTCTTTTTCTTATACATTCGTTTTTCCACGTTTTTGCACTCAAAACAACATTCCTCCTTCTTGTACACACTTTTCTGATGATTCCGAACCTACCTGACTCACAAAACCGTCTAAAAGGCCATTTAAACCAATACCGCCCTTTTGTTTCTTTTCCTTATACATTCATTTTTTCCATGTTTTTCCAACTTTCCTCCTTCTCGTACACACTTTTTTCATGATTCCGAACCCACCTGACTCACAAAACCGTCTAAAAGACCATTTAAACCAATACCGCCCTTTTGTTTCTTTTCATTATACATTTATTTTTTTCACGTTTCGGCACTCAAAACATCTTTCCACATTCGCGTACACACTGCTTTTATGATTTCGAACCCATCTGTCTCACAAAATCGTCTAAAAGACCATTTAAACCAATACCTCCCTTTTGTTTCTTTTCCTTATACATTCATTTTTTCCACGTTTTTGCACTCAAGACAACTTTCCTCCTTCGCGTACACACTGTTTTTATGATTCCGAACCCATCTGACTCACAATATCGTCTAAAAGACCATTTAAACCAATACCGCCCTTTTGTTTCTTTTCGTTATACATTTATTTTTTCCACGTTTCGGCACTCAAAACAATTTTCCTCCTTCGCGTACACACTTTTCTAATGATTCCGAACCTACCTGACTCACAAAACCGTCTAAAAGGCCATTTAAACCAATGCCGCCCTTTTGTTTCTTTTCCTTATACATTCATTTTTTTCCACGTTTTTCCAACTTTCCTCATTCTCGTACACACTTTTTTTATGATTCCGAACCCACCTGACTCACAAAACCGTCTAAAAGACCATTTAAACCAATACCTCCCTTTTGTTTCTTTTACTTATACATTCATTTTTTCCACGTTTTTGCACTCAAAACAACTTTCCTCCTTTGCGTACACACTTTTTTTTATGATTCCGAACCCATCTGTCTCACAAAATCGTCTAAAAGACCATTTAAACCAATACCTCCCTTTTGTTTCTTTTCCTTATACATTCATTTTTTCCACGTTTTTGCACTCAAAAAAACTTTCCTCCTCCGCGTACACTCTGTTTTTAAGATTCCCAACCCATCTGACTCACAAAATCGTTAAAAAGGCCATTTAAACCAATACCGCCCTTTTGTTTCTTTTCCTTGTACATTCATTTTTTCCACGTTTTTCCAACTTTCCTCCTTCTCGTACACTTTTTATGAATCCGAACCCACCTGACTCACAAAAACCGTCTAAAAGGCCATTTAAACCAATACCTCCAATTTGTTTCTTTTCCTTATACATTCATTTTTTCCACATTTTTGTACTCAAAACAACTTTCCTCCTTCGCGTACACACTGTTTTTATGATTCCGAACCCATCTTACTCACAAAACTGTCTAAAAAGCCATTTAAAACAATACCGCCCTTTTGTTTCTTTTCCTTATACATTTATTTTTTCCACGTTTCGGCGCTCAAAACAACTTTCCTCCTTCGCGTACACACTGGTTTTATGATTCCGAACCCATCTGTCTCACAAAATCGTCTAAAAGACCATTTAAACCAATACCTCCCTTTTGTTTCTTTTCTTTATACATTCATTTTTTCCACGTTTTTGCACTCAAGACAACTTTCCTCCTTCGCGTACACACTATTTTTATGATTCCGAACCCATCTGACTCACAAAATCGTCTAAAAGACCATTTAAACCAATACCTCCCTTTTGTTTCTTTTCCTTATACATTAATTTTTTCCACGTTTTTGCACTCAAAACAACTTTCCTCCTTCGCGTACACACTGTATTTATGATTCCGAACCCATCTGACTCACAAAATCGTCTAAAAGACCATTTAAACCAATACCTCCCTTTTGTTTCTTTTCCTTATACATTCATTTTTTTCCACGTTTTTGCACTCAAAACAACTTTCCTCCTCTGCGTACACACTGTTTTTAACATTCCAAACCCATCTGACTCACAAAACTGTCTAAAAAGCTATTTAAACCAATACCGCCCTTTTGTTTTTTTTCGTTATACATTAATTTTTTCCACGTTTCGGCACTCAAAACAACTTTAATCCTTCGCGTACACACTGTTTTTATGATTCCGAAACCATCTGTCTCACAAAATCGTCTAAAAGACCATTTTAAACCTTGTCCCTTTTGTTTCTTTTTCTTATACATTCGTTTTTTCCACGTTTTTGCACTCAAAACAACTTTCCTCCTTCGCGTACACACTTTTTTTATGATTCCGAACCCATCTGTCTCACAAAATCGTCTAAAAGACCATTTAAACCAATACCTCCCTTTTGTTTCTTTTCCTTATACATTCATTTTTTCCACGTTTTTGCACTCAAAACAACTTTCCTCCTCCGCGTACACTCTGTTTTTAAGATTCCCAACCCATCAGACTCACAAAACTGTCTAAAAAGCCATTTAAACCAATACCGCCCTTTTGTTTCTTTTCCTTATACATTCATTTTTTTCACGTTTTTGCACTCAAAACAATTTTCCTCCTTCGCGTACACACTTTTTTTATGATTCCGAACCCATCTGACTCACAAAATCGTTAAAAAGGCCATTTAAACCAATACCGCCCTTTTGTTTCTTTTCCTTATACATTCATTTTTTCCACGTTTTTCCAACTTTCCTCCTTCTCGTACACTTTTTATGAATCCGAACCCACCTGACTCACAAAAACCGTCTAAAAGGCCATTTAAACCAATACCGCCCTTTTGTTTCTTTTCCTTATACATTCATTTTTTCCATGTTTTTCCAACTTTCCTCCTTCTCGTACACACTTTTTTTATGATTCCGAACCCACCTGACTCACAAAACCGTCTAAAAGACCATTTAAACCAATACCGCCCTTTTGTTTCTTTTCATTATACATTTATTTTTTTCACGTTTCGGCACTCAAAACATCTTTCCACATTCGCGTACACACTGCTTTTATGATTTCGAACCCATCTGTCTCACAAAATCGTCTAAAAGACCATTTAAACCAATACCTCCCTTTTGTTTCTTTTCCTTATACATTCATTTTTTCCACGTTTTTGCACTCAAGACAACTTTCCTCCTTCGCGTACACACTGTTTTTATGATTCCGAACCCATCTGACTCACAATATCGTCTAAAAGACCATTTAAACCAATACCGCCCTTTTGTTTCTTTTCGTTATACATTTATTTTTTCCACGTTTCGGCACTCAAGACAACTTTCCTCCTTCGCGTACACACTTTTCTAATGATTCCGAACCTACCTGACTCACAAAACCGTCTAAAAGGCCATTTAAACCAATGCCGCCCTTTTGTTTCTTTTCCTTATACATTCATTTTTTTCCACGTTTTTCCAACTTTCCTCATTCTCGTACACACTTTTTTTATGATTCCGAACCCACCTGACTCACAAAACCGTCTAAAAGACCATTTAAACCAATACCTCCCTTTTGTTTCTTTTACTTATACATTCATTTTTTCACGTTTTTGCACTCAAAACAATTTTCCTCCTTCGCGTACACACTTTTTTTATGATTCCGAACCCATCTGACTCACAAAATCGTTAAAAAGGCCATTTAAACCAATACCGCCCTTTTGTTTCTTTTCCTTATACATTCATTTTTTCCACGTTTTTGCACTCAAAACAACTTTCCTCCTCCGCGTACACTCTGTTTTTAAGATTCCCAACCCATCTGACTCACAAAACTGTCTAAAAAGCCATTTAAACCAATACCGCCCTTTTGTTTCTTTTCCTTATACATTCATTTTTTCCACGTTTTTCCAACTTTCCTCCTTCTCGTACACACTTTTTTTATGAATCCGAACCCACCTGACTCACAAAAACCGTCTAAAAGGCCATTTAAACCAATACCTCCCATTTGTTTCTTTTCCTTATACATTCATTTTTTCCACGTTTTTGCACTCAAAACAACTTTCCTCCTTCGCGTACACACTTTTTTTATGATTCCGAACCCATCTGTCTCACAAAATCGTCTAAAAGACCATTTAAACCAATACCTCCCTTTTGTTTCTTTTCCTTATACATTCATTTTTTCCACGTTTTTGCACTCAAAACAACTTTCCTCCTCCGCGTACACACTGTTTTTAAGATTCCCAACCCATCTGAATCACAAAACTGTCTAAAAAGCAGTTTAAACCAATACCGCCCTGTCATTTTTTCCACGTTTTTGCACTCAAAACAATTTTCTTCCTTCTCGTACACACTTTTTTTATGAATCCGAAACACCTGACTCACAAAAACCGTCTAAAAGGCCATTTAAACCAATACCGCCCATTTGTTTATTTTCCTTATACATTCATTTTTTCCACGTTTTTGCACTCAAAACAACTTTCCTCCTTCGCGTACACACCGTTTTTATGATTCCGAACCCATCTTACTCACAAAACTGTCTAAAAAGCCATTCAAACCAATACCGCCCTTTTCTTTCTTTTCCTTTTACATTTATTTTTTCCACGTTTCGGCACTCAAAACAACTTTCCTCCTTCGCGTACACACTGTTTTTAAGATTCCAAACCCATCTGAATCACAAAACTGTCTAAAATGCCATTTAAACCAATACCGCCCTTATGTTTTTTTTCGTTATACATTAATTTTTTCCACGTTTTTGCACTCAAAACAACTTTCCTCCTTCGCGTACACACTGTTTTTATGATTCCGAACCCATCTGACACACAAAATCGTCTAAAAGACCATTTAAACCAATACCTCCCTTTAGTTTCTTTCCCTTATACATTCATTTTTTTCCACGTTTTTGCACTCAAAACAACTTTCCTCCTCCGCGTACACACTGTTTTTAACATTCCAAACCCATCTGACTCACAAAACTGTCTAAAAAGCTATTTAAACCGATACCGCCCTTTTGTTTTTTTTCGTTATACATTAATTTTTTCCACGTTTCGGCACTCAAAACAACTTTAATCCTTCGCGTACACACTGTTTTTATGATTCCGAACCCATCTTTCTCACAAAATCGTCTAAAAGACCATTTAAACCAATACGTCAATTTTGTTTCTTTTTCTTATACATTCGTTTTTCCACGTTTTTGCACTCAAAACAACATTCCTCCTTCTTGTACACACTTTTCTGATGATTCCGAACCTACCTGACTCACAAAACCGTCTAAAAGGCCATTTAAACCAATACCGCCCTTTTGTTTCTTTTCCTTATACATTCATTTTTTCCATGTTTTTCCAACTTTCCTCCTTCTCGTACACACTTTTTTCATGATTCCGAACCCACCTGACTCACAAAACCGTCTAAAAGACCATTTAAACCAATACCGCCCTTTTGTTTCTTTTCATTATACATTTATTTTTTTCACGTTTCGGCACTCAAAACATCTTTCCACATTCGCGTACACACTGCTTTTATGATTTCGAACCCATCTGTCTCACAAAATCGTCTAAAAGACCATTTAAACCAATACCTCCCTTTTGTTTCTTTTCCTTATACATTCATTTTTTCCACGTTTTTGCACTCAAGACAACTTTCCTCCTTCGCGTACACACTGTTTTTATGATTCCGAACCCATCTGACTCACAATATCGTCTAAAAGACCATTTAAACCAATACCGCCCTTTTGTTTCTTTTCGTTATACATTTATTTTTTCCACGTTTCGGCACTCAAGACAATTTTCCTCCTTCGCGTACACACTTTTCTAATGATTCCGAACCTACCTGACTCACAAAACCGTCTAAAAGGCCATTTAAACCAATGCCGCCCTTTTGTTTCTTTTCCTTATACATTCATTTTTTTCCACGTTTTTCCAACTTTCCTCATTCTCGTACACACTTTTTTTATGATTCCGAACCCACCTGACTCACAAAACCGTCTAAAAGACCATTTAAACCAATACCTCCCTTTTGTTTCTTTTACTTATACATTCATTTTTTCCACGTTTTTGCACTCAAAACAACTTTCCTCCTTTGCGTACACACTTTTTTTTATGATTCCGAACCCATCTGTCTCACAAAATCGTCTAAAAGACCATTTAAACCAATACCTCCCTTTTGTTTCTTTTCCTTATACATTCATTTTTTCCACGTTTTTGCACTCAAAAAAACTTTCCTCCTCCGCGTACACTCTGTTTTTAAGATTCCCAACCCATCTGACTCACAAAATCGTTAAAAAGGCCATTTAAACCAATACCGCCCTTTTGTTTCTTTTCCTTGTACATTCATTTTTTCCACGTTTTTCCAACTTTCCTCCTTCTCGTACACTTTTTATGAATCCGAACCCACCTGACTCACAAAAACCGTCTAAAAGGCCATTTAAACCAATACCTCCAATTTGTTTCTTTTCCTTATACATTCATTTTTTCCACATTTTTGTACTCAAAACAACTTTCCTCCTTCGCGTACACACTGTTTTTATGATTCCGAACCCATCTTACTCACAAAACTGTCTAAAAAGCCATTTAAAACAATACCGCCCTTTTGTTTCTTTTCCTTATACATTTATTTTTTCCACGTTTCGGCGCTCAAAACAACTTTCCTCCTTCGCGTACACACTGGTTTTATGATTCCGAACCCATCTGTCTCACAAAATCGTCTAAAAGACCATTTAAACCAATACCTCCCTTTTGTTTCTTTTCTTTATACATTCATTTTTTCCACGTTTTTGCACTCAAGACAACTTTCCTCCTTCGCGTACACACTATTTTTATGATTCCGAACCCATCTGACTCACAAAATCGTCTAAAAGACCATTTAAACCAATACCTCCCTTTTGTTTCTTTTCCTTATACATTAATTTTTTCCACGTTTTTGCACTCAAAACAACTTTCCTCCTTCGCGTACACACTGTTTTTATGATTCCGAACCCATCTGACTCACAAAATCGTCTAAAAGACCATTTAAACCAATACCTCCCTTTTGTTTCTTTTCCTTATACATTCATTTTTTTTGACGTTTTTGCACTCAAAACAACTTTCCTCCTCTGCGTACACACTGTTTTTAACATTCCAAACCCATCTGACTCACAAAACTGTCTAAAAAGCTATTTAAACCAATACCGCCCTTTTGTTTTTTTTCGTTATACATTAATTTTTTCCACGTTTCGGCACTCAAAACAACTTTAATCCTTCGCGTACACACTGTTTTTATGATTCCGAACCCATCTGTCTCACAAAATCGTCTAAAAGACCATTTTAAACCTTGTCCCTTTTGTTTCTTTTTCTTATACATTCGTTTTTTCCACGTTTTTGCACTCAAAACAACTTTCCTCCTTCGCGTACACACTTTTTTTATGATTCCGAACCCATCTGTCTCACAAAATCGTCTAAAAGACCATTTAAACCAATACCTCCCTTTTGTTTCTTTTCCTTATACATTCATTTTTTCCACGTTTTTGCACTCAAAACAACTTTCCTCCTCCGCGTACACTCTGTTTTTAAGATTCCCAACCCATCAGACTCACAAAACTGTCTAAAAAGCCATTTAAACCAATACCGCCCTTTTGTTTCTTTTCCTTATACATTCATTTTTTTCACGTTTTTGCACTCAAAACAATTTTCCTCCTTCGCGTACACACTTTTTTTATGATTCCGAACCCATCTGACTCACAAAATCGTTAAAAAGGCCATTTAAACCAATACCGCCCTTTTGTTTCTTTTCCTTATACATTCATTTTTTCCACGTTTTTCCAACTTTCCTCCTTCTCGTACACACTTTTTTTATGAATCCGAACCCACCTGACTCACAAAAACCGTCTAAAAGGCCATTTAAACCAATACCGCCCTTTTGTTTTTTTTCGTTATACATTAATTTTTTCCACGTTTCGGCACTCAAAACAACTTTAATCCTTCGCGTACACACTGTTTTTATGATTCCGAACCCATCTGTCTCACAAAATCGTCTAAAAGACCATTTAAACCTTGTCCCTTTTGTTTCTTTTTCTTATACATTCGTTTTTTCCACGTTTTTGCACTCAAAACAACATTCCTCCTTCTTGTACACACTTTTCTGATGATTCCGAACCTACCTGACTCACAAAACCGTCTAAAAGGCCATTTAAACCAATACCGCCCTTTTGTTTCTTTTCCTTATACATTCATTTTTTCCATGTTTTTCTAACTTTCCTCCTTCTCGTACACACTTTTTTTATGATTCCGAACCCACCTGACTCACAAAACCGTCTAAAAGACCATTTAAACCAATACCGCCCTTTTGTTTCTTTTCATTATACATTTATTTTTTTCACGTTTCGGCACTCAAAACATCTTTCCACATTCGCGTACACACTGCTTTTATGATTTCGAACCCATCTGTCTCACAAAATCGTCTAAAAGACCATTTAAACCAATACCTCCCTTTTGTTTCTTTTCCTTATACATTCATTTTTTTCCACGTTTTTCCAACTTTCCTCATTCTCGTACACACTTTTTTTATGATTCCGAACCCACCTGACTCACAAAACCGTCTAAAAGACCATTTAAACCAATACCTCCCTTTTGTTTCTTTTACTTATACATTCATTTTTTCACGTTTTTGCACTCAAAACAATTTTCCTCCTTCGCGTACACACTTTTTTTATGATTCCGAACCCATCTGACTCACAAAATCGTTAAAAAGGCCATTTAAACCAATACCGCCCTTTTGTTTCTTTTCCTTATACATTCATTTTTTCCACGTTTTTGCACTCAAAACAACTTTCCTCCTCCGCGTACACTCTGTTTTTAAGATTCCCAACCTATCTGACTCACAAAACTGTCTAAAAAGCCATTTAAACCAATACCGCCCTTTTGTTTCTTTTCCTTATACATTCATTTTTTCACGTTTTTGCACTCAAAACAATTTTCCTCTTTCGCGTACACACTTTTTTTATGATTCCGAACCCATCTGACTCACAAAATCGTTAAAAAGGCCATTTAAACCAATACTGCCCTTTTGTTTCTTTTCCTTATACATTCATTTTTTCCACGTTTTTCCAACTTTCCTCCTTCTCGTACACACTTTTTTTATGAATCCGAACCCACCTGACTCACAAAAACCGTCTAAAAGGCCATTTAAACCAATACCTCCCATTTGTTTCTTTTCCTTATACATTTATTTTTTCCACGTTTTTGCACTCAAAACAACTTTCCTCCTTCGCGTACACACTTTTTTTATGATTCCGAACCCATCTGTCTCACAAAATCGTCTAAAAGACCATTTAAACCAATACCTCCCTTTTGTTTCTTTTCCTTATACATTCATTTTTTCCACGTTTTTGCATTCAAAACAACTTTCCTCCTCCGCGTACACACTGTTTTTAAGATTCCCAACCCATCTGACTCACAAAACTGTCTAAAAAGCCGTTTAAACCAATACCGCCCTGTCATTTTTTCCACGTTTTTGCACTCAAAACAATTTTCTTCCTTCTCGTACACACTTTTTTTATGAATCTGAAACACCTGACTCACAAAAACCGTCTAAAAGGCCATTTAAACCAATACCGCCCATTTGTTTCTTTTCCTTATACATTCATTTTTTCCACGTTTTTGCACTCAAAACAACTTTCCTCCTTCGCGTACACACCGTTTTTATGATTCCGAACCCATCTTACTCACAAAACTGTCTAAAAAGCCATTCAAACCAATACCGCCCTTTTCTTTCTTTTCCTTATACATTTATTTTTTCCACGTTTCGGCACTCAAAACAACTTTCCTCCTTCGCGTACACACTGTTTTTAAGATTCCAAACCCATCTGAATCACAAAACTGTCTAAAAAGCTATTTAAACCAATACCGCCCTTTTGTTTTTTTTCGTTATACATTAATTTTTTCCACGTTTCGGCACTCAAAACAACTTTAATCCTTCGCGTACACACTGTTTTTATGATTCCGAACCCATCTTTCTCACAAAATCGTCTAAAAGACCATTTAAACCAATACGTCCCTTTTGTTTCTTTTTCTTATACATTCGTTTTTTCCACGTTTTTGCACTCAAAACAACTTTCCTCCTTCCCGTACACACTGTTTTTATGATTCCGAACCCATCTTACTCACAAAACTGTCTAAAAAGCTATTTAAACCAATACCGCCCTTTTGTTTTTTTTCGTTATACATTAATTTTTTCCACGTTTCGGCACTCAAAACAACTTTAATCCTTCGCGTACACACTGTTTTTATGATTCCGAACCCATCTTTCTCACAAAATCGTCTAAAAGACCATTTAAACCAATACGTCCCTTTTGTTTCTTTTCCTTATACATTCATTTTTTCCACGTTTTTGCACTCAAAACAACTTTCCTCCTCCGCGTACACACTGTTTTTAAGATTCCCAACCCATCTGACTCACAAAACTGTCTAAAAAGCCGTTTAAACCAATACCGCCCTGTCATTTTTTCCACGTTTTTGCACTCAAAACAATTTTCTCCCTTCTCGTACACACTTTTTTTATGAATCCGAAACACCTGACTCACAAAAACCGTCTAAAAGGCCATTTAAACCAATACCACCCATTTGTTTCTTTTCCTTATACATTCATTTTTTCCACGTTTTTGCACTCAAAACAACTTTCCTCCTTCGCGTACACACCGTTTTTATGATTCCGAACCTACCTGACTCACAAAACCGTCTAAAAGGCCATTTAAACCAATACCGCCCTTTTGTTTCTTTTCCTTATACATTCATTTTTTCCATGTTTTTCCAACTTTCCTCCTTCTCGTACACACTTTTTTTATGATTCCGAACCCACCTGACTCACAAAACCGTCTAAAAGACCATTTAAACCAATACCGCCCTTTTGTTTCTTTTCCTTATACATTTATTTTTTTCACGTTTCGGCACTCAAAACATCTTTCCACATTCGCGTACACACTGCTTTTATGATTTCGAACCCATCTGTCTCACAAAATCGTCTAAAAGACCATTTAAACCAATACCTCCCTTTTGTTTCTTTTCCTTATACATTCATTTTTTCCACGTTTTTGCACTCAAGACAACTTTCCTCCTTTGCGTACACACTGTTTTTATGATTCCGAACCCATCTGACTCACAATATCGTCTAAAAGACCATTTAAACCAATACCGCCCTTTTGTTTCTTTTCATTATACATTTATTTTTTCCACGTTTTTCCACTCAAGACAATTTTCCTCCTTCGCGTACACACTTTTCTAATGATTCCGAACCTACCTGACTCACAAAACCGTCTAAAAGGCCATTTAAACCAATGCCGCCCTTTTGTTTCTTTTCCTTATACATTCATTTTTTTCCACGTTTTTCCAACTTTCCTCATTCTCGTACACACTTTTTTTATGATTCCGAACCCACCTGACTCACAAAACCGTCTAAAAGACCATTTAAACCAATACCTCCCTTTTGTTTCTTTTACTTATACATTCATTTTTTCCACGTTTTTGCACTCAAAACAACTTTCCTCCTTCGCGTACACACTTTTTTTATGATTCCGAACCCATCTGTCTCACAAAATCGTCTAAAAGACCATTTAAACCAATACCTCCCTTTTGTTTCTTTTCCTTATACATTCATTTTTTCCACGTTTTTGCACTCAAAACAACTTTCCTCCTCCGCGTACACTCTGTTTTTAAGATTCCCAACCCATCTGACTCACAAAATCGTTAAAAAGGCCATTTAAACCAATACCTCCCATTTGTTTCTTTTCCTTATACATTCATTTTTTCCACATTTTTGTACTCAAAACAACTTTCCTCCTTCGCGTACACACTGTTTTTATGATTCCGAACCCATCTTACTCACAAAACTGTCTAAAAAGCCATTTAAACCAATACCGCCCTTTTGTTTCTTTTCCTTATACATTTATTTTTTCCACGTTTCGGCGCTCAAAACAACTTTCCTCCTTCGCGTACACACTGGTTTTATGATTCCGAACCCATCTGTCTCACAAAATCGTCTAAAAGACCAATTTAAACCAATACCTCCCTTTTGTTTCTTTTCTTTATACATTCATTTTTTCCACGTTTTTGCACTCAAGACAACTTTCCTCCTTCGCGTACACACTATTTTTATGATTCCGAACCCATCTGACTCACAAAATCGTCTAAAAGACCATTTAAACCAATACCTCCCTTTTGTTTCTTTTCCTTATACATTAATTTTTTCCACGTTTTTGCACTCAAAACAACTTTCCTCCTTCGCGTACACACTATTTTTATGATTCCGAACCCATCTGACTCACAAAATCGTCTAAAAGACCATTTAAACCAATACCTCCCTTTTGTTTCTTTTCCTTATACATTAATTTTTTCCACGTTTTTGCACTCAAAACAACTTTCCTCCTCCGCGTACACTCTGTTTTTAAGATTCCCAACCCATCAGACTCACAAAACTGTCTAAAAAGCCATTTAAACCAATACCGCCCTTTTGTTTCTTTTCCTTATACATTCATTTTTTTCACGTTTTTGCACTCAAACAATTTTCCTCCTTCGCGTACACACTTTTTTTATGATTCCGAACCCATCTGACTCACAAAATCGTTAAAAAGGCCATTTAAACCAATACCGCCCTTTTGTTTCTTTTCCTTATACATTCATTTTTTCCACGTTTTTCCAACTTTCCTCCTTCTCGTACACACTTTTTTTATGAATCCGAACCCACCTGACTCACAAAAACCGTCTAAAAGGCCATTTAAACCAATACCTCCCATTTGTTTCTTTTCCTTATACATTCATTTTTTCCACATTTTTGTACTCAAAACAACTTTCCTCCTTCGCGTACACACTGTTTTTATGATTCCGAACCCATCTTACTCACAAAACTGTCTAAAAAGCCATTTAAACCAATACCGCCCTTTTGTTTCTTTTCCTTATACATTTATTTTTTCCACGTTTCGGCGCTCAAAACAACTTTCCTCCTTCGCGTACACACTGGTTTTATGATTCCGAACCCATCTGTCTCACAAAATCGTCTAAAAGACCATTTAAACCAATACCTCCCTTTTGTTTCTTTTCTTTATACATTCATTTTTTCCACGTTTTTGCACTCAAGACAACTTTCCTTCTTCGCGTACACACTATTTTTATGATTCCGAACCCATCTGACTCACAAAATCGTCTAAAAGACCATTTAAACCAATACCTCCCTTTTGTTTCTTTTCTTTATACATTCATTTTTTCCACGTTTTTGCACTCAAGACAACTTTCCTTCTTCGCGTACACACTATTTTTATGATTCCGAACCCATCTGACTCACAAAATCGTCTAAAAGACCATTTAAACCAATACCTCCCTTTTGTTTCTTTTCTTTATACATTCATTTTTTCCACGTTTTTGCACTCAAAACAACATTCCTCCTTCTTGTACACACTTTTCTGATGATTCCGAACCTACCTGACTCACAAAACCGTCTAAAAGGCCATTTAAACCAATACCGCCCTTTTGTTTCTTTTCCTTATACATTCATTTTCTCCATGTTTTTCCAACTTTCCTCCTTCTCGTACACACTTTTTTTATGATTCCGAACCCACCTGACTCACAAAACCGTCTAAAAGACCATTTAAACCAATACCGCCCTTTTGTTTCTTTTCATTATACATTTATTTTTTTCACGTTTCGGCACTCAAAACATCTTTCCACATTCGCGTACACACTGCTTTTATGATTTCGAACCCATCTGTCTCACAAAATCGTCTAAAAGACCATTTAAACCAATACCGCCCTTTTGTTTCTTTTCGTTATACATTTATTTTTTCCACGTTTTTCCACTCAAGACAATTTTCCTCCTTCGCGTACACACTTTTCTAATGATTCCGAACCTACCTGACTCACAAAACCGTCTAAAAGGCCATTTAAACCAATGCCGCCCTTTTGTTTCTTTTCCTTATACATTCATTTTTTTCCACGTTTTTCCAACTTTCCTCATTCTCGTACACACTTTTTTTATGATTCCGAACCCACCTGACTCACAAAACCGTCTAAAAGACCATTTAAACCAATACCTCCCTTTTGTTTCTTTTACTTATACATTCATTTTTTCCACGTTTTTGCACTCAAAACAACTTTCCTCCTTCGCGTACACACTTTTTTTATGATTCCGAACCCATCTGTCTCAGAAAATCGTCTAAAAGACCATTTAAACCAATACCTCCCTTTTGTTTCTTTTCCTTATACATTCATTTTTTCCACGTTTTTGCACTCAAAACAACTTTCCTCCTCCGCGTACACTCTGTTTTTAAGATTCCCAACCCACCTGACTCACAAAATCGTTAAAAAGGCCATTTAAACCAATACCGCCCTTTTGTTTCTTTTCCTTATACATTCATTTTTTCCACGTTTTTCCAACTTTCCTCCTTCTCGTACACTTTTTATGAATCCGAACCCACCTGACTCACAAAAACCGTCTAAAAGGCCATTTAAACCAATACCTCCCATTTGTTTCTTTTCCTTATACATTCATTTTTTCCACATTTTTGTACTCAAAACAACTTTCCTCCTTCGCGTACACACTGTTTTTATGATTCCGAACCCATCTTACTCACAAAACTGTCTAAAAAGCCATTTAAACCAATACCGCCCTTTTGTTTCTTTTCCTTATACATTTATTTTTTCCACGTTTCGGCGCTCAAAACAACTTTCTTCCTTCGCGTACACACTGGTTTTATGATTCCGAACCCATCTGTCTCACAAAATCGTCTAAAAGACCAATTTAAACCAATACCTCCCTTTTGTTTCTTTTCTTTATACATTCATTTTTTCCACGTTTTTGCTCTCAAGACAACTTTCCTCCTTCGCGTACACACTATTTTTATGATTCCGAACCCATCTGACTCACAAAATCGTCTAAAAGACCATTTAAACCAATACCTCCCTTTTGTTTCTTTTCCTTATACATTAATTTTTTCCACGTTTTTGCACTCAAAACAACTTTCCTCCTTCGCGTACACACTGTTTTTATGATTCCGAACCCATCTGACTCACAAAATCGTCTAAAAGACCATTTAAACCAATACCTCCCTTTTGTTTCTTTTCCTTATACATTCATTTTTTTCCACGTTTTTGCACTCAAAACAACTTTCCTCCTCTGCGTACACACTGTTTTTAACATTCCAAACCCATCTGACTCACAAAACTGTCTAAAAAGCTATTTAAACCAATACCGCCCTTTTGTTTTTTTTCGTTATACATTAATTTTTTCCACGTTTCGGCACTCAAAACAACTTTAATCCTTCGCGTACACACTGTTTTTATGATTCCGAACCCATCTGTCTCACAAAATCGTCTAAAAGACCATTTTAAACCTTGTCCCTTTTGTTTCTTTTTCTTATACATTCGTTTTTTCCACGTTTTTGCACTCAAAACAACTTTCCTCCTTCGCGTACACACTTTTTTTATGATTCCGAACCCATCTGTCTCACAAAATCGTCTAAAAGACCATTTAAACCAATACCTCCCTTTTGTTTCTTTTCCTTATACATTCATTTTTTCCACGTTTTTGCACTCAAAACAACTTTCCTCCTCCGCGTACACTCTGTTTTTAAGATTCCCAACCCATCAGACTCACAAAACTGTCTAAAAAGCCATTTAAACCAATACCGCCCTTTTGTTTCTTTTCCTTATACATTCATTTTTTTCACGTTTTTGCACTCAAACAATTTTCCTCCTTCGCGTACACACTTTTTTTATGATTCCGAACCCATCTGACTCACAAAATCGTTAAAAAGGCCATTTAAACCAATACCGCCCTTTTGTTTCTTTTCCTTATACATTCATTTTTTCCACGTTTTTCCAACTTTCCTCCTTCTCGTACACACTTTTTTTATGAATCCGAACCCACCTGACTGACAAAAACCGTCTAAAAGGCCATTTAAACCAATACCTCCCATTTGTTTCTTTTCCTTATACATTCATTTTTTCCACATTTTTGTACTCAAAACAACTTTCCTCCTTCGCGTACACACTGTTTTTATGATTCCGAACCCATCTTACTCACAAAACTGTCTAAAAAGCCATTTAAACCAATACCGCCCTTTTGTTTCTTTTCCTTATACATTTATTTTTTCCACGTTTCGGCGCTCAAAACAACTTTCCTCCTTCGCGTACACACTGGTTTTATGATTCCGAACCCATCTGTCTCACAAAATCGTCTAAAAGACCATTTAAACCAATACCTCCCTTTTGTTTCTTTTCTTTATACATTCATTTTTTCCACGTTTTTGCACTCAAGACAACTTTCCTTCTTCGCGTACACACTATTTTTATGATTCCGAACCCATCTGACTCACAAAATCGTCTAAAAGACCATTTAAACCAATACCTCCCTTTTGTTTCTTTTCTTTATACATTCATTTTTTCCACGTTTTTGCACTCAAAACAACATTCCTCCTTCTTGTACACACTTTTCTGATGATTCCGAACCTACCTGACTCACAAAACTGTCTAAAAGGCCATTTAAACCAATACCGCCCTTTTGTTTCTTTTCCTTATACATTCATTTTTTCCATGTTTTTCCAACTTTCCTCCTTCTCGTACACACTTTTTTTATGATTCCGAACCCACCTGACTCACAAAACCGTCTAAAAGACCATTTAAACCAATACCGCCCTTTTGTTTCTTTTCATTATACATTTATTTTTTTCACGTTTCGGCACTCAAAACATCTTTCCACATTCGCGTACACACTGCTTTTATGATTTCGAACCCATCTGTCTCACAAAATCGTCTAAAAGACCATTTAAACCAATACCTCCCTTTTGTTTCTTTTCCTTATACATTCATTTTTTCCACGTTTTTGCACTCAAGACAACTTTCCTCCTTCGCGTACACACTGTTTTTATGATTCCGAACCCATCTGACTCACAATATCGTCTAAAAGACCATTTAAACCAATACCGCCCTTTTGTTTCTTTTCGTTATACATTTATTTTTTCCACGTTTTTCCACTCAAGACAATTTTCCTCCTTCGCGTACACACTTTTCTAATGATTCCGAACCTACCTGACTCACAAAACCGTCTAAAAGGCCATTTAAACCAATGCCGCCCTTTTGTTTCTTTTCCTTATACATTCATTTTTTTCCACGTTTTTCCAACTTTCCTCATTCTCGTACACACTTTTTTTATGATTCCGAACCCACCTGACTCACAAAACCGTCTAAAAGACCATTTAAACCAATACCTCCCTTTTGTTTCTTTTACTTATACATTCATTTTTTCCACGTTTTTGCACTCAAAACAACTTTCCTCCTTCGCGTACACACTTTTTTTATGATTCCGAACCCATCTGTCTCAGAAAATCGTCTAAAAGACCATTTAAACCAATACCTCCCTTTTGTTTCTTTTCCTTATACATTCATTTTTTCCACGTTTTTGCACTCAAAACAACTTTCCTCCTCCGCGTACACTCTGTTTTTAAGATTCCCAACCCACCTGACTCACAAAATCGTTAAAAAGGCCATTTAAACCAATACCGCCCTTTTGTTTCTTTTCCTTATACATTCATTTTTTCCACGTTTTTCCAACTTTCCTCCTTCTCGTACACTTTTTATGAATCCGAACCCACCTGACTCACAAAAACCGTCTAAAAGGCCATTTAAACCAATACCTCCCATTTGTTTCTTTTCCTTATACATTCATTTTTTCCACATTTTTGTACTCAAAACAACTTTCCTCCTTCGCGTACACACTGTTTTTATGATTCCGAACCCATCTTACTCACAAAACTGTCTAAAAAGCCATTTAAACCAATACCGCCCTTTTGTTTCTTTTCCTTATACATTTATTTTTTCCACGTTTCGGCGCTCAAAACAACTTTCCTCCTCTGCGTACACACTGTTTTTAACATTCCAAACCCATCTGACTCACAAAACTGTCTAAAAAGCTATTTAAACCAATACCGCCCTTTTGTTTTTTTTCGTTATACATTAATTTTTTCCACGTTTCGGCACTCAAAACAACTTTAATCCTTCGCGTACACACTGTTTTTATGATTCCGAACCCATCTGACTCACAAAATCGTCTAAAAGACCATTTAAACCAATACCTCCCTTTTGTTTCTTTTCCTTATACATTAATTTTTTCCACGTTTTTGCACTCAAAACAACTTTCCTCCTTCGCGTACACACTGTTTTTATGATTCCGAACCCATCTGACTCACAAAATCGTCTAAAAGACCATTTAAACCAATACCTCCCTTTTGTTTCTTTTCCTTATACATTCATTTTTTTCCACGTTTTTGCACTCAAAACAACTTTCCTCCTCTGCGTACACACTGTTTTTAACATTCCAAACCCATCTGACTCACAAAACTGTCTAAAAAGCTATTTAAACCAATACCGCCCTTTTGTTTTTTTTCGTTATACATTAATTTTTTCCACGTTTCGGCACTCAAAACAACTTTAATCCTTCGCGTACACACTGTTTTTATGATTCCGAACCCATCTGTCTCACAAAATCGTCTAAAAGACCATTTTAAACCTTGTCCCTTTTGTTTCTTTTTCTTATACATTCGTTTTTTCCACGTTTTTGCACTCAAAACAACTTTCCTCCTTCGCGTACACACTTTTTTTATGATTCCGAACCCATCTGTCTCACAAAATCGTCTAAAAGACCATTTAAACCAATACCTCCCTTTTGTTTCTTTTCCTTATACATTCATTTTTTCCACGTTTTTGCACTCAAAACAACTTTCCTCCTCCGCGTACACTCTGTTTTTAAGATTCCCAACCCATCAGACTCACAAAACTGTCTAAAAAGCCATTTAAACCAATACCGCCCTTTTGTTTCTTTTCCTTATACATTCATTTTTTTCACGTTTTTGCACTCAAACAATTTTCCTCCTTCGCGTACACACTTTTTTTATGATTCCGAACCCATCTGACTCACAAAATCGTTAAAAAGGCCATTTAAACCAATACCGCCCTTTTGTTTCTTTTCCTTATACATTCATTTTTTCCACGTTTTTCCAACTTTCCTCCTTCTCGTACACACTTTTTTTATGAATCCGAACCCACCTGACTCACAAAAACCGTCTAAAAGGCCATTTAAACCAATACCTCCCATTTGTTTCTTTTCCTTATACATTCATTTTTTCCACATTTTTGTACTCAAAACAACTTTCCTCCTTCGCGTACACACTGTTTTTATGATTCCGAACCCATCTTACTCACAAAACTGTCTAAAAAGCCATTTAAACCAATACCGCCCTTTTGTTTCTTTTCCTTATACATTTATTTTTTCCACGTTTCGGCGCTCAAAACAACTTTCCTCCTTCGCGTACACACTGGTTTTATGATTCCGAACCCATCTGTCTCACAAAATCGTCTAAAAGACCATTTAAACCAATACCTCCCTTTTGTTTCTTTTCTTTATACATTCATTTTTTCCACGTTTTTGCACTCAAGACAACTTTCCTTCTTCGCGTACACACTATTTTTATGATTCCGAACCCATCTGACTCACAAAATCGTCTAAAAGACCATTTAAACCAATACCTCCCTTTTGTTTCTTTTCCTTATACATTAATTTTTTCCACGTTTTTGCACTCAAAACAACTTTCCTCCTTCGCGTACACACTGTTTTTATGATTCCGAACCCATCTGACTCACAAAATCGTCTAAAAGACCATTTAAACCGATACCTCCCTTTTGTTTCTTTTCCTTATACATTCATTTTTTTCCACGTTTTTGCACTCAAAACAACTTTCCTCCTCTGCGTACACACTGTTTTTATGATTCCGAACCCATCTTACTCACAAAACTGTCTAAAAAGCTATTTAAACCAATACCGCCCTTTTGTTTTTTTTCGTTATACATTAATTTTTTCCACGTTTCGGCACTCAAAACAACTTTAATCCTTCGCGTACACACTGTTTTTATGATTCCGAACCCATCTGACTAACAAAATCGTCTAAAAGACCATTTAAACCAATACCTCCCTTTTGTTTCTTTTCCTTATACATTCATTTTTTCCACATTTTTGTACTCAAAACAACTTTCCTCCTTCGCGTACACACTGTTTTTATGATTCCGAACCCATCTTACTCACAAAACTGTCTAAAAAGCTATTTAAACCAATACCGCCCTTTTGTTTTTTTTCGTTATACATTAATTTTTTCCACGTTTCGGCACTCAAAACAACTTTAATCCTTCGCGTACACACTGTTTTTATGATTCCGAACCCATCTGTCTCACAAAATCGTCTAAAAGACCAATTTAAACCAATACCTCCCTTTTGTTTCTTTTCTTTATACATTCATTTTTTCCACGTTTTTGCACTCAAGACAACTTTCCTCCTTCGCGTACACACTATTTTTATGATTCCGAACCCATCTGACTCACAAAATCGTCTAAAAGACCATTTAAACCAATACCTCCCTTTTGTTTCTTTTCCTTATACATTAATTTTTTCCACGTTTTTGCACTCAAAACAACTTTCCTCCTTCGCGTACACACTGTTTTTATGATTCCGAACCCATCTGACTCACAAAATCGTCTAAAAGACCATTTAAACCAATACCTCCCTTTTGTTTCTTTTCCTTATACATTCATTTTTTTCCACGTTTTTGCACTCAAAACAACTTTCCTCCTCTGCGTACACACTGTTTTTAACATTCCAAACCCATCTGACTCACAAAACTGTCTAAAAAGCTATTTAAACCAATACCGCCCTTTTGTTTTTTTTCGTTATACATTAATTTTTTCCACGTTTCGGCACTCAAAACAACTTTAATCCTTCGCGTACGCACTGTTTTTATGATTCCGAACCCATCTGTCTCACAAAATCGTCTAAAAGACCATTTTAAACCTTGTCCCTTTTGTTTCTTTTTCTTATACATTCGTTTTTTCCACGTTTTTGCACTCAAAACAACTTTCCTCCTTCGCGTACACACTTTTTTTATGATTCCGAACCCATCTGTCTCACAAAATCGTCTAAAAGACCATTTAAACCAATACCTCCCTTTTGTTTCTTTTTCTTATACATTCATTTTTTCCACGTTTTTGCACTCAAAACAATTTTCCTCCTCCGCGTACACTCTGTTTTTAAGATTCCCAACCCATCAGACTCACAAAACTGTCTAAAAAGCCATTTAAACCAATACCGCCCTTTTGTTTCTTTTCCTTATACATTCATTTTTTTCACGTTTTTGCACTCAAAACAAATTTCCTCCTTCGCGTACACACTTTTTTTATGATTCCGAACCCATCTGACTCACAAAATCGTTAAAAAGGCCATTTAAACCAATACCGCCCTTTTGTTTCTTTTCCTTATACATTCATTTTTTCCACGTTTTTCCAACTTTCCTCCTTCTCGTACACACTTTTTTTATGAATCCGAACCCACCTGACTCACAAAAACCGTCTAAAAGGCCATTTAAACCAATGCCTCCCATTTGTTTCTTTTCCTTATACATTCATTTTTTCCACATTTTTGTACTCAAAACAACTTTCCTCCTTCGCGTACACAGTTTTTATGATTCCGAACCCATCTTACTCACAAAACTGTCTAAAAAGCCATCTAAACCAATACCGCCCTTTTGTTTCTTTTCCTTATACATTTATTTTTTCCACGTTTCGGCGCTCAAAACAACTTTCCTCCTTCGCGTACACACTGGTTTTATGATTCCGAACCCATCTGTCTCACAAAATCGTCTAAAAGACCATTTAAACCAATACCTCCCTTTTGTTTCTTTTCTTTATACATTCATTTTTTCCACGTTTTTGCACTCAAGACAACTTTCCTTCTTCGCGTACACACTATTTTTATGATTCCGAACCCATCTGACTCACAAAATCGTCTAAAAGACCATTTAAACCAATACCTCCCTTTTGTTTCTTTTCCTTATACATTAATTTTTTCCACGTTTTTGCACTCAAAACAACTTTCCTCCTTCGCGTACACACTGTTTTTATGATTCCGAACCCATCTGACTCACAAAATCGTCTAAAAGACCATTTAAACCAATACCTCCCTTTTGTTTCTTTTCCTTATTCATTCATTTTTTTCCACGTTTTTGCACTCAAAACAACTTTCCTCCTCAGCGTACACACTGTTTTTATGATTCCGAACCCATCTTACTCACAAAACTGTCTAAAAAGCTATTTAAACCAATACCGCCCTTTTGTTTTTTTTCGTTATACATTAATTTTTTCCACGTTTCGGCACTCAAAACAACTTTAATCCTTCGCGTACACACTGTTTTTATGATTCCGAACCCATCTGACTCACAAAATCGTCTAAAAGACCATTTAAACCAATACCTCCCTTTTGTTTCTTTTCCTTATACATTCATTTTTTCCACATTTTTGTACTCAAAACAACTTTCCTCCTTCGCGTACACACTGTTTTTATGATTCCGAACCCATCTTACTCACAAAACTGTCTAAAAAGCTATTTAAACCAATACCGCCCTTTTGTTTTTTTTCGTTATACATTAATTTTTTCCACGTTTCGGCACTCAAAACAACTTTAATCCTTCGCGTACACACTGTTTTTATGATTCCGAACCCATCTTTCTCACAAAATCGTCTAAAAGACCATTTAAACCAATACGTCCCTTTTGTTTCTTTTCCTTATACATTCATTTTTTCCACGTTTTTGCACTCAAAACAACTTTCCTCCTCCGCGTACACACTGTTTTTAAGATTCCCAACCCATCTGACTCACAAAACTGTCTAAAAAGCCGTTTAAACCAATACCGCCCTGTCATTTTTTCCACGTTTTTGCACTCAAAACAATTTTCTCCCTTCTCGTACACACTTTTTTTATGAATCCGAAACACCTGACTCACAAAAACCGTCTAAAAGGCCATTTAAACCAATACCACCCATTTGTTTCTTTTCCTTATACATTCATTTTTTCCACGTTTTTGCACTCAAAACAACTTTCCTCCTTCGCGTACACACCGTTTTTATGATTCCGAACCTACCTGACTCACAAAACCGTCTAAAAGGCCATTTAAACCAATACCGCCCTTTTGTTTCTTTTCCTTATACATTCATTTTTTCCATGTTTTTCCAACTTTCCTCCTTCTCGTACACACTTTTTTTATGATTCCGAACCCACCTGACTCACAAAACCGTCTAAAAGACCATTTAAACCAATACCGCCCTTTTGTTTCTTTTCCTTATACATTTATTTTTTTCACGTTTCGGCACTCAAAACATCTTTCCACATTCGCGTACACACTGCTTTTATGATTTCGAACCCATCTGTCTCACAAAATCGTCTAAAAGACCATTTAAACCAATACCTCCCTTTTGTTTCTTTTCCTTATACATTCATTTTTTCCACGTTTTTGCACTCAAGACAACTTTCCTCCTTTGCGTACACACTGTTTTTATGATTCCGAACCCATCTGACTCACAATATCGTCTAAAAGACCATTTAAACCAATACCGCCCTTTTGTTTCTTTTCGTTATACATTTATTTTTTCCACGTTTTTCCACTCAAGACAATTTTCCTCCTTCGCGTACACACTTTTCTAATGATTCCGAACCTACCTGACTCACAAAACCGTCTAAAAGGCCATTTAAACCAATGCCGCCCTTTTGTTTCTTTTCCTTATACATTCATTTTTTTCCACGTTTTTGCACTCAAAACAACTTTCCTCCTCTGCGTACACACTGTTTTTAACATTCCAAACCCATCTGACTCACAAAACTGTCTAAAAAGCTATTTAAACCAATACCGCCCTTTTGTTTTTTTTCGTTATACATTAATTTTTTCCACGTTTCGGCACTCAAAACAACTTTAATCCTTCGCGTACGCACTGTTTTTATGATTCCGAACCCATCTGTCTCACAAAATCGTCTAAAAGACCATTTTAAACCTTGTCCCTTTTGTTTCTTTTTCTTATACATTCGTTTTTTCCACGTTTTTGCACTCAAAACAACTTTCCTCCTTCGCGTACACACTTTTTTTATGATTCCGAACCCATCTGTCTCACAAAATCGTCTAAAAGACCATTTAAACCAATACCTCCCTTTTGTTTCTTTTTCTTATACATTCATTTTTTCCACGTTTTTGCACTCAAAACAATTTTCCTCCTCCGCGTACACTCTGTTTTTAAGATTCCCAACCCATCAGACTCACAAAACTGTCTAAAAAGCCATTTAAACCAATACCGCCCTTTTGTTTCTTTTCCTTATACATTCATTTTTTTCACGTTTTTGCACTCAAAACAAATTTCCTCCTTCGCGTACACACTTTTTTTATGATTCCGAACCCATCTGACTCACAAAATCGTTAAAAAGGCCATTTAAACCAATACCGCCCTTTTGTTTCTTTTCCTTATACATTCATTTTTTCCACGTTTTTCCAACTTTCCTCCTTCTCGTACACACTTTTTTTATGAATCCGAACCCACCTGACTCACAAAAACCGTCTAAAAGGCCATTTAAACCAATACCTCCCATTTGTTTCTTTTCCTTATACATTCATTTTTTCCACATTTTTGTACTCAAAACAACTTTCCTCCTTCGCGTACACACTGTTTTTATGATTCCGAACCCATCTTACTCACAAAACTGTCTAAAAAGCCATCTAAACCAATACCGCCCTTTTGTTTCTTTTCCTTATACATTTATTTTTTCCACGTTTCGGCGCTCAAAACAACTTTCCTCCTTCGCGTACACACTGGTTTTATGATTCCGAACCCATCTGTCTCACAAAATCGTCTAAAAGACCATTTAAACCAATACCTCCCTTTTGTTTCTTTTCTTTATACATTCATTTTTTCCACGTTTTTGCACTCAAGACAACTTTCCTTCGCGTACACACTATTTTTATGATTCCGAACCCATCTGACTCACAAAATCGTCTAAAAGACCATTTAAACCAATACCTCCCTTTTGTTTCTTTTCCTTATACATTAATTTTTTCCACGTTTTTGCACTCAAAACAACTTTCCTCCTTCGCGTACACACTGTTTTTATGATTCCGAACCCATCTGACTCACAAAATCGTCTAAAAGACCATTTAAACCAATACCTCCCTTTTGTTTCTTTTCCTTATTCATTCATTTTTTTCCACGTTTTTGCACTCAAAACAACTTTCCTCCTCAGCGTACACACTGTTTTTATGATTCCGAACCCATCTTACTCACAAAACTGTCTAAAAAGCTATTTAAACCAATACCGCCCTTTTGTTTTTTTTCGTTATACATTAATTTTTTCCACGTTTCGGCACTCAAAACAACTTTAATCCTTCGCGTACACACTGTTTTTATGATTCCGAACCCATCTGACTCACAAAATCGTCTAAAAGACCATTTAAACCAATACCTCCCTTTTGTTTCTTTTCCTTATACATTCATTTTTTCCACATTTTTGTACTCAAAACAACTTTCCTCCTTCGCGTACACACTGTTTTTATGATTCCGAACCCATCTTACTCACAAAACTGTCTAAAAAGCTATTTAAACCAATACCGCCCTTTTGTTTTTTTTCGTTATACATTAATTTTTTCCACGTTTCGGCACTCAAAACAACTTTAATCCTTCGCGTACACACTGTTTTTATGATTCCGAACCCATCTTTCTCACAAAATCGTCTAAAAGACCATTTAAACCAATACGTCCCTTTTGTTTCTTTTCCTTATACATTCATTTTTTCCACGTTTTTGCACTCAAAACAACTTTCCTCCTCCGCGTACACACTGTTTTTAAGATTCCCAACCCATCTGACTCACAAAACTGTCTAAAAAGCCGTTTAAACCAATACCGCCCTGTCATTTTTTCCACGTTTTTGCACTCAAAACAATTTTCTCCCTTCTCGTACACACTTTTTTTATGAATCCGAAACACCTGACTCACAAAAACCGTCTAAAAGGCCATTTAAACCAATACCACCCATTTGTTTCTTTTCCTTATACATTCATTTTTTCCACGTTTTTGCACTCAAAACAACTTTCCTCCTTCGCGTACACACCGTTTTTATGATTCCGAACCTACCTGACTCACAAAACCGTCTAAAAGGCCATTTAAACCAATACCGCCCTTTTGTTTCTTTTCCTTATACATTCATTTTTTCCATGTTTTTCCAACTTTCCTCCTTCTCGTACACACTTTTTTTATGATTCCGAACCCACCTGACTCACAAAACCGTCTAAAAGACCATTTAAACCAATACCGCCCTTTTGTTTCTTTTCCTTATACATTTATTTTTTTCACGTTTCGGCACTCAAAACATCTTTCCACATTCGCGTACACACTGCTTTTATGATTTCGAACCCATCTGTCTCACAAAATCGTCTAAAAGACCATTTAAACCAATACCTCCCTTTTGTTTCTTTTCCTTATACATTCATTTTTTCCACGTTTTTCCACTCAAGACAATTTTCCTCCTTCGCGTACACACTTTTCTAATGATTCCGAACCTACCTGACTCACAAAACCGTCTAAAAGGCCATTTAAACCAATGCCGCCCTTTTGTTTCTTTTCCTTATACATTCATTTTTTTCCACGTTTTTCCAACTTTCCTCATTCTCGTACACACTTTTTTTATGATTCCGAACCCACCTGACTCACAAAACCGTCTAAAAGACCATTTAAACCAATACCTCCCTTTTGTTTCTTTTACTTATACATTCATTTTTTCCACGTTTTTGCACTCAAAACAACTTTCCTCCTTCGCGTACACACTTTTTTTATGATTCCGAACCCATCTGTCTCACAAAATCGTCTAAAAGACCATTTAAACCAATACCTCCCTTTTGTTTCTTTTCCTTATACATTCATTTTTTCCACGTTTTTGCACTCAAAACAACTTTCCTCCTCCGCGTACACTCTGTTTTTAAGATTCCCAACCCATCTGACTCACAAAATCGTTAAAAAGGCCATTTAAACCAATACCGCCCTTTTGTTTCTTTTCCTTATACATTCATTTTTTCCACGTTTTTCCAACTTTCCTCCTTCTCGTACACTTTTTATGAATCCGAACCCAACTGACTCACAAAAACCGTCTAAAAGGCCATTTAAACCAATACCTCCCATTTGTTTCTTTTCCTTATACATTCATTTTTTCCACATTTTTGTACTCAAAACAACTTTCCTCCTTCGCGTACACACTGTTTTTATGATTCCGAACCCATCTTACTCACAAAACTGTCTAAAAAGCCATTTAAACCAATACCGCCCTTTTGTTTCTTTTCCTTATACATTTATTTTTTCCACGTTTCGGCGCTCAAAACAACTTTCCTCCTTCGCGTACACACTGGTTTTATGATTCCGAACCCATCTGTCTCACAAAATCGTCTAAAAGACCAATTTAAACCAATACCTCCCTTTTGTTTCTTTTCTTTATACATTCATTTTTTCCACGTTTTTGCACTCAAGACAACTTTCCTCCTTCGCGTACACACCGTTTTTATGATTCCGAACCTACCTGACTCACAAAACCGTCTAAAAGGCCATTTAAACCAATACCGCCCTTTTGTTTCTTTTCCTTATACATTCATTTTTTCCATGTTTTTCCAACTTTCCTCCTTCTCGTACACACTTTTTTTATGATTCCGAACCCACCTGACTCACAAAACCGTCTAAAAGACCATTTAAACCAATACCGCCCTTTTGTTTCTTTTCCTTATACATTTATTTTTTTCACGTTTCGGCACTCAAAACATCTTTCCACATTCGCGTACACACTGCTTTTATGATTTCGAACCCATCTGTCTCACAAAATCGTCTAACAGACCATTTAAACCAATACCTCCCTTTTGTTTCTTTTCCTTATACATTCATTTTTTCCACGTTTTTGCACTCAAGACAACTTTCCTCCTTTGCGTACACACTGTTTTTATGATTCCGAACCCATCTGACTCACAATATCGTCTAAAAGACCATTTAAACCAATACCTCCCTTTTGTTTCTTTTCCTTATACATTCATTTTTTTCCACGTTTTTCCAACTTTCCTCATTCTCGTACACACTTTTTTTATGATTCCGAACCCACCTGACTCACAAAACCGTCTAAAAGACCATTTAAACCAATACCTCCCTTTTGTTTCTTTTACTTATACATTCATTTTTTCACGTTTTTGCACTCAAAACAATTTTCCTCCTTCGCGTACACACTTTTTTTATGATTCCGAACCCATCTGACTCACAAAATCGTTAAAAAGGCCATTTAAACCAATACCGCCCTTTTGTTTCTTTTCCTTATACATTCATTTTTTCCACGTTTTTGCACTCAAAACAACTTTCCTCCTCCGCGTACACTCTGTTTTTAAGATTCCCAACCTATCTGACTCACAAAACTGTCTAAAAAGCCATTTAAACCAATACCGCCCTTTTGTTTCTTTTCCTTATACATTCATTTTTTCACGTTTTTGCACTCAAAACAATTTTCCTCTTTCGCGTACACACTTTTTTTATGATTCCGAACCCATCTGACTCACAAAATCGTTAAAAAGGCCATTTAAACCAATACTGCCCTTTTGTTTCTTTTCCTTATACATTCATTTTTTCCACGTTTTTCCAACTTTCCTCCTTCTCGTACACACTTTTTTTATGAATCCGAACCCACCTGACTCACAAAAACCGTCTAAAAGGCCATTTAAACCAATACCTCCCATTTGTTTCTTTTCCTTATACATTTATTTTTTCCACGTTTTTGCACTCAAAACAACTTTCCTCCTTCGCGTACACACTTTTTTTATGATTCCGAACCCATCTGTCTCACAAAATCGTCTAAAAGACCATTTAAACCAATACCTCCCTTTTGTTTCTTTTCCTTATACATTCATTTTTTCCACGTTTTTGCATTCAAAACAACTTTCCTCCTCCGCGTACACACTGTTTTTAAGATTCCCAACCCATCTGACTCACAAAACTGTCTAAAAAGCCGTTTAAACCAATACCGCCCTGTCATTTTTTCCACGTTTTTGCACTCAAAACAATTTTCTTCCTTCTCGTACACACTTTTTTTATGAATCTGAAACACCTGACTCACAAAAACCGTCTAAAAGGCCATTTAAACCAATACCGCCCATTTGTTTCTTTTCCTTATACATTCATTTTTTCCACGTTTTTGCACTCAAAACAACTTTCCTCCTTCGCGTACACACCGTTTTTATGATTCCGAACCCATCTTACTCACAAAACTGTCTAAAAAGCCATTCAAACCAATACCGCCCTTTTCTTTCTTTTCCTTATACATTTATTTTTTCCACGTTTCGGCACTCAAAACAACTTTCCTCCTTCGCGTACACACTGTTTTTAAGATTCCAAACCCATCTGAATCACAAAACTGTCTAAAAAGCTATTTAAACCAATACCGCCCTTTTGTTTTTTTTCGTTATACATTAATTTTTTCCACGTTTCGGCACTCAAAACAACTTTAATCCTTCGCGTACACACTGTTTTTATGATTCCGAACCCATCTTTCTCACAAAATCGTCTAAAAGACCATTTAAACCAATACGTCCCTTTTGTTTCTTTTTCTTATACATTCGTTTTTTCCACGTTTTTGCACTCAAAACAACTTTCCTCCTTCCCGTACACACTGTTTTTATGATTCCGAACCCATCTTACTCACAAAACTGTCTAAAAAGCTATTTAAACCAATACCGCCCTTTTGTTTTTTTTCGTTATACATTAATTTTTTCCACGTTTCGGCACTCAAAACAACTTTAATCCTTCGCGTACACACTGTTTTTATGATTCCGAACCCATCTTTCTCACAAAATCGTCTAAAAGACCATTTAAACCAATACGTCCCTTTTGTTTCTTTTCCTTATACATTCATTTTTTCCACGTTTTTGCACTCAAAACAACTTTCCTCCTCCGCGTACACACTGTTTTTAAGATTCCCAACCCATCTGACTCACAAAACTGTCTAAAAAGCCGTTTAAACCAATACCGCCCTGTCATTTTTTCCACGTTTTTGCACTCAAAACAATTTTCTCCCTTCTCGTACACACTTTTTTTATGAATCCGAAACACCTGACTCACAAAAACCGTCTAAAAGGCCATTTAAACCAATACCACCCATTTGTTTCTTTTCCTTATACATTCATTTTTTCCACGTTTTTGCACTCAAAACAACTTTCCTCCTTCGCGTACACACCGTTTTTATGATTCCGAACCTACCTGACTCACAAAACCGTCTAAAAGGCCATTTAAACCAATACCGCCCTTTTGTTTCTTTTCCTTATACATTCATTTTTTCCATGTTTTTCCAACTTTCCTCCTTCTCGTACACACTTTTTTTATGATTCCGAACCCACCTGACTCACAAAACCGTCTAAAAGACCATTTAAACCAATACCGCCCTTTTGTTTCTTTTCCTTATACATTTATTTTTTTCACGTTTCGGCACTCAAAACATCTTTCCACATTCGCGTACACACTGCTTTTATGATTTCGAACCCATCTGTCTCACAAAATCGTCTAAAAGACCATTTAAACCAATACCTCCCTTTTGTTTCTTTTCCTTATACATTCATTTTTTCCACGTTTTTGCACTCAAGACAACTTTCCTCCTTTGCGTACACACTGTTTTTATGATTCCGAACCCATCTGACTCACAATATCGTCTAAAAGACCATTTAAACCAATACCGCCCTTTTGTTTCTTTTCATTATACATTTATTTTTTCCACGTTTTTCCACTCAAGACAATTTTCCTCCTTCGCGTACACACTTTTCTAATGATTCCGAACCTACCTGACTCACAAAACCGTCTAAAAGGCCATTTAAACCAATGCCGCCCTTTTGTTTCTTTTCCTTATACATTCATTTTTTTCCACGTTTTTCCAACTTTCCTCATTCTCGTACACACTTTTTTTATGATTCCGAACCCACCTGACTCACAAAACCGTCTAAAAGACCATTTAAACCAATACCTCCCTTTTGTTTCTTTTACTTATACATTCATTTTTTCCACGTTTTTGCACTCAAAACAACTTTCCTCCTTCGCGTACACACTTTTTTTATGATTCCGAACCCATCTGTCTCACAAAATCGTCTAAAAGACCATTTAAACCAATACCTCCCTTTTGTTTCTTTTCCTTATACATTCATTTTTTCCACGTTTTTGCACTCAAAACAACTTTCCTCCTCCGCGTACACTCTGTTTTTAAGATTCCCAACCCATCTGACTCACAAAATCGTTAAAAAGGCCATTTAAACCAATACCTCCCATTTGTTTCTTTTCCTTATACATTCATTTTTTCCACATTTTTGTACTCAAAACAACTTTCCTCCTTCGCGTACACACTGTTTTTATGATTCCGAACCCATCTTACTCACAAAACTGTCTAAAAAGCCATTTAAACCAATACCGCCCTTTTGTTTCTTTTCCTTATACATTTATTTTTTCCACGTTTCGGCGCTCAAAACAACTTTCCTCCTTCGCGTACACACTGGTTTTATGATTCCGAACCCATCTGTCTCACAAAATCGTCTAAAAGACCAATTTAAACCAATACCTCCCTTTTGTTTCTTTTCTTTATACATTCATTTTTTCCACGTTTTTGCACTCAAGACAACTTTCCTCCTTCGCGTACACACTATTTTTATGATTCCGAACCCATCTGACTCACAAAATCGTCTAAAAGACCATTTAAACCAATACCTCCCTTTTGTTTCTTTTCCTTATACATTAATTTTTTCCACGTTTTTGCACTCAAAACAACTTTCCTCCTTCGCGTACACACTATTTTTATGATTCCGAACCCATCTGACTCACAAAATCGTCTAAAAGACCATTTAAACCAATACCTCCCTTTTGTTTCTTTTCCTTATACATTAATTTTTTCCACGTTTTTGCACTCAAAACAACTTTCCTCCTCCGCGTACACTCTGTTTTTAAGATTCCCAACCCATCAGACTCACAAAACTGTCTAAAAAGCCATTTAAACCAATACCGCCCTTTTGTTTCTTTTCCTTATACATTCATTTTTTTCACGTTTTTGCACTCAAACAATTTTCCTCCTTCGCGTACACACTTTTTTTATGATTCCGAACCCATCTGACTCACAAAATCGTTAAAAAGGCCATTTAAACCAATACCGCCCTTTTGTTTCTTTTCCTTATACATTCATTTTTTCCACGTTTTTCCAACTTTCCTCCTTCTCGTACACACTTTTTTTATGAATCCGAACCCACCTGACTCACAAAAACCGTCTAAAAGGCCATTTAAACCAATACCTCCCATTTGTTTCTTTTCCTTATACATTCATTTTTTCCACATTTTTGTACTCAAAACAACTTTCCTCCTTCGCGTACACACTGTTTTTATGATTCCGAACCCATCTTACTCACAAAACTGTCTAAAAAGCCATTTAAACCAATACCGCCCTTTTGTTTCTTTTCCTTATACATTTATTTTTTCCACGTTTCGGCGCTCAAAACAACTTTCCTCCTTCGCGTACACACTGGTTTTATGATTCCGAACCCATCTGTCTCACAAAATCGTCTAAAAGACCATTTAAACCAATACCTCCCTTTTGTTTCTTTTCTTTATACATTCATTTTTTCCACGTTTTTGCACTCAAGACAACTTTCCTTCTTCGCGTACACACTATTTTTATGATTCCGAACCCATCTGACTCACAAAATCGTCTAAAAGACCATTTAAACCAATACCTCCCTTTTGTTTCTTTTCTTTATACATTCATTTTTTCCACGTTTTTGCACTCAAGACAACTTTCCTTCTTCGCGTACACACTATTTTTATGATTCCGAACCCATCTGACTCACAAAATCGTCTAAAAGACCATTTAAACCAATACCTCCCTTTTGTTTCTTTTCTTTATACATTCATTTTTTCCACGTTTTTGCACTCAAAACAACATTCCTCCTTCTTGTACACACTTTTCTGATGATTCCGAACCTACCTGACTCACAAAACCGTCTAAAAGGCCATTTAAACCAATACCGCCCTTTTGTTTCTTTTCCTTATACATTCATTTTTTCCATGTTTTTCCAACTTTCCTCCTTCTCGTACACACTTTTTTTATGATTCCGAACCCACCTGACTCACAAAACCGTCTAAAAGACCATTTAAACCAATACCGCCCTTTTGTTTCTTTTCATTATACATTTATTTTTTTCACGTTTCGGCACTCAAAACATCTTTCCACATTCGCGTACACACTGCTTTTATGATTTCGAACCCATCTGTCTCACAAAATCGTCTAAAAGACCATTTAAACCAATACCGCCCTTTTGTTTCTTTTCGTTATACATTTATTTTTTCCACGTTTTTCCACTCAAGACAATTTTCCTCCTTCGCGTACACACTTTTCTAATGATTCCGAACCTACCTGACTCACAAAACCGTCTAAAAGGCCATTTAAACCAATGCCGCCCTTTTGTTTCTTTTCCTTATACATTCATTTTTTTCCACGTTTTTCCAACTTTCCTCATTCTCGTACACACTTTTTTTATGATTCCGAACCCACCTGACTCACAAAACCGTCTAAAAGACCATTTAAACCAATACCTCCCTTTTGTTTCTTTTACTTATACATTCATTTTTTCCACGTTTTTGCACTCAAAACAACTTTCCTCCTTCGCGTACACACTTTTTTTATGATTCCGAACCCATCTGTCTCAGAAAATCGTCTAAAAGACCATTTAAACCAATACCTCCCTTTTGTTTCTTTTCCTTATACATTCATTTTTTCCACGTTTTTGCACTCAAAACAACTTTCCTCCTCCGCGTACACTCTGTTTTTAAGATTCCCAACCCACCTGACTCACAAAATCGTTAAAAAGGCCATTTAAACCAATACCGCCCTTTTGTTTCTTTTCCTTATACATTCATTTTTTCCACGTTTTTCCAACTTTCCTCCTTCTCGTACACTTTTTATGAATCCGAACCCACCTGACTCACAAAAACCGTCTAAAAGGCCATTTAAACCAATACCTCCCATTTGTTTCTTTTCCTTATACATTCATTTTTTCCACATTTTTGTACTCAAAACAACTTTCCTCCTTCGCGTACACACTGTTTTTATGATTCCGAACCCATCTTACTCACAAAACTGTCTAAAAAGCCATTTAAACCAATACCGCCCTTTTGTTTCTTTTCCTTATACATTTATTTTTTCCACGTTTCGGCGCTCAAAACAACTTTCTTCCTTCGCGTACACACTGGTTTTATGATTCCGAACCCATCTGTCTCACAAAATCGTCTAAAAGACCAATTTAAACCAATACCTCCCTTTTGTTTCTTTTCTTTATACATTCATTTTTTCCACGTTTTTGCTCTCAAGACAACTTTCCTCCTTCGCGTACACACTATTTTTATGATTCCGAACCCATCTGACTCACAAAATCGTCTAAAAGACCATTTAAACCAATACCTCCCTTTTGTTTCTTTTCCTTATACATTAATTTTTTCCACGTTTTTGCACTCAAAACAACTTTCCTCCTTCGCGTACACACTGTTTTTATGATTCCGAACCCATCTGACTCACAAAATCGTCTAAAAGACCATTTAAACCAATACCTCCCTTTTGTTTCTTTTCCTTATACATTCATTTTTTTCCACGTTTTTGCACTCAAAACAACTTTCCTCCTCTGCGTACACACTGTTTTTAACATTCCAAACCCATCTGACTCACAAAACTGTCTAAAAAGCTATTTAAACCAATACCGCCCTTTTGTTTTTTTTCGTTATACATTAATTTTTTCCACGTTTCGGCACTCAAAACAACTTTAATCCTTCGCGTACACACTGTTTTTATGATTCCGAACCCATCTGTCTCACAAAATCGTCTAAAAGACCATTTTAAACCTTGTCCCTTTTGTTTCTTTTTCTTATACATTCGTTTTTTCCACGTTTTTGCACTCAAAACAACTTTCCTCCTTCGCGTACACACTTTTTTTATGATTCCGAACCCATCTGTCTCACAAAATCGTCTAAAAGACCATTTAAACCAATACCTCCCTTTTGTTTCTTTTCCTTATACATTCATTTTTTCCACGTTTTTGCACTCAAAACAACTTTCCTCCTCCGCGTACACTCTGTTTTTAAGATTCCCAACCCATCAGACTCACAAAACTGTCTAAAAAGCCATTTAAACCAATACCGCCCTTTTGTTTCTTTTCCTTATACATTCATTTTTTTCACGTTTTTGCACTCAAACAATTTTCCTCCTTCGCGTACACACTTTTTTTATGATTCCGAACCCATCTGACTCACAAAATCGTTAAAAAGGCCATTTAAACCAATACCGCCCTTTTGTTTCTTTTCCTTATACATTCATTTTTTCCACGTTTTTCCAACTTTCCTCCTTCTCGTACACACTTTTTTTATGAATCCGAACCCACCTGACTGACAAAAACCGTCTAAAAGGCCATTTAAACCAATACCTCCCATTTGTTTCTTTTCCTTATACATTCATTTTTTCCACATTTTTGTACTCAAAACAACTTTCCTCCTTCGCGTACACACTGTTTTTATGATTCCGAACCCATCTTACTCACAAAACTGTCTAAAAAGCCATTTAAACCAATACCGCCCTTTTGTTTCTTTTCCTTATACATTTATTTTTTCCACGTTTCGGCGCTCAAAACAACTTTCCTCCTTCGCGTACACACTGGTTTTATGATTCCGAACCCATCTGTCTCACAAAATCGTCTAAAAGACCATTTAAACCAATACCTCCCTTTTGTTTCTTTTCTTTATACATTCATTTTTTCCACGTTTTTGCACTCAAGACAACTTTCCTTCTTCGCGTACACACTATTTTTATGATTCCGAACCCATCTGACTCACAAAATCGTCTAAAAGACCATTTAAACCAATACCTCCCTTTTGTTTCTTTTCTTTATACATTCATTTTTTCCACGTTTTTGCACTCAAAACAACATTCCTCCTTCTTGTACACACTTTTCTGATGATTCCGAACCTACCTGACTCACAAAACCGTCTAAAAGGCCATTTAAACCAATACCGCCCTTTTGTTTCTTTTCCTTATACATTCATTTTTTCCATGTTTTTCCAACTTTCCTCCTTCTCGTACACACTTTTTTTATGATTCCGAACCCACCTGACTCACAAAACCGTCTAAAAGACCATTTAAACCAATACCGCCCTTTTGTTTCTTTTCATTATACATTTATTTTTTTCACGTTTCGGCACTCAAAACATCTTTCCACATTCGCGTACACACTGCTTTTATGATTTCGAACCCATCTGTCTCACAAAATCGTCTAAAAGACCATTTAAACCAATACCTCCCTTTTGTTTCTTTTCCTTATACATTCATTTTTTCCACGTTTTTGCACTCAAGACAACTTTCCTCCTTCGCGTACACACTGTTTTTATGATTCCGAACCCATCTGACTCACAATATCGTCTAAAAGACCATTTAAACCAATACCGCCCTTTTGTTTCTTTTCGTTATACATTTATTTTTTCCACGTTTTTCCACTCAAGACAATTTTCCTCCTTCGCGTACACACTTTTCTAATGATTCCGAACCTACCTGACTCACAAAACCGTCTAAAAGGCCATTTAAACCAATGCCGCCCTTTTGTTTCTTTTCCTTATACATTCATTTTTTTCCACGTTTTTCCAACTTTCCTCATTCTCGTACACACTTTTTTTATGATTCCGAACCCACCTGACTCACAAAACCGTCTAAAAGACCATTTAAACCAATACCTCCCTTTTGTTTCTTTTACTTATACATTCATTTTTTCCACGTTTTTGCACTCAAAACAACTTTCCTCCTTCGCGTACACACTTTTTTTATGATTCCGAACCCATCTGTCTCAGAAAATCGTCTAAAAGACCATTTAAACCAATACCTCCCTTTTGTTTCTTTTCCTTATACATTCATTTTTTCCACGTTTTTGCACTCAAAACAACTTTCCTCCTCCGCGTACACTCTGTTTTTAAGATTCCCAACCCACCTGACTCACAAAATCGTTAAAAAGGCCATTTAAACCAATACCGCCCTTTTGTTTCTTTTCCTTATACATTCATTTTTTCCACGTTTTTCCAACTTTCCTCCTTCTCGTACACTTTTTATGAATCCGAACCCACCTGACTCACAAAAACCGTCTAAAAGGCCATTTAAACCAATACCTCCCATTTGTTTCTTTTCCTTATACATTCATTTTTTCCACATTTTTGTACTCAAAACAACTTTCCTCCTTCGCGTACACACTGTTTTTATGATTCCGAACCCATCTTACTCACAAAACTGTCTAAAAAGCCATTTAAACCAATACCGCCCTTTTGTTTCTTTTCCTTATACATTTATTTTTTCCACGTTTCGGCGCTCAAAACAACTTTCCTCCTCTGCGTACACACTGTTTTTAACATTCCAAACCCATCTGACTCACAAAACTGTCTAAAAAGCTATTTAAACCAATACCGCCCTTTTGTTTTTTTTCGTTATACATTAATTTTTTCCACGTTTCGGCACTCAAAACAACTTTAATCCTTCGCGTACACACTGTTTTTATGATTCCGAACCCATCTGACTCACAAAATCGTCTAAAAGACCATTTAAACCAATACCTCCCTTTTGTTTCTTTTCCTTATACATTAATTTTTTCCACGTTTTTGCACTCAAAACAACTTTCCTCCTTCGCGTACACACTGTTTTTATGATTCCGAACCCATCTGACTCACAAAATCGTCTAAAAGACCATTTAAACCAATACCTCCCTTTTGTTTCTTTTCCTTATACATTCATTTTTTTCCACGTTTTTGCACTCAAAACAACTTTCCTCCTCTGCGTACACACTGTTTTTAACATTCCAAACCCATCTGACTCACAAAACTGTCTAAAAAGCTATTTAAACCAATACCGCCCTTTTGTTTTTTTTCGTTATACATTAATTTTTTCCACGTTTCGGCACTCAAAACAACTTTAATCCTTCGCGTACACACTGTTTTTATGATTCCGAACCCATCTGTCTCACAAAATCGTCTAAAAGACCATTTTAAACCTTGTCCCTTTTGTTTCTTTTTCTTATACATTCGTTTTTTCCACGTTTTTGCACTCAAAACAACTTTCCTCCTTCGCGTACACACTTTTTTTATGATTCCGAACCCATCTGTCTCACAAAATCGTCTAAAAGACCATTTAAACCAATACCTCCCTTTTGTTTCTTTTCCTTATACATTCATTTTTTCCACGTTTTTGCACTCAAAACAACTTTCCTCCTCCGCGTACACTCTGTTTTTAAGATTCCCAACCCATCAGACTCACAAAACTGTCTAAAAAGCCATTTAAACCAATACCGCCCTTTTGTTTCTTTTCCTTATACATTCATTTTTTTCACGTTTTTGCACTCAAACAATTTTCCTCCTTCGCGTACACACTTTTTTTATGATTCCGAACCCATCTGACTCACAAAATCGTTAAAAAGGCCATTTAAACCAATACCGCCCTTTTGTTTCTTTTCCTTATACATTCATTTTTTCCACGTTTTTCCAACTTTCCTCCTTCTCGTACACACTTTTTTTATGAATCCGAACCCACCTGACTCACAAAAACCGTCTAAAAGGCCATTTAAACCAATACCTCCCATTTGTTTCTTTTCCTTATACATTCATTTTTTCCACATTTTTGTACTCAAAACAACTTTCCTCCTTCGCGTACACACTGTTTTTATGATTCCGAACCCATCTTACTCACAAAACTGTCTAAAAAGCCATTTAAACCAATACCGCCCTTTTGTTTCTTTTCCTTATACATTTATTTTTTCCACGTTTCGGCGCTCAAAACAACTTTCCTCCTTCGCGTACACACTGGTTTTATGATTCCGAACCCATCTGTCTCACAAAATCGTCTAAAAGACCATTTAAACCAATACCTCCCTTTTGTTTCTTTTCTTTATACATTCATTTTTTCCACGTTTTTGCACTCAAGACAACTTTCCTTCTTCGCGTACACACTATTTTTATGATTCCGAACCCATCTGACTCACAAAATCGTCTAAAAGACCATTTAAACCAATACCTCCCTTTTGTTTCTTTTCCTTATACATTAATTTTTTCCACGTTTTTGCACTCAAAACAACTTTCCTCCTTCGCGTACACACTGTTTTTATGATTCCGAACCCATCTGACTCACAAAATCGTCTAAAAGACCATTTAAACCGATACCTCCCTTTTGTTTCTTTTCCTTATACATTCATTTTTTTCCACGTTTTTGCACTCAAAACAACTTTCCTCCTCTGCGTACACACTGTTTTTATGATTCCGAACCCATCTTACTCACAAAACTGTCTAAAAAGCTATTTAAACCAATACCGCCCTTTTGTTTTTTTTCGTTATACATTAATTTTTTCCACGTTTCGGCACTCAAAACAACTTTAATCCTTCGCGTACACACTGTTTTTATGATTCCGAACCCATCTGACTAACAAAATCGTCTAAAAGACCATTTAAACCAATACCTCCCTTTTGTTTCTTTTCCTTATACATTCATTTTTTCCACATTTTTGTACTCAAAACAACTTTCCTCCTTCGCGTACACACTGTTTTTATGATTCCGAACCCATCTTACTCACAAAACTGTCTAAAAAGCTATTTAAACCAATACCGCCCTTTTGTTTTTTTTCGTTATACATTAATTTTTTCCACGTTTCGGCACTCAAAACAACTTTAATCCTTCGCGTACACACTGTTTTTATGATTCCGAACCCATCTGTCTCACAAAATCGTCTAAAAGACCAATTTAAACCAATACCTCCCTTTTGTTTCTTTTCTTTATACATTCATTTTTTCCACGTTTTTGCACTCAAGACAACTTTCCTCCTTCGCGTACACACTATTTTTATGATTCCGAACCCATCTGACTCACAAAATCGTCTAAAAGACCATTTAAACCAATACCTCCCTTTTGTTTCTTTTCCTTATACATTAATTTTTTCCACGTTTTTGCACTCAAAACAACTTTCCTCCTTCGCGTACACACTGTTTTTATGATTCCGAACCCATCTGACTCACAAAATCGTCTAAAAGACCATTTAAACCAATACCTCCCTTTTGTTTCTTTTCCTTATACATTCATTTTTTTCCACGTTTTTGCACTCAAAACAACTTTCCTCCTCTGCGTACACACTGTTTTTAACATTCCAAACCCATCTGACTCACAAAACTGTCTAAAAAGCTATTTAAACCAATACCGCCCTTTTGTTTTTTTTCGTTATACATTAATTTTTTCCACGTTTCGGCACTCAAAACAACTTTAATCCTTCGCGTACGCACTGTTTTTATGATTCCGAACCCATCTGTCTCACAAAATCGTCTAAAAGACCATTTTAAACCTTGTCCCTTTTGTTTCTTTTTCTTATACATTCGTTTTTTCCACGTTTTTGCACTCAAAACAACTTTCCTCCTTCGCGTACACACTTTTTTTATGATTCCGAACCCATCTGTCTCACAAAATCGTCTAAAAGACCATTTAAACCAATACCTCCCTTTTGTTTCTTTTTCTTATACATTCATTTTTTCCACGTTTTTGCACTCAAAACAATTTTCCTCCTCCGCGTACACTCTGTTTTTAAGATTCCCAACCCATCAGACTCACAAAACTGTCTAAAAAGCCATTTAAACCAATACCGCCCTTTTGTTTCTTTTCCTTATACATTCATTTTTTTCACGTTTTTGCACTCAAAACAAATTTCCTCCTTCGCGTACACACTTTTTTTATGATTCCGAACCCATCTGACTCACAAAATCGTTAAAAAGGCCATTTAAACCAATACCGCCCTTTTGTTTCTTTTCCTTATACATTCATTTTTTCCACGTTTTTCCAACTTTCCTCCTTCTCGTACACACTTTTTTTATGAATCCGAACCCACCTGACTCACAAAAACCGTCTAAAAGGCCATTTAAACCAATGCCTCCCATTTGTTTCTTTTCCTTATACATTCATTTTTTCCACATTTTTGTACTCAAAACAACTTTCCTCCTTCGCGTACACAGTTTTTATGATTCCGAACCCATCTTACTCACAAAACTGTCTAAAAAGCCATCTAAACCAATACCGCCCTTTTGTTTCTTTTCCTTATACATTTATTTTTTCCACGTTTCGGCGCTCAAAACAACTTTCCTCCTTCGCGTACACACTGGTTTTATGATTCCGAACCCATCTGTCTCACAAAATCGTCTAAAAGACCATTTAAACCAATACCTCCCTTTTGTTTCTTTTCTTTATACATTCATTTTTTCCACGTTTTTGCACTCAAGACAACTTTCCTTCTTCGCGTACACACTATTTTTATGATTCCGAACCCATCTGACTCACAAAATCGTCTAAAAGACCATTTAAACCAATACCTCCCTTTTGTTTCTTTTCCTTATACATTAATTTTTTCCACGTTTTTGCACTCAAAACAACTTTCCTCCTTCGCGTACACACTGTTTTTATGATTCCGAACCCATCTGACTCACAAAATCGTCTAAAAGACCATTTAAACCAATACCTCCCTTTTGTTTCTTTTCCTTATTCATTCATTTTTTTCCACGTTTTTGCACTCAAAACAACTTTCCTCCTCAGCGTACACACTGTTTTTATGATTCCGAACCCATCTTACTCACAAAACTGTCTAAAAAGCTATTTAAACCAATACCGCCCTTTTGTTTTTTTTCGTTATACATTAATTTTTTCCACGTTTCGGCACTCAAAACAACTTTAATCCTTCGCGTACACACTGTTTTTATGATTCCGAACCCATCTGACTCACAAAATCGTCTAAAAGACCATTTAAACCAATACCTCCCTTTTGTTTCTTTTCCTTATACATTCATTTTTTCCACATTTTTGTACTCAAAACAACTTTCCTCCTTCGCGTACACACTGTTTTTATGATTCCGAACCCATCTTACTCACAAAACTGTCTAAAAAGCTATTTAAACCAATACCGCCCTTTTGTTTTTTTTCGTTATACATTAATTTTTTCCACGTTTCGGCACTCAAAACAACTTTAATCCTTCGCGTACACACTGTTTTTATGATTCCGAACCCATCTTTCTCACAAAATCGTCTAAAAGACCATTTAAACCAATACGTCCCTTTTGTTTCTTTTCCTTATACATTCATTTTTTCCACGTTTTTGCACTCAAAACAACTTTCCTCCTCCGCGTACACACTGTTTTTAAGATTCCCAACCCATCTGACTCACAAAACTGTCTAAAAAGCCGTTTAAACCAATACCGCCCTGTCATTTTTTCCACGTTTTTGCACTCAAAACAATTTTCTCCCTTCTCGTACACACTTTTTTTATGAATCCGAAACACCTGACTCACAAAAACCGTCTAAAAGGCCATTTAAACCAATACCACCCATTTGTTTCTTTTCCTTATACATTCATTTTTTCCACGTTTTTGCACTCAAAACAACTTTCCTCCTTCGCGTACACACCGTTTTTATGATTCCGAACCTACCTGACTCACAAAACCGTCTAAAAGGCCATTTAAACCAATACCGCCCTTTTGTTTCTTTTCCTTATACATTCATTTTTTCCATGTTTTTCCAACTTTCCTCCTTCTCGTACACACTTTTTTTATGATTCCGAACCCACCTGACTCACAAAACCGTCTAAAAGACCATTTAAACCAATACCGCCCTTTTGTTTCTTTTCCTTATACATTTATTTTTTTCACGTTTCGGCACTCAAAACATCTTTCCACATTCGCGTACACACTGCTTTTATGATTTCGAACCCATCTGTCTCACAAAATCGTCTAAAAGACCATTTAAACCAATACCTCCCTTTTGTTTCTTTTCCTTATACATTCATTTTTTCCACGTTTTTGCACTCAAGACAACTTTCCTCCTTTGCGTACACACTGTTTTTATGATTCCGAACCCATCTGACTCACAATATCGTCTAAAAGACCATTTAAACCAATACCGCCCTTTTGTTTCTTTTCGTTATACATTTATTTTTTCCACGTTTTTCCACTCAAGACAATTTTCCTCCTTCGCGTACACACTTTTCTAATGATTCCGAACCTACCTGACTCACAAAACCGTCTAAAAGGCCATTTAAACCAATGCCGCCCTTTTGTTTCTTTTCCTTATACATTCATTTTTTTCCACGTTTTTGCACTCAAAACAACTTTCCTCCTCTGCGTACACACTGTTTTTAACATTCCAAACCCATCTGACTCACAAAACTGTCTAAAAAGCTATTTAAACCAATACCGCCCTTTTGTTTTTTTTCGTTATACATTAATTTTTTCCACGTTTCGGCACTCAAAACAACTTTAATCCTTCGCGTACGCACTGTTTTTATGATTCCGAACCCATCTGTCTCACAAAATCGTCTAAAAGACCATTTTAAACCTTGTCCCTTTTGTTTCTTTTTCTTATACATTCGTTTTTTCCACGTTTTTGCACTCAAAACAACTTTCCTCCTTCGCGTACACACTTTTTTTATGATTCCGAACCCATCTGTCTCACAAAATCGTCTAAAAGACCATTTAAACCAATACCTCCCTTTTGTTTCTTTTTCTTATACATTCATTTTTTCCACGTTTTTGCACTCAAAACAATTTTCCTCCTCCGCGTACACTCTGTTTTTAAGATTCCCAACCCATCAGACTCACAAAACTGTCTAAAAAGCCATTTAAACCAATACCGCCCTTTTGTTTCTTTTCCTTATACATTCATTTTTTTCACGTTTTTGCACTCAAAACAAATTTCCTCCTTCGCGTACACACTTTTTTTATGATTCCGAACCCATCTGACTCACAAAATCGTTAAAAAGGCCATTTAAACCAATACCGCCCTTTTGTTTCTTTTCCTTATACATTCATTTTTTCCACGTTTTTCCAACTTTCCTCCTTCTCGTACACACTTTTTTTATGAATCCGAACCCACCTGACTCACAAAAACCGTCTAAAAGGCCATTTAAACCAATACCTCCCATTTGTTTCTTTTCCTTATACATTCATTTTTTCCACATTTTTGTACTCAAAACAACTTTCCTCCTTCGCGTACACACTGTTTTTATGATTCCGAACCCATCTTACTCACAAAACTGTCTAAAAAGCCATCTAAACCAATACCGCCCTTTTGTTTCTTTTCCTTATACATTTATTTTTTCCACGTTTCGGCGCTCAAAACAACTTTCCTCCTTCGCGTACACACTGGTTTTATGATTCCGAACCCATCTGTCTCACAAAATCGTCTAAAAGACCATTTAAACCAATACCTCCCTTTTGTTTCTTTTCTTTATACATTCATTTTTTCCACGTTTTTGCACTCAAGACAACTTTCCTTCGCGTACACACTATTTTTATGATTCCGAACCCATCTGACTCACAAAATCGTCTAAAAGACCATTTAAACCAATACCTCCCTTTTGTTTCTTTTCCTTATACATTAATTTTTTCCACGTTTTTGCACTCAAAACAACTTTCCTCCTTCGCGTACACACTGTTTTTATGATTCCGAACCCATCTGACTCACAAAATCGTCTAAAAGACCATTTAAACCAATACCTCCCTTTTGTTTCTTTTCCTTATTCATTCATTTTTTTCCACGTTTTTGCACTCAAAACAACTTTCCTCCTCAGCGTACACACTGTTTTTATGATTCCGAACCCATCTTACTCACAAAACTGTCTAAAAAGCTATTTAAACCAATACCGCCCTTTTGTTTTTTTTCGTTATACATTAATTTTTTCCACGTTTCGGCACTCAAAACAACTTTAATCCTTCGCGTACACACTGTTTTTATGATTCCGAACCCATCTGACTCACAAAATCGTCTAAAAGACCATTTAAACCAATACCTCCCTTTTGTTTCTTTTCCTTATACATTCATTTTTTCCACATTTTTGTACTCAAAACAACTTTCCTCCTTCGCGTACACACTGTTTTTATGATTCCGAACCCATCTTACTCACAAAACTGTCTAAAAAGCTATTTAAACCAATACCGCCCTTTTGTTTTTTTTCGTTATACATTAATTTTTTCCACGTTTCGGCACTCAAAACAACTTTAATCCTTCGCGTACACACTGTTTTTATGATTCCGAACCCATCTTTCTCACAAAATCGTCTAAAAGACCATTTAAACCAATACGTCCCTTTTGTTTCTTTTCCTTATACATTCATTTTTTCCACGTTTTTGCACTCAAAACAACTTTCCTCCTCCGCGTACACACTGTTTTTAAGATTCCCAACCCATCTGACTCACAAAACTGTCTAAAAAGCCGTTTAAACCAATACCGCCCTGTCATTTTTTCCACGTTTTTGCACTCAAAACAATTTTCTCCCTTCTCGTACACACTTTTTTTATGAATCCGAAACACCTGACTCACAAAAACCGTCTAAAAGGCCATTTAAACCAATACCACCCATTTGTTTCTTTTCCTTATACATTCATTTTTTCCACGTTTTTGCACTCAAAACAACTTTCCTCCTTCGCGTACACACCGTTTTTATGATTCCGAACCTACCTGACTCACAAAACCGTCTAAAAGGCCATTTAAACCAATACCGCCCTTTTGTTTCTTTTCCTTATACATTCATTTTTTCCATGTTTTTCCAACTTTCCTCCTTCTCGTACACACTTTTTTTATGATTCCGAACCCACCTGACTCACAAAACCGTCTAAAAGACCATTTAAACCAATACCGCCCTTTTGTTTCTTTTCCTTATACATTTATTTTTTTCACGTTTCGGCACTCAAAACATCTTTCCACATTCGCGTACACACTGCTTTTATGATTTCGAACCCATCTGTCTCACAAAATCGTCTAAAAGACCATTTAAACCAATACCTCCCTTTTGTTTCTTTTCCTTATACATTCATTTTTTCCACGTTTTTCCACTCAAGACAATTTTCCTCCTTCGCGTACACACTTTTCTAATGATTCCGAACCTACCTGACTCACAAAACCGTCTAAAAGGCCATTTAAACCAATGCCGCCCTTTTGTTTCTTTTCCTTATACATTCATTTTTTTCCACGTTTTTCCAACTTTCCTCATTCTCGTACACACTTTTTTTATGATTCCGAACCCACCTGACTCACAAAACCGTCTAAAAGACCATTTAAACCAATACCTCCCTTTTGTTTCTTTTACTTATACATTCATTTTTTCCACGTTTTTGCACTCAAAACAACTTTCCTCCTTCGCGTACACACTTTTTTTATGATTCCGAACCCATCTGTCTCACAAAATCGTCTAAAAGACCATTTAAACCAATACCTCCCTTTTGTTTCTTTTCCTTATACATTCATTTTTTCCACGTTTTTGCACTCAAAACAACTTTCCTCCTCCGCGTACACTCTGTTTTTAAGATTCCCAACCCATCTGACTCACAAAATCGTTAAAAAGGCCATTTAAACCAATACCGCCCTTTTGTTTCTTTTCCTTATACATTCATTTTTTCCACGTTTTTCCAACTTTCCTCCTTCTCGTACACTTTTTATGAATCCGAACCCAACTGACTCACAAAAACCGTCTAAAAGGCCATTTAAACCAATACCTCCCATTTGTTTCTTTTCCTTATACATTCATTTTTTCCACATTTTTGTACTCAAAACAACTTTCCTCCTTCGCGTACACACTGTTTTTATGATTCCGAACCCATCTTACTCACAAAACTGTCTAAAAAGCCATTTAAACCAATACCGCCCTTTTGTTTCTTTTCCTTATACATTTATTTTTTCCACGTTTCGGCGCTCAAAACAACTTTCCTCCTTCGCGTACACACTGGTTTTATGATTCCGAACCCATCTGTCTCACAAAATCGTCTAAAAGACCAATTTAAACCAATACCTCCCTTTTGTTTCTTTTCTTTATACATTCATTTTTTCCACGTTTTTGCACTCAAGACAACTTTCCTCCTTCGCGTACACACCGTTTTTATGATTCCGAACCTACCTGACTCACAAAACCGTCTAAAAGGCCATTTAAACCAATACCGCCCTTTTGTTTCTTTTCCTTATACATTCATTTTTTCCATGTTTTTCCAACTTTCCTCCTTCTCGTACACACTTTTTTTATGATTCCGAACCCACCTGACTCACAAAACCGTCTAAAAGACCATTTAAACCAATACCGCCCTTTTGTTTCTTTTCCTTATACATTTATTTTTTTCACGTTTCGGCACTCAAAACATCTTTCCACATTCGCGTACACACTGCTTTTATGATTTCGAACCCATCTGTCTCACAAAATCGTCTAACAGACCATTTAAACCAATACCTCCCTTTTGTTTCTTTTCCTTATACATTCATTTTTTCCACGTTTTTGCACTCAAGACAACTTTCCTCCTTTGCGTACACACTGTTTTTATGATTCCGAACCCATCTGACTCACAATATCGTCTAAAAGACCATTTAAACCAATACCGCCCTTTTGTTTCTTTTCGTTATACATTTATTTTTTCCACGTTTTTCCACTCAAGACAATTTTCCTCCTTCGCGTACACACTTTTCTAATGATTCCGAACCTACCTGACTCACAAAACCGTCTAAAAGGCCATTTAAACCAATGCCGCCCTTTTGTTTCTTTTCCTTATACATTCATTTTTTTCCACGTTTTTCCAACTTTCCTCATTCTCGTACACACTTTTTTTATGATTCCGAACCCACCTGACTCACAAAACCGTCTAAAAGACCATTTAAACCAATACCTCCCTTTTGTTTCTTTTACTTATACATTCATTTTTTCCACGTTTTTGCACTCAAAACAACTTTCCTCCTTCGCGTACACACTTTTTTTATGATTCCGAACCCATCTGTCTCACAAAATCGTCTAAAAGACCATTTAAACCAATACCTCCCTTTTGTTTCTTTTCCTTATACATTCATTTTTTCCACGTTTTTGCACTCAAAACAACTTTCCTCCTCCGCGTACACTCTGTTTTTAAGATTCCCAACCCATCTGACTCACAAAATCGTTAAAAAGGCCATTTAAACCAATACCGCCCTTTTGTTTCTTTTCCTTATACATTCATTTTTTCCACGTTTTTCCAACTTTCCTCCTTCTCGTACACTTTTTATGAATCCGAACCCAACTGACTCACAAAAACCGTCTAAAAGGCCATTTAAACCAATACCTCCCATTTGTTTCTTTTCCTTATACATTCATTTTTTCCACATTTTTGTACTCAAAACAACTTTCCTCCTTCGCGTACACACTGTTTTTATGATTCCGAACCCATCTTACTCACAAAACTGTCTAAAAAGCCATTTAAACCAATACCGCCCTTTTGTTTCTTTTCCTTATACATTTATTTTTTCCACGTTTCGGCGCTCAAAACAACTTTCCTCCTTCGCGTACACACTGGTTTTATGATTCCGAACCCATCTGTCTCACAAAATCGTCTAAAAGACCAATTTAAACCAATACCTCCCTTTTGTTTCTTTTCTTTATACATTCATTTTTTCCACGTTTTTGCACTCAAGACAACTTTCCTCCTTCGCGTACACACTATTTTTATGATTCCGAACCCATCTGACTCACAAAATCGTCTAAAAGACCATTTAAACCAATACCTCCCTTTTGTTTCTTTTCCTTATACATTAATTTTTTCCACGTTTTTGCACTCAAAACAACTTTCCTCCTTCGCGTACACACTATTTTTATGATTCCGAACCCATCTGACTCACAAAATCGTCTAAAAGACCATTTAAACCAATACCTCCCTTTTGTTTCTTTTCCTTATACATTAATTTTTTCCACGTTTTTGCACTTAAAACAACTTTCCTCCTCCGCGTACACTCTGTTTTTAAGATTCCCAACCCATCAGACTCACAAAACTGTCTAAAAAGCCATTTAAACCAATACCGCCCTTTTGTTTCTTTTCCTTATACATTCATTTTTTTCACGTTTTTGCACTCAAACAATTTTCCTCCTTCGCGTACACACTTTTTTTATGATTCCGAACCCATCTGACTCACAAAATCGTTAAAAAGGCCATTTAAACCAATACCGCCCTTTTGTTTCTTTTCCTTATACATTCATTTTTTCCACGTTTTTCCAACTTTCCTCCTTCTCGTACACACTTTTTTTATGAATCCGAACCCACCTGACTCACAAAAACCGTCTAAAAGGCCATTTAAACCAATACCTCCCATTTGTTTCTTTTCCTTATACATTCATTTTTTCCACATTTTTGTACTCAAAACAACTTTCCTCCTTCGCGTACACACTGTTTTTATGATTCCGAACCCATCTTACTCACAAAACTGTCTAAAAAGCCATTTAAACCAATACCGCCCTTTTGTTTCTTTTCCTTATACATTTATTTTTTCCACGTTTCGGCGCTCAAAACAACTTTCCTCCTTCGCGTACACACTGGTTTTATGATTCCGAACCCATCTGTCTCACAAAATCGTCTAAAAGGCCATTTAAACCAATGCCGCCCTTTTGTTTCTTTTCCTTATACATTCATTTTTTTCCACGTTTTTCCAACTTTCCTCATTCTCGTACACACTTTTTTTATGATTCCGAACCCACCTGACTCACAAAACCGTCTAAAAGACCATTTAAACCAATACCTCCCTTTTGTTTCTTTTACTTATACATTCATTTTTTCCACGTTTTTGCACTCAAAACAACTTTCCTCCTTCGCGTACACACTTTTTTTATGATTCCGAACCCATCTGTCTCAGAAAATCGTCTAAAAGACCATTTAAACCAATACCTCCCTTTTGTTTCTTTTCCTTATACATTCATTTTTTCCACGTTTTTGCACTCAAAACAACTTTCCTCCTCCGCGTACACTCTGTTTTTAAGATTCCCAACCCACCTGACTCACAAAATCGTTAAAAAGGCCATTTAAACCAATACCGCCCTTTTGTTTCTTTTCCTTATACATTCATTTTTTCCACGTTTTTCCAACTTTCCTCCTTCTCGTACACTTTTTATGAATCCGAACCCACCTGACTCACAAAAACCGTCTAAAAGGCCATTTAAACCAATACCTCCCATTTGTTTCTTTTCCTTATACATTCATTTTTTCCACATTTTTGTACTCAAAACAACTTTCCTCCTTCGCGTACACACTGTTTTTATGATTCCGAACCCATCTTACTCACAAAACTGTCTAAAAAGCCATTTAAACCAATACCGCCCTTTTGTTTCTTTTCCTTATACATTTATTTTTTCCACGTTTCGGCGCTCAAAACAACTTTCTTCCTTCGCGTACACACTGGTTTTATGATTCCGAACCCATCTGTCTCACAAAATCGTCTAAAAGACCAATTTAAACCAATACCTCCCTTTTGTTTCTTTTCTTTATACATTCATTTTTTCCACGTTTTTGCACTCAAGACAACTTTCCTCCTTCGCGTACACACTATTTTTATGATTCCGAACCCATCTGACTCACAAAATCGTCTAAAAGACCATTTAAACCAATACCTCCCTTTTGTTTCTTTTCCTTATACATTAATTTTTTCCACGTTTTTGCACTCAAAACAACTTTCCTCCTTCGCGTACACACTGTTTTTATGATTCCGAACCCATCTGACTCACAAAATCGTCTAAAAGACCATTTAAACCAATACCTCCCTTTTGTTTCTTTTCCTTATACATTAATTTTTTCCACGTTTTTGCACTCAAAACAACTTTCCTCCTTCGCGTACACACTATTTTTATGATTCCGAACCCATCTGACTCACAAAATCGTCTAAAAGACCATTTAAACCAATACCTCCCTTTTGTTTCTTTTCCTTATACATTAATTTTTTCCACGTTTTTGCACTCAAAACAACTTTCCTCCTCCGCGTACACTCTGTTTTTAAGATTCCCAACCCATCAGACTCACAAAACTGTCTAAAAAGCCATTTAAACCAATACCGCCCTTTTGTTTCTTTTCCTTATACATTCATTTTTTTCACGTTTTTGCACTCAAACACTTTTCCTCCTTCGCGTACACACTTTTTTTATGATTCCGAACCCATCTGACTCACAAAATCGTTAAAAAGGCCATTTAAACCAATACCGCCCTTTTGTTTCTTTTCCTTATACATTCATTTTTTCCACGTTTTTCCAACTTTCCTCCTTCTCGTACACACTTTTTTTATGAATCCGAACCCACCTGACTCACAAAAACCGTCTAAAAGGCCATTTAAACCAATACCTCCCATTTGTTTCTTTTCCTTATACATTCATTTTTTCCACATTTTTGTACTCAAAACAACTTTCCTCCTTCGCGTACACACTGTTTTTATGATTCCGAACCCATCTTACTCACAAAACTGTCTAAAAAGCCATTTAAACCAATACCGCCCTTTTGTTTCTTTTCCTTATACATTTATTTTTTCCACGTTTCGGCGCTCAAAACAACTTTCCTCCTTCGCGTACACACTGGTTTTATGATTCCGAACCCATCTGTCTCACAAAATCGTCTAAAAGACCATTTAAACCAATACCTCCCTTTTGTTTCTTTTCTTTATACATTCATTTTTTCCACGTTTTTGCACTCAAGACAACTTTCCTTCTTCGCGTACACACTATTTTTATGATTCCGAACCCATCTGACTCACAAAATCGTCTAAAAGACCATTTAAACCAATACCTCCCTTTTGTTTCTTTTCTTTATACATTCATTTTTTCCACGTTTTTGCACTCAAGACAACTTTCCTTCTTCGCGTACACACTATTTTTATGATTCCGAACCCATCTGACTCACAAAATCGTCTAAAAGACCATTTAAACCAATACCTCCCTTTTGTTTCTTTTCTTTATACATTCATTTTTTCCACGTTTTTGCACTCAAAACAACATTCCTCCTTCTTGTACACACTTTTCTGATGATTCCGAACCTACCTGACTCACAAAACCGTCTAAAAGGCCATTTAAACCAATACCGCCCTTTTGTTTCTTTTCCTTATACATTCATTTTTTCCATGTTTTTCCAACTTTCCTCCTTCTCGTACACACTTTTTTTATGATTCCGAACCCTCCTGACTCACAAAACCGTCTAAAAGACCATTTAAACCAATACCGCCCTTTTGTTTCTTTTCATTATACATTTATTTTTTTCACGTTTCGGCACTCAAAACATCTTTCCACATTCGCGTACACACTGCTTTTATGATTTCGAACCCATCTGTCTCACAAAATCGTCTAAAAGACCATTTAAACCAATACCTCCCTTTTGTTTCTTTTCCTTATACATTCATTTTTTCCACGTTTTTGCACTCAAGACAACTTTCCTCCTTCGCGTACACACTGTTTTTATGATTCCGAACCCATCTGACTCACAATATCGTCTAAAAGACCATTTAAACCAATACCGCCCTTTTGTTTCTTTTCGTTATACATTTATTTTTTCCACGTTTTTCCACTCAAGACAATTTTCCTCCTTCGCGTACACACTTTTCTAATGATTCCGAACCTACCTGACTCACAAAACCGTCTAAAAGGCCATTTAAACCAATGCCGCCCTTTTGTTTCTTTTCCTTATACATTCATTTTTTTCCACGTTTTTCCAACTTTCCTCATTCTCGTACACACTTTTTTTATGATTCCGAACCCACCTGACTCACAAAACCGTCTAAAAGACCATTTAAACCAATACCTCCCTTTTGTTTCTTTTACTTATACATTCATTTTTTCCACGTTTTTGCACTCAAAACAACTTTCCTCCTTCGCGTACACACTTTTTTTATGATTCCGAACCCATCTGTCTCAGAAAATCGTCTAAAAGACCATTTAAACCAATACCTCCCTTTTGTTTCTTTTCCTTATACATTCATTTTTTCCACGTTTTTGCACTCAAAACAACTTTCCTCCTCCGCGTACACTCTGTTTTTAAGATTCCCAACCCACCTGACTCACAAAATCGTTAAAAAGGCCATTTAAACCAATACCGCCCTTTTGTTTCTTTTCCTTATACATTCATTTTTTCCACGTTTTTCCAACTTTCCTCCTTCTCGTACACTTTTTATGAATCCGAACCCACCTGACTCACAAAAACCGTCTAAAAGGCCATTTAAACCAATACCTCCCATTTGTTTCTTTTCCTTATACATTCATTTTTTCCACATTTTTGTACTCAAAACAACTTTCCTCCTTCGCGTACACACTGTTTTTATGATTCCGAACCCATCTTACTCACAAAACTGTCTAAAAAGCCATTTAAACCAATACCGCCCTTTTGTTTCTTTTCCTTATACATTTATTTTTTCCACGTTTCGGCGCTCAAAACAACTTTCTTCCTTCGCGTACACACTGGTTTTATGATTCCGAACCCATCTGTCTCACAAAATCGTCTAAAAGACCAATTTAAACCAATACCTCCCTTTTGTTTCTTTTCTTTATACATTCATTTTTTCCACGTTTTTGCACTCAAGACAACTTTCCTCCTTCGCGTACACACTATTTTTATGATTCCGAACCCATCTGACTCACAAAATCGTCTAAAAGACCATTTAAACCAATACCTCCCTTTTGTTTCTTTTCCTTATACATTAATTTTTTCCACGTTTTTGCACTCAAAACAACTTTCCTCCTTCGCGTACACACTGTTTTTATGATTCCGAACCCATCTGACTCACAAAATCGTCTAAAAGACCATTTAAACCAATACCTCCCTTTTGTTTCTTTTCCTTATACATTCATTTTTTTCCACGTTTTTGCACTCAAAACAACTTTCCTCCTCTGCGTACACACTGTTTTTAACATTCCAAACCCATCTGACTCACAAAACTGTCTAAAAAGCTATTTAAACCAATACCGCCCTTTTGTTTTTTTTCGTTATACATTAATTTTTTCCACGTTTCGGCACTCAAAACAACTTTAATCCTTCGCGTACACACTGTTTTTATGATTCCGAACCCATCTGTCTCACAAAATCGTCTAAAAGACCATTTTAAACCTTGTCCCTTTTGTTTCTTTTTCTTATACATTCGTTTTTTCCACGTTTTTGCACTCAAAACAACTTTCCTCCTTCGCGTACACACTTTTTTTATGATTCCGAACCCATCTGTCTCACAAAATCGTCTAAAAGACCATTTAAACCAATACCTCCCTTTTGTTTCTTTTCCTTATACATTCATTTTTTCCACGTTTTTGCACTCAAAACAACTTTCCTCCTCCGCGTACACTCTGTTTTTAAGATTCCCAACCCATCAGACTCACAAAACTGTCTAAAAAGCCATTTAAACCAATACCGCCCTTTTGTTTCTTTTCCTTATACATTCATTTTTTTCACGTTTTTGCACTCAAACAATTTTCCTCCTTCGCGTACACACTTTTTTTATGATTCCGAACCCATCTGACTCACAAAATCGTTAAAAAGGCCATTTAAACCAATACCGCCCTTTTGTTTCTTTTCCTTATACATTCATTTTTTCCACGTTTTTCCAACTTTCCTCCTTCTCGTACACACTTTTTTTATGAATCCGAACCCACCTGACTCACAAAAACCGTCTAAAAGGCCATTTAAACCAATACCTCCCATTTGTTTCTTTTCCTTATACATTCATTTTTTCCACATTTTTGTACTCAAAACAACTTTCCTCCTTCGCGTACACACTGTTTTTATGATTCCGAACCCATCTTACTCACAAAACTGTCTAAAAAGCCATTTAAACCAATACCGCCCTTTTGTTTCTTTTCCTTATACATTTATTTTTTCCACGTTTCGGCGCTCAAAACAACTTTCCTCCTTCGCGTACACACTGGTTTTATGATTCCGAACCCATCTGTCTCACAAAATCGTCTAAAAGACCATTTAAACCAATACCTCCCTTTTGTTTCTTTTCTTTATACATTCATTTTTTCCACGTTTTTGCACTCAAGACAACTTTCCTTCTTCGCGTACACACTATTTTTATGATTCCGAACCCATCTGACTCACAAAATCGTCTAAAAGACCATTTAAACCAATACCTCCCTTTTGTTTCTTTTCCTTATACATTAATTTTTTCCACGTTTTTGCACTCAAAACAACTTTCCTCCTTCGCGTACACACTGTTTTTATGATTCCGAACCCATCTGACTCACAAAATCGTCTAAAAGACCATTTAAACCGATACCTCCCTTTTGTTTCTTTTCCTTATACATTCATTTTTTTCCACGTTTTTGCACTCAAAACAACTTTCCTCCTCTGCGTACACACTGTTTTTATGATTCCGAACCCATCTTACTCACAAAACTGTCTAAAAAGCTATTTAAACCAATACCGCCCTTTTGTTTTTTTTTCGTTATACATTAATTTTTTCCACGTTTCGGCACTCAAAACAACTTTAATCCTTCGCGTACACACTGTTTTTATGATTCCGAACCCATCTGACTCACAAAATCGTCTAAAAGACCATTTAAACCAATACCTCCCTTTTGTTTCTTTTCCTTATACATTCATTTTTTCCACATTTTTGTACTCAAAACAACTTTCCTCCTTCGCGTACACACTGTTTTTATGATTCCGAACCCATCTTACTCACAAAACTGTCTAAAAAGCTATTTAAACCAATACCGCCCTTTTGTTTTTTTTCGTTATACATTAATTTTTTCCACGTTTCGGCACTCAAAACAACTTTAATCCTTCGCGTACACACTGTTTTTATGATTCCGAACCCATCTGTCTCACAAAATCGTCTAAAAGACCAATTTAAACCAATACCTCCCTTTTGTTTCTTTTCTTTATACATTCATTTTTTCCACGTTTTTGCACTCAAGACAACTTTCCTCCTTCGCGTACACACTATTTTTATGATTCCGAACCCATCTGACTCACAAAATCGTCTAAAAGACCATTTAAACCAATACCTCCCTTTTGTTTCTTTTCCTTATACATTCATTTTTTTCCACGTTTTTGCACTCAAAACAACTTTCCTCCTCTGCGTACACACTGTTTTTAACATTCCAAACCCATCTGACTCACAAAACTGTCTAAAAAGCTATTTAAACCAATACCGCCCTTTTGTTTTTTTTCGTTATACATTAATTTTTTCCACGTTTCGGCACTCAAAACAACTTTAATCCTTCGCGTACACACTGTTTTTATGATTCCGAACCCATCTGTCTCACAAAATCGTCTAAAAGACCATTTTAAACCTTGTCCCTTTTGTTTCTTTTTCTTATACATTCGTTTTTTCCACGTTTTTGCACTCAAAACAACTTTCCTCCTTCTCGTACACACTTTTTTTATGAATCCGAACCCACCTGACTCACAAAAACCGTCTAAAAGGCCATTTAAACCAATACCTCCCATTTGTTTCTTTTCCTTATACATTCATTTTTTCCACATTTTTGTACTCAAAACAACTTTCCTCCTTCGCGTACACACTGTTTTTATGATTCCGAACCCATCTTACTCACAAAACTGTCTAAAAAGCCATCTAAACCAATACCGCCCTTTTGTTTCTTTTCCTTATACATTTATTTTTTCCACGTTTCGGCGCTCAAAACAACTTTCCTCCTTCGCGTACACACTGGTTTTATGATTCCGAACCCATCTGTCTCACAAAATCGTCTAAAAGACCATTTAAACCAATACCTCCCTTTTGTTTCTTTTCTTTATACATTCATTTTTTCCACGTTTTTGCACTCAAGACAACTTTCCTTCTTCGCGTACACACTATTTTTATGATTCCGAACCCATCTGACTCACAAAATCGTCTAAAAGACCATTTAAACCAATACCTCCCTTTTGTTTCTTTTCTTTATACATTCATTTTTTCCACGTTTTTGCACTCAAGACAACTTTCCTTCTTCGCGTACACACTATTTTTATGATTCCGAACCCATCTGACTCACAAAATCGTCTAAAAGACCATTTAAACCAATACCTCCCTTTTGTTTCTTTTCTTTATACATTCATTTTTTCCACGTTTTTGCACTCAAAACAACTTTCCTCCTTCTTGTACACACTTTTCTGATGATTCCGAACCTACCTGACTCACAAAACCGTCTAAAAGGCCATTTAAATCAATACCGCCCTTTTGTTTCTTTTCCTTATACATTCATTTTTTCCATGTTTTTCCAACTTTCCTCCTTCTCGTACACACTTTTTTTATGATTCCGAACCCACCTGACTCACAAAACCGTCTAAAAGACCATTTAAACCAATACCGCCCTTTTGTTTCTTTTCATTATACATTTATTTTTTTCACGTTTCGGCACTCAAAACATCTTTCCACATTCGCGTACACACTGCTTTTATGATTTCGAACCCATCTGTCTCACAAAATCGTCTAAAAGACCATTTAAACCAATACCTCCCTTTTGTTTCTTTTCCTTATACATTCATTTTTTCCACGTTTTTGCACTCAAGACAACTTTCCTCCTTCGCGTACACACTGTTTTTATGATTCCGAACCCATCTGACTCACAATATCGTCTAAAAGACCATTTAAACCAATACCGCCCTTTTGTTTCTTTTCGTTATACATTTATTTTTTCCACGTTTTTCCACTCAAGACAATTTTCCTCCTTCGCGTACACACTTTTCTAATGATTCCGAACCTACCTGACTCACAAAACCGTCTAAAAGGCCATTTAAACCAATGCCGCCCTTTTGTTTCTTTTCCTTATACATTCATTTTTTCCACGTTTTTCCAACTTTCCTCATTCTCGTACACACTTTTTTTATGATTCCGAACCCACCTGACTCACAAAACCGTCTAAAAGACCATTTAAACCAATACCTCCCTTTTGTTTCTTTTACTTATACATTCATTTTTTCCACGTTTTTGCACTCAAAACAACTTTCCTCCTTCGCGTACACACTTTTTTTATGATTCCGAACCCATCTGTCTCAGAAAATCGTCTAAAAGACCATTTAAACCAATACCTCCCTTTTGTTTCTTTTCCTTATACATTCATTTTTTCCACGTTTTTGCACTCAAAACAACTTTCCTCCTCCGCGTACACTCTGTTTTTAAGATTCCCAACCCACCTGACTCACAAAATCGTTAAAAAGGCCATTTAAACCAATACCGCCCTTTTGTTTCTTTTCCTTATACATTCATTTTTTCCACGTTTTTCCAACTTTCCTCCTTCTCGTACACTTTTTATGAATCCGAACCCACCTGACTCACAAAATCGTCTAAAAGACCATTTTAAACCTTGTCCCTTTTGTTTCTTTTTCTTATACATTCGTTTTTTCCACGTTTTTGCACTCAAAACAACTTTCCTCCTTCGCGTACACACTTTTTTTATGATTCCGAACCCATCTGTCTCACAAAATCGTCTAAAAGACCATTTAAACCAATACCTCCCTTTTGTTTCTTTTCCTTATACATTCATTTTTTCCACGTTTTTGCACTCAAAACAACTTTCCTCCTCCGCGTACACTCTGTTTTTAAGATTCCCAACCCATCAGACTCACAAAACTGTCTAAAAAGCCATTTAAACCAATACCGCCCTTTTGTTTCTTTTCCTTATACATTCATTTTTTTCACGTTTTTGCACTCAAACAATTTTCCTCCTTCGCGTACACACTTTTTTTATGATTCCGAACCCATCTGACTCACAAAATCGTTAAAAAGGCCATTTAAACCAATACCGCCCTTTTGTTTCTTTTCCTTATACATTCATTTTTTCCACGTTTTTCCAACTTTCCTCCTTCTCGTACACACTTTTTTTATGAATCCGAACCCACCTGACTGACAAAAACCGTCTAAAAGGCCATTTAAACCAATACCTCCCATTTGTTTCTTTTCCTTATACATTCATTTTTTCCACATTTTTGTACTCAAAACAACTTTCCTCCTTCGCGTACACACTGTTTTTATGATTCCGAACCCATCTTACTCACAAAACTGTCTAAAAAGCCATTTAAACCAATACCGCCCTTTTGTTTCTTTTCCTTATACATTTATTTTTTCCACGTTTCGGCGCTCAAAACAACTTTCCTCCTTCGCGTACACACTGGTTTTATGATTCCGAACCCATCTGTCTCACAAAATCGTCTAAAAGACCATTTAAACCAATACCTCCCTTTTGTTTCTTTTCTTTATACATTCATTTTTTCCACGTTTTTGCACTCAAGACAACTTTCCTTCTTCGCGTACACACTATTTTTATGATTCCGAACCCATCTGACTCACAAAATCGTCTAAAAGACCATTTAAACCAATACCTCCCTTTTGTTTCTTTTCTTTATACATTCATTTTTTCCACGTTTTTGCACTCAAAACAACATTCCTCCTTCTTGTACACACTTTTCTGATGATTCCGAACCTACCTGACTCACAAAACCGTCTAAAAGGCCATTTAAACCAATACCGCCCTTTTGTTTCTTTTCCTTATACATTCATTTTTTCCATGTTTTTCCAACTTTCCTCCTTCTCGTACACACTTTTTTTATGATTCCGAACCCACCTGACTCACAAAACCGTCTAAAAGACCATTTAAACCAATACCGCCCTTTTGTTTCTTTTCATTATACATTTATTTTTTTCACGTTTCGGCACTCAAAACATCTTTCCACATTCGCGTACACACTGCTTTTATGATTTCGAACCCATCTGTCTCACAAAATCGTCTAAAAGACCATTTAAACCAATACCTCCCTTTTGTTTCTTTTCCTTATACATTCATTTTTTCCACGTTTTTGCACTCAAGACAACTTTCCTCCTTCGCGTACACACTGTTTTTATGATTCCGAACCCATCTGACTCACAATATCGTCTAAAAGACCATTTAAACCAATACCGCCCTTTTGTTTCTTTTCGTTATACATTTATTTTTTCCACGTTTTTCCACTCAAGACAATTTTCCTCCTTCGCGTACACACTTTTCTAATGATTCCGAACCTACCTGACTCACAAAACCGTCTAAAAGGCCATTTAAACCAATGCCGCCCTTTTGTTTCTTTTCCTTATACATTCATTTTTTTCCACGTTTTTCCAACTTTCCTCATTCTCGTACACACTTTTTTTATGATTCCGAACCCACCTGACTCACAAAACCGTCTAAAAGACCATTTAAACCAATACCTCCCTTTTGTTTCTTTTACTTATACATTCATTTTTTTCACGTTTTTGCACTCAAAACAACTTTCCTCCTTCGCGTACACACTTTTTTTATGATTCCGAACCCATCTGTCTCAGAAAATCGTCTAAAAGACCATTTAAACCAATACCTCCCTTTTGTTTCTTTTCCTTATACATTCATTTTTTCCACGTTTTTGCACTCAAAACAACTTTCCTCCTCCGCGTACACTCTGTTTTTAAGATTCCCAACCCACCTGACTCACAAAATCGTTAAAAAGGCCATTTAAACCAATACCGCCCTTTTGTTTCTTTTCCTTATACATTCATTTTTTCCACGTTTTTCCAACTTTCCTCCTTCTCGTACACTTTTTATGAATCCGAACCCACCTGACTCACAAAAACCGTCTAAAAGGCCATTTAAACCAATACCTCCCATTTGTTTCTTTTCCTTATACATTCATTTTTTCCACATTTTTGTACTCAAAACAACTTTCCTCCTTCGCGTACACACTGTTTTTATGATTCCGAACCCATCTTACTCACAAAACTGTCTAAAAAGCCATTTAAACCAATACCGCCCTTTTGTTTCTTTTCCTTATACATTTATTTTTTCCACGTTTCGGCGCTCAAAACAACTTTCCTCCTCTGCGTACACACTGTTTTTAACATTCCAAACCCATCTGACTCACAAAACTGTCTAAAAAGCTATTTAAACCAATACCGCCCTTTTGTTTTTTTTCGTTATACATTAATTTTTTCCACGTTTCGGCACTCAAAACAACTTTAATCCTTCGCGTACACACTGTTTTTATGATTCCGAACCCATCTGACTCACAAAATCGTCTAAAAGACCATTTAAACCAATACCTCCCTTTTGTTTCTTTTCCTTATACATTAATTTTTTCCACGTTTTTGCACTCAAAACAACTTTCCTCCTTCGCGTACACACTGTTTTTATGATTCCGAACCCATCTGACTCACAAAATCGTCTAAAAGACCATTTAAACCAATACCTCCCTTTTGTTTCTTTTCCTTATACATTCATTTTTTTCCACGTTTTTGCACTCAAAACAACTTTCCTCCTCTGCGTACACACTGTTTTTAACATTCCAAACCCATCTGACTCACAAAACTGTCTAAAAAGCTATTTAAACCAATACCGCCCTTTTGTTTTTTTTCGTTATACATTAATTTTTTCCACGTTTCGGCACTCAAAACAACTTTAATCCTTCGCGTACACACTGTTTTTATGATTCCGAACCCATCTGTCTCACAAAATCGTCTAAAAGACCATTTTAAACCTTGTCCCTTTTGTTTCTTTTTCTTATACATTCGTTTTTTCCACGTTTTTGCACTCAAAACAACTTTCCTCCTTCGCGTACACACTTTTTTTATGATTCCGAACCCATCTGTCTCACAAAATCGTCTAAAAGACCATTTAAACCAATACCTCCCTTTTGTTTCTTTTCCTTATACATTCATTTTTTCCACGTTTTTGCACTCAAAACAACTTTCCTCCTCCGCGTACACTCTGTTTTTAAGATTCCCAACCCATCAGACTCACAAAACTGTCTAAAAAGCCATTTAAACCAATACCGCCCTTTTGTTTCTTTTCCTTATACATTCATTTTTTTCACGTTTTTGCACTCAAACAATTTTCCTCCTTCGCGTACACACTTTTTTTATGATTCCGAACCCATCTGACTCACAAAATCGTTAAAAAGGCCATTTAAACCAATACCGCCCTTTTGTTTCTTTTCCTTATACATTCATTTTTTCCACGTTTTTCCAACTTTCCTCCTTCTCGTACACACTTTTTTTATGAATCCGAACCCACCTGACTCACAAAAACCGTCTAAAAGGCCATTTAAACCAATACCTCCCATTTGTTTCTTTTCCTTATACATTCATTTTTTCCACATTTTTGTACTCAAAACAACTTTCCTCCTTCGCGTACACACTGTTTTTATGATTCCGAACCCATCTTACTCACAAAACTGTCTAAAAAGCCATTTAAACCAATACCGCCCTTTTGTTTCTTTTCCTTATACATTTATTTTTTCCACGTTTCGGCGCTCAAAACAACTTTCCTCCTTCGCGTACACACTGGTTTTATGATTCCGAACCCATCTGTCTCACAAAATCGTCTAAAAGACCATTTAAACCAATACCTCCCTTTTGTTTCTTTTCTTTATACATTCATTTTTTCCACGTTTTTGCACTCAAGACAACTTTCCTTCTTCGCGTACACACTATTTTTATGATTCCGAACCCATCTGACTCACAAAATCGTCTAAAAGACCATTTAAACCAATACCTCCCTTTTGTTTCTTTTCCTTATACATTAATTTTTTCCACGTTTTTGCACTCAAAACAACTTTCCTCCTTCGCGTACACACTGTTTTTATGATTCCGAACCCATCTGACTCACAAAATCGTCTAAAAGACCATTTAAACCGATACCTCCCTTTTGTTTCTTTTCCTTATACATTCATTTTTTTCCACGTTTTTGCACTCAAAACAACTTTCCTCCTCTGCGTACACACTGTTTTTATGATTCCGAACCCATCTTACTCACAAAACTGTCTAAAAAGCTATTTAAACCAATACCGCCCTTTTGTTTTTTTTCGTTATACATTAATTTTTTCCACGTTTCGGCACTCAAAACAACTTTAATCCTTCGCGTACACACTGTTTTTATGATTCCGAACCCATCTGACTAACAAAATCGTCTAAAAGACCATTTAAACCAATACCTCCCTTTTGTTTCTTTTCCTTATACATTCATTTTTTCCACATTTTTGTACTCAAAACAACTTTCCTCCTTCGCGTACACACTGTTTTTATGATTCCGAACCCATCTTACTCACAAAACTGTCTAAAAAGCTATTTAAACCAATACCGCCCTTTTGTTTTTTTTCGTTATACATTAATTTTTTCCACGTTTCGGCACTCAAAACAACTTTAATCCTTCGCGTACACACTGTTTTTATGATTCCGAACCCATCTGTCTCACAAAATCGTCTAAAAGACCAATTTAAACCAATACCTCCCTTTTGTTTCTTTTCTTTATACATTCATTTTTTCCACGTTTTTGCACTCAAGACAACTTTCCTCCTTCGCGTACACACTATTTTTATGATTCCGAACCCATCTGACTCACAAAATCGTCTAAAAGACCATTTAAACCAATACCTCCCTTTTGTTTCTTTTCCTTATACATTAATTTTTTCCACGTTTTTGCACTCAAAACAACTTTCCTCCTTCGCGTACACACTGTTTTTATGATTCCGAACCCATCTGACTCACAAAATCGTCTAAAAGACCATTTAAACCAATACCTCCCTTTTGTTTCTTTTCCTTATACATTCATTTTTTTCCACGTTTTTGCACTCAAAACAACTTTCCTCCTCTGCGTACACACTGTTTTTAACATTCCAAACCCATCTGACTCACAAAACTGTCTAAAAAGCTATTTAAACCAATACCGCCCTTTTGTTTTTTTTCGTTATACATTAATTTTTTCCACGTTTCGGCACTCAAAACAACTTTAATCCTTCGCGTACGCACTGTTTTTATGATTCCGAACCCATCTGTCTCACAAAATCGTCTAAAAGACCATTTTAAACCTTGTCCCTTTTGTTTCTTTTTCTTATACATTCGTTTTTTCCACGTTTTTGCACTCAAAACAACTTTCCTCCTTCGCGTACACACTTTTTTTATGATTCCGAACCCATCTGTCTCACAAAATCGTCTAAAAGACCATTTAAACCAATACCTCCCTTTTGTTTCTTTTTCTTATACATTCATTTTTTCCACGTTTTTGCACTCAAAACAATTTTCCTCCTCCGCGTACACTCTGTTTTTAAGATTCCCAACCCATCAGACTCACAAAACTGTCTAAAAAGCCATTTAAACCAATACCGCCCTTTTGTTTCTTTTCCTTATACATTCATTTTTTTCACGTTTTTGCACTCAAAACAAATTTCCTCCTTCGCGTACACACTTTTTTTATGATTCCGAACCCATCTGACTCACAAAATCGTTAAAAAGGCCATTTAAACCAATACCGCCCTTTTGTTTCTTTTCCTTATACATTCATTTTTTCCACGTTTTTCCAACTTTCCTCCTTCTCGTACACACTTTTTTTATGAATCCGAACCCACCTGACTCACAAAAACCGTCTAAAAGGCCATTTAAACCAATACCTCCCATTTGTTTCTTTTCCTTATACATTCATTTTTTCCACATTTTTGTACTCAAAACAACTTTCCTCCTTCGCGTACACAGTTTTTATGATTCCGAACCCATCTTACTCACAAAACTGTCTAAAAAGCCATCTAAACCAATACCGCCCTTTTGTTTCTTTTCCTTATACATTTATTTTTTCCACGTTTCGGCGCTCAAAACAACTTTCCTCCTTCGCGTACACACTGGTTTTATGATTCCGAACCCATCTGTCTCACAAAATCGTCTAAAAGACCATTTAAACCAATACCTCCCTTTTGTTTCTTTTCTTTATACATTCATTTTTTCCACGTTTTTGCACTCAAGACAACTTTCCTTCTTCGCGTACACACTATTTTTATGATTCCGAACCCATCTGACTCACAAAATCGTCTAAAAGACCATTTAAACCAATACCTCCCTTTTGTTTCTTTTCCTTATACATTAATTTTTTCCACGTTTTTGCACTCAAAACAACTTTCCTCCTTCGCGTACACACTGTTTTTATGATTCCGAACCCATCTGACTCACAAAATCGTCTAAAAGACCATTTAAACCAATACCTCCCTTTTGTTTCTTTTCCTTATTCATTCATTTTTTTCCACGTTTTTGCACTCAAAACAACTTTCCTCCTCAGCGTACACACTGTTTTTATGATTCCGAACCCATCTTACTCACAAAACTGTCTAAAAAGCTATTTAAACCAATACCGCCCTTTTGTTTTTTTTCGTTATACATTAATTTTTTCCACGTTTCGGCACTCAAAACAACTTTAATCCTTCGCGTACACACTGTTTTTATGATTCCGAACCCATCTGACTCACAAAATCGTCTAAAAGACCATTTAAACCAATACCTCCCTTTTGTTTCTTTTCCTTATACATTCATTTTTTCCACATTTTTGTACTCAAAACAACTTTCCTCCTTCGCGTACACACTGTTTTTATGATTCCGAACCCATCTTACTCACAAAACTGTCTAAAAAGCTATTTAAACCAATACCGCCCTTTTGTTTTTTTTCGTTATACATTAATTTTTTCCACGTTTCGGCACTCAAAACAACTTTAATCCTTCGCGTACACACTGTTTTTATGATTCCGAACCCATCTTTCTCACAAAATCGTCTAAAAGACCATTTAAACCAATACGTCCCTTTTGTTTCTTTTCCTTATACATTCATTTTTTCCACGTTTTTGCACTCAAAACAACTTTCCTCCTCCGCGTACACACTGTTTTTAAGATTCCCAACCCATCTGACTCACAAAACTGTCTAAAAAGCCGTTTAAACCAATACCGCCCTGTCATTTTTTCCACGTTTTTGCACTCAAAACAATTTTCTCCCTTCTCGTACACACTTTTTTTATGAATCCGAAACACCTGACTCACAAAAACCGTCTAAAAGGCCATTTAAACCAATACCACCCATTTGTTTCTTTTCCTTATACATTCATTTTTTCCACGTTTTTGCACTCAAAACAACTTTCCTCCTTCGCGTACACACCGTTTTTATGATTCCGAACCTACCTGACTCACAAAACCGTCTAAAAGGCCATTTAAACCAATACCGCCCTTTTGTTTCTTTTCCTTATACATTCATTTTTTCCATGTTTTTCCAACTTTCCTCCTTCTCGTACACACTTTTTTTATGATTCCGAACCCACCTGACTCACAAAACCGTCTAAAAGACCATTTAAACCAATACCGCCCTTTTGTTTCTTTTCCTTATACATTTATTTTTTTCACGTTTCGGCACTCAAAACATCTTTCCACATTCGCGTACACACTGCTTTTATGATTTCGAACCCATCTGTCTCACAAAATCGTCTAAAAGACCATTTAAACCAATACCTCCCTTTTGTTTCTTTTCCTTATACATTCATTTTTTCCACGTTTTTGCACTCAAGACAACTTTCCTCCTTTGCGTACACACTGTTTTTATGATTCCGAACCCATCTGACTCACAATATCGTCTAAAAGACCATTTAAACCAATACCGCCCTTTTGTTTCTTTTCGTTATACATTTATTTTTTCCACGTTTTTCCACTCAAGACAATTTTCCTCCTTCGCGTACACACTTTTCTAATGATTCCGAACCTACCTGACTCACAAAACCGTCTAAAAGGCCATTTAAACCAATGCCGCCCTTTTGTTTCTTTTCCTTATACATTCATTTTTTTCCACGTTTTTGCACTCAAAACAACTTTCCTCCTCTGCGTACACACTGTTTTTAACATTCCAAACCCATCTGACTCACAAAACTGTCTAAAAAGCTATTTAAACCAATACCGCCCTTTTGTTTTTTTTCGTTATACATTAATTTTTTCCACGTTTCGGCACTCAAAACAACTTTAATCCTTCGCGTACGCACTGTTTTTATGATTCCGAACCCATCTGTCTCACAAAATCGTCTAAAAGACCATTTTAAACCTTGTCCCTTTTGTTTCTTTTTCTTATACATTCGTTTTTTCCACGTTTTTGCACTCAAAACAACTTTCCTCCTTCGCGTACACACTTTTTTTATGATTCCGAACCCATCTGTCTCACAAAATCGTCTAAAAGACCATTTAAACCAATACCTCCCTTTTGTTTCTTTTTCTTATACATTCATTTTTTCCACGTTTTTGCACTCAAAACAATTTTCCTCCTCCGCGTACACTCTGTTTTTAAGATTCCCAACCCATCAGACTCACAAAACTGTCTAAAAAGCCATTTAAACCAATACCGCCCTTTTGTTTCTTTTCCTTATACATTCATTTTTTTCACGTTTTTGCACTCAAAACAAATTTCCTCCTTCGCGTACACACTTTTTTTATGATTCCGAACCCATCTGACTCACAAAATCGTTAAAAAGGCCATTTAAACCAATACCGCCCTTTTGTTTCTTTTCCTTATACATTCATTTTTTCCACGTTTTTCCAACTTTCCTCCTTCTCGTACACACTTTTTTTATGAATCCGAACCCACCTGACTCACAAAAACCGTCTAAAAGGCCATTTAAACCAATACCTCCCATTTGTTTCTTTTCCTTATACATTCATTTTTTCCACATTTTTGTACTCAAAACAACTTTCCTCCTTCGCGTACACACTGTTTTTATGATTCCGAACCCATCTTACTCACAAAACTGTCTAAAAAGCCATCTAAACCAATACCGCCCTTTTGTTTCTTTTCCTTATACATTTATTTTTTCCACGTTTCGGCGCTCAAAACAACTTTCCTCCTTCGCGTACACACTGGTTTTATGATTCCGAACCCATCTGTCTCACAAAATCGTCTAAAAGACCATTTAAACCAATACCTCCCTTTTGTTTCTTTTCTTTATACATTCATTTTTTCCACGTTTTTGCACTCAAGACAACTTTCCTTCTTCGCGTACACACTATTTTTATGATTCCGAACCCATCTGACTCACAAAATCGTCTAAAAGACCATTTAAACCAATACCTCCCTTTTGTTTCTTTTCCTTATACATTAATTTTTTCCACGTTTTTGCACTCAAAACAACTTTCCTCCTTCGCGTACACACTGTTTTTATGATTCCGAACCCATCTGACTCACAAAATCGTCTAAAAGACCATTTAAACCAATACCTCCCTTTTGTTTCTTTTCCTTATTCATTCATTTTTTTCCACGTTTTTGCACTCAAAACAACTTTCCTCCTCAGCGTACACACTGTTTTTATGATTCCGAACCCATCTTACTCACAAAACTGTCTAAAAAGCTATTTAAACCAATACCGCCCTTTTGTTTTTTTTCGTTATTGCCGAAACGTCAGTGGAGGCCCTCTGTTGAGACTCAAAACGGTTTTGGGCTGTGTCTGTCTGTCCGTCTGTCTGTCTGTCTGTCGCGCAATAGCGGCCGCAAAATTAGCGCTATTGACTTGAAATTTGGTACACATGTTCATGACCCCCACGAAATTAGCTGTATAGTTTTTGGTATGTATTCCATTTGTAGTTCGTATACAGGGACACGCCAAAGTTTTTCTTATCATTACGGCCTATGGGAGGAATTTGTACGTATCGCGATAGCGGCCGCAAAAAGAGCGCTATTGACTTGAAATTTGGTACACATGTTCATGAGCCCCACGAAATTAGCTGTATAGTTTTTGGTATCTATTCCATTTGTAGTTCGTATACAGGGACACGCCAAAGTTTTTCTTATCATTACGGCCTAAGGGAGGAATTTGTACGTATCGCGATTGCGGCCGCAAAATTAGCGCTATTGACTTGAAATTTGGTACACATGTTCATGAGCCCCACGAAATTAGCTGTATAGTTTTTAGTATGTATTCCATTTGTAGTTCGTATACAGGGACACGCCAAAGTTTTTCTTATCATTACGGCCTATGGGAGGAATTTGTACGTATCGCGATAGCGGCCGCAAAAATAGCGCTATTGACTTGAAATTTGGTACACATGTTCATGAGCCCCACGAAATTAGCTGTAAAGTTTTTGGTATGTATTCCATTTGTAGTTCGTATACAGGGACACGCCAAAGTTTTTCTTATCATTACGGCTTATGAGAGGAATTTGTATGTATCGCGGTAGTGGCCGCAAAAATAGCGCTATTGACTTGCAATTTGGTACACATGTTCATGAGCTCCACGAAATCAGCTGTATAGTTTTTGGTATATATTCCATTTGTAGTTCGTATACAGGGACACGCCAAAGTTTTTTTTATCATTACGGCCTAAGGGAGGAATTTGTATGTATTGCGATAGCGGCCACAAAAATCACGCTATTGACTTGCAATTTGGTACACATATTCATGAGCCGAACGGAATTAGCTGTATAGTTTTAGGTGTGTATTCCATTTGTAGTTCGTGTACAGGGACATGCCAAAGTCATTCTATCATTAAGGCCTATGGGAAGAATCTGTATGTACCGCGATAGCCACCGCAAAAATCAAGCTATTGACTTCCAATTTTTGCCGAAACGTCAGTGGAAGGCCTCTGTTGAGACTCAACAGGATTTTGTGGTCCGTCTGTCTGTCTGTCGTGTGATAGCGGCCGCAAATATCACGCTATTGACTTGAAATTTGGTACACATGTTCATGATCCCCACAAAATTAGCTGCATAGTTTTTGGTATGTATTCCATTTGTAGTTCGTATACAGGGACACGCCAAAGTTTTTCTTATCATTACGGCCTAAGGGAGGAATCTGTATGTATCGCGATAGCGGCCACAAAAATCACGCTATTGACTTGCAATTTGGTACACATATTCATGAGCCCAACGGAATTAGCTGTATAGTTTTAGGTGTATATTCCATTTGTAGTTCGTGTACAGGGACACGCGAAAGTTTTTCTTATCATTACTGCTTATGGGAGGAATTTGTATGTATCGCGATAGCGGCCACAAAAATCACGCTATTGACTTGCAATTTGGTACACATATTCATGAGCCCAACGGAATTAGCTGTATAGTTTTAGGTGTATATTCCATTTGTAGTTCGTGTACAGGGACACGCCAATTTTTTTCTTATCATTACTGCTTATGGGAGGAATTTGTATGTATCGCGATAGCGGCCACAAAAATCACGCTATTGACTTGCAATTTGGTACACATATTCATGAGCCCAACGGAATTAGCTGTGTAGTTTTAGGTGTGTATTCCATTTGCAGTTCGTGTACAGGGACACGCCAAAGTCATTCTATTATTACGGCCTATGGGAAGAATCTGTATGTACCGCGATAGCCACCGCAAAAATCAAGCTATTGACTTCGAATTTTTACCGAAACGTCAGTGGAGGGCCTCTGTTGAGACTCAAAAGGATTTTGTGTTCCGTTTGTCTGTCTGTCGTGCGATAGCGGCCGCAAACATCACGCTATTGACTTGAAATTTGGTACACATGTTCATGATCCCCACGAAATCAGCTGTATAGTTTTGGGTGTGCATTCCATTTGTAGTTCGTGTACAGGGACACGCCAATTTTTTTTATCATTACGGCTTATGGGAAGAATTTGTATGTACCGCAATAGCGGCCGCAAAAATTCTCCGATTGATTTGCAAATTGACACATATATTCAGGCTCGGTATAGAAATAGTTATTTATTTTTTTAGGCCTATACTTTTTATGGATTGTATACAGGGACACGCCAAAATACTTCACATTACGGCGTATGAGATGAATTGCGTTTAAACGCATTTTAACATCTTTACTTTGCAATCAAGAAAATTAAACTAGCGTACATGAGTAAGATGTTTAACTTATGTTGTTTGAAGAAAATATGTGCTTTTAAGCTTTCTAATTAATGTACAGGACCTTACAAAATTGTTCTGACGATGTCACGTAGTCATCCAAACGATGTTAAATTTGGAACAATTATTAATTTTAAACGCAAAGTAAGCTGAATAGTTTTTACAGGTGTATAGAATGTTTATGGTTTGTTTACAGAGACACGCAAAAGAATTTCGTAGCATTAGAGCCTATGGACAAACTTTTATTTAAGAGCGCACTTTAATGCGTTTATGTTGCATTGAACTTAATAAAATTAACATACATTATAAAGATGCTTAAAATTATGGTTACTCTTAAAAAAAGTTATGTATAGACTAAATAATTTATGGGACCACATAAAATAATTCCGAGTATGTACTCTAATCATCCAAATAATGTCAAATTAGTTTGAAAAATTAATGAGTTATAATTAATTAAGTTTATTCTTAATATTGGCGTTTATAATGACTGTGACTACTTTTCCGGGATATATAAAATAATTTCGTACTATTACGGTCTATAGTCGATATTTCTTAAAAGTTTATTTTAACATGGTTACACCCCATCAAATATAATGAATTTATGTTAGAATTTTAAAAGCATGTTTTCTTGTTGATAATTGTGGGCATAGAATTGGAAATTAGTTTAAAGGTTACGCAAAATATTTCCGATATGCTATGTAATTTTTTTTGTATGAAATTTGGTAGTTATGAAATTTGGTATTTATGAATTTCGGGGAAATAATACAAGACCGTCGTTTATTAAGAATACATATTGTTGCGTACTTGGGGGTCCGTAAGTTGTCCGAGAATGAAAGGCAAAATTTGCAAAAATTCAGTGATGTATTCACAGGAAGTTCCAGAAAAATGCAGGTCTATAAACCAAGTATCAGCTTCAATTCAACCAGTAATCACAGCTTAAACAACAGCCGTTAACAGCAAAACAACGGTACAAACTATTTAGCAATAACACATAAAGAAGGTCTCATCTAAAGAGGCTCAAAGCAAAGCAAGCATTTCACGAAACTGACACAGATCTGAGACTGACTGCCTTGGCGTAAAAATGCTCCTTTTATACTTTTCTATCGAACACAGACTGCTCTGGAAAATTCTCGTATATCATAATGAGATTAGAGCTTCTATATTTGGTATATCCCTAATAAGGATTTTCTCGCAAAGGTCGCCCAAAAAAAATCGCCAAGGAGGGAAACAGTTGCTAAATTTGGCGCCAAATCCATTTCTTCCCTTATTGGAGCTTTTTTAAATGTTTTTAAGGGAAAATTAGGCTATTTTAACGCTAAAACGACTAAAAATGCACAAAGTTAGCATTTTATTAACTTTACTAAACTTCTTTGAAAGAATTGATACAAAAATAAATGCAATTATTTACAATTCCGTAACACTTTATAAGATATGCAAATAGAGACATAGCGGGGGGTTGAGGGGGGCGGCAGCCCCCCTCAAGAATGTATCTGATTATGGTAACAAGTCGATCGAATCAATATATACGATTATATAATAAGAAATAAATAAAAATGACCTATTGAATAATGTCTGATGTAAATAGGACGTTGAGGCTCCTGATCTGCAGATCCACTAGTACATTAATTTTTTCCACGTTTCGGCACTCAAAACAACTTTAATCCTTCGCGTACACACTGTTTTTATGATTCCGAACCCATCTGACTCACAAAATCGTCTAAAAGACCATTTAAACCAATACCTCCCTTTTGTTTCTTTTCCTTATACATTCATTTTTTCCACATTTTTGTACTCAAAACAACTTTCCTCCTTCGCGTACACACTGTTTTTATGATTCCGAACCCATCTTACTCACAAAACTGTCTAAAAAGCTATTTAAACCAATACCGCCCTTTTGTTTTTTTTCGTTATACATTAATTTTTTCCACGTTTCGGCACTCAAAACAACTTTAATCCTTCGCGTACACACTGTTTTTATGATTCCGAACCCATCTTTCTCACAAAATCGTCTAAAAGACCATTTAAACCAATACGTCCCTTTTGTTTCTTTTCCTTATACATTCATTTTTTCCACGTTTTTGCACTCAAAACAACTTTCCTCCTCCGCGTACACACTGTTTTTAAGATTCCCAACCCATCTGACTCACAAAACTGTCTAAAAAGCCGTTTAAACCAATACCGCCCTGTCATTTTTTCCACGTTTTTGCACTCAAAACAATTTTCTCCCTTCTCGTACACACTTTTTTTATGAATCCGAAACACCTGACTCACAAAAACCGTCTAAAAGGCCATTTAAACCAATACCACCCATTTGTTTCTTTTCCTTATACATTCATTTTTTCCACGTTTTTGCACTCAAAACAACTTTCCTCCTTCGCGTACACACCGTTTTTATGATTCCGAACCTACCTGACTCACAAAACCGTCTAAAAGGCCATTTAAACCAATACCGCCCTTTTGTTTCTTTTCCTTATACATTCATTTTTTCCATGTTTTTCCAACTTTCCTCCTTCTCGTACACACTTTTTTTATGATTCCGAACCCACCTGACTCACAAAACCGTCTAAAAGACCATTTAAACCAATACCGCCCTTTTGTTTCTTTTCCTTATACATTTATTTTTTTCACGTTTCGGCACTCAAAACATCTTTCCACATTCGCGTACACACTGCTTTTATGATTTCGAACCCATCTGTCTCACAAAATCGTCTAAAAGACCATTTAAACCAATACCTCCCTTTTGTTTCTTTTCCTTATACATTCATTTTTTCCACGTTTTTGCACTCAAGACAACTTTCCTCCTTTGCGTACACACTGTTTTTATGATTCCGAACCCATCTGACTCACAATATCGTCTGAAAGACCATTTAAACCAATACCGCCCTTTTGTTTCTTTTCGTTATACATTTATTTTTTCCACGTTTTTCCACTCAAGACAATTTTCCTCCTTCGCGTACACACTTTTCTAATGATTCCGAACCTACCTGACTCACAAAACCGTCTAAAAGGCCATTTAAACCAATGCCGCCCTTTTGTTTCTTTTCCTTATACATTCATTTTTTTCCACGTTTTTCCAACTTTCCTCATTCTCGTACACACTTTTTTTATGATTCCGAACCCACCTGACTCACAAAACCGTCTAAAAGACCATTTAAACCAATACCTCCCTTTTGTTTCTTTTACTTATACATTCATTTTTTCCACGTTTTTGCACTCAAAACAACTTTCCTCCTTCGCGTACACACTTTTTTTATGATTCCGAACCCATCTGTCTCACAAAATCGTCTAAAAGACCATTTAAACCAATACCTCCCTTTTGTTTCTTTTCCTTATACATTCATTTTTTCCACGTTTTTGCACTCAAAACAACTTTCCTCCTCCGCGTACACTCTGTTTTTAAGATTCCCAACCCATCTGACTCACAAAATCGTTAAAAAGGCCATTTAAACCAATACCGCCCTTTTGTTTCTTTTCCTTATACATTCATTTTTTCCACGTTTTTCCAACTTTCCTCCTTCTCGTACACTTTTTATGAATCCGAACCCAACTGACTCACAAAAACCGTCTAAAAGGCCATTTAAACCAATACCTCCCATTTGTTTCTTTTCCTTATACATTCATTTTTTCCACATTTTTGTACTCAAAACAACTTTCCTCCTTCGCGTACACACTGTTTTTATGATTCCGAACCCATCTTACTCACAAAACTGTCTAAAAAGCCATTTAAACCAATACCGCCCTTTTGTTTCTTTTCCTTATACATTTATTTTTTCCACGTTTCGGCGCTCAAAACAACTTTCCTCCTTCGCGTACACACTGGTTTTATGATTCCGAACCCATCTGTCTCACAAAATCGTCTAAAAGACCAATTTAAACCAATACCTCCCTTTTGTTTCTTTTCTTTATACATTCATTTTTTCCACGTTTTTGCACTCAAGACAACTTTCCTCCTTCGCGTACACACCGTTTTTATGATTCCGAACCTACCTGACTCACAAAACCGTCTAAAAGGCCATTTAAACCAATACCGCCCTTTTGTTTCTTTTCCTTATACATTCATTTTTTCCATGTTTTTCCAACTTTCCTCCTTCTCGTACACACTTTTTTTATGATTCCGAACCCACCTGACTCACAAAACCGTCTAAAAGACCATTTAAACCAATACCGCCCTTTTGTTTCTTTTCCTTATACATTTATTTTTTTCACGTTTCGGCACTCAAAACATCTTTCCACATTCGCGTACACACTGCTTTTATGATTTCGAACCCATCTGTCTCACAAAATCGTCTAACAGACCATTTAAACCAATACCTCCCTTTTGTTTCTTTTCCTTATACATTCATTTTTTCCACGTTTTTGCACTCAAGACAACTTTCCTCCTTTGCGTACACACTGTTTTTATGATTCCGAACCCATCTGACTCACAATATCGTCTAAAAGACCATTTAAACCAATACCGCCCTTTTGTTTCTTTTCGTTATACATTTATTTTTTCCACGTTTTTCCACTCAAGACAATTTTCCTCCTTCGCGTACACACTTTTCTAATGATTCCGAACCTACCTGACTCACAAAACCGTCTAAAAGGCCATTTAAACCAATGCCGCCCTTTTGTTTCTTTTCCTTATACATTCATTTTTTTCCACGTTTTTCCAACTTTCCTCATTCTCGTACACACTTTTTTTATGATTCCGAACCCACCTGACTCACAAAACCGTCTAAAAGACCATTTAAACCAATACCTCCCTTTTGTTTCTTTTACTTATACATTCATTTTTTCCACGTTTTTGCACTCAAAACAACTTTCCTCCTTCGCGTACACACTTTTTTTATGATTCCGAACCCATCTGTCTCACAAAATCGTCTAAAAGACCATTTAAACCAATACCTCCCTTTTGTTTCTTTTCCTTATACATTCATTTTTTCCACGTTTTTGCACTCAAAACAACTTTCCTCCTCCGCGTACACTCTGTTTTTAAGATTCCCAACCCATCTGACTCACAAAATCGTTAAAAAGGCCATTTAAACCAATACCGCCCTTTTGTTTCTTTTCCTTATACATTCATTTTTTCCACGTTTTTCCAACTTTCCTCCTTCTCGTACACTTTTTATGAATCCGAACCCAACTGACTCACAAAAACCGTCTAAAAGGCCATTTAAACCAATACCTCCCATTTGTTTCTTTTCCTTATACATTCATTTTTTCCACATTTTTGTACTCAAAACAACTTTCCTCCTTCGCGTACACACTGTTTTTATGATTCCGAACCCATCTTACTCACAAAACTGTCTAAAAAGCCATTTAAACCAATACCGCCCTTTTGTTTCTTTTCCTTATACATTTATTTTTTCCACGTTTCGGCGCTCAAAACAACTTTCCTCCTTCGCGTACACACTGGTTTTATGATTCCGAACCCATCTGTCTCACAAAATCGTCTAAAAGACCAATTTAAACCAATACCTCCCTTTTGTTTCTTTTCTTTATACATTCATTTTTTCCACGTTTTTGCACTCAAGACAACTTTCCTCCTTCGCGTACACACTATTTTTATGATTCCGAACCCATCTGACTCACAAAATCGTCTAAAAGACCATTTAAACCAATACCTCCCTTTTGTTTCTTTTCCTTATACATTAATTTTTTCCACGTTTTTGCACTCAAAACAACTTTCCTCCTTCGCGTACACACTATTTTTATGATTCCGAACCCATCTGACTCACAAAATCGTCTAAAAGACCATTTAAACCAATACCTCCCTTTTGTTTCTTTTCCTTATACATTAATTTTTTCCACGTTTTTGCACTTAAAACAACTTTCCTCCTCCGCGTACACTCTGTTTTTAAGATTCCCAACCCATCAGACTCACAAAACTGTCTAAAAAGCCATTTAAACCAATACCGCCCTTTTGTTTCTTTTCCTTATACATTCATTTTTTTCACGTTTTTGCACTCAAACAATTTTCCTCCTTCGCGTACACACTTTTTTTATGATTCCGAACCCATCTGACTCACAAAATCGTTAAAAAGGCCATTTAAACCAATACCGCCCTTTTGTTTCTTTTCCTTATACATTCATTTTTTCCACGTTTTTCCAACTTTCCTCCTTCTCGTACACACTTTTTTTATGAATCCGAACCCACCTGACTCACAAAAACCGTCTAAAAGGCCATTTAAACCAATACCTCCCATTTGTTTCTTTTCCTTATACATTCATTTTTTCCACATTTTTGTACTCAAAACAACTTTCCTCCTTCGCGTACACACTGTTTTTATGATTCCGAACCCATCTTACTCACAAAACTGTCTAAAAAGCCATTTAAACCAATACCGCCCTTTTGTTTCTTTTCCTTATACATTTATTTTTTCCACGTTTCGGCGCTCAAAACAACTTTCCTCCTTCGCGTACACACTGGTTTTATGATTCCGAACCCATCTGTCTCACAAAATCGTCTAAAAGGCCATTTAAACCAATGCCGCCCTTTTGTTTCTTTTCCTTATACATTCATTTTTTTCCACGTTTTTCCAACTTTCCTCATTCTCGTACACACTTTTTTTATGATTCCGAACCCACCTGACTCACAAAACCGTCTAAAAGACCATTTAAACCAATACCTCCCTTTTGTTTCTTTTACTTATACATTCATTTTTTCCACGTTTTTGCACTCAAAACAACTTTCCTCCTTCGCGTACACACTTTTTTTATGATTCCGAACCCATCTGTCTCAGAAAATCGTCTAAAAGACCATTTAAACCAATACCTCCCTTTTGTTTCTTTTCCTTATACATTCATTTTTTCCACGTTTTTGCACTCAAAACAACTTTCCTCCTCCGCGTACACTCTGTTTTTAAGATTCCCAACCCACCTGACTCACAAAATCGTTAAAAAGGCCATTTAAACCAATACCGCCCTTTTGTTTCTTTTCCTTATACATTCATTTTTTCCACGTTTTTCCAACTTTCCTCCTTCTCGTACACTTTTTATGAATCCGAACCCACCTGACTCACAAAAACCGTCTAAAAGGCCATTTAAACCAATACCTCCCATTTGTTTCTTTTCCTTATACATTCATTTTTTCCACATTTTTGTACTCAAAACAACTTTCCTCCTTCGCGTACACACTGTTTTTATGATTCCGAACCCATCTTACTCACAAAACTGTCTAAAAAGCCATTTAAACCAATACCGCCCTTTTGTTTCTTTTCCTTATACATTTATTTTTTCCACGTTTCGGCGCTCAAAACAACTTTCTTCCTTCGCGTACACACTGGTTTTATGATTCCGAACCCATCTGTCTCACAAAATCGTCTAAAAGACCAATTTAAACCAATACCTCCCTTTTGTTTCTTTTCTTTATACATTCATTTTTTCCACGTTTTTGCACTCAAGACAACTTTCCTCCTTCGCGTACACACTATTTTTATGATTCCGAACCCATCTGACTCACAAAATCGTCTAAAAGACCATTTAAACCAATACCTCCCTTTTGTTTCTTTTCCTTATACATTAATTTTTTCCACGTTTTTGCACTCAAAACAACTTTCCTCCTTCGCGTACACACTGTTTTTATGATTCCGAACCCATCTGACTCACAAAATCGTCTAAAAGACCATTTAAACCAATACCTCCCTTTTGTTTCTTTTCCTTATACATTAATTTTTTCCACGTTTTTGCACTCAAAACAACTTTCCTCCTTCGCGTACACACTATTTTTATGATTCCGAACCCATCTGACTCACAAAATCGTCTAAAAGACCATTTAAACCAATACCTCCCTTTTGTTTCTTTTCCTTATACATTAATTTTTTCCACGTTTTTGCACTCAAAACAACTTTCCTCCTCCGCGTACACTCTGTTTTTAAGATTCCCAACCCATCAGACTCACAAAACTGTCTAAAAAGCCATTTAAACCAATACCGCCCTTTTGTTTCTTTTCCTTATACATTCATTTTTTTCACGTTTTTGCACTCAAACACTTTTCCTCCTTCGCGTACACACTTTTTTTATGATTCCGAACCCATCTGACTCACAAAATCGTTAAAAAGGCCATTTAAACCAATACCGCCCTTTTGTTTCTTTTCCTTATACATTCATTTTTTCCACGTTTTTCCAACTTTCCTCCTTCTCGTACACACTTTTTTTATGAATCCGAACCCACCTGACTCACAAAAACCGTCTAAAAGGCCATTTAAACCAATACCTCCCATTTGTTTCTTTTCCTTATACATTCATTTTTTCCACATTTTTGTACTCAAAACAACTTTCCTCCTTCGCGTACACACTGTTTTTATGATTCCGAACCCATCTTACTCACAAAACTGTCTAAAAAGCCATTTAAACCAATACCGCCCTTTTGTTTCTTTTCCTTATACATTTATTTTTTCCACGTTTCGGCGCTCAAAACAACTTTCCTCCTTCGCGTACACACTGGTTTTATGATTCCGAACCCATCTGTCTCACAAAATCGTCTAAAAGACCATTTAAACCAATACCTCCCTTTTGTTTCTTTTCTTTATACATTCATTTTTTCCACGTTTTTGCACTCAAGACAACTTTCCTTCTTCGCGTACACACTATTTTTATGATTCCGAACCCATCTGACTCACAAAATCGTCTAAAAGACCATTTAAACCAATACCTCCCTTTTGTTTCTTTTCTTTATACATTCATTTTTTCCACGTTTTTGCACTCAAGACAACTTTCCTTCTTCGCGTACACACTATTTTTATGATTCCGAACCCATCTGACTCACAAAATCGTCTAAAAGACCATTTAAACCAATACCTCCCTTTTGTTTCTTTTCTTTATACATTCATTTTTTCCACGTTTTTGCACTCAAAACAACATTCCTCCTTCTTGTACACACTTTTCTGATGATTCCGAACCTACCTGACTCACAAAACCGTCTAAAAGGCCATTTAAACCAATACCGCCCTTTTGTTTCTTTTCCTTATACATTCATTTTTTCCATGTTTTTCCAACTTTCCTCCTTCTCGTACACACTTTTTTTATGATTCCGAACCCACCTGACTCACAAAACCGTCTAAAAGACCATTTAAACCAATACCGCCCTTTTGTTTCTTTTCATTATACATTTATTTTTTTCACGTTTCGGCACTCAAAACATCTTTCCACATTCGCGTACACACTGCTTTTATGATTTCGAACCCATCTGTCTCACAAAATCGTCTAAAAGACCATTTAAACCAATACCTCCCTTTTGTTTCTTTTCCTTATACATTCATTTTTTCCACGTTTTTGCACTCAAGACAACTTTCCTCCTTCGCGTACACACTGTTTTTATGATTCCGAACCCATCTGACTCACAATATCGTCTAAAAGACCATTTAAACCAATACCGCCCTTTTGTTTCTTTTCGTTATACATTTATTTTTTCCACGTTTTTCCACTCAAGACAATTTTCCTCCTTCGCGTACACACTTTTCTAATGATTCCGAACCTACCTGACTCACAAAACCGTCTAAAAGGCCATTTAAACCAATGCCGCCCTTTTGTTTCTTTTCCTTATACATTCATTTTTTTCCACGTTTTTCCAACTTTCCTCATTCTCGTACACACTTTTTTTATGATTCCGAACCCACCTGACTCACAAAACCGTCTAAAAGACCATTTAAACCAATACCTCCCTTTTGTTTCTTTTACTTATACATTCATTTTTTCCACGTTTTTGCACTCAAAACAACTTTCCTCCTTCGCGTACACACTTTTTTTATGATTCCGAACCCATCTGTCTCAGAAAATCGTCTAAAAGACCATTTAAACCAATACCTCCCTTTTGTTTCTTTTCCTTATACATTCATTTTTTCCACGTTTTTGCACTCAAAACAACTTTCCTCCTCCGCGTACACTCTGTTTTTAAGATTCCCAACCCACCTGACTCACAAAATCGTTAAAAAGGCCATTTAAACCAATACCGCCCTTTTGTTTCTTTTCCTTATACATTCATTTTTTCCACGTTTTTCCAACTTTCCTCCTTCTCGTACACTTTTTATGAATCCGAACCCACCTGACTCACAAAAACCGTCTAAAAGGCCATTTAAACCAATACCTCCCATTTGTTTCTTTTCCTTATACATTCATTTTTTCCACATTTTTGTACTCAAAACAACTTTCCTCCTTCGCGTACACACTGTTTTTATGATTCCGAACCCATCTTACTCACAAAACTGTCTAAAAAGCCATTTAAACCAATACCGCCCTTTTGTTTCTTTTCCTTATACATTTATTTTTTCCACGTTTCGGCGCTCAAAACAACTTTCTTCCTTCGCGTACACACTGGTTTTATGATTCCGAACCCATCTGTCTCACAAAATCGTCTAAAAGACCAATTTAAACCAATACCTCCCTTTTGTTTCTTTTCTTTATACATTCATTTTTTCCACGTTTTTGCACTCAAGACAACTTTCCTCCTTCGCGTACACACTATTTTTATGATTCCGAACCCATCTGACTCACAAAATCGTCTAAAAGACCATTTAAACCAATACCTCCCTTTTGTTTCTTTTCCTTATACATTAATTTTTTCCACGTTTTTGCACTCAAAACAACTTTCCTCCTTCGCGTACACACTGTTTTTATGATTCCGAACCCATCTGACTCACAAAATCGTCTAAAAGACCATTTAAACCAATACCTCCCTTTTGTTTCTTTTCCTTATACATTCATTTTTTTCCACGTTTTTGCACTCAAAACAACTTTCCTCCTCTGCGTACACACTGTTTTTAACATTCCAAACCCATCTGACTCACAAAACTGTCTAAAAAGCTATTTAAACCAATACCGCCCTTTTGTTTTTTTTCGTTATACATTAATTTTTTCCACGTTTCGGCACTCAAAACAACTTTAATCCTTCGCGTACACACTGTTTTTATGATTCCGAACCCATCTGTCTCACAAAATCGTCTAAAAGACCATTTTAAACCTTGTCCCTTTTGTTTCTTTTTCTTATACATTCGTTTTTTCCACGTTTTTGCACTCAAAACAACTTTCCTCCTTCGCGTACACACTTTTTTTATGATTCCGAACCCATCTGTCTCACAAAATCGTCTAAAAGACCATTTAAACCAATACCTCCCTTTTGTTTCTTTTCCTTATACATTCATTTTTTCCACGTTTTTGCACTCAAAACAACTTTCCTCCTCCGCGTACACTCTGTTTTTAAGATTCCCAACCCATCAGACTCACAAAACTGTCTAAAAAGCCATTTAAACCAATACCGCCCTTTTGTTTCTTTTCCTTATACATTCATTTTTTTCACGTTTTTGCACTCAAACAATTTTCCTCCTTCGCGTACACACTTTTTTTATGATTCCGAACCCATCTGACTCACAAAATCGTTAAAAAGGCCATTTAAACCAATACCGCCCTTTTGTTTCTTTTCCTTATACATTCATTTTTTCCACGTTTTTCCAACTTTCCTCCTTCTCGTACACACTTTTTTTATGAATCCGAACCCACCTGACTCACAAAAACCGTCTAAAAGGCCATTTAAACCAATACCTCCCATTTGTTTCTTTTCCTTATACATTCATTTTTTCCACATTTTTGTACTCAAAACAACTTTCCTCCTTCGCGTACACACTGTTTTTATGATTCCGAACCCATCTTACTCACAAAACTGTCTAAAAAGCCATTTAAACCAATACCGCCCTTTTGTTTCTTTTCCTTATACATTTATTTTTTCCACGTTTCGGCGCTCAAAACAACTTTCCTCCTTCGCGTACACACTGGTTTTATGATTCCGAACCCATCTGTCTCACAAAATCGTCTAAAAGACCATTTAAACCAATACCTCCCTTTTGTTTCTTTTCTTTATACATTCATTTTTTCCACGTTTTTGCACTCAAGACAACTTTCCTTCTTCGCGTACACACTATTTTTATGATTCCGAACCCATCTGACTCACAAAATCGTCTAAAAGACCATTTAAACCAATACCTCCCTTTTGTTTCTTTTCCTTATACATTAATTTTTTCCACGTTTTTGCACTCAAAACAACTTTCCTCCTTCGCGTACACACTGTTTTTATGATTCCGAACCCATCTGACTCACAAAATCGTCTAAAAGACCATTTAAACCGATACCTCCCTTTTGTTTCTTTTCCTTATACATTCATTTTTTTCCACGTTTTTGCACTCAAAACAACTTTCCTCCTCTGCGTACACACTGTTTTTATGATTCCGAACCCATCTTACTCACAAAACTGTCTAAAAAGCTATTTAAACCAATACCGCCCTTTTGTTTTTTTTCGTTATACATTAATTTTTTCCACGTTTCGGCACTCAAAACAACTTTAATCCTTCGCGTACACACTGTTTTTATGATTCCGAACCCATCTGACTCACAAAATCGTCTAAAAGACCATTTAAACCAATACCTCCCTTTTGTTTCTTTTCCTTATACATTCATTTTTTCCACATTTTTGTACTCAAAACAACTTTCCTCCTTCGCGTACACACTGTTTTTATGATTCCGAACCCATCTTACTCACAAAACTGTCTAAAAAGCTATTTAAACCAATACCGCCCTTTTGTTTTTTTTCGTTATACATTAATTTTTTCCACGTTTCGGCACTCAAAACAACTTTAATCCTTCGCGTACACACTGTTTTTATGATTCCGAACCCATCTGTCTCACAAAATCGTCTAAAAGACCAATTTAAACCAATACCTCCCTTTTGTTTCTTTTCTTTATACATTCATTTTTTCCACGTTTTTGCACTCAAGACAACTTTCCTCCTTCGCGTACACACTATTTTTATGATTCCGAACCCATCTGACTCACAAAATCGTCTAAAAGACCATTTAAACCAATACCTCCCTTTTGTTTCTTTTCCTTATACATTCATTTTTTTCCACGTTTTTGCACTCAAAACAACTTTCCTCCTCTGCGTACACACTGTTTTTAACATTCCAAACCCATCTGACTCACAAAACTGTCTAAAAAGCTATTTAAACCAATACCGCCCTTTTGTTTTTTTTCGTTATACATTAATTTTTTCCACGTTTCGGCACTCAAAACAACTTTAATCCTTCGCGTACACACTGTTTTTATGATTCCGAACCCATCTGTCTCACAAAATCGTCTAAAAGACCATTTTAAACCTTGTCCCTTTTGTTTCTTTTTCTTATACATTCGTTTTTTCCACGTTTTTGCACTCAAAACAACTTTCCTCCTTCTCGTACACACTTTTTTTATGAATCCGAACCCACCTGACTCACAAAAACCGTCTAAAAGGCCATTTAAACCAATACCTCCCATTTGTTTCTTTTCCTTATACATTCATTTTTTCCACATTTTTGTACTCAAAACAACTTTCCTCCTTCGCGTACACACTGTTTTTATGATTCCGAACCCATCTTACTCACAAAACTGTCTAAAAAGCCATCTAAACCAATACCGCCCTTTTGTTTCTTTTCCTTATACATTTATTTTTTCCACGTTTCGGCGCTCAAAACAACTTTCCTCCTTCGCGTACACACTGGTTTTATGATTCCGAACCCATCTGTCTCACAAAATCGTCTAAAAGACCATTTAAACCAATACCTCCCTTTTGTTTCTTTTCTTTATACATTCATTTTTTCCACGTTTTTGCACTCAAGACAACTTTCCTTCTTCGCGTACACACTATTTTTATGATTCCGAACCCATCTGACTCACAAAATCGTCTAAAAGACCATTTAAACCAATACCTCCCTTTTGTTTCTTTTCTTTATACATTCATTTTTTCCACGTTTTTGCACTCAAGACAACTTTCCTTCTTCGCGTACACACTATTTTTATGATTCCGAACCCATCTGACTCACAAAATCGTCTAAAAGACCATTTAAACCAATACCTCCCTTTTGTTTCTTTTCTTTATACATTCATTTTTTCCACGTTTTTGCACTCAAAACAACTTTCCTCCTTCTTGTACACACTTTTCTGATGATTCCGAACCTACCTGACTCACAAAACCGTCTAAAAGGCCATTTAAATCAATACCGCCCTTTTGTTTCTTTTCCTTATACATTCATTTTTTCCATGTTTTTCCAACTTTCCTCCTTCTCGTACACACTTTTTTTATGATTCCGAACCCACCTGACTCACAAAACCGTCTAAAAGACCATTTAAACCAATACCGCCCTTTTGTTTCTTTTCATTATACATTTATTTTTTTCACGTTTCGGCACTCAAAACATCTTTCCACATTCGCGTACACACTGCTTTTATGATTTCGAACCCATCTGTCTCACAAAATCGTCTAAAAGACCATTTAAACCAATACCTCCCTTTTGTTTCTTTTCCTTATACATTCATTTTTTCCACGTTTTTGCACTCAAGACAACTTTCCTCCTTCGCGTACACACTGTTTTTATGATTCCGAACCCATCTGACTCACAATATCGTCTAAAAGACCATTTAAACCAATACCGCCCTTTTGTTTCTTTTCGTTATACATTTATTTTTTCCACGTTTTTCCACTCAAGACAATTTTCCTCCTTCGCGTACACACTTTTCTAATGATTCCGAACCTACCTGACTCACAAAACCGTCTAAAAGGCCATTTAAACCAATGCCGCCCTTTTGTTTCTTTTCCTTATACATTCATTTTTTCCACGTTTTTCCAACTTTCCTCATTCTCGTACACACTTTTTTTATGATTCCGAACCCACCTGACTCACAAAACCGTCTAAAAGACCATTTAAACCAATACCTCCCTTTTGTTTCTTTTACTTATACATTCATTTTTTCCACGTTTTTGCACTCAAAACAACTTTCCTCCTTCGCGTACACACTTTTTTTATGATTCCGAACCCATCTGTCTCAGAAAATCGTCTAAAAGACCATTTAAACCAATACCTCCCTTTTGTTTCTTTTCCTTATACATTCATTTTTTCCACGTTTTTGCACTCAAAACAACTTTCCTCCTCCGCGTACACTCTGTTTTTAAGATTCCCAACCCACCTGACTCACAAAATCGTTAAAAAGGCCATTTAAACCAATACCGCCCTTTTGTTTCTTTTCCTTATACATTCATTTTTTCCACGTTTTTCCAACTTTCCTCCTTCTCGTACACTTTTTATGAATCCGAACCCACCTGACTCACAAAAACCGTCTAAAAGGCCATTTAAACCAATACCTCCCATTTGTTTCTTTTCCTTATACATTCATTTTTTCCACATTTTTGTACTCAAAACAACTTTCCTCCTTCGCGTACACACTGTTTTTATGATTCCGAACCCATCTTACTCACAAAACTGTCTAAAAAGCCATTTAAACCAATACCGCCCTTTTGTTTCTTTTCCTTATACATTTATTTTTTCCACGTTTCGGCGCTCAAAACAACTTTCTTCCTTCGCGTACACACTGGTTTTATGATTCCGAACCCATCTGTCTCACAAAATCGTCTAAAAGACCAATTTAAACCAATACCTCCCTTTTGTTTCTTTTCTTTATACATTCATTTTTTCCACGTTTTTGCACTCAAGACAACTTTCCTCCTTCGCGTACACACTATTTTTATGATTCCGAACCCATCTGACTCACAAAATCGTCTAAAAGACCATTTAAACCAATACCTCCCTTTTGTTTCTTTTCCTTATACATTAATTTTTTCCACGTTTTTGCACTCAAGACAACTTTTCTCCTTCGCGTACACACTATTTTTATGATTCCGAACCCATCTGACTCACAAAATCGTCTAAAAGACCATTTAAACCAATACCTCCCTTTTGTTTCTTTTCCTTATACATTAATTTTTTCCACGTTTTTGCACTCAAAACAACTTTCCTCCTTCGCGTACACACTGTTTTTATGATTCCGAACCCATCTGACTCACAAAATCGTCTAAAAGACCATTTAAACCAATACCTCCCTTTTGTTTCTTTTCCTTATACATTCATTTTTTTCCACGTTTTTGCACTCAAAACAACTTTCCTCCTCTGCGTACACACTGTTTTTAACATTCCAAACCCATCTGACTCACAAAACTGTCTAAAAAGCTATTTAAACCAATACCGCCCTTTTGTTTTTTTTCGTTATACATTAATTTTTTCCACGTTTCGGCACTCAAAACAACTTTAATCCTTCGCGTACACACTGTTTTTATGATTCCGAACCCATCTGTCTCACAAAATCGTCTAAAAGACCATTTTAAACCTTGTCCCTTTTGTTTCTTTTTCTTATACATTCGTTTTTTCCACGTTTTTGCACTCAAAACAACTTTCCTCCTTCGCGTACACACTTTTTTTATGATTCCGAACCCATCTGTCTCACAAAATCGTCTAAAAGACCATTTAAACCAATACCTCCCTTTTGTTTCTTTTCCTTATACATTCATTTTTTCCACGTTTTTGCACTCAAAACAACTTTCCTCCTCCGCGTACACTCTGTTTTTAAGATTCCCAACCCATCAGACTCACAAAACTGTCTAAAAAGCCATTTAAACCAATACCGCCCTTTTGTTTCTTTTCCTTATACATTCATTTTTTTCACGTTTTTGCACTCAAACAATTTTCCTCCTTCGCGTACACACTTTTTTTATGATTCCGAACCCATCTGACTCACAAAATCGTTAAAAAGGCCATTTAAACCAATACCGCCCTTTTGTTTCTTTTCCTTATACATTCATTTTTTCCACGTTTTTCCAACTTTCCTCCTTCTCGTACACACTTTTTTTATGAATCCGAACCCACCTGACTCACAAAAACCGTCTAAAAGGCCATTTAAACCAATACCTCCCATTTGTTTCTTTTCCTTATACATTCATTTTTTCCACATTTTTGTACTCAAAACAACTTTCCTCCTTCGCGTACACACTGTTTTTATGATTCCGAACCCATCTTACTCACAAAACTGTCTAAAAAGCCATTTAAACCAATACCGCCCTTTTGTTTCTTTTCCTTATACATTTATTTTTTCCACGTTTCGGCGCTCAAAACAACTTTCCTCCTTCGCGTACACACTGGTTTTATGATTCCGAACCCATCTGTCTCACAAAATCGTCTAAAAGACCATTTAAACCAATACCTCCCTTTTGTTTCTTTTCTTTATACATTCATTTTTTCCACGTTTTTGCACTCAAGACAACTTTCCTTCTTCGCGTACACACTATTTTTATGATTCCGAACCCATCTGACTCACAAAATCGTCTAAAAGACCATTTAAACCAATACCTCCCTTTTGTTTCTTTTCCTTATACATTAATTTTTTCCACGTTTTTGCACTCAAAACAACTTTCCTCCTTCGCGTACACACTGTTTTTATGATTCCGAACCCATCTGACTCACAAAATCGTCTAAAAGACCATTTAACCCGATACCTCCCTTTTGTTTCTTTTCCTTATACATTCATTTTTTTCCACGTTTTTGCACTCAAAACAACTTTCCTCCTCTGCGTACACACTGTTTTTATGATTCCGAACCCATCTTACTCACAAAACTGTCTAAAAAGCTATTTAAACCAATACCGCCCTTTTGTTTTTTTTCGTTATACATTAATTTTTTCCACGTTTCGGCACTCAAAACAACTTTAATCCTTCGCGTACACACTGTTTTTATGATTCCGAACCCATCTGACTCACAAAATCGTCTAAAAGACCATTTAAACCAATACCTCCCTTTTGTTTCTTTTCCTTATACATTCATTTTTTCCACATTTTTGTACTCAAAACAACTTTCCTCCTTCGCGTACACACTGTTTTTATGATTCCGAACCCATCTTACTCACAAAACTGTCTAAAAAGCTATTTAAACCAATACCGCCCTTTTGTTTTTTTTCGTTATACATTAATTTTTTCCACGTTTCGGCACTCAAAACAACTTTAATCCTTCGCGTACACACTGTTTTTATGATTCCGAACCCATCTGTCTCACAAAATCGTCTAAAAGACCAATTTAAACCAATACCTCCCTTTTGTTTCTTTTCTTTATACATTCATTTTTTCCACGTTTTTGCACTCAAGACAACTTTCCTCCTTCGCGTACACACTATTTTTATGATTCCGAACCCATCTGACTCACAAAATCGTCTAAAAGACCATTTAAACCAATACCTCCCTTTTGTTTCTTTTCCTTATACATTCATTTTTTTCCACGTTTTTGCACTCAAAACAACTTTCCTCCTCTGCGTACACACTGTTTTTAACATTCCAAACCCATCTGACTCACAAAACTGTCTAAAAAGCTATTTAAACCAATACCGCCCTTTTGTTTTTTTTCGTTATACATTAATTTTTTCCACGTTTCGGCACTCAAAACAACTTTAATCCTTCGCGTACACACTGTTTTTATGATTCCGAACCCATCTGTCTCACAAAATCGTCTAAAAGACCATTTTAAACCTTGTCCCTTTTGTTTCTTTTTCTTATACATTCGTTTTTTCCACGTTTTTGCACTCAAAACAACTTTCCTCCTTCTCGTACACACTTTTTTTATGAATCCGAACCCACCTGACTCACAAAAACCGTCTAAAAGGCCATTTAAACCAATACCTCCCATTTGTTTCTTTTCCTTATACATTCATTTTTTCCACATTTTTGTACTCAAAACAACTTTCCTCCTTCGCGTACACACTGTTTTTATGATTCCGAACCCATCTTACTCACAAAACTGTCTAAAAAGCCATCTAAACCAATACCGCCCTTTTGTTTCTTTTCCTTATACATTTATTTTTTCCACGTTTCGGCGCTCAAAACAACTTTCCTCCTTCGCGTACACACTGGTTTTATGATTCCGAACCCATCTGTCTCACAAAATCGTCTAAAAGACCATTTAAACCAATACCTCCCTTTTGTTTCTTTTCTTTATACATTCATTTTTTCCACGTTTTTGCACTCAAGACAACTTTCCTTCTTCGCGTACACACTATTTTTATGATTCCGAACCCATCTGACTCACAAAATCGTCTAAAAGACCATTTAAACCAATACCTCCCTTTTGTTTCTTTTCCTTATACATTAATTTTTTCCACGTTTTTGCACTCAAAACAACTTTCCTCCTTCGCGTACACACTGTTTTTATGATTCCGAACCCATCTGACTCACAAAATCGTCTAAAAGACCATTTAAACCAATACCTCCCTTTTGTTTCTTTTCCTTATTCATTCATTTTTTTCCACGTTTTTGCACTCAAAACAACTTTCCTCCTCAGCGTACACACTGTTTTTATGATTCCGAACCCATCTTACTCACAAAACTGTCTAAAAAGCTATTTAAACCAATACCGCCCTTTTGTTTTTTTTCGTTATACATTAATTTTTTCCACGTTTCGGCACTCAAAACAACTTTAATCCTTCGCGTACACACTGTTTTTATGATTCCGAACCCATCTGACTCACAAAATCGTCTAAAAGACCATTTAAACCAATACCTCCCTTTTGTTTCTTTTCCTTATACATTCATTTTTTCCACATTTTTGTACTCAAAACAACTTTCCTCCTTCGCGTACACACTGTTTTTATGATTCCGAACCCATCTTACTCACAAAACTGTCTAAAAAGCTATTTAAACCAATACCGCCCTTTTGTTTTTTTTCGTTATACATTAATTTTTTCCACGTTTCGGCACTCAAAACAACTTTAATCCTTCGCGTACACACTGTTTTTATGATTCCGAACCCATCTGTCTCACAAAATCGTCTAAAAGACCATTTAAACCTTGTCCCTTTTGTTTCTTTTTCTTATACATTCGTTTTTTCCACGTTTTTGCACTCAAAACAACATTCCTCCTTCTTGTACACACTTTTCTGATGATTCCGAACCTACCTGACTCACAAAACCGTCTAAAAGGCCATTTAAACCAATACCGCCCTTTTGTTTCTTTTCCTTATACATTCATTTTTTCCATGTTTTTCCAACTTTCCTCCTTCTCGTACACACTTTTTTTATGATTCCGAACCCACCTGACTCACAAAACCGTCTAAAAGACCATTTAAACCAATACCGCCCTTTTGTTTCTTTTCATTATACATTTATTTTTTTCACGTTTCGGCACTCAAAACATCTTTCCACATTCGCGTACACACTGCTTTTATGATTTCGAACCCATCTGTCTCACAAAATCGTCTAAAAGACCATTTAAAAAGACCAATACCTCCCTTTTGTTTCTTTTCCTTATACATTCATTTTTTTCACGTTTTTGCACTCAAGACAACTTTCCTCCTTCGCGTACACACTGTTTTTATGATTCCGAACCCATCTGACTCACAATATCGTCTAAAAGACCATTTAAACCAATACCGCCCTTTTGTTTCTTTTCGTTATACATTTATTTTTTCCACGTTTCGGCACTCAAGACAACTTTCCTCCTTCGCGTACACTCTGTTTTTAAGATTCCCAACCCATCTGACTCACAAAACTGTCTAAAAAGCCATTTAAACCAATACCGCCCTTTTGTTTCTTTTCCTTATACATTCATTTTTTCACGTTTTTGCACTCAAAACAATTTTCCTCTTTCGCGTACACACTTTTTTTATGATTCCGAACCCATCTGACTCACAAAATCGTTAAAAAGGCCATTTAAACCAATACCGCCCTTTTGTTTCTTTTCCTTATACATTCATTTTTTCCACGTTTTTCCAACTTTCCTCCTTCTCGTACACACTTTTTTTATGAATCCGAACCCACCTGACTCACAAAAACCGTCTAAAAGGCCATTTAAACCAATACCTCCCATTTGTTTCTTTTCCTTATACATTCATTTTTTCCACGTTTTTGCACTCAAAACAACTTTCCTCCTTCGCGTACACACTTTTTTTATGATTCCGAACCCATCTGTCTCACAAAATCGTCTAAAAGACCATTTAAACCAATACCTCCCTTTTGTTTCTTTTCCTTATACATTCATTTTTTCCACGTTTTTGCATTCAAAACAACTTTCCTCCTCCGCGTACACACTGTTTTTAAGATTCCCAACCCATCTGACTCACAAAACTGTCTAAAAAGCCGTTTAAACCAATACCGCCCTGTCATTTTTTCCACGTTTTTGCACTCAAAACAATTTTCTTCCTTCTCGTACACACTTTTTTTATGAATCTGAAACACCTGACTCACAAAAACCGTCTAAAAGGCCATTTAAACCAATACCGCCCATTTGTTTCTTTTCCTTATACATTCATTTTTTCCACGTTTTTGCACTCAAAACAACTTTCCTCCTTCGCGTACACACCGTTTTTATGATTCCGAACCCATCTTACTCACAAAATCGTCTAAAAGACCATTTAAACCAATACCTCCCTTTTGTTTCTTTTCCTTATACATTCATTTTTTCCACATTTTTGTACTCAAAACAACTTTCCTCCTTCGCGTACACACTGTTTTTATGATTCCGAACCCATCTTACTCACAAAACTGTCTAAAAAGCTATTTAAACCAATACCGCCCTTTTGTTTTTTTTCGTTATACATTAATTTTTTCCACGTTTCGGCACTCAAAACAACTTTAATCCTTCGCGTACACACTGTTTTTATGATTCCGAACCCATCTGTCTCACAAAATCGTCTAAAAGACCATTTAAACCTTGTCCCTTTTGTTTCTTTTTCTTATACATTCGTTTTTTCCACGTTTTTGCACTCAAAACAACATTCCTCCTTCTTGTACACACTTTTCTGATGATTCCGAACCTACCTGACTCACAAAACCGTCTAAAAGGCCATTTAAACCAATACCGCCCTTTTGTTTCTTTTCCTTATACATTCATTTTTTCCATGTTTTTCCAACTTTCCTCCTTCTCGTACACACTTTTTTTATGATTCCGAACCCACCTGACTCACAAAACCGTCTAAAAGACCATTTAAACCAATACCGCCCTTTTGTTTCTTTTCATTATACATTTATTTTTTTCACGTTTCGGCACTCAAAACATCTTTCCACATTCGCGTACACACTGCTTTTATGATTTCGAACCCATCTGTCTCACAAAATCGTCTAAAAGACCATTTAAAAAGACCAATACCTCCCTTTTGTTTCTTTTCCTTATACATTCATTTTTTCCACGTTTTTGCACTCAAGACAACTTTCCTCCTTCGCGTACACACTGTTTTTATGATTCCGAACCCATCTGACTCACAATATCGTCTAAAAGACCATTTAAACCAATACCGCCCTTTTGTTTCTTTTCGTTATACATTTATTTTTTCCACGTTTCGGCACTCAAGACAACTTTCCTCCTTCGCGTACACACTTTTCTAATGATTCCGAACCTACCTGACTCACAAAACCGTGTAAAAGGCCATTTAAACCAATGCCGCCCTTTTGTTTCTTTTCCTTATACATTCATTTTTTTCCACGTTTTTCCAACTTTCCTCATTCTCGTACACACTTTTTTTATGATTCCGAACCCACCTGACTCACAAAACCGTCTAAAAGACCATTTAAACCAATACCTCCCTTTTGTTTCTTTTACTTATACATTCATTTTTTCACGTTTTTGCACTCAAAACATTTTTCCTCCTTCGAGTACACACTTTTTTTATGATTCCGAACCCATCTGACTCACAAAATCGTTAAAAAGGCCATTTAAACCAATACCGTCCTTTTGTTTCTTTTCCTTATACATTCATTTTTGCCACGTTTTTGCACTCAAAACAACTTTCCTCCTCCGCGTACACTCTGTTTTTAAGATTCCCAACCCATCTGACTCACAAATCTGTCTAAAAAGCCATTTAAACCAATACCGCCCTTTTGTTTCTTTTCCTTATACATTCATTTTTTCACGTTTTTGCACTCAAAACAATTTTCCTCTTTCGCGTACACACTTTTTTTATGATTCCGAACCCATCTGACTCACAAAATCGTTAAAAAGGCCATTTAAACCAATACCGCCCTTTTGTTTCTTTTCCTTATACATTCATTTTTTCCACGTTTTTCCAACTTTCCTCCTTCTCGTACACACTTTTTTTATGAATCCGAACCCACCTGACTCACAAAAACCGTCTAAAAGGCCATTTAAACCAATACCTCCCATTTGTTTCTTTTCCTTATACATTCATTTTTTCCACGTTTTTGCACTCAAAACAACTTTCCTCCTTCGCGTACACACTTTTTTTATGATTCCGAACCCATCTGTCTCACAAAATCGTCTAAAAGACCATTTAAACCAATACCTCCCTTTTGTTTCTTTTTCTTATACATTCATTTTTTCCACGTTTTTGCATTCAAAACAACTTTCCTCCTCCGCGTACACACTGTTTTTAAGATTCCCAACCCATCTGACTCACAAAACTGTCTAAAAAGCCGTTTAAACCAATACCGCCCTGTCATTTTTTCCACGTTTTTGCACTCAAAACAATTTTCTTCCTTCTCGTACACACTTTTTTTATGAATCTGAAACACCTGACTCACAAAAACCGTCTAAAAGGCCATTTAAACCAATACCGCCCATTTGTTTCTTTTCCTTATACATTCATTTTTTCCACGTTTTTGCACTCAAAACAACTTTCCTCCTTCGCGTACACACCGTTTTTATGATTCCGAACCCATCTTACTCACAAAACTGTCTAAAAAGCCATTCAAACCAATACCGCCCTTTTCTTTCTTTTCCTTATACATTTATTTTATCCACGTTTCGGCACTCAAAACAACTTTCCTCCTTCGCGTACACACTGTTTTTAAGATTCCAAACCCATCTGAATTACAAAACTGTCTAAAATGCCATTTAAACCAATACCGCCCTTATGTTTTTTTTCGTTATACATTAATTTTTTCCACGTTTTTGCACTCAAAACAACTTTCCTCCTTCGCGTACACACTGTTTTTATGATTCCGAACCCATCTGACTCACAAAATCGTCTAAAAGACCATTTAAACCAATACCTCCCTTTAGTTTCTTTTCCTTATACATTCATTTTTTTCCACGTTTTTGCACTCAGAACAACTTTCCTCCTCCGCGTACACACTGTTTTTAACATTCCAAACCCATCTGACTCACAAAACTGTCTAAAAAGCTATTTAAACCAATACCGCCCTTTTGTTTTTTTTCGTTATACATTAATTTTTTCCACGTTTCGGCACTCAAAACAACTTTAATCCTTCGCGTACACACTGTTTTTATGATTCCGAACCCATCTTTCTCACAAAATCGTCTAAAAGACCATTTAAACCAATACGTCCCTTTTGTTTCTTTTTCTTATACATTCGTTTTTTCCACGTTTTTGCACTCAAAACAACTTTCCTCCTTCGCGTACACACTGTTTTTATGATTCCGAACCCATCTTACTCACAAAACTGTCTAAAAAGCCATTTAAACCAATACCGCCCTTTTGTTTCTTTTCCTTATACATTTATTTTTTCCACGTTTCGGCGCTCAAAACAACTTTCCTCCTTCGCGTACACACTGTTTTTATGATTCCGAACCCATCTTACTCACAAAACTGTCTAAAAAGCCATTTAAACCAATACCGCCCTTTTGTTTCTTTTCCTTATACATTCATTTTTTCCATGTTTTTCCAACTTTCCTCCTTCTCGTACACACTTTTTTTATGATTCCGAACCCACCTGACTCACAAAACCGTCTAAAAGACCATTTAAACCAATACCGCCCTTTTGTTTCTTTTCATTATACATTTATTTTTTTCACGTTTCGGCACTCAAAACATCTTTCCAAATTCGCGTACACACTGCTTTTATGATTTCGAACCCATCTGTCTCACAAAATCGTCTAAAAGACCATTTAAACCAATACCTCCCTTTTGTTTCTTTTCCTTATACATTCATTTTTTCCACGTTTTTGCACTCAAGACAACTTTCCTCCTTCGCGTACACACTGTTTTTATGATTCCAAACCCATCTGACTCACAATATCGTCTAAAAGACCATTTAAACCAATACCGCCCTTTTGTTTCTTTTCGTTATACATTTATTTTTTCCACGTTTCGGCACTCAAGACAATTTTCCTCCTTCGCGTACACACTTTTCTAATGATTCCGAACCTACCTGACTCACAAAACCGTCTAAAAGGCCATTTAAACCAATGCCGCCCTTTTGTTTCTTTTCCTTATACATTCATTTTTTTCCACGTTTTTCCAACTTTCCTCATTCGCGTACACACTTTTTTTATGATTCCGAACCCATCTGTCTCACAAAATCGTCTAAAAGACCATTTAAACCAATACCTCCCTTTTGTTTCTTTTCCTTATACATTCATTTTTTCCACGTTTTTGCACTCAAAACAACTTTCCTCCTCCGCGTACACTCTGTTTTTAAGATTCCCAACCCATCTGCCTCACAAAACTGTCTAAAAAGCCATTTAAACCAATACCGCCCTTTTGTTTCTTTTCCTTATACATTCATTTTTTTTCACGTTTTTGCACTCAAAACAATTTTCCTCCTTCGCGTACACACTTTTTTTATGATTCCGAACCCATCTGACTCACAAAATCGTTAAAAAGGCCATTTAAACCAATACCGCCCTTTTGTTTCTTTTCCTTATACATTCATTTTTTCCACGTTTTTCCAACTTTCCTCCTTCTCGTACACTTTTTATGAATCCGAACCCACCTGACTCAGAAAAACCGTCTAAAAGGCCATTTAAACCAATACCTCCCATTTGTTTCTTTTCCTTATACATTCATTTTTTCCACATTTTTGTACTCAAAACAACTTTCCTCCTTCGCGTACACACTGTTTTTACGATTCCGAACCCATCTTACTCACAAAACTGTCTAAAAAGCCATTTAAACCAATACCGCCCTTTTGTTTCTTTTCTTTATACATTCATTTTTTCCACGTTTTTGCACTCAAGACAACTTAATCCTTCGCGTACACACTGTTTTTATGATTCCGAACCCATCTGTCTCACAAAATCGTCTAAAAGACCATTTAAACCTTGTCCCTTTTGTTTCTTTTTCTTATACATTCGTTTTTTCCACGTTTTTGCACTCAAAACAACATTCCTCCTTCTTGTACACACTTTTCTGATGATTCCGAACCTACCTGACTCACAAAACCGTCTAAAAGGCCATTTAAACCAATACCGCCCTTTTGTTTCTTTTCCTTATACATTCATTTTTTCCATGTTTTTCCAACTTTCCTCCTTCTCGTACACACTTTTTTTATGATTCCGAACCCACCTGACTCACAAAACCGTCTAAAAGACCATTTAAACCAATACCGCCCTTTTGTTTCTTTTCATTATACATTTATTACTTCCATTACCCTACTACCGTAGGTAATGGAAGTATTGTATTCGGTCAGAAAATTCGATATCGGGTTTTCACCTGATTTACACGTTTTAAGGTCCCATGAGTCCAAAAAAGTGGTTTTTTGCAATTGGTCAGTGTGTATGTATGTGTGTATGTATGTATGTATGTATGTATGTATGTGGAGAATCTTCTGGCTATTATAGCTCAGAAACTAATGAAGATAGATCTACGAAACTTTAGAATTGAAATACGTCTGGTGTACAGATGAAATTTCCAAATTTTGGTGAAAATTGAAAAACCGGAAGTGGGACATCGGAAACCGGAAGTGGGACCGTAAGTCCGTATCTCAAAAACGGCTCTAACGATTTTCTTCAAACTTGCTATATAAACACTCTATTAGATGTCCTTTCGAATGATATAGTTGGTTAGTTCAGGAAAATTGATAGGCGGCCTGTATAAATAGCTCAATTTCAGGCCTCGCAAAGGCGTTCCTTTAAAAACGGTTGTACGGATTTTTTTCAAACTCGCCATTTTAACTCACCTTTAAATATGCTTTTGTATGTAATTATTGTTTTCCTGTCAATAATTGAGTTTAACCGGAAGTGGGACATCGGAAACCGGAAGTGGGACCGTAAGTCCGTATCTCAAAAACGGCTCTAACGATTTTCTTCAAACTTGCTATATAAACACTCTATTAGATGTCCTTTCGAATGATATAGTTGGTTAGTTCAGGAAAATTGATAGGCGTCCTGTATAAATTGCTCAAGTTCAGGCCTCGCAAAGGCGTTCCTTTAAAAACGGTTGTACGGATTTTTTTCAAACTCGCCATTTTAACTCACTTTTAAATATACTTTTGTATGTAATTATTTTTTTCCGGTCAATAATTGATTTTTTGTAAAAGTTGGTATCTCAAAAACGGCTCTAACGATTTTTCTCTTTAGGTCACTTTTATGTTTTCTGATCACATTATCTTTCAAGAATGCATATAATACATGTAATAGCGGGTAATGGAAGTCGTGTGGTTGTTTCACACCAGATTTTTTTTTTCACGTTTCGGCACTCAAAACATCTTTCCACATTCGCGTACACACTGCTTTTATGATTTCGAACCCATCTGACTCACAAAATCGTCTAAAAGACCATTTAAACCAATACCTCCCTTTAGTTTCTTTTCCTTATACATTCATTTTTTTCCACGTTTTTGCACTCAGAACAACTCCTCCTCCGCGTACACACTGTTTTTAACATTCCAAACCCATCTGACTCACAAAACTGTCTAAAAAGCTATTTAAACCAATACCGCCCTTTTGTTTTTTTTCGTTATACATTAATTTTTTCCACGTTTCGGCACTCAAAACAACTTTAATCCTTCGCGTACACACTGTTTTTATGATTCCGAACCCATCTTTCTCACAAAATCGTCTAAAAGACCATTTAAACCAATACGTCCCTTTTGTTTCTTTTTCTTATACATTCGTTTTTTCCACGTTTTTGCACTCAAAACAACTTTCCTCCTTCGCGTACACACTGTTTTTATGATTCCGAACCCATCTTACTCACAAAACTGTCTAAAAATTCATTTAAACCAATACCGCCCTTTTGTTTCTTTTCCTTATACATTTATTTTTTCCACGTTTCGGCGCTCAAAACAACTTTCCTCCTTCGCGTACACACTGTTTTTATGATTCCGAACCCATCTTACTCACAAAACTGTCTAAAAAGCCATTTAAACCAATACCGCCCTTTTGTTTCTTTTCCTTATACATTCATTTTTTCCATGTTTTTCCAACTTTCCTCCTTCTCGTACACACTTTTTTTATGATTCCGAACCCACCTGACTCACAAAACCGTCTAAAAGACCATTTAAACCAATACCGCCCTTTTGTTTCTTTTCATTATACATTTATTTTTTTCACGTTTCGGCACTCAAAACATCTTTCCACATTCGCGTACACACTGCTTTTATGATTTCGAACCCATCTGTCTCACAAAATCGTCTAAAAGACCATTTAAACCAATACCTCCCTTTTGTTTCTTTTCCTTATACATTCATTTTTTCCACGTTTTTGCACTCAAGACAACTTTCCTCCTTCGCGTACACACTTTTTTTATGATTCCGAACCCATCTGTCTCACAAAATCGTCTAAAAGACCATTTAAACCAATACCTCCCTTTTGTTTCTTTTCCTTATACATTCATTTTTTCCACGTTTTTGCACTCAAAACAACTTTCCTCCTCCGCGTACACTCTGTTTTTAAGATTCCCAACCCATCTGACTCACAAAACTGTCTAAAAAGCCATTTAAACCAATACCGCCCTTTTGTTTCTTTTCCTTATACATTCATTTTTTTCACGTTTTTGCACTCAGAACAATTTTCCTCCTTCGCGTACACCCTTTTTTTATGATTCCGAACCCATCTGACTCACAAAATCGTTAAAAAGGCCATTTAAACCAATACCGCCCTTTTGTTTCTTTTCCTTATACATTCATTTTTTCCACGTTTTTCCAACTTTCCTCCTTCTCGTACACTTTTTATGAATCCGAACCCACCTGACTCACAAAAACCGTCTAAAAGGCCATTTAAACCAATACCTCCCATTTGTTTCTTTTCCTTATACATTCATTTTTTCCACATTTTTGTACTCAAAACAACTTTCCTCCTTCGCGTACACACTGTTTTTATGACTCCGAACCCATCTTACTCACAAAACTGTCTAAAAAGCCATTTAAACCAATACCGCCCTTTTGTTTCTTTTCCTTATACATTTATTTTTTCCACGTTTCGGCGCTCAAAACAACTTTCCTCCTTCGCGTACACACTGGTTTTATGATTCCGAACCCATCTGACTCACAAAATCGTCTAAAAGACCATTCAAACCAATACCGCCCTTTTCTTTCTTTTCCTTATACATTCATTTTTTTCCACGTTTTTGCACTCAAAACAACTTTCCTCCTCTGCGTACACACTGTTTTTATGATTCCGAACCCATCTTACTCACAAAACTGTCTAAAAAGCTATTTAAACCAATACCGCCCTTTTGTTTTTTTTCGTTATACATTAATTTTTTCCACGTTTCGGCACTCAAAACAACTTTAATCCTTCGCGTACACACTGTTTTTATGATTCCGAATCCATCTGTCTCACAAAATCGTCTAAAAGACCATTTAAACCTTGTCCCTTTTGTTTCTTTTTCTTATACATTCGTTTTTTCCACGTTTTTGCACTCAAAACAACATTCCTCCTTCTTGTACACACTTTTCTGATGATTCCGAACCTACCTGACTCACAAAACCGTCTAAAAGGCCATTTAAACAAATACCGCCCTTTTGTTTCTTTTCCTTATACATTCATTTTTTCCATGTTTTTCCAACTTTCCTCCTTCTCGTACACACTTTTTTTATGATTCCGAACCCACCTGACTCACAAAACCGTCTAAAAGACCATTTAAACCAAAAACGCCCTTTTGTTTCTTTTCATTATACATTTATTTTTTTCACGTTTCGGCACTCAAAACATCTTTCCACATTCGCGTACACACTGCTTTTATGATTTCGAACCCATCTGTCTCACAAAATCGTCTAAAAGACCATTTAAACCAATACCTCCCTTTTGTTTCTTTTCCTTATACATTCATTTTTTCACGTTTTTGCACTCAAAACAATTTTCCTCTTTCGCGTACACACTGTTTTTATGATTCCGAACCCATCTGACTCACAAAATCGTTAAAAAGGCCATTTAAACCAATACCGCCCTTTTGTTTCTTTTCCTTAAACATTCATTTTTTCCACGTTTTTCCAACTTTCCTCCTTCTCGTACACACTTTTTTTATGAATCCGAACCCACCTGACTCACAAAAACCGTCTAAAAGGCCATTTAAACCAATACCTCCCATTTGTTTCTTTTCCTTATACATTCATTTTTTCCACGTTTTTGCACTCAAAACAACTTTCCTCCTTCGCGTACACACTTTTTTTATGATTCCGAACCCATCTGTCTCACAAAATCGTCTAAAAGACCATTTAAACCAATACCTCCCTTTTGTTTCTTTTCCTTATACATTCATTTTTTCCACGTTTTTGCATTCAAAACAACTTTCCTCCTCCGCGTACACACTGTTTTTAAGATTCCCAACCTATCTGACTCACAAAACTGTCTAAAAAGCCGTTTAAACCAATACCGCCCTGTCATTTTTTCCACGTTTTTGCACTCAAAACAATTTTCTTCCTTCTCGTACACACTTTTTTTATGAATCTGAAACACCTGACTCACAAAAACCGTCTAAAAAGCCATTCAAACCAATACCGCCCTTTTCTTTCTTTTCCTTATACATTTATTTTTTCCACGTTTCGGCACTCAAAACAACTTTCCTCCTTCGCGTACACACTGTTTTTAAGATTCCAAACCCATCTGAATCACAAAACTGTCTAAAATGCCATTTAAACCAATACCGCCCTTATGTTTTTTTTCGTTATACATTAATTTTTTCCACGTTTTTGCACTCAAAACAACTTTCCTCCTTCGCGTACACACTGTTTTTATGATTCCGAACCCATCTGACTCACAAAATCGTCTAAAAGACCATTTAAACCAATACCTCCCTTTAGTTTCTTTTCCTTATACATTCATTTTTTTCCACGTTTTTGCACTCAGAACAACTCCTCCTCCGCGTACACACTGTTTTTAACATTCCAAACCCATCTGACTCACAAAACTGTCTAAAAAGCTATTTAAACCAATACCGCCCTTTTGTTTTTTTTCGTTATACATTAATTTTTTCCACGTTTCGGCACTCAAAACAACTTTAATCCTTCGCGTACACACTGTTTTTATGATTCCGAACCCATCTTTCTCACAAAATCGTCTAAAAGACCATTTAAACCAATACGTCCCTTTTGTTTCTTTTTCTTATACATTCGTTTTTTCCACGTTTTTGCACTCAAAACAACTTTCCTCCTTCGCGTACACACTGTTTTTATGATTCCGAACCCATCTTACTCACAAAACTGTCTAAAAATTCATTTAAACCAATACCGCCCTTTTGTTTCTTTTCCTTATACATTTATTTTTTCCACGTTTCGGCGCTCAAAACAACTTTCCTCCTTCGCGTACACACTGTTTTTATGATTCCGAACCCATCTTACTCACAAAACTGTCTAAAATGCCATTTAAACCAATACCGCCCTTTTGTTTCTTTTCCTTATACATTCATTTTTTCCATGTTTTTCCAACTTTCCTCCTTCTCGTACACACTTTTTTTATGATTCCGAACCCACCTGACTCACAAAACCGTCTAAAAGACCATTTAAACCAATACCGCCCTTTTGTTTCTTTTCATTATACATTTATTTTTTTCACGTTTCGGCACTCAAAACATCTTTCCACATTCGCGTACACACTGCTTTTATGATTTCGAACCCATCTGTCTCACAAAATCGTCTAAAAGACCATTTAAACCAATACCTCCCTTTTGTTTCTTTTCCTTATACATTCATTTTTTCCACGTTTTTGCACTCAAGACAACTTTCCTCCTTCGCGTACACACTTTTTTTATGATTCCGAACCCATCTGTCTCACAAAATCGTCTAAAAGACCATTTAAACCAATACCTCCCTTTTGTTTCTTTTCCTTATACATTCATTTTTTCCACGTTTTTGCACTCAAAACAACTTTCCTCCTCCGCGTACACTCTGTTTTTAAGATTCCCAACCCATCTGACTCACAAAACTGTCTAAAAAGCCATTTAAACCAATACCGCCCTTTTGTTTCTTTTCCTTATACATTCATTTTTTTCACGTTTTTGCACTCAGAACAATTTTCCTCCTTCGCGTACACCCTTTTTTTATGATTCCGAACCCATCTGACTCACAAAATCGTTAAAAAGGCCATTTAAACCAATACCGCCCTTTTGTTTCTTTTCCTTATACATTCATTTTTTCCACGTTTTTCCAACTTTCCTCCTTCTCGTACACTTTTTATGAATCCGAACCCACCTGACTCACAAAAACCGTCTAAAAGGCCATTTAAACCAATACCTCCCATTTGTTTCTTTTCCTTATACATTCATTTTTTCCACATTTTTGTACTCAAAACAACTTTCCTCCTTCGCGTACACACTGTTTTTATGACTCCGAACCCATCTTACTCACAAAACTGTCTAAAAAGCCATTTAAACCAATACCGCCCTTTTGTTTCTTTTCCTTATACATTTATTTTTTCCACGTTTCGGCGCTCAAAACAACTTTCCTCCTTCGCGTACACACTGGTTTTATGATTCCGAACCCATCTGACTCACAAAATCGTCTAAAAGACCATTCAAACCAATACCGCCCTTTTCTTTCTTTTCCTTATACATTCATTTTTTTCCACGTTTTTGCACTCAAAACAACTTTCCTCCTCTGCGTACACACTGTTTTTATGATTCCGAACCCATCTTACTCACAAAACTGTCTAAAAAGCTATTTAAACCAATATCGCCCTTTTGTTTTTTTTCGTTATACATTAATTTTTTCCACGTTTCGGCACTCAAAACAACTTTAATCCTTCGCGTACACACTGTTTTTATGATTCCGAATCCATCTGTCTCACAAAATCGTCTAAAAGACCATTTAAACCTTGTCCCTTTTGTTTCTTTTTCTTATACATTCGTTTTTTCCACGTTTTTGCACTCAAAACAACATTCCTCCTTCTTGTACACACTTTTCTGATGATTCCGAACCTACCTGACTCACAAAACCGTCTAAAAGGCCATTTAAACAAATACCGCCCTTTTGTTTCTTTTCCTTATACATTCATTTTTTCCATGTTTTTCCAACTTTCCTCCTTCTCGTACACACTTTTTTTATGATTCCGAACCCACCTGACTCACAAAACCGTCTAAAAGACCATTTAAACCAAAAACGCCCTTTTGTTTCTTTTCATTATACATTTATTTTTTTCACGTTTCGGCACTCAAAACATCTTTCCACATTCGCGTACACACTGCTTTTATGATTTCGAACCCATCTGTCTCACAAAATCGTCTAAAAGACCATTTAAACCAATACCTCCCTTTTGTTTCTTTTCCTTATACATTCATTTTTTCCACGTTTTTGCACTCAAGACAACTTTCCTCCTTCGCGTACACACTGTTTTTATGATTCCGAACCCATCTGACTCACAATATCGTCTAAAAGACCATTTAAACCAATACCGCCCTTTTGTTTCTTTTCGTTATACATTTATTTTTTCCACGTTTCGGCACTCAAGACAACTTTCCTCCTTCGCGTACACACTTTTCTAATGATTCCGAACCTACCTGACTCACAAAACCGTCTAAAAGGCCATTTAAACCAATGCCGCCCTTTTGTTTCTTTTCCTTATACATTCATTTTTTTCCACGTTTTTCCAACTTTCCTCATTCTCGTACACACTTTTTTTATGATTCCGAATCCACCTGACTCACAAAACCGTCTAAAAGACCATTTAAACCAATACCTCCCTTTTGTTTCTTTTCCTTATACATTCATTTTTTCACGTTTTTGCACTCAAAACAATTTTCCTCTTTCGCGTACACACTGTTTTTATGATTCCGAACCCATCTGACTCACAAAATCGTTAAAAAGGCCATTTAAACCAATACCGCCCTTTTGTTTCTTTTCCTTAAACATTCATTTTTTCCACGTTTTTCCAACTTTCCTCCTTCTCGTACACACTTTTTTTATGAATCCGAACCCACCTGACTCACAAAAACCGTCTAAAAGGCCATTTAAACCAATACCTCCCATTTGTTTCTTTTCCTTATACATTCATTTTTTCCACGTTTTTGCACTCAAAACAACTTTCCTCCTTCGCGTACACACTTTTTTTATGATTCCGAACCCATCTGTCTCACAAAATCGTCTAAAAGACCATTTAAACCAATACCTCCCTTTTGTTTCTTTTCCTTATACATTCATTTTTTCCACGTTTTTGCATTCAAAACAACTTTCCTCCTCCGCGTACACACTGTTTTTAAGATTCCCAACCTATCTGACTCACAAAACTGTCTAAAAAGCCGTTTAAACCAATACCGCCCTGTCATTTTTTCCACGTTTTTGCACTCAAAACAATTTTCTTCCTTCTCGTACACACTTTTTTTATGAATCTGAAACACCTGACTCACAAAAACCGTCTAAAAAGCCATTCAAACCAATACCGCCCTTTTCTTTCTTTTCCTTATACATTTATTTTTTCCACGTTTCGGCACTCAAAACAACTTTCCTCCTTCGCGTACACACTGTTTTTAAGATTCCAAACCCATCTGAATCACAAAACTGTCTAAAAAGCTATTTAAACCAATACCGCCCTTTTGTTTTTTTTCGTTATACATTAATTTTTTCCACGTTTCGGCACTCAAAACAACTTTAATCCTTCGCGTACACACTGTTTTTATGATTCCGAACCCATCTTTCTCACAAAATCGTCTAAAAGACCATTTAAACCAATACGTCCCTTTTGTTTCTTTTTCTTATACATTCGTTTTTTCCACGTTTTTGCACTCAAGACAACTTTCCTCCTTCGCGTACACACTTTTTTTATGATTCCGAACCCATCTGTCTCACAAAATCGTCTAAAAGACCATTTAAACCAATACCTCCCTTTTGTTTCTTTTCCTTATACATTCATTTTTTCCACGTTTTTGCACTCAAAACAACTTTCCTCCTCCGCGTACACTCTGTTTTTAAGATTCCCAACCCATCTGACTCACAAAACTGTCTAAAAAGCCATTTAAACCAATACCGCCCTTTTGTTTCTTTTCCTTATACATTCATTTTTTTCACGTTTTTGCACTCAGAACAATTTTCCTCCTTCGCGTACACCCTTTTTTTATGATTCCGAACCCATCTGACTCACAAAATCGTTAAAAAGGCCATTTAAACCAATACCGCCCTTTTGTTTCTTTTCCTTATACATTCATTTTTTCCACGTTTTTCCAACTTTCCTCCTTCTCGTACACTTTTTATGAATCCGAACCCACCTGACTCACAAAAACCGTCTAAAAGGCCATTTAAACCAATACCTCCCATTTGTTTCTTTTCCTTATACATTCATTTTTTCCACATTTTTGTACTCAAAACAACTTTCCTCCTTCGCGTACACACTGTTTTTATGACTCCGAACCCATCTTACTCACAAAACTGTCTAAAAAGCCATTTAAACCAATACCGCCCTTTTGTTTCTTTTCCTTATACATTTATTTTTTCCACGTTTCGGCGCTCAAAACAACTTTCCTCCTTCGCGTACACACTGGTTTTATGATTCCGAACCCATCTGACTCACAAAATCATCTAAAAGACCATTCAAACCAATACCGCCCTTTTCTTTCTTTTCCTTATACATTCATTTTTTTCCACGTTTTTGCACTCAAAACAACTTTCCTCCTCTGCGTACACACTGTTTTTATGATTCCGAACCCATCTTACTCACAAAACTGTCTAAAAAGCTATTTAAACCAATACCGCCCTTTTGTTTTTTTTCGTTATACATTAATTTTTTCCACGTTTCGGCACTCAAAACAACTTTAATCCTTCGCGTACACACTGTTTTTATGATTCCGAATCCATCTGTCTCACAAAATCGTCTAAAAGACCATTTAAACCTTGTCCCTTTTGTTTCTTTTTCTTATACATTCGTTTTTTCCACGTTTTTGCACTCAAAACAACATTCCTCCTTCTTGTACACACTTTTCTGATGATTCCGAACCTACCTGACTCACAAAACCGTCTAAAAGGCCATTTAAACAAATACCGCCCTTTTGTTTCTTTTCCTTATACATTCATTTTTTCCATGTTTTTCCAACTTTCCTCCTTCTCGTACACACTTTTTTTATGATTCCGAACCCACCTGACTCACAAAACCGTCTAAAAGACCATTTAAACCAAAAACGCCCTTTTGTTTCTTTTCATTATACATTTATTTTTTTCACGTTTCGGCACTCAAAACATCTTTCCACATTCGCGTACACACTGCTTTTATGATTTCGAACCCATCTGTCTCACAAAATCGTCTAAAAGACCATTTAAACCAATACCTCCCTTTTGTTTCTTTTCCTTATACATTCATTTTTTCCACGTTTTTGCACTCAAGACAACTTTCCTCCTTCGCGTACACACTGTTTTTATGATTCCGAACCCATCTGACTCACAATATCGTCTAAAAGACCATTTAAACCAATACCGCCCTTTTGTTTCTTTTCGTTATACATTTATTTTTTCCACGTTTCGGCACTCAAGACAACTTTCCTCCTTCGCGTACACACTTTTCTAATGATTCCGAACCTACCTGACTCACAAAACCGTCTAAAAGGCCATTTAAACCAATGCCGCCCTTTTGTTTCTTTTCCTTATACATTCATTTTTTTCCACGTTTTTCCAACTTTCCTCATTCTCGTACACACTTTTTTTATGATTCCGAATCCACCTGACTCACAAAACCGTCTAAAAGACCATTTAAACCAATACCTCCCTTTTGTTTCTTTTACTTATACATTCATTTTTTCACGTTTTTGCACTCAAAACAATTTTCCTCCTTCGCGTACACACTTTTTTTATGATTCCGAACCCATCTGACTCACAAAATCGTTAAAAAGGCCATTTAAACCAATACCGCCCTTTTGTTTCTTTTCCTTATACATTTATTTTTTCCACGTTTTTGCACTCAAAACAACTTTCCTCCTCCGCGTACACTCTGTTTTTAAGATTCCCAACCCATCTGACTCACAAAACTGTCTAAAAAGCCATTTAAACCAATACCGCCCTTTTGTTTCTTTTCCTTATACATTCATTTTTTCACGTTTTTGCACTCAAAACAATTTTCCTCTTTCGCGTACACACTTTTTTTATGATTCCGAACCCATCTGACTCACAAAATCGTTAAAAAGGCCATTTAAACCAATACCGCCCTTTTGTTTCTTTTCCTTATACATTCATTTTTTCCACGTTTTTCCAACTTTCCTCCTTCTCGTACACACTTTTTTTATGAATCCGAACCCACCTGACTCACAAAAACCGTCTAAAAGGCCATTTAAACCAATACCTCCCATTTGTTTCTTTTCCTTATACATTCATTTTTTCCACGTTTTTGCACTCAAAACAACTTTCCTCCTTCGCGTACACACTTTTTTTATGATTCCGAACCCATCTGTCTCACAAAATCGTCTAAAAGACCATTTAAACCAATACCTCCCTTTTGTTTCTTTTCCTTATACATTCATTTTTTCCACGTTTTTGCATTCAAAACAACTTTCCTCCTCCGCGTACACACTGTTTTTAAGATTCCCAACCCATCTGACTCACAAAACTGTCTAAAAAGCCGTTTAAACCAATACCGCCCTGTCATTTTTTCCACGTTTTTGCACTCAAAACAATTTTCTTCCTTCTCGTACACACTTTTTTTATGAATCTGAAACACCTGACTCACAAAAACCGTCTAAAAGGCCATTTAAACCAATACCGCCCATTTGTTTCTTTTCCTTATACATTCATTTTTTCCACGTTTTTGCACTCAAAACAACTTTCCTCCTTCGCGTACACACTGTTTTTATGATTCCGAACCCATCTGACTCACAAAATCGTCTAAAAGACCATTTAAACCAATACCTCCCTTTAGTTTCTTTTCCTTATACATTCATTTTTTTCCACGTTTTTGCACTCAGAACAACTTTCCTCCTCCGCGTACACACTGTTTTTAACATTCCAAACCCATCTGACTCACAAAACTGTCTAAAAAGCTATTTAAACCAATACCGCCCTTTTGTTTTTTTTCGTTATACATTAATTTTATCCACGTTTCGGCACTCAAAACAACTTTAATCCTTCGCGTACACTCTGTTTTTATGATTCCGAACCCATCTTTCTCACAAAATCGTCTAAAAGACCATTTAAACCAATACGTCCCTTTTGTTTCTTTTTCTTATACATTCGTTTTTTCCACGTTTTTGCACTCAAAACAACTTTCCTCCTTCGCGTACACACTGTTTTTATGATTCCGAACCCATCTTACTCACAAAACTGTCTAAAAAGCCATTTAAACCAATACCGCCCTTTTGTTTCTTTTCCTTATACATTTATTTTTTCCACGTTTCGGCGCTCAAAACAACTTTCCTCCTTCGCGTACACACTGTTTTTATGATTCCGAACCCATCTTACTCACAAAACTGTCTAAAAAGCCATTTAAACCAATACCGCCCTTTTGTTTCTTTTCCTTATACATTCATTTTTTCCATGTTTTTCCAACTTTCCTCCTTCTCGTACACACTTTTTTTATGATTCCGAACCCACCTGACTCACAAAACCGTCTAAAAGACCATTTAAACCAATACCGCCCTTTTGTTTCTTTTCATTATACATTTATTTTTTTCACGTTTCGGCACTCAAAACATCTTTCCACATTCGCGTACACACTGCTTTTATGATTTCGAACCCATCTGTCTCACAAAATCGTCTAAAAGACCATTTAAACCAATACCTCCCTTTTGTTTCTTTTCCTTATACATTCATTTTTTCCACGTTTTTGCACTCAAGACAACTTTCCTCCTTCGCGTACACACTGTTTTTATGATTCCGAACCCATCTGACTCACAATATCGTCTAAAAGACCATTTAAACCAATACCGCCCTTTTGTTTCTTTTCGTTATACATTTATTTTTTCCACGTTTCGGCACTCAAGACAACTTTCCTCCTTCGCGTACATACTTTTCTAATGATTCCGAACCTACCTGACTCACAAAACTGTCTAAAAAGCCATTCAAACCAATACCGCCCTTTTGTTTCTTTTCCTTATACATTTATTTTTTCCACGTTTCGGCACTCAAAACAACTTTCCTCCTTCGCGTACACACTGTTTTTAAGATTCCAAACCCATCTGAATCACAAAACTGTCTAAAAAGCCATTTAAACCAATACCGCCCTTATGTTTTTTTCGTTACACATTAATTTTTTCCACGTTTTTGCACTCAAAACAACTTTCCTCCTTCGCGTACACACTGTTTTTATGATTCCGAACCCATCTGTCTCACAAAATCGTCTAAAAGACCATTTAAAGCAATACCTCCCTTTTGTTTCTTTTCCTTATACATTCATTTTTTCTACGTTTTTGCACTCAAGACAACGTTCCTCCTTCGCGTACACACTGTTTTTAAGATTCCAAACCCATCTGAATCACAAAACTGTGTAAAAAGCCATTTAAACCAATACCGCCCTTTTGTTTTTTTTCGTTATACATTAATTTTTTCCACGTTTTTGCACTCAAAACAACTTTCCTCCTTCTCGTACACACTTTTTTTAAGATTCCAAACCCATCTGAATCACAAAACTGTCTAAAAAGCTATTTAAACCAATACCGCCCTTTTGTTTTTTTTCGTTATACATTAATTTTTTCCACGTTTCGGCACTCAAAACAACTTTAATCCTTCGCGTACACACTGTTTTTATGATTCCGAACCCATCTGACTCACAAAATCGCCTAAAAGACCATTTAAACCAATACCTCCCTTTTGTTTCTTTTCCTTATACATTCATTTTTACCACGTTTTTCCAACTTTCCTCCTTCTCGTACACACTTTTTTTATGATTCCGAACCCACCTGACTCACAAAACCGTCTAAAAGACCATTTAAACCAATACCTCCCTTTTGTTTCTTTTCCTTATACATTCATTTTTTCCACGTTTTTGCACTCAAAACAACTTTTCTCCTCCGCGTACACACTGTTTTTAAGATTCCCAACCCATCTGACTCACAAAACTGTCTAAAAAGCCATTTAAACCAATACCGCCCTTTTGTTTCTTTTCCTTATACATTCATTTTTTCCACGTTTTTGCACTCAAAACAATTTTCCTTCTTCGCGTACACACTTTTTTTATGATTCCGAACCCATCTGACTCACAAAATCGTTAAAAAGGCCATTTAAACCAATACCGCCCTTTTGTTTCTTTTCCTTATACATTCATTTTTTCCACGTTTTTCCAACTTTCCTCTTTCTCGTACACACTTTTTTTATGAATCCGAACCCACCTGACTCACAAAAACCGTCTAAAAGGCCATTTAAACCAATACCGCCCATTTGTTTCTTTTCCTTATACATTCATTTTTTCCACATTTTTGTACTCAAAACAACTTTCCTCCTTCGCGTACACACTGTTTTTATGATTCCTAACCCATCTTACTCACAAAACTGTCTAAAAAGCCATTTAAACCAATACCGCCCTTTTGTTTCTTTTCCTTATACATTTATTTTTTCCACATTTCGGCACTCAAAACAACTTTCGTACACACTGTTTTTATGATTCCGAACCCATCTGAATCACAAAACTGTCTAAAAAGCCATTTAAACCAATACCGCCCTTATGTTTTTTTTCGTTATACATTAATTTTTTCCACGTTTTTGCACTCAAAACAACTTTCCTCCTTCTCGTACACACTTTTTTTATGAATCCGAACCCACCAGACTCGCAAAAACCGTCTAAAAGGCCATTTAAACCAATACCTCCCTTTTGTTTCTTTTCTTTATACATTCATTTTTTCCACGTTTTTGCACTCAAGACAACGTTCCTCCGCGTACACACTGTTTTTAAGATTCCAAACCCATCTGAATCACAAAACTGTGTAAAAAGCCATTTAAACCAATACCGCCCTTTTGTTTTTTTTCGTTATACATTCATTTTTTCCACGTTTTTGCACTCAAGACAACTTTCCTCCTTCGCGTACACACTGTTTTTAAGATTCCAAACCCATCTGAATCACAAAACTGTCTAAAATGCCATTTAAACCAATACCTCCCTTTTGTTTCTTTTCCTTATACATTCATTTTTTCCACGTTTTTGCACTCAAAACAACTTTCCTCCTCCGCGTACACACTGTTTTTAAGATTCCCAACCCATCTGACTCACAAAACTGTCTAAAAAGCCGTTTAAACCAATACCGCCTTGTGATTTTTTCCACGTTTTTGCACTCAAAACAATTTTCTTCCTTCTCGTACACACTTTTTTTATGAATCCGAACCACCTGACTCACAAAAACCGTCTAAAAGGCCATTTAAACCAATACCGCCCATTTGTTTCTTTTCCTTATACATTCATTTTTTCCACGTTTTTGCACTCAAAACAACTTTCCTCCTTCGCGTACACACCGTTTTTATGATTCCGAACCCATCTTACTCACAAAACTGTCTAAAAAGCCATTCATACCAATACCGCCCTTTTGTTTCTTTTCCTTATACATTTATTTTTTCCACGTTTCGGCACTCAAAACAACTTTCCTCCTTCGCGTACACACTGTTTTTAAGATTCCAAACCCATCTGAATCACAAAACTGTCTAAAAAGCCATTTAAACCAATACCGCCCTTATGTTTTTTTCGTTACACATTAATTTTTTCCACGTTTTTGCACTCAAAACAACTTTCCTCCTTCGCGTACACACTGTTTTTATGATTCCGAACCCATCTGTCTCACAAAATCGTCTAAAAGACCATTTAAAGCAATACCTCCCTTTTGTTTCTTTTCCTTATACATTCATTTTTTCTACGTTTTTGCACTCAAGACAACGTTCCTCCTTCGCGTACACACTGTTTTTAAGATTCCAAACCCATCTGAATCACAAAACTGTGTAAAAAGCCATTTAAACCAATACCGCCCTTTTGTTTTTTTTCGTTATACATTAATTTTTTCCACGTTTTTGCACTCAAAACAACTTTCCTCCTTCTCGTACACACTTTTTTTAAGATTCCAAACCCATCTGAATCACAAAACTGTCTAAAAAGCTATTTAAACCAATACCGCCCTTTTGTTTTTTTTCGTTATACATTAATTTTTTCCACGTTTCGGCACTCAAAACAACTTTAATCCTTCGCGTACACACTGTTTTTATGATTCCGAACCCATCTGACTCACAAAATCGCCTAAAAGACCATTTAAACCAATACCTCCCTTTTGTTTCTTTTCCTTATACATTCATTTTTACCACGTTTTTCCAACTTTCCTCCTTCTCGTACACACTTTTTTTATGATTCCGAACCCACCTGACTCACAAAACCGTCTAAAAGACCATTTAAACCAATACCTCCCTTTTGTTTCTTTTCCTTATACATTCATTTTTTCCACGTTTTTGCACTCAAAACAACTTTTCTCCTCCGCGTACACACTGTTTTTAAGATTCCCAACCCATCTGACTCACAAAACTGTCTAAAAAGCCATTTAAACCAATACCGCCCTTTTGTTTCTTTTCCTTATACATTCATTTTTTCCACGTTTTTGCACTCAAAACAATTTTCCTTCTTCGCGTACACACTTTTTTTATGATTCCGAACCCATCTGACTCACAAAATCGTTAAAAAGGCCATTTAAACCAATACCGCCCTTTTGTTTCTTTTCCTTATACATTCATTTTTTCCACGTTTTTCCAACTTTCCTCTTTCTCGTACACACTTTTTTTTATGAATCCGAACCCACCTGACTCACAAAAACCGTCTAAAAGGCCATTTAAACCAATACCGCCCATTTGTTTCTTTTCCTTATACATTCATTTTTTCCACATTTTTGTACTCAAAACAACTTTCCTCCTTCGCGTACACACTGTTTTTATGATTCCGAACCCATCTTACTCACAAAACTGTCTAAAAAGCCATTTAAACCAATACCGCCCTTTTGTTTCTTTTCCTTATACATTTATTTTTTCCACATTTCGGCACTCAAAACAACTTTCGTACACACTGTTTTTATGATTCCGAACCCATCTGAATCACAAAACTGTCTAAAAAGCCATTTAAACCAATACCTCCCTTTTGTTTCTTTTCTTTATACATTCATTTTTTCCACGTTTTTGCACTCAAGACAACTTTCCTCCTTCGCGTACACACTATTTTTATGATTCCGAACAGATCTGACTCACAAAATTGTCTAAAAGACCATTTAAACCAATACCTCCCTTTAGTTTCTTTTCCTTATACATTCATTTTTTTCCACGTTTTTGCACTCAGAACAACTTTCCTCCTCCGCGTACACACTGTTTTTAACATTCCAAACCCATCTGACTCACAAAACTGTCTAAAAAGCTATTTAAACCAATACCGCCCTTTTGTTTTTTTTTCGTTATACATTAATTTTATCCACGTTTCGGCACTCAAAACAACTTTAATCCTTCGCGTACACTCTGTTTTTATGATTCCGAACCCATCTTTCTCACAAAATCGTCTAAAAGACCATTTAAACCAATACGTCCCTTTTGTTTCTTTTTCTTATACATTCGTTTTTTCCACGTTTTTGCACTCAAAACAACTTTCCTCCTTCGCGTACACACTGTTTTTATGATTCCGAACCCATCTTACTCACAAAACTGTCTAAAAAGCCATTTAAACCAATACCGCCCTTTTGTTTCTTTTCCTTATACATTTATTTTTTCCACGTTTCGGCGCTCAAAACAACTTTCCTCCTTCGCGTACACACTGTTTTTATGATTCCGAACCCATCTTACTCACAAAACTGTCTAAAAAGCCATTTAAACCAATACCGCCCTTTTGTTTCTTTTCCTTATACATTCATTTTTTCCATGTTTTTCCAACTTTCCTCCTTCTCGTACACACTTTTTTTATGATTCCGAACCCATCTGACTCACAAAATCGTTAAAAAGGCCATTTAAACCAATACCGCCCTTTTGTTTCTTTTCCTTATACATTCATTTTTTCCACGTTTTTCCAACTTTCCTCCTTCTCGTACACACTTTTTTTATGAATCCGAACCCACCTGACTCACAAAAACCGTCTAAAAGGCCATTTAAACCAATACCTCCCATTTGTTTCTTTTCCTTATACATTCATTTTTTCCACGTTTTTGCACTCAAAACAACTTTCCTCCTTCGCGTACACACTTTTTTTATGATTCCGAACCCATCTGTCTCACAAAATCGTCTAAAAGACCATTTAAACCAATACCTCCCTTTTGTTTCTTTTCCTTATACATTCATTTTTTCCACGTTTTTGCATTCAAAACAACTTTCCTCCTCCGCGTACACACTGTTTTTAAGATTCCCAACCCATCTGACTCACAAAACTGTCTAAAAAGCCGTTTAAACCAATACCGCCCTGTCATTTTTTCCACGTTTTTGCACTCAAAACAATTTTCTTCCTTCTCGTACACACTTTTTTTATGAATCTGAAACACCTGACTCACAAAAACCGTCTAAAAGGCCATTTAAACCAATACCGCCCATTTGTTTCTTTTCCTTATACATTCATTTTTTCCACGTTTTTGCACTCAAAACAACTTTCCTCCTTCGCGTACACACTGTTTTTATGATTCCGAACCCATCTGACTCACAAAATCGTCTAAAAGACCATTTAAACCAATACCTCCCTTTAGTTTCTTTTCCTTATACATTCATTTTTTTCCACGTTTTTGCACTCAGAACAACTTTCCTCCTCCGCGTACACACTGTTTTTAACATTCCAAACCCATCTGACTCACAAAACTGTCTAAAAAGCTATTTAAACCAATACCGCCCTTTTGTTTTTTTTCGTTATACATTAATTTTATCCACGTTTCGGCACTCAAAACAACTTTAATCCTTCGCGTACACTCTGTTTTTATGATTCCGAACCCATCTTTCTCACAAAATCGTCTAAAAGACCATTTAAACCAATACGTCCCTTTTGTTTCTTTTTCTTATACATTCGTTTTTTCCACGTTTTTGCACTCAAAACAACTTTCCTCCTTCGCGTACACACTGTTTTTATGATTCCGAACCCATCTTACTCACAAAACTGTCTAAAAAGCCATTTAAACCAATACCGCCCTTTTGTTTCTTTTCCTTATACATTTATTTTTTCCACGTTTCGGCGCTCAAAACAACTTTCCTCCTTCGCGTACACACTGTTTTTATGATTCCGAACCCATCTTACTCACAAAACTGTCTAAAAAGCCATTTAAACCAATACCGCCCTTTTGTTTCTTTTCCTTATACATTCATTTTTTCCATGTTTTTCCAACTTTCCTCCTTCTCGTACACACTTTTTTTATGATTCCGAACCCACCTGACTCACAAAACCGTCTAAAAGACCATTTAAACCAATACCGCCCTTTTGTTTCTTTTCATTATACATTTATTTTTTTCACGTTTCGGCACTCAAAACATCTTTCCACATTCGCGTACACACTGCTTTTATGATTTCGAACCCATCTGTCTCACAAAATCGTCTAAAAGACCATTTAAACCAATACCTCCCTTTTGTTTCTTTTCCTTATACATTCATTTTTTCCACGTTTTTGCACTCAAGACAACTTTCCTCCTTCGCGTACACACTGTTTTTATGATTCCGAACCCATCTGACTCACAATATCGTCTAAAAGACCATTTAAACCAATACCGCCCTTTTGTTTCTTTTCGTTATACATTTATTTTTTCCACGTTTCGGCACTCAAGACAACTTTCCTCCTTCGCGTACATACTTTTCTAATGATTCCGAACCTACCTGACTCACAAAACTGTCTAAAAAGCCATTCAAACCAATACCGCCCTTTTGTTTCTTTTCCTTATACATTTATTTTTTCCACGTTTCGGCACTCAAAACAACTTTCCTCCTTCGCGTACACACTGTTTTTAAGATTCCAAACCCATCTGAATCACAAAACTGTCTAAAAAGCCATTTAAACCAATACCGCCCTTATGTTTTTTTCGTTACACATTAATTTTTTCCACGTTTTTGCACTCAAAACAACTTTCCTCCTTCGCGTACACACTGTTTTTATGATTCCGAACCCATCTGTCTCACAAAATCGTCTAAAAGACCATTTAAAGCAATACCTCCCTTTTGTTTCTTTTCCTTATACATTCATTTTTTCTACGTTTTTGCACTCAAGACAACGTTCCTCCTTCGCGTACACACTGTTTTTAAGATTCCAAACCCATCTGAATCACAAAACTGTGTAAAAAGCCATTTAAACCAATACCGCCCTTTTGTTTTTTTTCGTTATACATTAATTTTTTCCACGTTTTTGCACTCAAAACAACTTTCCTCCTTCTCGTACACACTTTTTTTAAGATTCCAAACCCATCTGAATCACAAAACTGTCTAAAAAGCTATTTAAACCAATACCGCCCTTTTGTTTTTTTTCGTTATACATTAATTTTTTCCACGTTTCGGCACTCAAAACAACTTTAATCCTTCGCGTACACACTGTTTTTATGATTCCGAACCCATCTGACTCACAAAATCGCCTAAAAGACCATTTAAACCAATACCTCCCTTTTGTTTCTTTTCCTTATACATTCATTTTTACCACGTTTTTCCAACTTTCCTCCTTCTCGTACACACTTTTTTTATGATTCCGAACCCACCTGACTCACAAAACCGTCTAAAAGACCATTTAAACCAATACCTCCCTTTTGTTTCTTTTCCTTATACATTCATTTTTTCCACGTTTTTGCACTCAAAACAACTTTTCTCCTCCGCGTACACACTGTTTTTAAGATTCCCAACCCATCTGACTCACAAAACTGTCTAAAAAGCCATTTAAACCAATACCGCCCTTTTGTTTCTTTTCCTTATACATTCATTTTTTCCACGTTTTTGCACTCAAAACAATTTTCCTTCTTCGCGTACACACTTTTTTTATGATTCCGAACCCATCTGACTCACAAAATCGTTAAAAAGGCCATTTAAACCAATACCGCCCTTTTGTTTCTTTTCCTTATACATTCATTTTTTCCACGTTTTTCCAACTTTCCTCTTTCTCGTACACACTTTTTTTATGAATCCGAACCCACCTGACTCACAAAAACCGTCTAAAAGGCCATTTAAACCAATACCGCCCATTTGTTTCTTTTCCTTATACATTCATTTTTTCCACATTTTTGTACTCAAAACAACTTTCCTCCTTCGCGTACACACTGTTTTTATGATTCCTAACCCATCTTACTCACAAAACTGTCTAAAAAGCCATTTAAACCAATACCGCCCTTTTGTTTCTTTTCCTTATACATTTATTTTTTCCACATTTCGGCACTCAAAACAACTTTCGTACACACTGTTTTTATGATTCCGAACCCATCTGAATCACAAAACTGTCTAAAAAGCCATTTAAACCAATACCGCCCTTATGTTTTTTTTCGTTATACATTAATTTTTTCCACGTTTTTGCACTCAAAACAACTTTCCTCCTTCTCGTACACACTTTTTTTATGAATCCGAACCCACCAGACTCGCAAAAACCGTCTAAAAGGCCATTTAAACCAATACCTCCCTTTTGTTTCTTTTCTTTATACATTCATTTTTTCCACGTTTTTGCACTCAAGACAACGTTCCTCCGCGTACACACTGTTTTTAAGATTCCAAACCCATCTGAATCACAAAACTGTGTAAAAAGCCATTTAAACCAATACCGCCCTTTTGTTTTTTTTCGTTATACATTCATTTTTTCCACGTTTTTGCACTCAAGACAACTTTCCTCCTTCGCGTACACACTGTTTTTAAGATTCCAAACCCATCTGAATCACAAAACTGTCTAAAATGCCATTTAAACCAATACCTCCCTTTTGTTTCTTTTCCTTATACATTCATTTTTTCCACGTTTTTGCTCTCAAAACAACTTTCCTCCTCCGCGTACACACTGTTTTTAAGATTCCCAACCCATCTGACTCACAAAACTGTCTAAAAAGCCGTTTAAACCAATACCGCCTTGTGATTTTTTCCACGTTTTTGCACTCAAAACAATTTTCTTCCTTCTCGTACACACTTTTTTTATGAATCCGAACCACCTGACTCACAAAAACCGTCTAAAAGGCCATTTAAACCAATACCGCCCATTTGTTTCTTTTCCTTATACATTCATTTTTTCCACGTTTTTGCACTCAAAACAACTTTCCTCCTTCGCGTACACACCGTTTTTATGATTCCGAACCCATCTTACTCACAAAACTGTCTAAAAAGCCATTCATACCAATACCGCCCTTTTGTTTCTTTTCCTTATACATTTATTTTTTCCACGTTTCGGCACTCAAAACAACTTTCCTCCTTCGCGTACACACTGTTTTTAAGATTCCAAACCCATCTGAATCACAAAACTGTCTAAAAAGCCATTTAAACCAATACCGCCCTTATGTTTTTTTCGTTACACATTAATTTTTTCCACGTTTTTGCACTCAAAACAACTTTCCTCCTTCGCGTACACACTGTTTTTATGATTCCGAACCCATCTGTCTCACAAAATCGTCTAAAAGACCATTTAAAGCAATACCTCCCTTTTGTTTCTTTTCCTTATACATTCATTTTTTCTACGTTTTTGCACTCAAGACAACGTTCCTCCTTCGCGTACACACTGTTTTTAAGATTCCAAACCCATCTGAATCACAAAACTGTGTAAAAAGCCATTTAAACCAATACCGCCCTTTTGTTTTTTTTCGTTATACATTAATTTTTTCCACGTTTTTGCACTCAAAACAACTTTCCTCCTTCTCGTACACACTTTTTTTAAGATTCCAAACCCATCTGAATCACAAAACTGTCTAAAAAGCTATTTAAACCAATACCGCCCTTTTGTTTTTTTTCGTTATACATTAATTTTTTCCACGTTTCGGCACTCAAAACAACTTTAATCCTTCGCGTACACACTGTTTTTATGATTCCGAACCCATCTGACTCACAAAATCGCCTAAAAGACCATTTAAACCAATACCTCCCTTTTGTTTCTTTTCCTTATACATTCATTTTTACCACGTTTTTCCAACTTTCCTCCTTCTCGTACACACTTTTTTTATGATTCCGAACCCACCTGACTCACAAAACCGTCTAAAAGACCATTTAAACCAATACCTCCCTTTTGTTTCTTTTCCTTATACATTCATTTTTTCCACGTTTTTGCACTCAAAACAACTTTTCTCCTCCGCGTACACACTGTTTTTAAGATTCCCAACCCATCTGACTCACAAAACTGTCTAAAAAGCCATTTAAACCAATACCGCCCTTTTGTTTCTTTTCCTTATACATTCATTTTTTCCACGTTTTTGCACTCAAAACAATTTTCCTTCTTCGCGTACACACTTTTTTTATGATTCCGAACCCATCTGACTCACAAAATCGTTAAAAAGGCCATTTAAACCAATACCGCCCTTTTGTTTCTTTTCCTTATACATTCATTTTTTCCACGTTTTTCCAACTTTCCTCTTTCTCGTACACACTTTTTTTTATGAATCCGAACCCACCTGACTCACAAAAACCGTCTAAAAGGCCATTTAAACCAATACCGCCCATTTGTTTCTTTTCCTTATACATTCATTTTTTCCACATTTTTGTACTCAAAACAACTTTCCTCCTTCGCGTACACACTGTTTTTATGATTCCGAACCCATCTTACTCACAAAACTGTCTAAAAAGCCATTTAAACCAATACCGCCCTTTTGTTTCTTTTCCTTATACATTTATTTTTTCCACATTTCGGCACTCAAAACAACTTTCGTACACACTGTTTTTATGATTCCGAACCCATCTGAATCACAAAACTGTCTAAAAAGCCATTTAAACCAATACCTCCCTTTTGTTTCTTTTCTTTATACATTCATTTTTTCCACGTTTTTGCACTCAAGACAACTTTCCTCCTTCGCGTACACACTATTTTTATGATTCCGAACAGATCTGACTCACAAAATTGTCTAAAAGACCATTTAAACCAATACCTCCCTTTAGTTTCTTTTCCTTATACATTCATTTTTTTCCACGTTTTTGCACTCAGAACAACTTTCCTCCTCCGCGTACACACTGTTTTTAACATTCCAAACCCATCTGACTCACAAAACTGTCTAAAAAGCTATTTAAACCAATACCGCCCTTTTGTTTTTTTTCGTTATACATTAATTTTATCCACGTTTCGGCACTCAAAACAACTTTAATCCTTCGCGTACACTCTGTTTTTATGATTCCGAACCCATCTTTCTCACAAAATCGTCTAAAAGACCATTTAAACCAATACGTCCCTTTTGTTTCTTTTTCTTATACATTCGTTTTTTCCACGTTTTTGCACTCAAAACAACTTTCCTCCTTCGCGTACACACTGTTTTTATGATTCCGAACCCATCTTACTCACAAAACTGTCTAAAAAGCCATTTAAACCAATACCGCCCTTTTGTTTCTTTTCCTTATACATTTATTTTTTCCACGTTTCGGCGCTCAAAACAACTTTCCTCCTTCGCGTACACACTGTTTTTATGATTCCGAACCCATCTTACTCACAAAACTGTCTAAAAAGCCATTTAAACCAATACCGCCCTTTTGTTTCTTTTCCTTATACATTCATTTTTTCCATGTTTTTCCAACTTTCCTCCTTCTCGTACACACTTTTTTTATGATTCCGAACCCACCTGACTCACAAAACCGTCTAAAAGACCATTTAAACCAATACCGCCCTTTTGTTTCTTTTTATTATACATTTATTTTTTTCACGTTTCGGCACTCAAAACATCTTTCCACATTCGCGTACACACTGCTTTTATGATTTCGAACCCATCTGTCTCACAAAATCGTCTAAAAGACCATTTAAACCAATACCTCCCTTTTGTTTCTTTTCCTTATACATTCATTTTTTCCACGTTTTTGCACTCAAGACAACTTTCCTCCTTCGCGTACACACTGTTTTTATGATTCCGAACCCATCTGACTCACAATATCGTCTAAAAGACCATTTAAACCAATACCGCCCTTTTGTTTCTTTTCGTTATACATTTATTTTTTCCACGTTTCGGCACTCAAGACAACTTTCCTCCTTCGCGTACATACTTTTCTAATGATTCCGAACCTACCTGACTCACAAAACTGTCTAAAAAGCCATTCAAACCAATACCGCCCTTTTGTTTCTTTTCCTTATACATTTATTTTTTCCACGTTTCGGCACTCAAAACAACTTTCCTCCTTCGCGTACACACTGTTTTTAAGATTCCAAACCCATCTGAATCACAAAACTGTCTAAAAAGCCATTTAAACCAATACCGCCCTTATGTTTTTTTCGTTACACATTAATTTTTTCCACGTTTTTGCACTCAAAACAACTTTCCTCCTTCGCGTACACACTGTTTTTATGATTCCGAACCCATCTGTCTCACAAAATCGTCTAAAAGACCATTTAAAGCAATACCTCCCTTTTGTTTCTTTTCCTTATACATTCATTTTTTCTACGTTTTTGCACTCAAGACAACGTTCCTCCTTCGCGTACACACTGTTTTTAAGATTCCAAACCCATCTGAATCACAAAACTGTGTAAAAAGCCATTTAAACCAATACCGCCCTTTTGTTTTTTTTCGTTATACATTAATTTTTTCCACGTTTTTGCACTCAAAACAACTTTCCTCCTTCTCGTACACACTTTTTTTAAGATTCCAAACCCATCTGAATCACAAAACTGTCTAAAAAGCTATTTAAACCAATACCGCCCTTTTGTTTTTTTTCGTTATACATTAATTTTTTCCACGTTTCGGCACTCAAAACAACTTTAATCCTTCGCGTACACACTGTTTTTATGATTCCGAACCCATCTGACTCACAAAATCGCCTAAAAGACCATTTAAACCAATACCTCCCTTTTGTTTCTTTTCCTTATACATTCATTTTTACCACGTTTTTCCAACTTTCCTCCTTCTCGTACACACTTTTTTTATGATTCCGAACCCACCTGACTCACAAAACCGTCTAAAAGACCATTTAAACCAATACCTCCCTTTTGTTTCTTTTCCTTATACATTCATTTTTTCCACGTTTTTGCACTCAAAACAACTTTTCTCCTCCGCGTACACACTGTTTTTAAGATTCCCAACCCATCTGACTCACAAAACTGTCTAAAAAGCCATTTAAACCAATACCGCCCTTTTGTTTCTTTTCCTTATACATTCATTTTTTCCACGTTTTTGCACTCAAAACAATTTTCCTTCTTCGCGTACACACTTTTTTTATGATTCCGAACCCATCTGACTCACAAAATCGTTAAAAAGGCCATTTAAACCAATACCGCCCTTTTGTTTCTTTTCCTTATACATTCATTTTTTCCACGTTTTTCCAACTTTCCTCTTTCTCGTACACACTTTTTTTATGAATCCGAACCCACCTGACTCACAAAAACCGTCTAAAAGGCCATTTAAACCAATACCGCCCATTTGTTTCTTTTCCTTATACATTCATTTTTTCCACATTTTTGTACTCAAAACAACTTTCCTCCTTCGCGTACACACTGTTTTTATGATTCCTAACCCATCTTACTCACAAAACTGTCTAAAAAGCCATTTAAACCAATACCGCCCTTTTGTTTCTTTTCCTTATACATTTATTTTTTCCACATTTCGGCACTCAAAACAACTTTCGTACACACTGTTTTTATGATTCCGAACCCATCTGAATCACAAAACTGTCTAAAAAGCCATTTAAACCAATACCGCCCTTATGTTTTTTTTCGTTATACATTAATTTTTTCCACGTTTTTGCACTCAAAACAACTTTCCTCCTTCTCGTACACACTTTTTTTATGAATCCGAACCCACCAGACTCGCAAAAACCGTCTAAAAGGCCATTTAAACCAATACCTCCCTTTTGTTTCTTTTCTTTATACATTCATTTTTTCCACGTTTTTGCACTCAAGACAACGTTCCTCCGCGTACACACTGTTTTTAAGATTCCAAACCCATCTGAATCACAAAACTGTGTAAAAAGCCATTTAAACCAATACCGCCCTTTTGTTTTTTTTCGTTATACATTCATTTTTTCCACGTTTTTGCACTCAAGACAACTTTCCTCCTTCGCGTACACACTGTTTTTAAGATTCCAAACCCATCTGAATCACAAAACTGTCTAAAATGCCATTTAAACCAATACCTCCCTTTTGTTTCTTTTCCTTATACATTCATTTTTTCCACGTTTTTGCACTCAAAACAACTTTCCTCCTCCGCGTACACACTGTTTTTAAGATTCCCAACCCATCTGACTCACAAAACTGTCTAAAAAGCCGTTTAAACCAATACCGCCTTGTGATTTTTTCCACGTTTTTGCACTCAAAACAATTTTCTTCCTTCTCGTACACACTTTTTTTATGAATCCGAACCACCTGACTCACAAAAACCGTCTAAAAGGCCATTTAAACCAATACCGCCCATTTGTTTCTTTTCCTTATACATTCATTTTTTCCACGTTTTTGCACTCAAAACAACTTTCCTCCTTCGCGTACACACCGTTTTTATGATTCCGAACCCATCTTACTCACAAAACTGTCTAAAAAGCCATTCATACCAATACCGCCCTTTTGTTTCTTTTCCTTATACATTTCTTTTTTCCACGTTTCGGCACTCAAAACAACTTTCCTCCTTCGCGTACACACTGTTTTTAAGATTCCAAACCCATCTGAATCACAAAACTGTCTAAAAAGCCATTTAAACCAATACCGCCCTTATGTTTTTTTCGTTACACATTAATTTTTTCCACGTTTTTGCACTCAAAACAACTTTCCTCCTTCGCGTACACACTGTTTTTATGATTCCGAACCCATCTGTCTCACAAAATCGTCTAAAAGACCATTTAAAGCAATACCTCCCTTTTGTTTCTTTTCCTTATACATTCATTTTTTCTACGTTTTTGCACTCAAGACAACGTTCCTCCTTCGCGTACACACTGTTTTTAAGATTCCAAACCCATCTGAATCACAAAACTGTGTAAAAAGCCATTTAAACCAATACCGCCCTTTTGTTTTTTTTCGTTATACATTAATTTTTTCCACGTTTTTGCACTCAAAACAACTTTCCTCCTTCTCGTACACACTTTTTTTAAGATTCCAAACCCATCTGAATCACAAAACTGTCTAAAAAGCTATTTAAACCAATACCGCCCTTTTGTTTTTTTTCGTTATACATTAATTTTTTCCACGTTTCGGCACTCAAAACAACTTTAATCCTTCGCGTACACACTGTTTTTATGATTCCGAACCCATCTGACTCACAAAATCGCCTAAAAGACCATTTAAACCAATACCTCCCTTTTGTTTCTTTTCCTTATACATTCATTTTTACCACGTTTTTCCAACTTTCCTCCTTCTCGTACACACTTTTTTTATGATTCCGAACCCACCTGACTCACAAAACCGTCTAAAAGACCATTTAAACCAATACCTCCCTTTTGTTTCTTTTCCTTATACATTCATTTTTTCCACGTTTTTGCACTCAAAACAACTTTTCTCCTCCGCGTACACACTGTTTTTAAGATTCCCAACCCATCTGACTCACAAAACTGTCTAAAAAGCCATTTAAACCAATACCGCCCTTTTGTTTCTTTTCCTTATACATTCATTTTTTCCACGTTTTTGCACTCAAAACAATTTTCCTTCTTCGCGTACACACTTTTTTTATGATTCCGAACCCATCTGACTCACAAAATCGTTAAAAAGGCCATTTAAACCAATACCGCCCTTTTGTTTCTTTTCCTTATACATTCATTTTTTCCACGTTTTTCCAACTTTCCTCTTTCTCGTACACACTTTTTTTTATGAATCCGAACCCACCTGACTCACAAAAACCGTCTAAAAGGCCATTTAAACCAATACCGCCCATTTGTTTCTTTTCCTTATACATTCATTTTTTCCACATTTTTGTACTCAAAACAACTTTCCTCCTTCGCGTACACACTGTTTTTATGATTCCGAACCCATCTTACTCACAAAACTGTCTAAAAAGCCATTTAAACCAATACCGCCCTTTTGTTTCTTTTCCTTATACATTTATTTTTTCCACATTTCGGCACTCAAAACAACTTTCGTACACACTGTTTTTATGATTCCGAACCCATCTGAATGACAAAACTGTCTAAAAAGCCATTTAAACCAATACCTCCCTTTTGTTTCTTTTCTTTATACATTCATTTTTTCCACGTTTTTGCACTCAAGACAACTTTCCTCCTTCGCGTACACACTATTTTTATGATTCCGAACAGATCTGACTCACAAAATTGTCTAAAAGACCATTTAAACCAATACCTCCCTTTTGTTTCTTTTCCTTATACATTCACTTTTTCCACGTTTTTGTACTCAAAACAACTTTCCTCCTTCGCGTACACACTGTTTTTATGATTCCGAACCCATCTGTCTCACAAAATCGTCTAAAAGACCATTTAAACCAATACCTCCCTTTTGTTTCTTTTCGTTATACATTAATTTTTTCCACGTTTCGGCACTCAAAACAACTTTCCTCCTTTGCGTACACACTGTTTTTATGATTCCGAACCCATCTGTCTCACAAAATCGTCTAAAAGACCATTTAAACCAATACCTCCCTTTTGATTCTTTTCCTTATACATTCACTTTTTCCACGTTTTTGCACTCAAGACAACTTTCCTCCTTCGCGTACACACTGTTTTTAAGATTCCCAACCCATCTGACTCACAAAACTGTCTAAAAAGCCGTTTAAACCAATACCGCCTTGTGATTTTTTCCACGTTTTTGCACTCAAAACAATTTTCTTCCTTCTCGTACACACTTTTTTTATGAATCCGAACCACCTGACTCACAAAATCGCCTAAAAGATTATTTAAACCAATACCTCCCTTTTGTTTCTTTTCCTTATACATTCATTTTTACCACGTTTTTCCAACTTTCCTCCTTCTCGTACACACTTTTTTTATGATTCCGAACCCACCTGACTCGCAAAACCGTCTAAAAGACCATTTAAACCAATACCTCCATTTTGTTTCTTTTCCTTATACATTCATTTTTTCCACGTTTTTGCACTCAAAACAACTTCCTCCTCCGCGTACACACTTTTTTTATGATTCCGAACCCATCTGACTCACAAAATCGCTAAAAAGGCCATTTAAACCAATACCGCCCTTTTGTTTCTTTTCCTTATACATTCATTTTTTCCACGTTTTTCCAACTTTCCTCCTTCTCGTACACACTTTTTTTATGATTCCGAACCCACCTGACTCACAAAACCGTCTAAAAGACCATTTAAACCAATACCTCCCTTTTGTTTCTTTTACTTATACATTCATTTTTTCCACGTTTTTGCACTCAAGACAACTTTCCTCCTTCGCGTACACACTGTTTTTAAGATTCCAAACCCATCTGAATCACAAAACTGTCTAAAATGCCATTTAAACCAATACCTCCCTTTTGTTTCTTTTCCTTATACATTCATTTTTTCCACGTTTTTGCACTCAAAACAACTTTCCTCCTCCGCGTACACACTGTTTTTAAGATTCCCAACCCATCTGACTCACAAAACTGTCTAAAAAGCCGTTTAAACCAATACCGCCTTGTGATTTTTTCCACGTTTTTGCACTCAAAACAATTTTCTTCCTTCTCGTACACACTTTTTTTATGAATCCGAACCACCTGACTCACAAAAACCGTCTAAAAGGCCATTTAAACCAATACCGCCCATTTGTTTCTTTTCCTTATACATTCATTTTTTCCACGTTTTTGCACTCAAAACAACTTTCCTCCTTCGCGTACACACCGTTTTTATGATTCCGAACCCATCTTACTCACAAAACTGTCTAAAAAGCCATTCAAACCAATACCGCCCTTTTGTTTCTTTTCCTTATACATTTATTTTTTACACGTTTCGGCACTCAAAACAACTTTCCTCCTTCGCGTACACACTGTTTTTAAGATTCCAAACCCATCTGAATCACAAAACTGTCTAAAAAGCCATTTAAACCAATACCGCCCTTATGTTTTTTTCGTTACACATTAATTTTTTCCACGTTTTTGCACTCAAAACAACTTTCCTCCTTCGCGTACACACTGTTTTTATGATTCCGAACCCATCTGTCTCACAAAATCGTCTAAAAGACCATTTAAAGCAATACCTCCCTTTTGTTTCTTTTCCTTATACATTCATTTTTTCTACGTTTTTGCACTCAAGACAACGTTCCTCCTTCGCGTACACACTGTTTTTAAGATTCCAAACCCATCTGAATCACAAAACTGTGTAAAAAGCCATTTAAACCAATACCACCCTTTTGTTTTTTTTCGTTATACATTAATTTTTTCCACATTTTTGCACTCAAAACAACTTTCCTCCTTCTCGTACACACTTTTTTTAAGATTCCAAACCCATCTGAATCACAAAACTGTCTAAAAAGCTATTTAAACCAATACCGCCCTTTTGTTTTTTTTCGTTATACATTAATTTTTTCCACGTTTCGGCACTCAAAACAACTTTAATCCTTCGCGTACACACTGTTTTTATGATTCCGAACCCATCTGACTCACAAAATCGCCTAAAAGACCATTTAAACCAATACCTCCCTTTTGTTTCTTTTCCTTATACATTCATTTTTACCACGTTTTTCCAACTTTCCTCCTTCTCGTACACACTTTTTTTATGATTCCGAACACACCTGACTCATAAAACCGTCTAAAAGACCATTTAAACCAATACCTCCCTTTTGTTTCTTTTCCTTATACATTCATTTTTTCCACGTTTTTGCACTCAAAACAACTTTTCTCCTCCGCGTACACACTGTTTTTAAGATTCCCAACCCATCTGACTCACAAAACTGTCTAAAAAGCCATTTAAACCAATACCGCCCTTTTGTTTCTTTTCCTTATACATTCATTTTTTCCACGTTTTTGCACTCAAAACAATTTTCCTTCTTCGCGTACACACTTTTTTTATGATTCCGAACCCATCTGACTCACAAAATCGTTAAAAAGGCCATTTAAACCAATACCGCCCTTTTGTTTCTTTTCCTTATACATTCATTTTTTCCACGTTTTTCCAACTTTCCTCTTTCTCGTACACACTTTTTTTATGAATCCGAACCCACCTGACTCACAAAAACCGTCTAAAAGGCCATTTAAACCAATACCGCCCATTTGTTTCTTTTCCTTATACATTCATTTTTTCCACATTTTTGTACTCAAAACAACTTTCCTCCTTCGCGTACACACTGTTTTTATGATTCCGAACCCATCTTACTCACAAAACTGTCTAAAAAGCCATTTAAACCAATACCGCCCTTTTGTTTCTTTTCCTTATACATTTATTTTTTCCACATTTCGGCACTCAAAACAACTTTCGTACACACTGTTTTTATGATTCCGAACCCATCTGAATCACAAAACTGTCTAAAAAGCCATTTAAACCAATACCGCCCTTATGTTTTTTTTCGTTATACATTAATTTTTTCCACGTTTTTGCACTCAAAACAACTTTCCTCCTTCTCGTACACACTTTTTTTATGAATCCGAACCCACCAGACTCACAAAAACCGTCTAAAAGGCCATTTAAACCAATACCTCCCTTTTGTTTCTTTTCTTTATACATTCATTTTTTCCACGTTTTTGCACTCAAGACAACTTTCCTCCTTCGCGTACACACTATTTTTATGATTCCGAACAGATCTGACTCACAAAATTGTCTAAAAGACCATTTAAACCAATACCTCCCTTTTGTTTCTTTTCCTTATACATTCACTTTTTCCACGTTTTTGTACTCAAAACAACTTTCCTCCTTCGCGTACACACTGTTTTTATGATTCCGAACCCATCTGTCTCACAAAATCGTCTAAAAGACCATTTAAACCAATACCTCCCTTTTGTTTCTTTTCGTTATACATTAATTTTTTCCACGTTTCGGCACTCAAAACAACTTTCCTCCTTTGCGTACACACTGTTTTTATGATTCCGAACCGATCTGACTCACAAAATCGCCTAAAAGATTATTTAAACCAATACCTCCCTTTTGTTTCTTTTCCTTATACATTCATTTTTACCACGTTTTTCCAACTTTCCTCCTTCTCGTACACACTTTTTTTATGATTCCGAACCCACCTGACTCACAAAACCGTCTAAAAGACCATTTAAACCAATACCTCCATTTTGTTTCTTTTCCTTATACATTCATTTTTTCCACGTTTTTGCACTCAAAACAACTTTCCTCCTCCGCGTACACACTTTTTTTATGATTCCGAACCCATCTGACTCACAAAATCGCTAAAAAGGCCATTTAAACCAATACCGCCCTTTTGTTTCTTTTCCTTATACATTCATTTTTTCCACGTTTTTGCACTCAAAACAACTTTCCTCCTCCGCGTACACACTGTTTTTAAGATTCCCAACCCATCTGACTCACAAAACTGTCTAAAAAGCCGTTTAAACCAATACCGCCTTGTGATTTTTTCCACGTTTTTGCACTCAAAACAATTTTCTTCCTTCTCGTACACACTTTTTTTATGAATCCGAACCACCTGACTCACAAAATCGCCTAAAAGATTATTTAAACCAATACCTCCCTTTTGTTTCTTTTCCTTATACATTCATTTTTACCACGTTTTTCCAACTTTCCTCCTTCTCGTACACACTTTTTTTATGATTCCGAACCCACCTGACTCGCAAAACCGTCTAAAAGACCATTTAAACCAATACCTCCATTTTGTTTCTTTTCCTTATACATTCATTTTTTCCACGTTTTTGCACTCAAGACAACTTTCCTCCTTCGCTTACACACTGTTTTTAAGATTCCAAACCCATCTGAATCACAAAACTGTCTAAAATGCCATTTAAACCAATACCTCCCTTTTGTTTCTTTTCCTTATACATTCATTTTTTCCACGTTTTTGCACTCAAAACAACTTTCCTCCTCCGCGTACACACTGTTTTTAAGATTCCCAACCCATCTGAATCACAAAACTGTCTAAAAAGCCATTTAAACCAATACCGCCCTTATGTTTTTTTCGTTACACATTAATTTTTTCCACGTTTTTGCACTCAAAACAACTTTCCTCCTTCGCGTACACACTGTTTTTATGATTCCGAACCCATCTGTCTCACAAAATCGTCTAAAAGACCATTTAAAGCAATACCTCCCTTTTGTTTCTTTTCCTTATACATTCATTTTTTCTACGTTTTTGCACTCAAGACAACGTTCCTCCTTCGCGTACACACTGTTTTTAAGATTCCAAACCCATCTGAATCACAAAACTGTGTAAAAAGCCATTTAAACCAATACCGCCCTTTTGTTTTTTTTCGTTATACATTAATTTTTTCCACGTTTTTGCACTCAAAACAACTTTCCTCCTTCTCGTACACACTTTTTTTAAGATTCCAAACCCATCTGAATCACAAAACTGTCTAAAAAGCTATTTAAACCAATACCGCCCTTTTGTTTTTTTTCGTTATACATTAATTTTTTCCACGTTTCGGCACTCAAAACAACTTTAATCCTTCGCGTACACACTGTTTTTATGATTCCGAACCCATCTGACTCACAAAATCGCCTAAAAGACCATTTAAACCAATACCTCCCTTTTGTTTCTTTTCCTTATACATTCATTTTTACCACGTTTTTCCAACTTTCCTCCTTCTCGTACACACTTTTTTTATGATTCCGAACCCACCTGACTCACAAAACCGTCTAAAAGACCATTTAAACCAATACCTCCCTTTTGTTTCTTTTCCTTATACATTCATTTTTTCCACGTTTTTGCACTCAAAACAACTTTTCTCCTCCGCGTACACACTGTTTTTAAGATTCCCAACCCATCTGACTCACAAAACTGTCTAAAAAGCCATTTAAACCAATACCGCCCTTTTGTTTCTTTTCCTTATACATTCATTTTTTCCACGTTTTTGCACTCAAAACAATTTTCCTTCTTCGCGTACACACTTTTTTTATGATTCCGAACCCATCTGACTCACAAAATCGTTAAAAAGGCCATTTAAACCAATACCGCCCTTTTGTTTCTTTTCCTTATACATTCATTTTTTCCACGTTTTTCCAACTTTCCTCTTTCTCGTACACACTTTTTTTATGAATCCGAACCCACCTGACTCACAAAAACCGTCTAAAAGGCCATTTAAACCAATACCGCCCATTTGTTTCTTTTCCTTATACATTCATTTTTTCCACATTTTTGTACTCAAAACAACTTTCCTCCTTCGCGTACACACTGTTTTTATGATTCCGAACCCATCTTACTCACAAAACTGTCTAAAAAGCCATTTAAACCAATACCGCCCTTTTGTTTCTTTTCCTTATACATTTATTTTTTCCACATTTCGGCACTCAAAACAACTTTCGTACACACTGTTTTTATGATTCCGAACCCATCTGAATCACAAAACTGTCTAAAAAGCCATTTAAACCAATACCGCCCTTATGTTTTTTTTCGTTATACATTAATTTTTTCCACGTTTTTGCACTCAAAACAACTTTCCTCCTTCTCGTACACACTTTTTTTATGAATCCGAACCCACCAGACTCACAAAAACCGTCTAAAAGGCCATTTAAACCAATACCTCCCTTTTGTTTCTTTTCTTTATACATTCATTTTTTCCACGTTTTTGCACTCAAGACAACTTTCCTCCTTCGCGTACACACTATTTTTATGATTCCGAACAGATCTGACTCACAAAATTGTCTAAAAGACCATTTAAACCAATACCTCCCTTTTGTTTCTTTTCCTTATACATTCACTTTTTCCACGTTTTTGTACTCAAAACAACTTTCCTCCTTCGCGTACACACTGTTTTTATGATTCCGAACCCATCTGTCTCACAAAATCGTCTAAAAGACCATTTAAACCAATACCTCCCTTTTGTTTCTTTTCGTTATACATTAATTTTTTCCACGTTTCGGCACTCAAAACAACTTTCCTCCTTTGCGTACACACTGTTTTTATGATTCCGAACCCATCTGTCTCACAAAATCGTCTAAAAGACCATTTAAACCAATACCTCCCTTTTGATTCTTTTCCTTATACATTCACTTTTTCCACGTTTTTGCACTCAAGACAACTTTCCTCCTTCGCGTACACACTGTTTTTAAGATTCCAAACCCATCTGAATCACAAAACTGTCTAAAAAGCTATTTAAACCAATACCGCCCTTTTGTTTTTTTTCGTTATACATTAATTTTTTCCACGTTTCGGCACTCAAAACAACTTTAATCCTTCGCGTTCACATTGTTTTTATGATTCCGAACCGATCTGACTCACAAAATCGCCTAAAAGATTATTTAAACCAATACCTCCCTTTTGTTTCTTTTCCTTATACATTCATTTTTACCACGTTTTTCCAACTTTCCTCCTTCTCGTACACACTTTTTTTATGATTCCGAACCCACCTGACTCACAAAACCGTCTAAAAGACCATTTAAACCAATACCTCCATTTTGTTTCTTTTCCTTATACATTCATTTTTTCCACGTTTTTGCACTCAAAACAACTTTCCTCCTCCGCGTACACACTTTTTTTATGATTCCGAACCCATCTGACTCACAAAATCGTTAAAAAGGCCATTTAAACCAATACCGCCCTTTTGTTTCTTTTCCTTATACATTCATTTTTTCCACGTTTTTCCAACTTTCCTCTTTCTCGTACACACTTTTTTTATGAATCCGAACCCACCTGACTCACAAAAACCGTCTAAAAGGCCATTTAAACCAATACCGCCCATTTGTTTCTTTTCCTTATACATTCATTTTTTCCACATTTTTGTACTCAAAACAACTTTCCTCCTTCGCGTACACACTGTTTTTATGATTCCGAACCCATCTTACTCACAAAACTGTCTAAAAAGCCATTTAAACCAATACCGCCCTTTTGTTTCTTTTCCTTATACATTTATTTTTTCCACATTTCGGCACTCAAAACAACTTTCGTACACACTGTTTTTATGATTCCGAACCCATCTGAATCACAAAACTGTCTAAAAAGCCATTTAAACCAATACCGCCCTTATGTTTTTTTTCGTTATACATTAATTTTTTCCACGTTTTTGCACTCAAAACAACTTTCCTCCTTCTCGTACACACTTTTTTTATGAATCCGAACCCACCAGACTCACAAAAACCGTCTAAAAGGCCATTTAAACCAATACCTCCCTTTTGTTTCTTTTCTTTATACATTCATTTTTTCCACGTTTTTGCACTCAAGACAACTTTCCTCCTTCGCGTACACACTATTTTTATGATTCCGAACAGATCTGACTCACAAAATTGTCTAAAAGACCATTTAAACCAATACCTCCCTTTTGTTTCTTTTCCTTATACATTCACTTTTTCCACGTTTTTGTACTCAAAACAACTTTCCTCCTTCGCGTACACACTGTTTTTATGATTCCGAACCCATCTGTCTCACAAAATCGTCTAAAAGACCATTTAAACCAATACCTCCCTTTTGTTTCTTTTCGTTATACATTAATTTTTTCCACGTTTCGGCACTCAAAACAACTTTCCTCCTTTGCGTACACACTGTTTTTATGATTCCGAACCGATCTGACTCACAAAATCGCCTAAAAGATTATTTAAACCAATACCTCCCTTTTGTTTCTTTTCCTTATACATTCATTTTTACCACGTTTTTCCAACTTTCCTCCTTCTCGTACACACTTTTTTTATGATTCCGAACCCACCTGACTCACAAAATTGTCTAAAAGACCATTTAAACCAATACCTCCCTTTTGTTTCTTTTCCTTATACATTCACTTTTTCCACGTTTTTGTACTCAAAACAACTTTCCTCCTTCGCGTACACACTGTTTTTATGATTCCGAACCCATCTGTCTCACAAAATCGTCTAAAAGACCATTTAAACCAATACCTCCCTTTTGTTTCTTTTCGTTATACATTAATTTTTTCCACGTTTCGGCACTCAAAACAACTTTCCTCCTTTGCGTACACACTGTTTTTATGATTCCGAACCGATCTGACTCACAAAATCGCCTAAAAGATTATTTAAACCAATACCTCCATTTTGTTTCTTTTCCTTATACATTCATTTTTTCCACGTTTTTGCACTCAAAACAACTTTCCTCCTCCGCGTACACACTTTTTTTATGATTCCGAACCCATCTGACTCACAAAATCGCTAAAAAGGCCATTTAAACCAATACCGCCCTTTTGTTTCTTTTCCTTATACATTCATTTTTTCCACGTTTTTGCACTCAAAACAACTTTCCTCCTCCGCGTACACACTGTTTTTAAGATTCCCAACCCATCTGACTCACAAAACTGTCTAAAAAGCCGTTTAAACCAATACCGCCTTGTGATTTTTTCCACGTTTTTGCACTCAAAACAATTTTCTTCCTTCTCGTACACACTTTTTTTATGAATCCGAACCACCTGACTCACAAAATCGCCTAAAAGATTATTTAAACCAATACCTCCCTTTTGTTTCTTTTCCTTATACATTCATTTTTACCACGTTTTTCCAACTTTCCTCCTTCTCGTACACACTTTTTTTATGATTCCGAACCCACCTGACTCGCAAAACCGCCTAAAAGACCATTTAAACCAATACCTCCATTTTGTTTCTTTTCCTTATACATTCATTTTTTCCACGTTTTTGCACTCAAGACAACTTTCCTCCTTCGCTTACACACTGTTTTTAAGATTCCAAACCCATCTGAATCACAAAACTGTCTAAAATGCCATTTAAACCAATACCTCCCTTTTGTTTCTTTTCCTTATACATTCATTTTTTCCACGTTTTTGCACTCAAAACAACTTTCCTCCTCCGCGTACACACTGTTTTTAAGATTCCCAACCCATCTGACTCACAAAACTGTCTAAAAAGCCGTTTAAACCAATACCGCCTTGTGATTTTTTCCACGTTTTTGCACTCAAAACAATTTTCTTCCTTCTCGTACACACTTTTTTTATGAATCCGAACCACCTGACTCACAAAAACCGTCTAAAAGGCCATTTAAACCAATACCGCCCATTTGTTTCTTTTCCTTATACATTCATTTTTTCCACGTTTTTGCACTCAAAACAACTTTCCTCCTTCGCGTACACACCGTTTTTATGATTCCGAACCCATCTTACTCACAAAACTGTCTAAAAAGCCATTCAAACCAATACCGCCCTTTTGTTTCTTTTCCTTATACATTTATTTTTTCCACGTTTCGGCACTCAAAACAACTTTCTTCCTTCGCGTACACACTGTTTTTAAGATTCCAAACCCATCTGAATCACAAAACTGTCTAAAAAGCCATTTAAACCAATACCGCCCTTATGTTTTTTTCGTTACACATTAATTTTTTCCACGTTTTTGCACTCAAAACAACTTTCCTCCTTCGCGTACACACTGTTTTTATGATTCCGAACCCATCTGTCTCACAAAATCGTCTAAAAGACCATTTAAAGCAATACCTCCCTTTTGTTTCTTTTCCTTATACATTCATTTTTTCTACGTTTTTGCACTCAAGACAACGTTCCTCCTTCGCGTACACACTGTTTTTAAGATTCCAAACCCATCTGAATCACAAAACTGTGTAAAAAGCCATTTAAACCAATACCGCCCTTTTGTTTTTTTTCGTTATACATTAATTTTTTCCACGTTTTTGCACTCAAAACAACTTTCCTCCTTCTCGTACACACTTTTTTTAAGATTCCAAACCCATCTGAATCACAAAACTGTCTAAAAAGCTATTTAAACCAATACCGCCCTTTTGTTTTTTTTCGTTATACATTAATTTTTTCCACGTTTCGGCACTCAAAACAACTTTAATCCTTCGCGTACACACTGTTTTTCTGATTCCGAACCCATCTGACTCACAAAATCGCCTAAAAGACCATTTAAACCAATACCTCCCTTTTGTTTCTTTTCCTTATACATTCATTTTTACCACGTTTTTCCAACTTTCCTCCTTCTCGTACACACTTTTTTTATGATTCCGAACCCACCTGACTCACAAAACCAATACCTCCCTTTTGTTTCTTTTCCTTATACATTCATTTTTTCCACGTTTTTGCACTCAAAACAACTTTTCTCCTCCGCGTACACACTGTTTTTAAGATTCCCAACCCATCTGACTCACAAAACTGTCTAAAAAGCCATTTAAACCAATACCGCCCTTTTGTTTCTTTTCCTTATACATTCATTTTTTCCACGTTTTTGCACTCAAAACAATTTTCCTTCTTCGCGTACACACTTTTTTTATGATTCCGAACCCATCTGACTCACAAAATCGTTAAAAAGGCCATTTAAACCAATACCGCCCTTTTGTTTCTTTTCCTTATACATTCATTTTTTCCACGTTTTTCCAACTTTCCTCTTTCTCGTACACACTTTTTTTATGAATCCGAACCCACCTGACTCACAAAAACCGTCTAAAAGGCCATTTAAACCAATACCGCCCATTTGTTTCTTTTCCTTATACATTCATTTTTTCCACATTTTTGTACTCAAAACAACTTTCCTCCTTCGCGTACACACTGTTTTTATGATTCCGAACCCATCTTACTCACAAAACTGTCTAAAAAGCCATTTAAACCAATACCGCCCTTTTGTTTCTTTTCCTTATACATTTATTTTTTCCACATTTCGGCACTCAAAACAACTTTCGTACACACTGTTTTTATGATTCCGAACCCATCTGAATCACAAAACTGTCTAAAAAGCCATTTAAACCAATACCGCCCTTATGTTTTTTTTCGTTATACATTAATTTTTTCCACGTTTTTGCACTCAAAACAACTTTCCTCCTTCTCGTACACACTTTTTTTATGAATCCGAACCCACCAGACTCACAAAAACCGTCTAAAAGGCCATTTAAACCAATACCTCCCTTTTGTTTCTTTTCTTTATACATTCATTTTTTCCACGTTTTTGCACTCAAGACAACTTTCCTCCTTCGCGTACACACTATTTTTATGATTCCGAACAGATCTGACTCACAAAATTGTCTAAAAGACCATTTAAACCAATACCTCCCTTTTGTTTCTTTTCCTTATACATTCACTTTTTCCACGTTTTTGTACTCAAAACAACTTTCCTCCTTCGCGTACACACTGTTTTTATGATTCCGAACCCATCTGTCTCACAAAATCGTCTAAAAGACCATTTAAACCAATACCTCCCTTTTGTTTCTTTTCGTTATACATTAATTTTTTCCACGTTTCGGCACTCAAAACAACTTTCCTCCTTTGCGTACACACTGTTTTTATGATTCCGAACCCATCTGTCTCACAAAATCGTCTAAAAGACCATTTAAACCAATACCTCCCTTTTGATTCTTTTCCTTATACATTCACTTTTTCCACGTTTTTGCACTCAAGACAACTTTCCTCCTTCGCGTACACACTGTTTTTAAGATTCCAAACCCATCTGAATCACAAAACTGTCTAAAAAGCTATTTAAACCAATACCGCCCTTTTGTTTTTTTTCGTTATACATTAATTTTTTCCACGTTTCGGCACTCAAAACAACTTTAATCCTTCGCGTTCACATTGTTTTTATGATTCCGAACCGATCTGACTCACAAAATCGCCTAAAAGATTATTTAAACCAATACCTCCCTTTTGTTTCTTTTCCTTATACATTCATTTTTACCACGTTTTTCCAACTTTCCTCCTTCTCGTACACACTTTTTTTATGATTCCGAACCCACCTGACTCACAAAACCGTCTAAAAGACCATTTAAACCAATACCTCCATTTTGTTTCTTTTCCTTATACATTCATTTTTTCCACGTTTTTGCACTCAAAACAACTTTCCTCCTCCGCGTACACACTTTTTTTATGATTCCGAACCCATCTGACTCACAAAATCGCTAAAAAGGCCATTTAAACCAATACCGCCCTTTTGTTTCTTTTCCTTATACATTCATTTTTTCCACGTTTTTGCACTCAAATCAACTTTCCTCCTCCGCGTACACACTGTTTTTAAGATTCCCAACCCATCTGACTCACAAAACTGTCTAAAAAGCCGTTTAAACCAATACCGCCTTGTGATTTTTTCCACGTTTTTGCACTCAAAACAATTTTCTTCCTTCTCGTACACACTTTTTTTATGAATCCGAACCACCTGACTCACAAAATCGCCTAAAAGATTATTTAAACCAATACCTCCCTTTTGTTTCTTTTCCTTATACATTCATTTTTACCACGTTTTTCCAACTTTCCTCCTTCTCGTACACACTTTTTTTATGATTCCGAACCCACCTGACTCGCAAAACCGTCTAAAAGACCATTTAAACCAATACCTCCATTTTGTTTCTTTTCCTTATACATTCATTTTTTCCACGTTTTTGCACTCAAGACAACTTTCCTCCTTCGCTTACACACTGTTTTTAAGATTCCAAACCCATCTGAATCACAAAACTGTCTAAAATGCCATTTAAACCAATACCTCCCTTTTGTTTCTTTTCCTTATACATTCATTTTTTCCACGTTTTTGCACTCAAAACAACTTTCCTCCTCCGCGTACACACTGTTTTTAAGATTCCCAACCCATCTGACTCACAAAACTGTCTAAAAAGCCGTTTAAACCAATACCGCCTTGTGATTTTTTCCACGTTTTTGCACTCAAAACAATTTTCTTCCTTCTCGTACACACTTTTTTTATGAATCCGAACCACCTGACTCACAAAAACCGTCTAAAAGGCCATTTAAACCAATACCGCCCATTTGTTTCTTTTCCTTATACATTCATTTTTTCCACGTTTTTGCACTCAAAACAACTTTCCTCCTTCGCGTACACACCGTTTTTATGATTCCGAACCCATCTTACTCACAAAACTGTCTAAAAAGCCATTCAAACCAATACCGCCCTTTTGTTTCTTTTCCTTATACATTTATTTTTTCCACGTTTCGGCACTCAAAACAACTTTCTTCCTTCGCGTACACACTGTTTTTAAGATTCCAAACCCATCTGAATCACAAAACTGTCTAAAAAGCCATTTAAACCAATACCGCCCTTATGTTTTTTTCGTTACACATTAATTTTTTCCACGTTTTTGCACTCAAAACAACTTTCCTCCTTCGCGTACACACTGTTTTTATGATTCCGAACCCATCTGTCTCACAAAATCGTCTAAAAGACCATTTAAACCAATACCTCCCTTTTGATTCTTTTCCTTATACATTCACTTTTTCCACGTTTTTGCACTCAGGACAACTTTCCTCCTTCGCGTACACACTGTTTTTAAGATTCCAAACCCATCTGAATCACAAAACTGTCTAAAAAGCTATTTAAACCAATACCGCCCTTTTGTTTTTTTTCGTTATACATTAATTTTTTCCACGTTTCGGCACTCAAAACAACTTTAATCCTTCGCGTACACATTGTTTTTATGATTCCGAACCGATCTGACTCACAAAATCGCCTAAAAGATTATTTAAACTAATACCTCCCTTTTGTTTCTTTTCCTTATACATTCATTTTTACCACGTTTTTCCAACTTTCCTCCTTCTCGTACACACTTTTTTTATGATTCCGAACCCACCTGACTCACAAAACCGTCTAAAAGACCATTTAAACCAATACCTCCATTTTGTTTCTTTTCCTTATACATTCATTTTTTCCACGTTTTTGCACTCAAAACAACTTTCCTCCTCCGCGTACACACTTTTTTTATGATTCCGAACCCATCTGACTCACAAAATCGCTAAAAAGGCCATTTAAACCAATACCGCCCTTTTGTTTCTTTTCCTTATACATTCATTTTTTCCACGTTTTTCCAACTTTCCTCCTTCTCGTACACACTTTTTTTATGATTCCGAACCCATCTGACTCACAAAATCGTCTAAAAGACCATTTAAACCAATACCTCCCTTTAGTTTCTTTTCCTTATACATTCATTTTTTTCCACGTTTTTGCACTCAAAACAACTTTCCTCCTCCGCGTACACACTGTTTTTAACATTCCAAACCCATCTGACTCACAAAACTGTCTAAAAAGCTATTTAAACCAATACCGCCCTTTTGTTTTTTTTCGTTATACATTAATTTTTTCCACGTTTCGGCACTCAAAACAACTTTAATCCTTCGCTTACACACTGTTTTTATGATTCCGAACCCATCTGTCTCACAAAATCGTCTAAAAGACCATTTAAACCAATACGTCCCTTTTGTTTCTTTTTCTTATACATTCGTTTTTTCCACGTTTTTGCACTCAAAACAACATTCCTCCTTCTTGTACACACTTTTCTGATGATTCCGAACCTACCTGACTCACAAAACCGTCTAAAAGGCCATTTAAACCAATACCGCCCTTTTGTTTCTTTTCCTTATACATTCATTTTTTCCATGTTTTTCCAACTTTCCTCCTTCTCGTACACACTTTTTTTATGATTCCGAACCCACCTGACTCACAAAACCGTCTAAAAGACCATTTAAACCAATACCGCCCTTTTGTTTCTTTTCATTATACATTTATTTTTTTCACTTTTCGGCACTCAAAACATCTTTCCACATTCGCGTACACACTGCTTTTATGATTTCGAACCCATCTCCCTCACAAAATCGTCTAAAAGACCATTTAAACCAATACCTCCCTTTTGTTTCTTTTCCTTATACATTCATTTTTTCCACGTTTCTGCACTCAAGACAACTTTCCTCCTTCGCGTACACACTGTTTTTATGATTCCGAACCCATCTGACTCACAATATCGTCTAAAAGACCATTTAAACCAATACCGCCCTTTTGTTTCTTTTCGTTATACATTTATTTTTTCCACGTTTCCGCACTCAAGACAACTTTCCTCCTTCGCGTACACACTTTTCTAATGATTCCGAACCTACCTGACTCACAAAACCGTCTAAAAGGCCATTTAAACCAATGCCGCCCTTTTGTTTCTTTTCCTTATACATTCATTTTTTTCCACGTTTTTCCAACTTTCCTCATTCTCGTACACACTTTTTTTATGATTCCGAACCCACCTGACTCACAAAACCGTCTAAAAGACCATTTAAACCAATACCTCCCTTTTGTTTCTTTTACTTATACATTCATTTTTTCCACGTTTTTGCACTCAAAACAACTTTCCTCCTTCGCGTACACACTTTTTTTATGATTCCGAATCCATCTGACTCACAAAACTGTCTAAAAAGCCATTTAAACCAATACCTCCCTTTTGTTTCTTTTACTTATACATTCATTTTTTCCACGTTTTTGCACTCAAGACAACTTTCCTCCTTCGCGTACACACTGTTTTTAAGATTCCAAACCCATCTGAATCACAAAACTGTCTAAAATGCCATTTAAACCAATACCTCCCTTTTGTTTCTTTTCCTTATACATTCATTTTTTCCACGTTTTTGCACTCAAAACAACTTTCCTCCTCCGCGTACACACTGTTTTTAAGATTCCCAACCCATCTGACTCACAAAACTGTCTAAAAAGCCGTTTAAACCAATACCGCCTTGTTATTTTTTCCACGTTTTTGCACTCAAAACAATTTTCTTCCTTCTCGTACACACTTTTTTTATGAATCCGAACCACCTGACTCACAAAAACCGTCTAAAAGGCCATTTAAACCAATACCGCCCATTTGTTTCTTTTCCTTATACATTCATTTTTTCCACGTTTTTGCACTCAAAACAACTTTCCTCCTTCGCGTACACACCGTTTTTATGATTCCGAACCCATCTTACTCACAAAACTGTCTAAAAAGCCATTCAAACCAATACCGCCCTTTTGTTTCTTTTCCTTATACATTCATTTTTTCCACGTTTTTCCAACTTTCCTCTTTCTCGTACACACTTTTTATGAATCCGAACCCACCTGACTCACAAAAACCGTCTAAAAGGCCATTTAAACCAATACCGCCCATTTGTTTCTTTTCCTTATACATTCATTTTTTCCACATTTTTGTACTCAAAACAACTTTCCTCCTTCGCGTACACACTGTTTTTATGATTCCGAACCCATCTTACTCACAAAACTGTCTAAAAAGCCATTTAAACCAATACCGCCCTTTTGTTTCTTTTCCTTATACATTTATTTTTTCCACATTTCGGCACTCAAAACAACTTTCGTACACACTGTTTTTATGATTCCGAACCCATCTGAATCACAAAACTGTCTAAAAAGCCATTTAAACCAATACCGCCCTTATGTTTTTTTTCGTTATACATTAATTTTTTCCACGTTTTTGCACTCAAAACAACTTTCCTCCTTCTCGTACACACTTTTTTTATGAATCCGAACCCACCAGACTCACAAAAACCGTCTAAAAGGCCATTTAAACCAATACCTCCCTTTTGTTTCTTTTCTTTATACATTCATTTTTTCCACGTTTTTGCACTCAAGACAACTTTCCTCCTTCGCGTACACACTATTTTTATGATTCCGAACAGATCTGACTCACAAAATTGTCTAAAAGACCATTTAAACCAATACCTCCCTTTTGTTTCTTTTCCTTATACATTCACTTTTTCCACGTTTTTGTACTCAAAACAACTTTCCTCCTTCGCGTACACACTGTTTTTATGATTCCGAACCCATCTGTCTCACAAAATCGTCTAAAAGACCATTTAAACCAATACCTCCCTTTTGTTTCTTTTCGTTATACATTAATTTTTTCCACGTTTCGGCACTCAAAACAACTTTCCTCCTTTGCGTACACACTGTTTTTATGATTCCGAACCGATCTGACTCACAAAATCGCCTAAAAGATTATTTAAACCAATACCTCCCTTTTGTTTCTTTTCCTTATACATTCATTTTTACCACGTTTTTCCAACTTTCCTCCTTCTCGTACACACTTTTTTTATGATTCCGAACCCACCTGACTCACAAAACCGTCTAAAAGACCATTTAAACCAATACCTCCATTTTGTTTCTTTTCCTTATACATTCATTTTTTCCACGTTTTTGCACTCAAAACAACTTTCCTCCTCCGCGTACACACTTTTTTTATGATTCCGAACCCATCTGACTCACAAAATCGCTAAAAAGGCCATTTAAACCAATACCGCCCTTTTGTTTCTTTTCCTTATACATTCATTTTTTCCACGTTTTTGCACTCAAAACAACTTTCCTCCTCCGCGTACACACTGTTTTTAAGATTCCCAACCCATCTGACTCACAAAACTGTCTAAAAAGCCGTTTAAACCAATACCGCCTTGTGATTTTTTCCACGTTTTTGCACTCAAAACAATTTTCTTCCTTCTCGTACACACTTTTTTTATGAATCCGAACCACCTGACTCACAAAATCGCCTAAAAGATTATTTAAACCAATACCTCCCTTTTGTTTCTTTTCCTTATACATTCATTTTTACCACGTTTTTCCAACTTTCCTCCTTCTCGTACACACTTTTTTTATGATTCCGAACCCACCTGACTCACAAAACCGTCTAAAAGACCATTTAAACCAATACCTCCATTTTGTTTCTTTTCCTTATACATTCATTTTTTCCACGTTTTTGCACTCAAAACAACTTTCCTCCTCCGCGTACACACTTTTTTTATGATTCCGAACCCATCTGACTCACAAAATCGCTAAAAAGGCCATTTAAACCAATACCGCCCTTTTGTTTCTTTTCCTTATACATTCATTTTTTCCACGTTTTTGCACTCAAAACAACTTTCCTCCTCCGCGTACACACTGTTTTTAAGATTCCCAACCCATCTGACTCACAAAACTGTCTAAAAAGCCGTTTAAACCAATACCGCCTTGTGATTTTTTCCACGTTTTTGCACTCAAAACAATTTTCTTCCTTCTCGTACACACTTTTTTTATGAATCCGAACCACCTGACTCACAAAATCGCCTAAAAGATTATTTAAACCAATACCTCCCTTTTGTTTCTTTTCCTTATACATTCATTTTTACCACGTTTTTCCAACTTTCCTCCTTCTCGTACACACTTTTTTTATGATTCCGAACCCACCTGACTCGCAAAACCGTCTAAAAGACCATTTAAACCAATACCTCCATTTTGTTTCTTTTCCTTATACATTCATTTTTTCCACGTTTTTGCACTCAAGACAACTTTCCTCCTTCGCTTACACACTGTTTTTAAGATTCCAAACCCATCTGAATCACAAAACTGTCTAAAATGCCATTTAAACCAATACCTCCCTTTTGTTTCTTTTCCTTATACATTCATTTTTTCCACGTTTTTGCACTCAAAACAACTTTCCTCCTCCGCGTACACACTGTTTTTAAGATTCCCAACCCATCTGAATCACAAAACTGTCTAAAAAGCCATTTAAACCAATACCGCCCTTATGTTTTTTTCGTTACACATTAATTTTTTCCACGTTTTTGCACTCAAAACAACTTTCCTCCTTCGCGTACACACTGTTTTTATGATTCCGAACCCATCTGTCTCACAAAATCGTCTAAAAGACCATTTAAAGCAATACCTCCCTTTTGTTTCTTTTCCTTATACATTCATTTTTTCTACGTTTTTGCACTCAAGACAACGTTCCTCCTTCGCGTACACACTGTTTTTAAGATTCCAAACCCATCTGAATCACAAAACTGTGTAAAAAGCCATTTAAACCAATACCGCCCTTTTGTTTTTTTTCGTTATACATTAATTTTTTCCACGTTTTTGCACTCAAAACAACTTTCCTCCTTCGCGTACACACTGTTTTTATGATTCCGAACCCATCTGTCTCACAAAATCGTCTAAAAGACCATTTAAAGCAATACCTCCCTTTTGTTTCTTTTCCTTATACATTCATTTTTTCTACGTTTTTGCACTCAAGACAACGTTCCTCCTTCGCGTACACACTGTTTTTAAGATTCCAAACCCATCTGAATCACAAAACTGTGTAAAAAGCCATTTAAACCAATACCGCCCTTTTGTTTTTTTTCGTTATACATTAATTTTTTCCACGTTTTTGCACTCAAAACAACTTTCCTCCTTCTCGTACACACTTTTTTTAAGATTCCAAACCCATCTGAATCACAAAACTGTCTAAAAAGCTATTTAAACCAATACCGCCCTTTTGTTTTTTTTCGTTATACATTAATTTTTTCCACGTTTCGGCACTCAAAACAACTTTAATCCTTCGCGTACACACTGTTTTTCTGATTCCGAACCCATCTGACTCACAAAATCGCCTAAAAGACCATTTAAACCAATACCTCCCTTTTGTTTCTTTTCCTTATACATTCATTTTTACCACGTTTTTCCAACTTTCCTCCTTCTCGTACACACTTTTTTTATGATTCCGAACCCACCTGACTCACAAAACCAATACCTCCCTTTTGTTTCTTTTCCTTATACATTCATTTTTTCCACGTTTTTGCACTCAAAACAACTTTTCTCCTCCGCGTACACACTGTTTTTAAGATTCCCAACCCATCTGACTCACAAAACTGTCTAAAAAGCCATTTAAACCAATACCGCCCTTTTGTTTCTTTTCCTTATACATTCATTTTTTCCACGTTTTTGCACTCAAAACAATTTTCCTTCTTCGCGTACACACTTTTTTTATGATTCCGAACCCATCTGACTCACAAAATCGTTAAAAAGGCCATTTAAACCAATACCGCCCTTTTGTTTCTTTTCCTTATACATTCATTTTTTCCACGTTTTTCCAACTTTCCTCTTTCTCGTACACACTTTTTTTATGAATCCGAACCCACCTGACTCACAAAAACCGTCTAAAAGGCCATTTAAACCAATACCGCCCATTTGTTTCTTTTCCTTATACATTCATTTTTTCCACATTTTTGTACTCAAAACAACTTTCCTCCTTCGCGTACACACTGTTTTTATGATTCCGAACCCATCTTACTCACAAAACTGTCTAAAAAGCCATTTAAACCAATACCGCCCTTTTGTTTCTTTTCCTTATACATTTATTTTTTCCACATTTCGGCACTCAAAACAACTTTCGTACACACTGTTTTTATGATTCCGAACCCATCTGAATCACAAAACTGTCTAAAAAGCCATTTAAACCAATACCGCCCTTATGTTTTTTTTCGTTATACATTAATTTTTTCCACGTTTTTGCACTCAAAACAACTTTCCTCCTTCTCGTACACACTTTTTTTATGAATCCGAACCCACCAGACTCACAAAAACCGTCTAAAAGGCCATTTAAACCAATACCTCCCTTTTGTTTCTTTTCTTTATACATTCATTTTTTCCACGTTTTTGCACTCAAGACAACTTTCCTCCTTCGCGTACACACTATTTTTATGATTCCGAACAGATCTGACTCACAAAATTGTCTAAAAGACCATTTAAACCAATACCTCCCTTTTGTTTCTTTTCCTTATACATTCACTTTTTCCACGTTTTTGTACTCAAAACAACTTTCCTCCTTCGCGTACACACTGTTTTTATGATTCCGAACCCATCTGTCTCACAAAATCGTCTAAAAGACCATTTAAACCAATACCTCCCTTTTGTTTCTTTTCGTTATACATTAATTTTTTCCACGTTTCGGCACTCAAAACAACTTTCCTCCTTTGCGTACACACTGTTTTTATGATTCCGAACCCATCTGTCTCACAAAATCGTCTAAAAGACCATTTAAACCAATACCTCCCTTTTGATTCTTTTCCTTATACATTCACTTTTTCCACGTTTTTGCACTCAAGACAACTTTCCTCCTTCGCGTACACACTGTTTTTAAGATTCCAAACCCATCTGAATCACAAAACTGTCTAAAAAGCTATTTAAACCAATACCGCCCTTTTGTTTTTTTTCGTTATACATTAATTTTTTCCACGTTTCGGCACTCAAAACAACTTTAATCCTTCGCGTTCACATTGTTTTTATGATTCCGAACCGATCTGACTCACAAAATCGCCTAAAAGATTATTTAAACCAATACCTCCCTTTTGTTTCTTTTCCTTATACATTCATTTTTACCACGTTTTTCCAACTTTCCTCCTTCTCGTACACACTTTTTTTATGAATCCGAACCACCTGACTCACAAAAACCGTCTAAAAGGCCATTTAAACCAATACCGCCCATTTGTTTCTTTTCCTTATACATTCATTTTTTCCACGTTTTTGCACTCAAAACAACTTTCCTCCTTCGCGTACACACCGTTTTTATGATTCCGAACCCATCTTACTCACAAAACTGTCTAAAAAGCCATTCAAACCAATACCGCCCTTTTGTTTCTTTTCCTTATACATTCATTTTTTCCACGTTTTTCCAACTTTCCTCTTTCTCGTACACACTTTTTTTATGAATCCGAACCCACCTGACTCACAAAAACCGTCTAAAAGGCCATTTAAACCAATACCGCCCATTTGTTTCTTTTCCTTATACATTCATTTTTTCCACATTTTTGTACTCAAAACAACTTTCCTCCTTCGCGTACACACTGTTTTTATGATTCCGAACCCATCTTACTCACAAAACTGTCTAAAAAGCCATTTAAACCAATACCGCCCTTTTGTTTCTTTTCCTTATACATTTATTTTTTCCACATTTCGGCACTCAAAACAACTTTCGTACACACTGTTTTTATGATTCCGAACCCATCTGAATCACAAAACTGTCTAAAAAGCCATTTAAACCAATACCGCCCTTATGTTTTTTTTCGTTATACATTAATTTTTTCCACGTTTTTGCACTCAAAACAACTTTCCTCCTTCTCGTACACACTTTTTTTATGAATCCGAACCCACCAGACTCACAAAAACCGTCTAAAAGGCCATTTAAACCAATACCTCCCTTTTGTTTCTTTTCTTTATACATTCATTTTTTCCACGTTTTTGCACTCAAGACAACTTTCCTCCTTCGCGTACACACTATTTTTATGATTCCGAACAGATCTGACTCACAAAATTGTCTAAAAGACCATTTAAACCAATACCTCCCTTTTGTTTCTTTTCCTTATACATTCACTTTTTCCACGTTTTTGTACTCAAAACAACTTTCCTCCTTCGCGTACACACTGTTTTTATGATTCCGAACCCATCTGTCTCACAAAATCGTCTAAAAGACCATTTAAACCAATACCTCCCTTTTGTTTCTTTTCGTTATACATTAATTTTTTCCACGTTTCGGCACTCAAAACAACTTTCCTCCTTTGCGTACACACTGTTTTTATGATTCCGAACCGATCTGACTCACAAAATCGCCTAAAAGATTATTTAAACCAATACCTCCCTTTTGTTTCTTTTCCTTATACATTCATTTTTACCACGTTTTTCCAACTTTCCTCCTTCTCGTACACACTTTTTTTATGATTCCGAACCCACCTGACTCACAAAACCGTCTAAAAGACCATTTAAACCAATACCTCCATTTTGTTTCTTTTCCTTATACATTCATTTTTTCCACGTTTTTGCACTCAAAACAACTTTCCTCCTCCGCGTACACACTTTTTTTATGATTCCGAACCCATCTGACTCACAAAATCGCTAAAAAGGCCATTTAAACCAATACCGCCCTTTTGTTTCTTTTCCTTATACATTCATTTTTTCCACGTTTTTGCACTCAAAACAACTTTCCTCCTCCGCGTACACACTGTTTTTAAGATTCCCAACCCATCTGACTCACAAAACTGTCTAAAAAGCCGTTTAAACCAATACCGCCTTGTGATTTTTTCCACGTTTTTGCACTCAAAACAATTTTCTTCCTTCTCGTACACACTTTTTTTATGAATCCGAACCACCTGACTCACAAAATCGCCTAAAAGATTATTTAAACCAATACCTCCCTTTTGTTTCTTTTCCTTATACATTCATTTTTACCACGTTTTTCCAACTTTCCTCCTTCTCGTACACACTTTTTTTATGATTCCGAACCCACCTGACTCACAAAACCGTCTAAAAGACCATTTAAACCAATACCTCCATTTTGTTTCTTTTCCTTATACATTCATTTTTTCCACGTTTTTGCACTCAAAACAACTTTCCTCCTCCGCGTACACACTTTTTTTATGATTCCGAACCCATCTGACTCACAAAATCGCTAAAAAGGCCATTTAAACCAATACCGCCCTTTTGTTTCTTTTCCTTATACATTCATTTTTTCCACGTTTTTGCACTCAAAACAACTTTCCTCCTCCGCGTACACACTGTTTTTAAGATTCCCAACCCATCTGACTCACAAAACTGTCTAAAAAGCCGTTTAAACCAATACCGCCTTGTGATTTTTTCCACGTTTTTGCACTCAAAACAATTTTCTTCCTTCTCGTACACACTTTTTTTATGAATCCGAACCACCTGACTCACAAAATCGCCTAAAAGATTATTTAAACCAATACCTCCCTTTTGTTTCTTTTCCTTATACATTCATTTTTACCACGTTTTTCCAACTTTCCTCCTTCTCGTACACACTTTTTTTATGATTCCGAACCCACCTGACTCGCAAAACCGTCTAAAAGACCATTTAAACCAATACCTCCATTTTGTTTCTTTTCCTTATACATTCATTTTTTCCACGTTTTTGCACTCAAGACAACTTTCCTCCTTCGCTTACACACTGTTTTTAAGATTCCAAACCCATCTGAATCACAAAACTGTCTAAAATGCCATTTAAACCAATACCTCCCTTTTGTTTCTTTTCCTTATACATTCATTTTTTCCACGTTTTTGCACTCAAAACAACTTTCCTCCTCCGCGTACACACTGTTTTTAAGATTCCCAACCCATCTGAATCACAAAACTGTCTAAAAAGCCATTTAAACCAATACCGCCCTTATGTTTTTTTCGTTACACATTAATTTTTTCCACGTTTTTGCACTCAAAACAACTTTCCTCCTTCGCGTACACACTGTTTTTATGATTCCGAACCCATCTGTCTCACAAAATCGTCTAAAAGACCATTTAAAGCAATACCTCCCTTTTGTTTCTTTTCCTTATACATTCATTTTTTCTACGTTTTTGCACTCAAGACAACGTTCCTCCTTCGCGTACACACTGTTTTTAAGATTCCAAACCCATCTGAATCACAAAACTGTGTAAAAAGCCATTTAAACCAATACCGCCCTTTTGTTTTTTTTCGTTATACATTAATTTTTTCCACGTTTTTGCACTCAAAACAACTTTCCTCCTTCGCGTACACACTGTTTTTATGATTCCGAACCCATCTGTCTCACAAAATCGTCTAAAAGACCATTTAAAGCAATACCTCCCTTTTGTTTCTTTTCCTTATACATTCATTTTTTCTACGTTTTTGCACTCAAGACAACGTTCCTCCTTCGCGTACACACTGTTTTTAAGATTCCAAACCCATCTGAATCACAAAACTGTGTAAAAAGCCATTTAAACCAATACCGCCCTTTTGTTTTTTTTCGTTATACATTAATTTTTTCCACGTTTTTGCACTCAAAACAACTTTCCTCCTTCTCGTACACACTTTTTTTAAGATTCCAAACCCATCTGAATCACAAAACTGTCTAAAAAGCTATTTAAACCAATACCGCCCTTTTGTTTTTTTTCGTTATACATTAATTTTTTCCACGTTTCGGCACTCAAAACAACTTTAATCCTTCGCGTACACACTGTTTTTCTGATTCCGAACCCATCTGACTCACAAAATCGCCTAAAAGACCATTTAAACCAATACCTCCCTTTTGTTTCTTTTCCTTATACATTCATTTTTACCACGTTTTTCCAACTTTCCTCCTTCTCGTACACACTTTTTTTATGATTCCGAACCCACCTGACTCACAAAACCAATACCTCCCTTTTGTTTCTTTTCCTTATACATTCATTTTTTCCACGTTTTTGCACTCAAAACAACTTTTCTCCTCCGCGTACACACTGTTTTTAAGATTCCCAACCCATCTGACTCACAAAACTGTCTAAAAAGCCATTTAAACCAATACCGCCCTTTTGTTTCTTTTCCTTATACATTCATTTTTTCCACGTTTTTGCACTCAAAACAATTTTCCTTCTTCGCGTACACACTTTTTTTATGATTCCGAACCCATCTGACTCACAAAATCGTTAAAAAGGCCATTTAAACCAATACCGCCCTTTTGTTTCTTTTCCTTATACATTCATTTTTTCCACGTTTTTCCAACTTTCCTCTTTCTCGTACACACTTTTTTTATGAATCCGAACCCACCTGACTCACAAAAACCGTCTAAAAGGCCATTTAAACCAATACCGCCCATTTGTTTCTTTTCCTTATACATTCATTTTTTCCACATTTTTGTACTCAAAACAACTTTCCTCCTTCGCGTACACACTGTTTTTATGATTCCGAACCCATCTTACTCACAAAACTGTCTAAAAAGCCATTTAAACCAATACCGCCCTTTTGTTTCTTTTCCTTATACATTTATTTTTTCCACATTTCGGCACTCAAAACAACTTTCGTACACACTGTTTTTATGATTCCGAACCCATCTGAATCACAAAACTGTCTAAAAAGCCATTTAAACCAATACCGCCCTTATGTTTTTTTTCGTTATACATTAATTTTTTCCACGTTTTTGCACTCAAAACAACTTTCCTCCTTCTCGTACACACTTTTTTTATGAATCCGAACCCACCAGACTCACAAAAACCGTCTAAAAGGCCATTTAAACCAATACCTCCCTTTTGTTTCTTTTCTTTATACATTCATTTTTTCCACGTTTTTGCACTCAAGACAACTTTCCTCCTTCGCGTACACACTATTTTTATGATTCCGAACAGATCTGACTCACAAAATTGTCTAAAAGACCATTTAAACCAATACCTCCCTTTTGTTTCTTTTCCTTATACATTCACTTTTTCCACGTTTTTGTACTCAAAACAACTTTCCTCCTTCGCGTACACACTGTTTTTATGATTCCGAACCCATCTGTCTCACAAAATCGTCTAAAAGACCATTTAAACCAATACCTCCCTTTTGTTTCTTTTCGTTATACATTAATTTTTTCCACGTTTCGGCACTCAAAACAACTTTCCTCCTTTGCGTACACACTGTTTTTATGATTCCGAACCCATCTGTCTCACAAAATCGTCTAAAAGACCATTTAAACCAATACCTCCCTTTTGATTCTTTTCCTTATACATTCACTTTTTCCACGTTTTTGCACTCAAGACAACTTTCCTCCTTCGCGTACACACTGTTTTTAAGATTCCAAACCCATCTGAATCACAAAACTGTCTAAAAAGCTATTTAAACCAATACCGCCCTTTTGTTTTTTTTCGTTATACATTAATTTTTTCCACGTTTCGGCACTCAAAACAACTTTAATCCTTCGCGTTCACATTGTTTTTATGATTCCGAACCGATCTGACTCACAAAATCGCCTAAAAGATTATTTAAACCAATACCTCCCTTTTGTTTCTTTTCCTTATACATTCATTTTTACCACGTTTTTCCAACTTTCCTCCTTCTCGTACACACTTTTTTTATGATTCCGAACCCACCTGACTCACAAAACCGTCTAAAAGACCATTTAAACCAATACCTCCATTTTGTTTCTTTTCCTTATACATTCATTTTTTCCACGTTTTTGCACTCAAAACAACTTTCCTCCTCCGCGTACACACTTTTTTTATGATTCCGAACCCATCTGACTCACAAAATCGCTAAAAAGGCCATTTAAACCAATACCGCCCTTTTGTTTCTTTTCCTTATACATTCATTTTTTCCACGTTTTTGCACTCAAATCAACTTTCCTCCTCCGCGTACACACTGTTTTTAAGATTCCCAACCCATCTGACTCACAAAACTGTCTAAAAAGCCGTTTAAACCAATACCGCCTTGTGATTTTTTCCACGTTTTTGCACTCAAAACAATTTTCTTCCTTCTCGTACACACTTTTTTTATGAATCCGAACCACCTGACTCACAAAATCGCCTAAAAGATTATTTAAACCAATACCTCCCTTTTGTTTCTTTTCCTTATACATTCATTTTTACCACGTTTTTCCAACTTTCCTCCTTCTCGTACACACTTTTTTTATGATTCCGAACCCACCTGACTCGCAAAACCGTCTAAAAGACCATTTAAACCAATACCTCCATTTTGTTTCTTTTCCTTATACATTCATTTTTTCCACGTTTTTGCACTCAAGACAACTTTCCTCCTTCGCTTACACACTGTTTTTAAGATTCCAAACCCATCTGAATCACAAAACTGTCTAAAATGCCATTTAAACCAATACCTCCCTTTTGTTTCTTTTCCTTATACATTCATTTTTTCCACGTTTTTGCACTCAAAACAACTTTCCTCCTCCGCGTACACACTGTTTTTAAGATTCCCAACCCATCTGACTCACAAAACTGTCTAAAAAGCCGTTTAAACCAATACCGCCTTGTGATTTTTTCCACGTTTTTGCACTCAAAACAATTTTCTTCCTTCTCGTACACACTTTTTTTATGAATCCGAACCACCTGACTCACAAAAACCGTCTAAAAGGCCATTTAAACCAATACCGCCCATTTGTTTCTTTTCCTTATACATTCATTTTTTCCACGTTTTTGCACTCAAAACAACTTTCCTCCTTCGCGTACACACCGTTTTTATGATTCCGAACCCATCTTACTCACAAAACTGTCTAAAAAGCCATTCAAACCAATACCGCCCTTTTGTTTCTTTTCCTTATACATTTATTTTTTCCACGTTTCGGCACTCAAAACAACTTTCTTCCTTCGCGTACACACTGTTTTTAAGATTCCAAACCCATCTGAATCACAAAACTGTCTAAAAAGCCATTTAAACCAATACCGCCCTTATGTTTTTTTCGTTACACATTAATTTTTTCCACGTTTTTGCACTCAAAACAACTTTCCTCCTTCGCGTACACACTGTTTTTATGATTCCGAACCCATCTGTCTCACAAAATCGTCTAAAAGACCATTTAAACCAATACCTCCCTTTTGATTCTTTTCCTTATACATTCACTTTTTCCACGTTTTTGCACTCAGGACAACTTTCCTCCTTCGCGTACACACTGTTTTTAAGATTCCAAACCCATCTGAATCACAAAACTGTCTAAAAAGCTATTTAAACCAATACCGCCCTTTTGTTTTTTTTCGTTATACATTAATTTTTTCCACGTTTCGGCACTCAAAACAACTTTAATCCTTCGCGTACACATTGTTTTTATGATTCCGAACCGATCTGACTCACAAAATCGCCTAAAAGATTATTTAAACTAATACCTCCCTTTTGTTTCTTTTCCTTATACATTCATTTTTACCACGTTTTTCCAACTTTCCTCCTTCTCGTACACACTTTTTTTATGATTCCGAACCCACCTGACTCACAAAACCGTCTAAAAGACCATTTAAACCAATACCTCCATTTTGTTTCTTTTCCTTATACATTCATTTTTTCCACGTTTTTGCACTCAAAACAACTTTCCTCCTCCGCGTACACACTTTTTTTATGATTCCGAACCCATCTGACTCACAAAATCGCTAAAAAGGCCATTTAAACCAATACCGCCCTTTTGTTTCTTTTCCTTATACATTCATTTTTTCCACGTTTTTCCAACTTTCCTCCTTCTCGTACACACTTTTTTTATGATTCCGAACCCATCTGACTCACAAAATCGTCTAAAAGACCATTTAAACCAATACCTCCCTTTAGTTTCTTTTCCTTATACATTCATTTTTTTCCACGTTTTTGCACTCAAAACAACTTTCCTCCTCCGCGTACACACTGTTTTTAACATTCCAAACCCATCTGACTCACAAAACTGTCTAAAAAGCTATTTAAACCAATACCGCCCTTTTGTTTTTTTTCGTTATACATTAATTTTTTCCACGTTTCGGCACTCAAAACAACTTTAATCCTTCGCTTACACACTGTTTTTATGATTCCGAACCCATCTGTCTCACAAAATCGTCTAAAAGACCATTTAAACCAATACGTCCCTTTTGTTTCTTTTTCTTATACATTCGTTTTTTCCACGTTTTTGCACTCAAAACAACATTCCTCCTTCTTGTACACACTTTTCTGATGATTCCGAACCTACCTGACTCACAAAACCGTCTAAAAGGCCATTTAAACCAATACCGCCCTTTTGTTTCTTTTCCTTATACATTCATTTTTTCCATGTTTTTCCAACTTTCCTCCTTCTCGTACACACTTTTTTTATGATTCCGAACCCACCTGACTCACAAAACCGTCTAAAAGACCATTTAAACCAATACCGCCCTTTTGTTTCTTTTCATTATACATTTATTTTTTTCACTTTTCGGCACTCAAAACATCTTTCCACATTCGCGTACACACTGCTTTTATGATTTCGAACCCATCTCCCTCACAAAATCGTCTAAAAGACCATTTAAACCAATACCTCCCTTTTGTTTCTTTTCCTTATACATTCATTTTTTCCACGTTTCTGCACTCAAGACAACTTTCCTCCTTCGCGTACACACTGTTTTTATGATTCCGAACCCATCTGACTCACAATATCGTCTAAAAGACCATTTAAACCAATACCGCCCTTTTGTTTCTTTTCGTTATACATTTATTTTTTCCACGTTTCCGCACTCAAGACAACTTTCCTCCTTCGCGTACACACTTTTCTAATGATTCCGAACCTACCTGACTCACAAAACCGTCTAAAAGGCCATTTAAACCAATGCCGCCCTTTTGTTTCTTTTCCTTATACATTCATTTTTTTCCACGTTTTTCCAACTTTCCTCATTCTCGTACACACTTTTTTTATGATTCCGAACCCACCTGACTCACAAAACCGTCTAAAAGACCATTTAAACCAATACCTCCCTTTTGTTTCTTTTACTTATACATTCATTTTTTCCACGTTTTTGCACTCAAAACAACTTTCCTCCTTCGCGTACACACTTTTTTTATGATTCCGAATCCATCTGACTCACAAAACTGTCTAAAAAGCCATTTAAACCAATACCTCCCTTTTGTTTCTTTTACTTATACATTCATTTTTTCCACGTTTTTGCACTCAAGACAACTTTCCTCCTTCGCGTACACACTGTTTTTAAGATTCCAAACCCATCTGAATCACAAAACTGTCTAAAATGCCATTTAAACCAATACCTCCCTTTTGTTTCTTTTCCTTATACATTCATTTTTTCCACGTTTTTGCACTCAAAACAACTTTCCTCCTCCGCGTACACACTGTTTTTAAGATTCCCAACCCATCTGACTCACAAAACTGTCTAAAAAGCCGTTTAAACCAATACCGCCTTGTTATTTTTTCCACGTTTTTGCACTCAAAACAATTTTCTTCCTTCTCGTACACACTTTTTTTATGAATCCGAACCACCTGACTCACAAAAACCGTCTAAAAGGCCATTTAAACCAATACCGCCCATTTGTTTCTTTTCCTTATACATTCATTTTTTCCACGTTTTTGCACTCAAAACAACTTTCCTCCTTCGCGTACACACCGTTTTTATGATTCCGAACCCATCTTACTCACAAAACTGTCTAAAAAGCCATTCAAACCAATACCGCCCTTTTGTTTCTTTTCCTTATACATTCATTTTTTCCACGTTTTTCCAACTTTCCTCTTTCTCGTACACACTTTTTTTATGAATCCGAACCCACCTGACTCACAAAAACCGTCTAAAAGGCCATTTAAACCAATACCGCCCATTTGTTTCTTTTCCTTATACATTCATTTTTTCCACATTTTTGTACTCAAAACAACTTTCCTCCTTCGCGTACACACTGTTTTTATGATTCCGAACCCATCTTACTCACAAAACTGTCTAAAAAGCCATTTAAACCAATACCGCCCTTTTGTTTCTTTTCCTTATACATTTATTTTTTCCACATTTCGGCACTCAAAACAACTTTCGTACACACTGTTTTTATGATTCCGAACCCATCTGAATCACAAAACTGTCTAAAAAGCCATTTAAACCAATACCGCCCTTATGTTTTTTTTCGTTATACATTAATTTTTTCCACGTTTTTGCACTCAAAACAACTTTCCTCCTTCTCGTACACACTTTTTTTATGAATCCGAACCCACCAGACTCACAAAAACCGTCTAAAAGGCCATTTAAACCAATACCTCCCTTTTGTTTCTTTTCTTTATACATTCATTTTTTCCACGTTTTTGCACTCAAGACAACTTTCCTCCTTCGCGTACACACTATTTTTATGATTCCGAACAGATCTGACTCACAAAATTGTCTAAAAGACCATTTAAACCAATACCTCCCTTTTGTTTCTTTTCCTTATACATTCACTTTTTCCACGTTTTTGTACTCAAAACAACTTTCCTCCTTCGCGTACACACTGTTTTTATGATTCCGAACCCATCTGTCTCACAAAATCGTCTAAAAGACCATTTAAACCAATACCTCCCTTTTGTTTCTTTTCGTTATACATTAATTTTTTCCACGTTTCGGCACTCAAAACAACTTTCCTCCTTTGCGTACACACTGTTTTTATGATTCCGAACCGATCTGACTCACAAAATCGCCTAAAAGATTATTTAAACCAATACCTCCCTTTTGTTTCTTTTCCTTATACATTCATTTTTACCACGTTTTTCCAACTTTCCTCCTTCTCGTACACACTTTTTTTATGATTCCGAACCCACCTGACTCACAAAACCGTCTAAAAGACCATTTAAACCAATACCTCCATTTTGTTTCTTTTCCTTATACATTCATTTTTTCCACGTTTTTGCACTCAAAACAACTTTCCTCCTCCGCGTACACACTTTTTTTATGATTCCGAACCCATCTGACTCACAAAATCGCTAAAAAGGCCATTTAAACCAATACCGCCCTTTTGTTTCTTTTCCTTATACATTCATTTTTTCCACGTTTTTGCACTCAAAACAACTTTCCTCCTCCGCGTACACACTGTTTTTAAGATTCCCAACCCATCTGACTCACAAAACTGTCTAAAAAGCCGTTTAAACCAATACCGCCTTGTGATTTTTTCCACGTTTTTGCACTCAAAACAATTTTCTTCCTTCTCGTACACACTTTTTTTATGAATCCGAACCACCTGACTCACAAAATCGCCTAAAAGATTATTTAAACCAATACCTCCCTTTTGTTTCTTTTCCTTATACATTCATTTTTACCACGTTTTTCCAACTTTCCTCCTTCTCGTACACACTTTTTTTATGATTCCGAACCCACCTGACTCGCAAAACCGTCTAAAAGACCATTTAAACCAATACCTCCATTTTGTTTCTTTTCCTTATACATTCATTTTTTCCACGTTTTTGCACTCAAGACAACTTTCCTCCTTCGCTTACACACTGTTTTTAAGATTCCAAACCCATCTGAATCACAAAACTGTCTAAAATGCCATTTAAACCAATACCTCCCTTTTGTTTCTTTTCCTTATACATTCATTTTTTCCACGTTTTTGCACTCAAAACAACTTTCCTCCTCCGCGTACACACTGTTTTTAAGATTCCCAACCCATCTGAATCACAAAACTGTCTAAAAAGCCATTTAAACCAATACCGCCCTTATGTTTTTTTCGTTACACATTAATTTTTTCCACGTTTTTGCACTCAAAACAACTTTCCTCCTTCGCGTACACACTGTTTTTATGATTCCGAACCCATCTGTCTCACAAAATCGTCTAAAAGACCATTTAAAGCAATACCTCCCTTTTGTTTCTTTTCCTTATACATTCATTTTTTCTACGTTTTTGCACTCAAGACAACGTTCCTCCTTCGCGTACACACTGTTTTTAAGATTCCAAACCCATCTGAATCACAAAACTGTGTAAAAAGCCATTTAAACCAATACCGCCCTTTTGATTTTTTTCGTTATACATTAATTTTTTCCACGTTTTTGCACTCAAAACAACTTTCCTCCTTCTCGTACACACTTTTTTTAAGATTCCAAACCCATCTGAATCACAAAACTGTCTAAAAAGCTATTTAAACCAATACCGCCCTTTTGTTTTTTTTCGTTATACATTAATTTTTTCCACGTTTCGGCACTCAAAACAACTTTAATCCTTCGCGTACACACTGTTTTTATGATTCCGAACCCATCTGACTCACAAAATCGCCTAAAAGACCATTTAAACCAATACCTCCCTTTTGTTTCTTTTCCTTATACATTCATTTTTACCACGTTTTTCCAACTTTCCTCCTTCTCGTACACACTTTTTTTATGATTCCGAACCCACCTGACTCACAAAACCGTCTAAAAGACCATTTAAACCAATACCTCCCTTTTGTTTCTTTTCCTTATACATTCATTTTTTCCACGTTTTTGCACTCAAAACAACTTTTCTCCTCCGCGTACACACTGTTTTTAAGATTCCCAACCCATCTGACTCACAAAACTGTCTAAAAAGCCATTTAAACCAATACCGCCCTTTTGTTTCTTTTCCTTATACATTCATTTTTTCCACGTTTTTGCACTCAAAACAATTTTCCTTCTTCGCGTACACACTTTTTTTATGATTCCGAACCCATCTGACTCACAAAATCGTTAAAAAGGCCATTTAAACCAATACCGCCCTTTTGTTTCTTTTCCTTATACATTCATTTTTTCCACGTTTTTCCAACTTTCCTCTTTCTCGTACACACTTTTTTTATGAATCCGAACCCACCTGACTCACAAAAACCGTCTAAAAGGCCATTTAAACCAATACCGCCCATTTGTTTCTTTTCCTTATACATTCATTTTTTCCACATTTTTGTACTCAAAACAACTTTCCTCCTTCGCGTACACACTGTTTTTATGATTCCGAACCCATCTTACTCACAAAACTGTCTAAAAAGCCATTTAAACCAATACCGCCCTTTTGTTTCTTTTCCTTATACATTTATTTTTTCCACATTTCGGCACTCAAAACAACTTTCGTACACACTGTTTTTATGATTCCGAACCCATCTGAATCACAAAACTGTCTAAAAAGCCATTTAAACCAATACCGCCCTTATGTTTTTTTTCGTTATACATTAATTTTTTCCACGTTTTTGCACTCAAAACAACTTTCCTCCTTCTCGTACACACTTTTTTTATGAATCCGAACCCACCAGACTCACAAAAACCGTCTAAAAGGCCATTTAAACCAATACCTCCCTTTTGTTTCTTTTCTTTATACATTCATTTTTTCCACGTTTTTGCACTCAAGACAACTTTCCTCCTTCGCGTACACACTATTTTTATGATTCCGAACAGATCTGACTCACAAAATTGTCTAAAAGACCATTTAAACCAATACCTCCCTTTTGTTTCTTTTCCTTATACATTCACTTTTTCCACGTTTTTGTACTCAAAACAACTTTCCTCCTTCGCGTACACACTGTTTTTATGATTCCGAACCCATCTGTCTCACAAAATCGTCTAAAAGACCATTTAAACCAATACCTCCCTTTTGTTTCTTTTCGTTATACATTAATTTTTTCCACGTTTCGGCACTCAAAACAACTTTCCTCCTTTGCGTACACACTGTTTTTATGATTCCGAACCCATCTGTCTCACAAAATCGTCTAAAAGACCATTTAAACCAATACCTCCCTTTTGATTCTTTTCCTTATACATTCACTTTTTCCACGTTTTTGCACTCAAGACAACTTTCCTCCTTCGCGTACACACTGTTTTTAAGATTCCAAACCCATCTGAATCACAAAACTGTCTAAAAAGCTATTTAAACCAATACCGCCCTTTTGTTTTTTTTCGTTATACATTAATTTTTTCCACGTTTCGGCACTCAAAACAACTTTAATCCTTCGCGTTCACATTGTTTTTATGATTCCGAACCGATCTGACTCACAAAATCGCCTAAAAGATTATTTAAACCAATACCTCCCTTTTGTTTCTTTTCCTTATACATTCATTTTTACCACGTTTTTCCAACTTTCCTCCTTCTCGTACACACTTTTTTTATGATTCCGAACCCACCTGACTCACAAAACCGTCTAAAAGACCATTTAAACCAATACCTCCATTTTGTTTCTTTTCCTTATACATTCATTTTTTCCACGTTTTTGCACTCAAAACAACTTTCCTCCTCCGCGTACACACTTTTTTTATGATTCCGAACCCATCTGACTCACAAAATCGTTAAAAAGGCCATTTAAACCAATACCGCCCTTTTGTTTCTTTTCCTTATACATTCATTTTTTCCACGTTTTTCCAACTTTCCTCTTTCTCGTACACACTTTTTTTATGAATCCGAACCCACCTGACTCACAAAAACCGTCTAAAAGGCCATTTAAACCAATACCGCCCATTTGTTTCTTTTCCTTATACATTCATTTTTTCCACATTTTTGTACTCAAAACAACTTTCCTCCTTCGCGTACACACTGTTTTTATGATTCCGAACCCATCTTACTCACAAAACTGTCTAAAAAGCCATTTAAACCAATACCGCCCTTTTGTTTCTTTTCCTTATACATTTATTTTTTCCACATTTCGGCACTCAAAACAACTTTCGTACACACTGTTTTTATGATTCCGAACCCATCTGAATCACAAAACTGTCTAAAAAGCCATTTAAACCAATACCGCCCTTATGTTTTTTTTCGTTATACATTAATTTTTTCCACGTTTTTGCACTCAAAACAACTTTCCTCCTTCTCGTACACACTTTTTTTATGAATCCGAACCCACCAGACTCACAAAAACCGTCTAAAAGGCCATTTAAACCAATACCTCCCTTTTGTTTCTTTTCTTTATACATTCATTTTTTCCACGTTTTTGCACTCAAGACAACTTTCCTCCTTCGCGTACACACTATTTTTATGATTCCGAACAGATCTGACTCACAAAATTGTCTAAAAGACCATTTAAACCAATACCTCCCTTTTGTTTCTTTTCCTTATACATTCACTTTTTCCACGTTTTTGTACTCAAAACAACTTTCCTCCTTCGCGTACACACTGTTTTTATGATTCCGAACCCATCTGTCTCACAAAATCGTCTAAAAGACCATTTAAACCAATACCTCCCTTTTGTTTCTTTTCGTTATACATTAATTTTTTCCACGTTTCGGCACTCAAAACAACTTTCCTCCTTTGCGTACACACTGTTTTTATGATTCCGAACCGATCTGACTCACAAAATCGCCTAAAAGATTATTTAAACCAATACCTCCCTTTTGTTTCTTTTCCTTATACATTCATTTTTACCACGTTTTTCCAACTTTCCTCCTTCTCGTACACACTTTTTTTATGATTCCGAACCCACCTGACTCACAAAACCGTCTAAAAGACCATTTAAACCAATACCTCCATTTTGTTTCTTTTCCTTATACATTCATTTTTTCCACGTTTTTGCACTCAAAACAACTTTCCTCCTCCGCGTACACACTTTTTTTATGATTCCGAACCCATCTGACTCACAAAATCGCTAAAAAGGCCATTTAAACCAATACCGCCCTTTTGTTTCTTTTCCTTATACATTCATTTTTTCCACGTTTTTGCACTCAAAACAACTTTCCTCCTCCGCGTACACACTGTTTTTAAGATTCCCAACCCATCTGACTCACAAAACTGTCTAAAAAGCCGTTTAAACCAATACCGCCTTGTGATTTTTTCCACGTTTTTGCACTCAAAACAATTTTCTTCCTTCTCGTACACACTTTTTTTATGAATCCGAACCACCTGACTCACAAAATCGCCTAAAAGATTATTTAAACCAATACCTCCCTTTTGTTTCTTTTCCTTATACATTCATTTTTACCACGTTTTTCCAACTTTCCTCCTTCTCGTACACACTTTTTTTATGATTCCGAACCCACCTGACTCGCAAAACCGCCTAAAAGACCATTTAAACCAATACCTCCATTTTGTTTCTTTTCCTTATACATTCATTTTTTCCACGTTTTTGCACTCAAGACAACTTTCCTCCTTCGCTTACACACTGTTTTTAAGATTCCAAACCCATCTGAATCACAAAACTGTCTAAAATGCCATTTAAACCAATACCTCCCTTTTGTTTCTTTTCCTTATACATTCATTTTTTCCACGTTTTTGCACTCAAAACAACTTTCCTCCTCCGCGTACACACTGTTTTTAAGATTCCCAACCCATCTGACTCACAAAACTGTCTAAAAAGCCGTTTAAACCAATACCGCCTTGTGATTTTTTCCACGTTTTTGCACTCAAAACAATTTTCTTCCTTCTCGTACACACTTTTTTTATGAATCCGAACCACCTGACTCACAAAAACCGTCTAAAAGGCCATTTAAACCAATACCGCCCATTTGTTTCTTTTCCTTATACATTCATTTTTTCCACGTTTTTGCACTCAAAACAACTTTCCTCCTTCGCGTACACACCGTTTTTATGATTCCGAACCCATCTTACTCACAAAACTGTCTAAAAAGCCATTCAAACCAATACCGCCCTTTTGTTTCTTTTCCTTATACATTTATTTTTTCCACGTTTCGGCACTCAAAACAACTTTCTTCCTTCGCGTACACACTGTTTTTAAGATTCCAAACCCATCTGAATCACAAAACTGTCTAAAAAGCCATTTAAACCAATACCGCCCTTATGTTTTTTTCGTTACACATTAATTTTTTCCACGTTTTTGCACTCAAAACAACTTTCCTCCTTCGCGTACACACTGTTTTTATGATTCCGAACCCATCTGTCTCACAAAATCGTCTAAAAGACCATTTAAAGCAATACCTCCCTTTTGTTTCTTTTCCTTATACATTCATTTTTTCTACGTTTTTGCACTCAAGACAACGTTCCTCCTTCGCGTACACACTGTTTTTAAGATTCCAAACCCATCTGAATCACAAAACTGTGTAAAAAGCCATTTAAACCAATACCGCCCTTTTGTTTTTTTTCGTTATACATTAATTTTTTCCACGTTTTTGCACTCAAAACAACTTTCCTCCTTCTCGTACACACTTTTTTTAAGATTCCAAACCCATCTGAATCACAAAACTGTCTAAAAAGCTATTTAAACCAATACCGCCCTTTTGTTTTTTTTCGTTATACATTCATTTTTTCCACGTTTTTGCACTCAAAACAACTTTCCTCCTCCGCGTACACACTGTTTTTAAGATTCCCAACCCATCTGACTCACAAAATTGTCTAAAAGACCATTTAAACCAATACCTCCCTTTTGTTTCTTTTCCTTATACATTCACTTTTTCCACGTTTTTGTACTCAAAACAACTTTCCTCCTTCGCGTACACACTGTTTTTATGATTCCGAACCCATCTGTCTCACAAAATCGTCTAAAAGACCATTTAAACCAATACCTCCCTTTTGTTTCTTTTCGTTATACATTAATTTTTTCCACGTTTCGGCACTCAAAACAACTTTCCTCCTTTGCGTACACACTGTTTTTATGATTCCGAACCCATCTGTCTCACAAAATCGTCTAAAAGACCATTTAAACCAATACCTCCCTTTTGATTCTTTTCCTTATACATTCACTTTTTCCACGTTTTTGCACTCAAGACAACTTTCCTCCTTCGCGTACACACTGTTTTTAAGATTCCAAACCCATCTGAATCACAAAACTGTCTAAAAAGCTATTTAAACCAATACCGCCCTTTTGTTTTTTTTCGTTATACATTAATTTTTTCCACGTTTCGGCACTCAAAACAACTTTAATCCTTCGCGTTCACATTGTTTTTATGATTCCGAACCGATCTGACTCACAAAATCGCCTAAAAGATTATTTAAACCAATACCTCCCTTTTGTTTCTTTTCCTTATACATTCATTTTTACCACGTTTTTCCAACTTTCCTCCTTCTCGTACACACTTTTTTTATGATTCCGAACCCACCTGACTCACAAAACCGTCTAAAAGACCATTTAAACCAATACCTCCATTTTGTTTCTTTTCCTTATACATTCATTTTTTCCACGTTTTTGCACTCAAAACAACTTTCCTCCTCCGCGTACACACTTTTTTTATGATTCCGAACCCATCTGACTCACAAAATCGTTAAAAAGGCCATTTAAACCAATACCGCCCTTTTGTTTCTTTTCCTTATACATTCATTTTTTCCACGTTTTTCCAACTTTCCTCTTTCTCGTACACACTTTTTTTATGAATCCGAACCCACCTGACTCACAAAAACCGTCTAAAAGGCCATTTAAACCAATACCGCCCATTTGTTTCTTTTCCTTATACATTCATTTTTTCCACATTTTTGTACTCAAAACAACTTTCCTCCTTCGCGTACACACTGTTTTTATGATTCCGAACCCATCTTACTCACAAAACTGTCTAAAAAGCCATTTAAACCAATACCGCCCTTTTGTTTCTTTTCCTTATACATTTATTTTTTCCACATTTCGGCACTCAAAACAACTTTCGTACACACTGTTTTTATGATTCCGAACCCATCTGAATCACAAAACTGTCTAAAAAGCCATTTAAACCAATACCGCCCTTATGTTTTTTTTCGTTATACATTAATTTTTTCCACGTTTTTGCACTCAAAACAACTTTCCTCCTTCTCGTACACACTTTTTTTATGAATCCGAACCCACCAGACTCACAAAAACCGTCTAAAAGGCCATTTAAACCAATACCTCCCTTTTGTTTCTTTTCTTTATACATTCATTTTTTCCACGTTTTTGCACTCAAGACAACTTTCCTCCTTCGCGTACACACTATTTTTATGATTCCGAACAGATCTGACTCACAAAATTGTCTAAAAGACCATTTAAACCAATACCTCCCTTTTGTTTCTTTTCCTTATACATTCACTTTTTCCACGTTTTTGTACTCAAAACAACTTTCCTCCTTCGCGTACACACTGTTTTTATGATTCCGAACCCATCTGTCTCACAAAATCGTCTAAAAGACCATTTAAACCAATACCTCCCTTTTGTTTCTTTTCGTTATACATTAATTTTTTCCACGTTTCGGCACTCAAAACAACTTTCCTCCTTTGCGTACACACTGTTTTTATGATTCCGAACCGATCTGACTCACAAAATCGCCTAAAAGATTATTTAAACCAATACCTCCCTTTTGTTTCTTTTCCTTATACATTCATTTTTACCACGTTTTTCCAACTTTCCTCCTTCTCGTACACACTTTTTTTATGATTCCGAACCCACCTGACTCACAAAACCGTCTAAAAGACCATTTAAACCAATACCTCCATTTTGTTTCTTTTCCTTATACATTCATTTTTTCCACGTTTTTGCACTCAAAACAACTTTCCTCCTCCGCGTACACACTTTTTTTATGATTCCGAACCCATCTGACTCACAAAATCGCTAAAAAGGCCATTTAAACCAATACCGCCCTTTTGTTTCTTTTCCTTATACATTCATTTTTTCCACGTTTTTGCACTCAAAACAACTTTCCTCCTCCGCGTACACACTGTTTTTAAGATTCCCAACCCATCTGACTCACAAAACTGTCTAAAAAGCCGTTTAAACCAATACCGCCTTGTGATTTTTTCCACGTTTTTGCACTCAAAACAATTTTCTTCCTTCTCGTACACACTTTTTTTATGAATCCGAACCACCTGACTCACAAAATCGCCTAAAAGATTATTTAAACCAATACCTCCCTTTTGTTTCTTTTCCTTATACATTCATTTTTACCACGTTTTTCCAACTTTCCTCCTTCTCGTACACACTTTTTTTATGATTCCGAACCCACCTGACTCGCAAAACCGCCTAAAAGACCATTTAAACCAATACCTCCATTTTGTTTCTTTTCCTTATACATTCATTTTTTCCACGTTTTTGCACTCAAGACAACTTTCCTCCTTCGCTTACACACTGTTTTTAAGATTCCAAACCCATCTGAATCACAAAACTGTCTAAAATGCCATTTAAACCAATACCTCCCTTTTGTTTCTTTTCCTTATACATTCATTTTTTCCACGTTTTTGCACTCAAAACAACTTTCCTCCTCCGCGTACACACTGTTTTTAAGATTCCCAACCCATCTGACTCACAAAACTGTCTAAAAAGCCGTTTAAACCAATACCGCCTTGTGATTTTTTCCACGTTTTTGCACTCAAAACAATTTTCTTCCTTCTCGTACACACTTTTTTTATGAATCCGAACCACCTGACTCACAAAAACCGTCTAAAAGGCCATTTAAACCAATACCGCCCATTTGTTTCTTTTCCTTATACATTCATTTTTTCCACGTTTTTGCACTCAAAACAACTTTCCTCCTTCGCGTACACACCGTTTTTATGATTCCGAACCCATCTTACTCACAAAACTGTCTAAAAAGCCATTCAAACCAATACCGCCCTTTTGTTTCTTTTCCTTATACATTTATTTTTTCCACGTTTCGGCACTCAAAACAACTTTCTTCCTTCGCGTACACACTGTTTTTAAGATTCCAAACCCATCTGAATCACAAAACTGTCTAAAAAGCCATTTAAACCAATACCGCCCTTATGTTTTTTTCGTTACACATTAATTTTTTCCACGTTTTTGCACTCAAAACAACTTTCCTCCTTCGCGTACACACTGTTTTTATGATTCCGAACCCATCTGTCTCACAAAATCGTCTAAAAGACCATTTAAAGCAATACCTCCCTTTTGTTTCTTTTCCTTATACATTCATTTTTTCTACGTTTTTGCACTCAAGACAACGTTCCTCCTTCGCGTACACACTGTTTTTAAGATTCCAAACCCATCTGAATCACAAAACTGTGTAAAAAGCCATTTAAACCAATACCGCCCTTTTGTTTTTTTTCGTTATACATTAATTTTTTCCACGTTTTTGCACTCAAAACAACTTTCCTCCTTCTCGTACACACTTTTTTTAAGATTCCAAACCCATCTGAATCACAAAACTGTCTAAAAAGCTATTTAAACCAATACCGCCCTTTTGTTTTTTTTCGTTATACATTAATTTTTTCCACGTTTCGGCACTCAAAACAACTTTAATCCTTCGTGTACACACTGTTTTTCTGATTCCGAACCCATCTGACTCACAAAATCGCCTAAAAGACCATTTAAACCAATACCTCCCTTTTGTTTCTTTTCCTTATACATTCATTTTTACCACGTTTTTCCAACTTTCCTCCTTCTCGTACACACTTTTTTTATGATTCCGAACCCACCTGACTCACAAAACCAATACCTCCCTTTTGTTTCTTTTCCTTATACATTCATTTTTTCCACGTTTTTGCACTCAAAACAACTTTTCTCCTCCGCGTACACACTGTTTTTAAGATTCCCAACCCATCTGACTCACAAAACTGTCTAAAAAGCCATTTAAACCAATACCGCCCTTTTGTTTCTTTTCCTTATACATTCATTTTTTCCACGTTTTTGCACTCAAAACAATTTTCCTTCTTCGCGTACACACTTTTTTTATGATTCCGAACCCATCTGACTCACAAAATCGTTAAAAAGGCCATTTAAACCAATACCGCCCTTTTGTTTCTTTTCCTTATACATTCATTTTTTCCACGTTTTTCCAACTTTCCTCTTTCTCGTACACACTTTTTTTATGAATCCGAACCCACCTGACTCACAAAAACCGTCTAAAAGGCCATTTAAACCAATACCGCCCATTTGTTTCTTTTCCTTATACATTCATTTTTTCCACATTTTTGTACTCAAAACAACTTTCCTCCTTCGCGTACACACTGTTTTTATGATTCCGAACCCATCTTACTCACAAAACTGTCTAAAAAGCCATTTAAACCAATTTAAACCGCCCTTTTGTTTCTTTTCCTTATACATTTATTTTTTCCACATTTCGGCACTCAAAACAACTTTCGTACACACTGTTTTTATGATTCCGAACCCATCTGAATCACAAAACTGTCTAAAAAGCCATTTAAACCAATACCGCCCTTATGTTTTTTTTCGTTATACATTAATTTTTTCCACGTTTTTGCACTCAAAACAACTTTCCTCCTTCTCGTACACACTTTTTTTATGAATCCGAACCCACCAGACTCACAAAAACCGTCTAAAAGGCCATTTAAACCAATACCTCCCTTTTGTTTCTTTTCTTTATACATTCATTTTTTCCACGTTTTTGCACTCAAGACAACTTTCCTCCTTCGCGTACACACTATTTTTATGATTCCGAACAGATCTGACTCACAAAATTGTCTAAAAGACCATTTAAACCAATACCTCCCTTTTGTTTCTTTTCCTTATACATTCACTTTTTCCACGTTTTTGTACTCAAAACAACTTTCCTCCTTCGCGTACACACTGTTTTTATGATTCCGAACCCATCTGTCTCACAAAATCGTCTAAAAGACCATTTAAACCAATACCTCCCTTTTGTTTCTTTTCGTTATACATTAATTTTTTCCACGTTTCGGCACTCAAAACAACTTTCCTCCTTTGCGTACACACTGTTTTTATGATTCCGAACCCATCTGTCTCACAAAATCGTCTAAAAGACCATTTAAACCAATACCTCCCTTTTGATTCTTTTCCTTATACATTCACTTTTTCCACGTTTTTGCACTCAAGACAACTTTCCTCCTTCGCGTACACACTGTTTTTAAGATTCCAAACCCATCTGAATCACAAAACTGTCTAAAAAGCTATTTAAACCAATACCGCCCTTTTGTTTTTTTTCGTTATACATTAATTTTTTCCACGTTTCGGCACTCAAAACAACTTTAATCCTTCGCGTTCACATTGTTTTTATGATTCCGAACCGATCTGACTCACAAAATCGCCTAAAAGATTATTTAAACCAATACCTCCCTTTTGTTTCTTTTCCTTATACATTCATTTTTACCACGTTTTTCCAACTTTCCTCCTTCTCGTACACACTTTTTTTATGATTCCGAACCCACCTGACTCACAAAACCGTCTAAAAGACCATTTAAACCAATACCTCCATTTTGTTTCTTTTCCTTATACATTCATTTTTTCCACGTTTTTGCACTCAAAACAACTTTCCTCCTCCGCGTACACACTTTTTTTATGATTCCGAACCCATCTGACTCACAAAATCGCTAAAAAGGCCATTTAAACCAATACCGCCCTTTTGTTTCTTTTCCTTATACATTCATTTTTTCCACGTTTTTGCACTCAAATCAACTTTCCTCCTCCGCGTACACACTGTTTTTAAGATTCCCAACCCATCTGACTCACAAAACTGTCTAAAAAGCCGTTTAAACCAATACCGCCTTGTGATTTTTTCCACGTTTTTGCACTCAAAACAATTTTCTTCCTTCTCGTACACACTTTTTTTATGAATCCGAACCACCTGACTCACAAAATCGCCTAAAAGATTATTTAAACCAATACCTCCCTTTTGTTTCTTTTCCTTATACATTCATTTTTACCACGTTTTTCCAACTTTCCTCCTTCTCGTACACACTTTTTTTATGATTCCTAACCCACCTGACTCGCAAAACCGTCTAAAAGACCATTTAAACCAATACCTCCATTTTGTTTCTTTTCCTTATACATTCATTTTTTCCACGTTTTTGCACTCAAGACAACTTTCCTCCTTCGCTTACACACTGTTTTTAAGATTCCAAACCCATCTGAATCACAAAACTGTCTAAAATGCCATTTAAACCAATACCTCCCTTTTGTTTCTTTTCCTTATACATTCATTTTTTCCACGTTTTTGCACTCAAAACAACTTTCCTCCTCCGCGTACACACTGTTTTTAAGATTCCCAACCCATCTGACTCACAAAACTGTCTAAAAAGCCGTTTAAACCAATACCGCCTTGTGATTTTTTCCACGTTTTTGCACTCAAAACAATTTTCTTCCTTCTCGTACACACTTTTTTTATGAATCCGAACCACCTGACTCACAAAAACCGTCTAAAAGGCCATTTAAACCAATACCGCCCATTTGTTTCTTTTCCTTATACATTCATTTTTTCCACGTTTTTGCACTCAAAACAACTTTCCTCCTTCGCGTACACACCGTTTTTATGATTCCGAACCCATCTTACTCACAAAACTGTCTAAAAAGCCATTCAAACCAATACCGCCCTTTTGTTTCTTTTCCTTATACATTTATTTTTTCCACGTTTCGGCACTCAAAACAACTTTCTTCCTTCGCGTACACACTGTTTTTAAGATTCCAAACCCATCTGAATCACAAAACTGTCTAAAAAGCCATTTAAACCAATACCGCCCTTATGTTTTTTTCGTTACACATTAATTTTTTCCACGTTTTTGCACTCAAAACAACTTTCCTCCTTCGCGTACACACTGTTTTTATGATTCCGAACCCATCTGTCTCACAAAATCGTCTAAAAGACCATTTAAACCAATACCTCCCTTTTGATTCTTTTCCTTATACATTCACTTTTTCCACGTTTTTGCACTCAGGACAACTTTCCTCCTTCGCGTACACACTGTTTTTAAGATTCCAAACCCATCTGAATCACAAAACTGTCTAAAAAGCTATTTAAACCAATACCGCCCTTTTGTTTTTTTTCGTTATACATTAATTTTTTCCACGTTTCGGCACTCAAAACAACTTTAATCCTTCGCGTACACATTGTTTTTATGATTCCGAACCGATCTGACTCACAAAATCGCCTAAAAGATTATTTAAACTAATACCTCCCTTTTGTTTCTTTTCCTTATACATTCATTTTTACCACGTTTTTCCAACTTTCCTCCTTCTCGTACACACTTTTTTTATGATTCCGAACCCACCTGACTCACAAAACCGTCTAAAAGACCATTTAAACCAATACCTCCATTTTGTTTCTTTTCCTTATACATTCATTTTTTCCACGTTTTTGCACTCAAAACAACTTTCCTCCTCCGCGTACACACTTTTTTTATGATTCCGAACCCATCTGACTCACAAAATCGCTAAAAAGGCCATTTAAACCAATACCGCCCTTTTGTTTCTTTTCCTTATACATTCATTTTTTCCACGTTTTTCCAACTTTCCTCCTTCTCGTACACACTTTTTTTATGATTCCGAACCCATCTGACTCACAAAATCGTCTAAAAGACCATTTAAACCAATACCTCCCTTTAGTTTCTTTTCCTTATACATTCATTTTTTTCCACGTTTTTGCACTCAAAACAACTTTCCTCCTCCGCGTACACACTGTTTTTAACATTCCAAACCCATCTGACTCACAAAACTGTCTAAAAAGCTATTTAAACCAATACCGCCCTTTTGTTTTTTTTCGTTATACATTAATTTTTTCCACGTTTCGGCACTCAAAACAACTTTAATCCTTCGCTTACACACTGTTTTTATGATTCCGAACCCATCTGTCTCACAAAATCGTCTAAAAGACCATTTAAACCAATACGTCCCTTTTGTTTCTTTTTCTTATACATTCGTTTTTTCCACGTTTTTGCACTCAAAACAACATTCCTCCTTCTTGTACACACTTTTCTGATGATTCCGAACCTACCTGACTCACAAAACCGTCTAAAAGGCCATTTAAACCAATACCGCCCTTTTGTTTCTTTTCCTTATACATTCATTTTTTCCATGTTTTTCCAACTTTCCTCCTTCTCGTACACACTTTTTTTATGATTCCGAACCCACCTGACTCACAAAACCGTCTAAAAGACCATTTAAACCAATACCGCCCTTTTGTTTCTTTTCATTATACATTTATTTTTTTCACTTTTCGGCACTCAAAACATCTTTCCACATTCGCGTACACACTGCTTTTATGATTTCGAACCCATCTCCCTCACAAAATCGTCTAAAAGACCATTTAAACCAATACCTCCCTTTTGTTTCTTTTCCTTATACATTCATTTTTTCCACGTTTCTGCACTCAAGACAACTTTCCTCCTTCGCGTACACACTGTTTTTATGATTCCGAACCCATCTGACTCACAATATCGTTTAAAAGACCATTTAAACCAATACCGCCCTTTTGTTTCTTTTCGTTATACATTTATTTTTTCCACGTTTCCGCACTCAAGACAACTTTCCTCCTTCGCGTACACACTTTTCTAATGATTCCGAACCTACCTGACTCACAAAACCGTCTAAAAGGCCATTTAAACCAATGCCGCCCTTTTGTTTCTTTTCCTTATACATTCATTTTTTTCCACGTTTTTCCAACTTTCCTCATTCTCGTACACACTTTTTTTATGATTCCGAACCCACCTGACTCACAAAACCGTCTAAAAGACCATTTAAACCAATACCTCCCTTTTGTTTCTTTTACTTATACATTCATTTTTTCCACGTTTTTGCACTCAAAACAACTTTCCTCCTTCGCGTACACACTTTTTTTATGATTCCGAATCCATCTGACTCACAAAACTGTCTAAAAAGCCATTTAAACCAATACCTCCCTTTTGTTTCTTTTACTTATACATTCATTTTTTCCACGTTTTTGCACTCAAGACAACTTTCCTCCTTCGCGTACACACTGTTTTTAAGATTCCAAACCCATCTGAATCACAAAACTGTCTAAAATGCCATTTAAACCAATACCTCCCTTTTGTTTCTTTTCCTTATACATTCATTTTTTCCACGTTTTTGCACTCAAAACAACTTTCCTCCTCCGCGTACACACTGTTTTTAAGATTCCCAACCCATCTGACTCACAAAACTGTCTAAAAAGCCGTTTAAACCAATACCGCCTTGTGATTTTTTCCACGTTTTTGCACTCAAAACAATTTTCTTCCTTCTCGTACACACTTTTTTTATGAATCCGAACCACCTGACTCACAAAAACCGTCTAAAAGGCCATTTAAACCAATACCGCCCATTTGTTTCTTTTCCTTATACATTCATTTTTTCCACGTTTTTGCACTCAAAACAACTTTCCTCCTTCGCGTACACACCGTTTTTATGATTCCGAACCCATCTTACTCACAAAACTGTCTAAAAAGCCATTCAAACCAATACCGCCCTTTTGTTTCTTTTCCTTATACATTTATTTTTTCCACGTTTCGGCACTCAAAACAACTTTCCTCCTTCGCGTACACACTGTTTTAAAGATTCCAAACCCATCTGAATCACAAAACTGTCAATAAAGCTATTTAAACCAATACCGCCCTTTTGTTTTTTTTCGTTATACATTAATTTTTTCCACGTTTTTGCACTCAAAACAACTTTCCTCCTTCGCGTACACACTGTTTTTATGATTCCGGACCCATCTGACTCACAAAATCGTCTAAAAGACCATTTAAACCAATACCTCCCTTTTGTTTCTTTTCCTCATACATTCATTTTTTCCACGTTTTTGCACTCAAAACAACTTTCCTCCTCCGCGTACACTCTGTTTTTAAGATTCCCAACCCATCTGACTCACAAAACTGTCTAAAAAGCCATTTAAACCAATACCGCCCTTTTGTTTCTTTTCCTTATACATTCATTTTTTCACGTTTTTGCACTCAAAACAATTTTCCTCCTTCGCGTACACACTTTTTTTATGATTCCGAACCCATCTGACTCACAAAATCGTTAAAAAGGCCATTTAAACCAATACCGCCCTTTTGTTTCTTTTCCTTATACATTCATTTTTTCCACGTTTTTCCAACTTTCCTCCTTCTCGTACACACTTTTTTTATGAATCCGAACCCATCTGACTCACAAAAACCGTCTAAAAGGCCATTTAAACCAATACCTCCCATTTGTTTCTTTTCCTTATACATTTATTTTTTCCACGTTTCGGCACTCAAAACAACTTTCCTCCTTCGCGTACGCACTGGTTTTATGATTCCGAAATCGTCTCACAAAATCCTGTCTCACAAAATCGTCTAAAAGACCATTTAAACCAATACCTCCCTTTTGTTTCTTTTCCTTATACATTCATTTTTTCCACGTTTTTGCACTCAAAACAACTTTCCTCCTTCGCGTACACACTTTTTTTTATGATTCCGAACCCATCTGTCTCACAAAATCGTCTAAAAGAATATTTAAACCAATACCTCCCTTTTGTTTCTTTTCCTTATACATTCATTTTTTCCACGTTTTTGCACTCAAAACAACTTTCCTCCTTCGCGTACACACTTTTTTTATGAATCCGAACCACCTGACTCACAAAAACCGTCTAAAAGGCCATTTAAACCAATACCGCCCATTTGTTTCTTTTCCTTATACATTCATTTTTTCCACGTTTTTGCACTCAAAACAACTTTCCTCCTTCGCGTACACACCGTTTTTATGATTCCGAACCCATCTTACTCATAAAACTGTCTAAAAAGCCATTCAAACCAATACCGCCCTTTTGTTTCTTTTCCTTATACATTTATTTTTTCCACGTTTCGGCACTCAAAACAACTTTCCTCCTTCGCGTACACACTGTTTTTAAGATTCCAAACCCATCTGAATCACAAAACTGTCTAAAAAGCCATTTAAACCAATACCGCCCTTATGTTTTTTTTCGTTATACATTAATTTTTTCCACGTTTTTGCACTCAAAACAACTTTCCTCCTTCGCGTACACACTGTTTTTATGATTCCGAACCCATCTGACTCACAAAATCGTCTAAAAGACCATTTAAACCAATACCTCCCTTTAGTTTCTTTTCCTTATACATTCATTTTTTTCCACGTTTTTGCACTCAAAACAACTTTCCTCCTCCGCGTACACACTGTTTTTAACATTCCAAACCCATCTGACTCACAAAACTGTCTAAAAAGCTATTTAAACCAATACCGCCCTTTTGTTTTTTTTCGTTATACATTAATTTTTTCCACGTTTCGGCACTCAAAACAACTTTAATCCTTCGCTTACACACTGTTTTTATGATTCCGAACCCTTCTGTCTCACAAAATCGTCTAAAAGACCATTTAAACCAATACGTCCCTTTTGTTTCTTTTTTTTATACATTCGTTTTTTCCACGTTTTTGCACTCAAAACAACATTCCTCCTTCTTGTACACACTTTTCTGATGATTCCGAACCTACCTGACTCACAAAACCGTCTAAAAGGCCATTTAAACCAATACCGCCCTTTTGTTTCTTTTCCTTATACATTCATTTTTTCCATGTTTTTCCAACTTTCCTCCTTCTCGTACACACTTTTTTTATGATTCCGAACCCACCTGACTCACAAAACCGTCTAAAAGACCATTTAAACCAATACCGCCCTTTTGTTTCTTTTCATTATACATTTATTTTTTTCACTTTTCGGCACTCAAAACATCTTTCCACATTCGCGTACACACTGCTTTTATGATTTCGAACCCATCTGCCTCACAAAATCGTCTAAAAGACCATTTAAACCAATACCTCCCTTTTGTTTCTTTTCCTTATACATTCATTTTTTCCACGTTTCTGCACTCAAGACAACTTTCCTCCTTCGCGTACACACTGTTTTTATGATTCCGAACCCATCTGACTCACAATATCGTCTAAAAGACCATTTAAACCAATACCGCCCTTTTGTTTCTTTTCGTTATACATTTATTTTTTCCACGTTTCGGCACTCAAGACAACTTTCCTCCTTCGCGTACACACTTTTCTAATGATTCCGAACCTACCTGACTCACAAAACCGTCTAAAAGGCCATTTAAACCAATGCCGCCCTTTTGTTTCTTTTCCTTATACATTCATTTTTTTCCACGTTTTTCCAACTTTCCTCATTCTCGTACACACTTTTTTTATGATTCCGAACCCACCTGACTCACAAAACCGTCTAAAAGACCATTTAAACCAATACCTCCCTTTTGTTTCTTTTACTTATACATTCATTTTTTCCACGTTTTTGCACTCAAAACAACTTTCCTCCTTCGCGTACACACTTTTTTTATGATTCCGAATCCATCTGACTCACAAAACTGTCTAAAAAGCCATTTAAACCAATACCTCCCTTTTGTTTCTTTTACTTATACATTCATTTTTTCCACGTTTTTGCACTCAAGACAACTTTCCTCCTTCGCGTACACACTGTTTTTAAGATTCCAAACCCATCTGAATCACAAAACTGTCTAAAATGCCATTTAAACCAATACCTCCCTTTTGTTTCTTTTCCTTATACATTCATTTTGTCCACGTTTTTGCACTCAAAACAACTTTCCTCCTCCGCGTACACACTGTTTTTAAGATTCCCAACCCATCTGACTCACAAAACTGTCTAAAAAGCCGTTTAAACCAATACCGCCTTGTGATTTTTTCCACGTTTTTGCACTCAAAACAATTTTCTTCCTTCTCGTACACACTTTTTTTATGAATCCGAACCACCTGACTCACAAAAACCGTCTAAAAGGCCATTTAAACCAATACCGCCCATTTGTTTCTTTTCCTTATACATTCATTTTTTCCACGTTTTTGCACTCAAAACAACTTTCCTCCTTCGCGTACACACCGTTTTTATGATTCCGAACCCATCTGAATCACAAAACTGTCTAAAAAGCTATTTAAACCAATACCGCCCTTTTGTTTTTTTTCGTTATACATTAATTTTTTCCACGTTTCGGCACTCAAAACAACTTTAATCCTTCGCGTACACAATGTTTTTATGATTCCGAACCCATCTGACTCACAAAATCGCCTAAAAGACCATTTAAACCAATACCTCCCTTTTGTTTCTTTTCCTTATACATTCATTTTTACCACGTTTTTCCAACTTTCCTCCTTCTCGTACACACTTTTTTTATGATTCCGAACCCACCTGACTCACAAAACCGTCTAAAAGACCATTTAAACCAATACCTCCCTTTTGTTTCTTTTCCTTATACATTCATTTTTTCCACGTTTTTGCACTCAAAACAACTTTTCTCCTCCGCGTACACACTGTTTTTAAGATTCCCAACCCATCTGACTCACAAAACTGTCTAAAAAGCCATTTAAACCAATACCGCCCTTTTGTTTCTTTTCCTTATACATTCATTTTTTCCACGTTTTTGCACTCAAAACAATTTTCCTTCTTCGCGTACACACTTTTTTTATGATTCCGAACCCATCTGACTCACAAAATCGTTAAAAAGGCCATTTAAACCAATACCGCCCTTTTGTTTCTTTTCCTTATACATTCATTTTTTCCACGTTTTTCCAACTTTCCTCTTTCTCGTACACACTTTTTTTATGAATCCGAACCCACCTGACTCACAAAAACCGTCTAAAAGGCCATTTAAACCAATACTGCCCATTTGTTTCTTTTCCTTATACATTCATTTTTTCCACATTTTTGTACTCAAAACAACTTTCCTCCTTCGCGTACACACTGTTTTTATGATTCCGAACCCATCTTACTCACAAAACTGTCTAAAAAGCCATTTAAACCAATACCGCCCTTTTGTTTCTTTTCCTTATACATTTATTTTTTCCACATTTCGGCACTCAAAACAACTTTCGTACACACTGTTTTTATGATTCCGAACCCATCTGAATCACAAAACTGTCTAAAAAGCCATTTAAACCAATACCGCCCTTATGTTTTTTTTCGTTATACATAAAACAACTTTCCTCCTTCTCGTACACACTTTTTTTATGAATCCGAACCCACCAGACTCACAAAAACCGTCTAAAAGGCCATTTAAACCAATACCTCCCTTTTGTTTCTTTTCTTTATACATTCATTTTTTCCACGTTTTTGCACTCAAGACAACTTTCTTCCTTCGCGTACACACTATTTTTATGATTCCGAACAGATCTGACTCACAAAATTGTCTAAAAGACCATTTAAACCAATACCTCCCTTTTGTTTCTTTTCCTTATACATTCACTTTTTCCACGTTTTTGTACTCAAAACAACTTTCCTCCTTCGCGTACACACTGTTTTTATGATTCCGAACCCATCTGTCTCACAAAATCGTCTAAAAGACCATTTAAACCAATACCTCCCTTTTGTTTCTTTTCGTTATACATTAATTTTTTCCACGTTTCGGCACTCAAAACAACTTTCCTCCTTTGCGTACACACTGTTTTTATGATTCCGAACCCATCTGTCCCACAAAATCGTCTAAAAGACCATTTAAACCAATACCTCCCTTTTGATTCTTTTCCTTATACATTCACTTTTTCCACGTTTTTGCACTCAAGACAACTTTCCTCCTTCGCGTACACACTGTTTTTAAGATTCCAAACCCATCTGAATCACAAAACTGTCTAAAAAGCTATTTAAACCAATACCGCCCTTTTGTTTTTTTTCGTTATACATTAATTTTTTCCACGTTTCGGCACTCAAAACAACTTTAATCCTTCGCGTACACATTGTTTTTATGATTCCGAACCGATCTGACTCACAAAATCGCCTAAAAGATTATTTAAACCAATACCTCCCTTTTGTTTCTTTTCCTTATACATTCATTTTTACCACGTTTTTCCAACTTTCCTCCTTCTCGTACACACTTTTTTTATGATTCCGAACCCACCTGACTCACAAAACCGTCTAAAAGACCATTTAAACCAATACCTCCATTTTGTTTCTTTTCCTTATACATTCATTTTTTCCACGTTTTTGCACTCAAAACAACTTTCCTCCTCCGCGTACACACTTTTTTTATGATTCCGAACCCATCTGACTCACAAAATCGCTAAAAAGGCCATTTAAACCAATACCGCCCTTTTGTTTCTTTTCCTTATACATTCATTTTTTCCACGTTTTTCCAACTTTCCTCCTTCTCGTACACACTTTTTTTATGATTCCGAACCCACCTGACTCACAAAACCGTCTAAAAGACCATTTAAACCAATACCTCCCTTTTGTTTCTTTTACTTATACATTCATTTTTTCCACGTTTTTGCACTCAAGACAACTTTCCTCCTTCGCGTACACACTGTTTTTAAGATTCCAAACCCATCTGAATCACAAAACTGTCTAAAATGCCATTTAAACCAATACCTCCCTTTTGTTTCTTTTCCTTATACATTCATTTTTTCCACGTTTTTGCACTCAAAACAACTTTCCTCCTCCGCGTACACACTGTTTTTAAGATTCCCAACCCATCTGACTCACAAAACTGTCTAAAAAGCCGTTTAAACCAATACCGCCTTGTGATTTTTTCCACGTTTTTGCACTCAAAACAATTTTCTTCCTTCTCGTACACACTTTTTTTATGAATCCGAACCACCTGACTCACAAAAACCGTCTAAAAGGCCATTTAAACCAATACCGCCCATTTGTTTCTTTTCCTTATACATTCATTTTTTCCACGTTTTTGCACTCAAAACAACTTTCCTCCTTCGCGTACACACCGTTTTTATGATTCCGAACCCATCTTACTCACAAAACTGTCTAAAAAGCCATTCAAACCAATACCGCCCTTTTGTTTCTTTTCCTTATACATTTATTTTTTCCACGTTTCGGCACTCAAAACAACTTTCTTCCTTCGCGTACACACTGTTTTTAAGATTCCAAACCCATCTGAATCACAAAACTGTCTAAAAAGCCATTTAAACCAATACCGCCCTTATGTTTTTTTCGTTACACATTAATTTTTTCCACGTTTTTGCACTCGAAACAACTTTCCTCCTTCGCGTACACACTGTTTTTATGATTCCGAACCCATCCGTCTCACAAAATCGTCTAAAAGACCATTTAAAGCAATACCTCCCTTTTGTTTCTTTTCCTTATACATTCATTTTTTCTACGTTTTTGCACTCAAGACAACGTTCCTCCTTCGCGTACACACTGTTTTTAAGATTCCAAACCCATCTGAATCACAAAACTGTGTAAAAAGCCATTTAAACCAATACCGCCCTTTTGTTTTTTTTCGTTATACATTAATTTTTTCAACGTTTTTGCACTCAAAACAACTTTCCTCCTTCTCGTACACACTTTTTTTAAGATTCCAAACCCATCTGAATCACAAAACTGTCTAAAAAGCTATTTAAACCAATACCGCCCTTTTGTTTTTTTTCGTTATACATTAATTTTTTCCACGTTTCGGCACTCAAAACAACTTTAATCCTTCGCGTACACACTGTTTTTATGATTCCGAACCCATCTGACTCACAAAATCGCCTAAAAGACCATTTAAACCAATACCTCCCTTTTGTTTCTTTTCCTTATACATTCATTTTTACCACGTTTTTCCAACTTTCCTCCTTCTCGTACACACTTTTTTTATGATTCCGAACCCACCTGACTCACAAACCGGTCTAAAAGACCATTTAAACCAATACCTCCCTTTTGTTTCTTTTCCTTATACATTCATTTTTTCCACGTTTTTGCACTCAAAACAACTTTTCTCCTCCGCGTACACCCCGTTTTTAAGATTCCCAACCCATCTGACTCACAAAACTGTCTAAAAAGCCATTTAAACCAATACCGCCCTTTTGTTTCTTTTCCTTATACATTAATTTTTTCCACGTTTTTGCACTCAAAACAATTTTCCTTCTTCGCGTACACACTTTTTTTATGATTCCGAACCCATCTGACTCACAAAATCGTTAAAAAGGCCATTTAAACCAATACCGCCCTTTTGTTTCTTTTCCTTATACATTCATTTTTTCTACGTTTTTCCAACTTTCCTCTTTCTCGTACACACTTTTTTTATGAATCCGAACCCACCTGACTCACAAAAACCGTCTAAAAGGCCATTTAAACCAATACCGCCCATTTGTTTCTTTTCCTTATACATTCATTTTTTCCACATTTTTGTACTCAAAACAACTTTCCTCCTTCGCGTACACACTGTTTTTATGATTCCGAACCCATCTGAATCACAAAACTGTCTAAAAAGCCATTTAAACCAATACCGCCCTTATGTTTTTTTTCGTTATACATTAATTTTTTCCACGTTTTTGCACTCAAAACAACTTTCCTCCTTCTCGTACACACTTTTTTTATGAATCCGAACCCACCAGACTCAGAAAAACCGTCTAAAAGGCCATTTAAACCAATACCTCCCTTTTGTTTCTTTTCTTTATACATTCATTTTTTCCACGTTTTTGCACTCAAGACAACTTTCCTCCTTCGCGTACACACTATTTTTATGATTCCGAACACATCTGACTCACAAAATTGTCTAAAAGACCATTTAAACCAATACCTCCCTTTTGTTTCTTTTCCTTATACATTCACTTTTTCCACGTTTTTGTACTCAAAACAACTTTCCTCCTTCGCGTACACACTGTTTTTATGATTCCGAACCCATCTGTCTCACAAAATCGTCTAAAAGACCATTTAAACCAATACCTCCCTTTTGTTTCTTTTCGATATACATTAATTTTTTCCACGTTTCGGCACTCAAAACAACTTTCCTCCTTTGCGTACACACTGTTTTTATGATTCCGAACCCATCTGTCTCACAAAATCGTCTAAAAGACCATTTAAACCAATACCTCCCTTTTGATTCTTTTCCTTATACATTCACTTTTTCCACGTTTTTGCACTCAAGACAACTTTCCTCCTTCGCGTACACACTGTTTTTAAGATTCCAAACCCATCTGAATCACAAAACTGTCTAAAAAGCTATTTAAACCAATACCGCCCTTTTGTTTTTTTTCGTTATACATTAATTTTTTCCACGTTTCGGCACTCAAAACAACTTTAATCCTTCGCGTACACATTGTTTTATGATTCCGAACCGATCTGACTCACAAAATCGCCTAAAAGATTATTTAAACCAATACCTCCCTTTTGTTTCTTTTCCTTATACATTCATTTTTACCACGTTTTTCCAACTTTCCTCCTTCTCGTACACACTTTTTTTATGATTCCGTACCCGCCTGACTCACAAAACCGTCTAAAAGACCATTTAAACCAATACCTCCATTTTGTTTCTTTTCCTTATACATTCATTTTTTCCACGTTTTTGCACTCAAAACAACTTTCCTCCTCCGCGTACACACTTTTTTTATGATTCCGAACCCATCTGACTCACAAAATCGCTAAAAAGGCCATTTAAACCAATACCGCCCTTTTGTTTCTTTTCCTTATACATTCATTTTTTCCACGTTTTTCCAACTTTCCTCCTTCTCGTACACACTTTTTTTATGATTCCGAACCCATCTGACTCACAAAATCGTCTAAAAGACCATTTAAACCAATACCTCCCTTTTGATTCTTTTCCTTATACATTCACTTTTTCCACGTTTTTGCACTCAAAACAACTTTCCTCCTCTGCGTACACACTGTTTTTAACATTCCAAACCCATCTGACTCACAAAACTGTCTAAAAAGCTATTTAAACCAATACCGCCCTTTTGTTTTTTTTCGTTATACATTAATTTTTTCCACGTTTCGGCACTCAAAACAACTTTAATCCTTCGCGTACACACTGTTTTTATGATTCCGAACCCATCTGTCTCACAAAATCGTCTAAAAGACCATTTAAACCTTGTCCCTTTTGTTTCTTTTTCTTATACATTCATTTTTTCCACGTTTTTGCACTCAAAACAACTTTCCTCCTTCGCGTACACAATTTTTATGATTCCGAACCCATCTGTCTCACAAAATCGTCTAAAAGACCATTTAAACCGATACCTCCCTTTTGTTTCTTTTCCTTATACATTCATTTTTTCCACGTTTTTGCACTCAAAACAACTTTCCTCCTCCGCGTACACACTGTTTTTAAGATTCCCAACCCATCAGACTCACAAAACTGTCTAAAAAGCCGTTTAAACCAATACCGCCCTGTCATTTTTTCCACGTTTTTGCACTCAAAACAATTTTCTTCCTTCTCGTAACACTTTTTTTCTGAATCCGAACCACCTGACTCACAAAAACCGTCTAAAAGGCCATTTAAACCAATACCGCCCATTTGTTTCTTTTCCGTATACATTCATTTTTTCCACGTTTTTGCACTCAAAACAACTTTCCTCCTTCGCGTACACACCGTTTTTATGATTCCGAACCCATCTTACTCACAAAACTGTCTAAAAAGCCATTCAAACCAATACCGCCCTTATGTTTTTTTTCGTTATACATTAATTTTTTCCACGTTTTTGCACTTAAAACAACTTTCCTCCTTCGCGTACACACTGTTTTTATGATTCCGAACCCATCTTTCTCACAGAATCGTCTAAAAGACCATTTAAACCAATACCTCCCTTTAGTTTCTTTTCCTTATACATTCATTTTTTTCCACGTTTTTGCACTCAAAACAACTTTCCTCCTCCGCGTACACACTGTTTTTAACATTCCAAACCCATCTGACTCACAAAACTGTCTAAAAAGCTATTTAAACCAATACCGCCCTTTTGTTTTTTTTCATTATACATTTATTTTTTTCACGTTTCGGCACTCAAAACATCTTTCCACATTCGCGTACACACTGCTTTTATGATTTCGAACCCATCTGTCTCACAAAATCGTCTAAAAGACCATTTAAACCAATACCTCCCTTTTGTTTCTTTTCCTTATACATTCATTTTTTCCACGTTTTTGCACTCAAGACAACTTTCCTCCTTCGCGTACAAACTGTTTTTATGATTCCGAACCCATCTGACTCACAATATCGTCTAAAAGACCATTTAAACCAATACCGCCCTTTTGTTTCTTTTCGTTATACATTTATTTTTTCCACGTTTCGGCACTCAAGACAACTTTCCTCCTTCGCGTACACACTTTTCTAATGATTCCGAACCTACCTGACTCACAAAACCGTCTAAAAGGCCATTTAAACCAATGCCGCCCTTTTGTTTCTTTTCCTTATACATTCATTTTTTTCCACGTTTTTCCAACTTTCCTCATTCTCGTACACACTTTTTTTATGATTCCGAACCCACCTGACTCACAAAACCGTCTAAAAGACCATTTAAACCAATACCTCCCTTTTGTTTCTTTTACTTATACATTCATTTTTTCCACGTTTTTGCACTCAAAAAAACTTTCCTCCTTCGCGTACACACTTTTTTTATGATTCCGAACCCATCTGTCTCACAAAATCGTCTAAAAGACCATTTAAACCAATACCTCCCTTTTGTTTCTTTTCCTTATACATTCATTTTTTCCACGTTTTTGCACTCAAAACAACTTTCCTCCTCCGCGTACACTCTGTTTTTAAGATTCCCAACCCATCTGTCTCACAAAATCGTCTAAAAGACCATTTAAACCAATACCGCCCTTTTGTTTCTTTTCCTTATACATTTATTTTTTCCACATTTCGGCACTCAAAACAACTTTCGTACACACTGTTTTTATGATTCCGAACCCATCTGAATCACAAAACTGTCTAAAAAGCCATTTAAACCAATACCGCCCTTATGTTTTTTTTCGTTATACATTAATTTTTTCCACGTTTTTGCACTCAAAACAACTTTCCTCCTTCTCGTACACACTTTTTTTATGAATCCGAACCCACCAGACTCACAAAAACCGTCTAAAAGGCCATTTAAACCAATACCTCCCTTTTGTTTCTTTTCTTTATACATTCATTTTTTCCACGTTTTTGCATTTAAGACAACTTTCCTCCTTCGCGTACACACTATTTTTATGATTCCGAACACATCTGACTCACAAAATTGTCTAAAAGACCATTTAAACCAATACCTCCCTTTTGTTTCTTTTCCTTATACATTCACTTTTTCCACGTTTTTGTACTCAAAACAACTTTCCTCCTTCGCGTACACACTGTTTTTATGATTCCGAACCCATCTGTCTCACAAAATCGTCTAAAAGACCATTTAAACCAATACCTCCCTTTTGTTTCTTTTCGTTATACATTAATTTTTTCCACGTTTCGGCACTCAAAACAACTTTCCTCCTTTGCGTACACACTGTTTTTATGATTCCGAACCCACCTGACTCACAAAAACCGTCTAAAAGGCCATTTAAACCAATACCTCCCATTTGTTTCTTTTCCTTATACATTCATTTTTTCCACGTTTTTGCACTCAAAACAACTTTCCTCCTTCGCGTACACAATTTTTATGATTCCGAACCCATCTGTCTCACAAAATCGTCTAAAAGACCATTTAAACCAATACCTCCCTTTTGTTTCTTTTCCTTATACATTCATTTTTTCCACGTTTCTGCACTCAAAACAACTTTCCTTCTCCGCGTACACACTGTTTTTAAGATTCCCAACCCATCAGACTCACAAAACTGTCTAAAAAGCCGTTTAAACCAATACCGCCCTGTCATTTTTTCCACGTTTTTGCACTCAAAACAATTTTCTTCCTTCTCGTACACACTTTTTTTCTGAATCCGAACCACCTGACTCACAAAAACCGTCTAAAAGGCCATTTAAACCAATACCGCCCATTTGTTTCTTTTCCGTATACATTCATTTTTTCCACGTTTTTGCACTCAAAACAACTTTCCTCCTTCGCGTACACACCGTTTTTATGATTCCGAACCCATCTTACTCACAAAACTGTCTAAAAAGCCATTCAAACCAATACCGCCCTTATGTTTTTTTTCGTTATACATTAATTTTTTCCACGTTTTTGCACTCAAAACAACTTTCCTCCTTCGCGTACACACTGTTTTTATGATTCCGAACCCATCTTTCTCACAAAATCGTCTAAAAGACCATTTAAACCAATACCTCCCTTTAGTTTCTTTTCCTTATACATTCATTTTTTTCCACGTTTTTGCACTCAAAACAACTTTCCTCCTCCGCGTACACACTGTTTTTAACATTCCAAACCCATCTGACTCACAAAACTGTCTAAAAAGCTATTTAAACCAATACCGCCCTTTTGTTTTTTTTCATTATACATTTATTTTTTTCACGTTTCGGCACTCAAAACATCTTTCCACATTCGCGTACACACTGCTTTTATGATTTCGAACCCATCTGTCTCACAAAATCGTCTAAAAGACCATTTAAACCAATACCTCCCTTTTGTTTCTTTTCCTTATACATTCATTTTTTCCACGTTTTTGCACTCAAGACAACTTTCCTCCTTCGCGTACAAACTGTTTTTATGATTCCGAACCCATCTCACTCACAATATCGTCTAAAAGACCATTTAAACCAATACCGCCCTTTTGTTTCTTTTCGTTATACATTTATTTTTTCCACGTTTCGGCACTCAAGACAACTTTCCTCCTTCGCGTACACACTTTTCTAATGATTCCGAACCTACCTGACTCACAAAACCGTCTAAAAGGCCATTTAAACCAATGCCGCCCTTTTGTTTCTTTTCCTTATACATTCATTTTTTTCCACGTTTTTCCAACTTTCCTCATTCTCGTACACACTTTTTTTATGATTCCGAACCCACCTGACTCACAAAACCGTCTAAAAGACCATTTAAACCAATACCTCCCTTTTGTTTCTTTTACTTATACATTCATTTTTTCCACGTTTTTGCACTCAAAAAAACTTTCCTCCTTCGCGTACACACTTTTTTTATGATTCCGAACCCATCTGTCTCACAAAATCGTCTAAAAGACCATTTAAACCAATACCTCCCTTTTGTTTCTTTTCCTTATACATTCATTTTTTCCACGTTTTTGCACTCAAAACAACTTTCCTCCTCCGCGTACACTCTGTTTTTAAGATTCCCAACCCATCTGTCTCACAAAATCGTCTAAAAGACCATTTAAACCAATACCGCCCTTTTGTTTCTTTTCCTTATACATTTATTTTTTCCACATTTCGGCACTCAAAACAACTTTCGTACACACTGTTTTTATGATTCCGAACCCATCTGAATCACAAAACTGTCTAAAAAGCCATTTAAACCAATACCGCCCTTATGTTTTTTTTCGTTATACATTAATTTTTTCCACGTTTTTGCACTCAAAACAATTTTCCTCCTTCTCGTACACACTTTTTTTATGAATCCGAACCCACCAGACTCACAAAAACCGTCTAAAAGGCCATTTAAACCAATACCTCCCTTTTGTTTCTTTTCTTTATACATTCACTTTTTCCACGTTTTTGTACTCAAAACAACTTTCCTCCTTCGCGTACACACTGTTTTTAAGATTCCGAACCCATCTGTCTCACAAAATCGTCTAAAAGACCATTTAAACCAATACCTCCCTTTTGTTTCTTTTCGTTATACATTAATTTTTTCCACGTTTCGGCACTCAAAACAACTTTCCTCCTTTGCGTACACACTGTTTTTATGATTCCGAACCCATCTGTCTCACAAAACCGTCTAAAAGACCATTTAAACCAATACCTCCTTTGTTTCTTTTTCTTATACATTCATTTTTTCCACGTTTTTGCACTCAAAACAACTTTCCTCCTTCGCGTACACAATTTTTATGATTCCGAACCCATCTGTCTCACAAAATCGTCTAAAAGACCATTTAAACCGATACCTCCCTTTTGTTTCTTTTCCTTATACATTCATTTTTTCCACGTTTTTGCACTCAAAACAACTTTCCTCCTCCGCGTACACACTGTTTTTAAGATTCCCAACCCATCAGACTCACAAAACTGTCTAAAAAGCCGTTTAAACCAATACCGCCCTGTCATTTTTTCCACGTTTTTGCACTCAAAACAATTTTCTTCCTTCTCGTAACACTTTTTTTCTGAATCCGAACCACCTGACTCACAAAAACCGTCTAAAAGGCCATTTAAACCAATACCGCCCATTTGTTTCTTTTCCGTATACATTCATTTTTTCCACGTTTTTGCACTCAAAACAACTTTCCTCCTTCGCGTACACACCGTTTTTATGATTCCGAACCCATCTTACTCACAAAACTGTCTAAAAAGCCATTCAAACCAATACCGCCCTTATGTTTTTTTTCGTTATACATTAATTTTTTCCACGTTTTTGCACTTAAAACAACTTTCCTCCTTCGCGTACACACTGTTTTTATGATTCCGAACCCATCTTTCTCACAGAATCGTCTAAAAGACCATTTAAACCAATACCTCCCTTTAGTTTCTTTTCCTTATACATTCATTTTTTTCCACGTTTTTGCACTCAAAACAACTTTCCTCCTCCGCGTACACACTGTTTTTAACATTCCAAACCCATCTGACTCACAAAACTGTCTAAAAAGCTATTTAAACCAATACCGCCCTTTTGTTTTTTTTCATTATACATTTATTTTTTTCACGTTTCGGCACTCAAAACATCTTTCCACATTCGCGTACACACTGCTTTTATGATTTCGAACCCATCTGTCTCACAAAATCGTCTAAAAGACCATTTAAACCAATACCTCCCTTTTGTTTCTTTTCCTTATACATTCATTTTTTCCACGTTTTTGCACTCAAGACAACTTTCCTCCTTCGCGTACAAACTGTTTTTATGATTCCGAACCCATCTGACTCACAATATCGTCTAAAAGACCATTTAAACCAATACCGCCCTTTTGTTTCTTTTCGTTATACATTTATTTTTTCCACGTTTCGGCACTCAAGACAACTTTCCTCCTTCGCGTACACACTTTTCTAATGATTCCGAACCTACCTGACTCACAAAACCGTCTAAAAGGCCATTTAAACCAATGCCGCCCTTTTGTTTCTTTTCCTTATACATTCATTTTTTTCCACGTTTTTCCAACTTTCCTCATTCTCGTACACACTTTTTTTATGATTCCGAACCCACCTGACTCACAAAACCGTCTAAAAGACCATTTAAACCAATACCTCCCTTTTGTTTCTTTTACTTATACATTCATTTTTTCCACGTTTTTGCACTCAAAAAAACTTTCCTCCTTCGCGTACACACTTTTTTTATGATTCCGAACCCATCTGTCTCACAAAATCGTCTAAAAGACCATTTAAACCAATACCTCCCTTTTGTTTCTTTTCCTTATACATTCATTTTTTCCACGTTTTTGCACTCAAAACAACTTTCCTCCTCCGCGTACACTCTGTTTTTAAGATTCCCAACCCATCTGTCTCACAAAATCGTCTAAAAGACCATTTAAACCAATACCGCCCTTTTGTTTCTTTTCCTTATACATTTATTTTTTCCACATTTCGGCACTCAAAACAACTTTCGTACACACTGTTTTTATGATTCCGAACCCATCTGAATCACAAAACTGTCTAAAAAGCCATTTAAACCAATACCGCCCTTATGTTTTTTTTCGTTATACATTAATTTTTTCCACGTTTTTGCACTCAAAACAACTTTCCTCCTTCTCGTACACACTTTTTTTATGAATCCGAACCCACCAGACTCACAAAAACCGTCTAAAAGGCCATTTAAACCAATACCTCCCTTTTGTTTCTTTTCTTTATACATTCATTTTTTCCACGTTTTTGCATTTAAGACAACTTTCCTCCTTCGCGTACACACTATTTTTATGATTCCGAACACATCTGACTCACAAAATTGTCTAAAAGACCATTTAAACCAATACCTCCCTTTTGTTTCTTTTCCTTATACATTCACTTTTTCCACGTTTTTGTACTCAAAACAACTTTCCTCCTTCGCGTACACACTGTTTTTATGATTCCGAACCCATCTGTCTCACAAAATCGTCTAAAAGACCATTTAAACCAATACCTCCCTTTTGTTTCTTTTCGTTATACATTAATTTTTTCCACGTTTCGGCACTCAAAACAACTTTCCTCCTTTGCGTACACACTGTTTTTATGATTCCGAACCCACCTGACTCACAAAAACCGTCTAAAAGGCCATTTAAACCAATACCTCCCATTTGTTTCTTTTCCTTATACATTCATTTTTTCCACGTTTTTGCACTCAAAACAACTTTCCTCCTTCGCGTACACAATTTTTATGATTCCGAACCCATCTGTCTCACAAAATCGTCTAAAAGACCATTTAAACCAATACCTCCCTTTTGTTTCTTTTCCTTATACATTCATTTTTTCCACGTTTCTGCACTCAAAACAACTTTCCTTCTCCGCGTACACACTGTTTTTAAGATTCCCAACCCATCAGACTCACAAAACTGTCTAAAAAGCCGTTTAAACCAATACCGCCCTGTCATTTTTTCCACGTTTTTGCACTCAAAACAATTTTCTTCCTTCTCGTACACACTTTTTTTCTGAATCCGAACCACCTGACTCACAAAAACCGTCTAAAAGGCCATTTAAACCAATACCGCCCATTTGTTTCTTTTCCGTATACATTCATTTTTTCCACGTTTTTGCACTCAAAACAACTTTCCTCCTTCGCGTACACACCGTTTTTATGATTCCGAACCCATCTTACTCACAAAACTGTCTAAAAAGCCATTCAAACCAATACCGCCCTTATGTTTTTTTTCGTTATACATTAATTTTTTCCACGTTTTTGCACTCAAAACAACTTTCCTCCTTCGCGTACACACTGTTTTTATGATTCCGAACCCATCTTTCTCACAAAATCGTCTAAAAGACCATTTAAACCAATACCTCCCTTTAGTTTCTTTTCCTTATACATTCATTTTTTTCCACGTTTTTGCACTCAAAACAACTTTCCTCCTCCGCGTACACACTGTTTTTAACATTCCAAACCCATCTGACTCACAAAACTGTCTAAAAAGCTATTTAAACCAATACCGCCCTTTTGTTTTTTTTCATTATACATTTATTTTTTTCACGTTTCGGCACTCAAAACATCTTTCCACATTCGCGTACACACTGCTTTTATGATTTCGAACCCATCTGTCTCACAAAATCGTCTAAAAGACCATTTAAACCAATACCTCCCTTTTGTTTCTTTTCCTTATACATTCATTTTTTCCACGTTTTTGCACTCAAGACAACTTTCCTCCTTCGCGTACAAACTGTTTTTATGATTCCGAACCCATCTCACTCACAATATCGTCTAAAAGACCATTTAAACCAATACCGCCCTTTTGTTTCTTTTCGTTATACATTTATTTTTTCCACGTTTCGGCACTCAAGACAACTTTCCTCCTTCGCGTACACACTTTTCTAATGATTCCGAACCTACCTGACTCACAAAACCGTCTAAAAGGCCATTTAAACCAATGCCGCCCTTTTGTTTCTTTTCCTTATACATTCATTTTTTTCCACGTTTTTCCAACTTTCCTCATTCTCGTACACACTTTTTTTATGATTCCGAACCCACCTGACTCACAAAACCGTCTAAAAGACCATTTAAACCAATACCTCCCTTTTGTTTCTTTTACTTATACATTCATTTTTTCCACGTTTTTGCACTCAAAAAAACTTTCCTCCTTCGCGTACACACTTTTTTTATGATTCCGAACCCATCTGTCTCACAAAATCGTCTAAAAGACCATTTAAACCAATACCTCCCTTTTGTTTCTTTTCCTTATACATTCATTTTTTCCACGTTTTTGCACTCAAAACAACTTTCCTCCTCCGCGTACACTCTGTTTTTAAGATTCCCAACCCATCTGTCTCACAAAATCGTCTAAAAGACCATTTAAACCAATACCGCCCTTTTGTTTCTTTTCCTTATACATTTATTTTTTCCACATTTCGGCACTCAAAACAACTTTCGTACACACTGTTTTTATGATTCCGAACCCATCTGAATCACAAAACTGTCTAAAAAGCCATTTAAACCAATACCGCCCTTATGTTTTTTTTCGTTATACATTAATTTTTTCCACGTTTTTGCACTCAAAACAACTTTCCTCCTTCTCGTACACACTTTTTTTATGAATCCGAACCCACCAGACTCACAAAAACCGTCTAAAAGGCCATTTAAACCAATACCTCCCTTTTGTTTCTTTTCTTTATACATTCATTTTTTCCACGTTTTTGCATTTAAGACAACTTTCCTCCTTCGCGTACACACTATTTTTATGATTCCGAACACATCTGACTCACAAAATTGTCTAAAAGACCATTTAAACCAATACCTCCCTTTTGTTTCTTTTCCTTATACATTCACTTTTTCCACGTTTTTGTACTCAAAACAACTTTCCTCCTTCGCGTACACACTGTTTTTATGATTCCGAACCCATCTGTCTCACAAAATCGTCTAAAAGACCATTTAAACCAATACCTCCCTTTTGTTTCTTTTCGTTATACATTAATTTTTTCCACGTTTCGGCACTCAAAACAACTTTCCTCCTTTGCGTACACACTGTTTTTATGATTCCGAACCCACCTGACTCACAAAAACCGTCTAAAAGGCCATTTAAACCAATACCTCCCATTTGTTTCTTTTCCTTATACATTCATTTTTTCCACGTTTTTGCACTCAAAACAACTTTCCTCCTTCGCGTACACAATTTTTATGATTCCGAACCCATCTGTCTCACAAAATCGTCTAAAAGACCATTTAAACCAATACCTCCCTTTTGTTTCTTTTCCTTATACATTCATTTTTTCCACGTTTCTGCACTCAAAACAACTTTCCTTCTCCGCGTACACACTGTTTTTAAGATTCCCAACCCATCAGACTCACAAAACTGTCTAAAAAGCCGTTTAAACCAATACCGCCCTGTCATTTTTTCCACGTTTTTGCACTCAAAACAATTTTCTTCCTTCTCGTACACACTTTTTTTCTGAATCCGAACCACCTGACTCACAAAAACCGTCTAAAAGGCCATTTAAACCAATACCGCCCATTTGTTTCTTTTCCGTATACATTCATTTTTTCCACGTTTTTGCACTCAAAACAACTTTCCTCCTTCGCGTACACACCGTTTTTATGATTCCGAACCCATCTTACTCACAAAACTGTCTAAAAAGCCATTCAAACCAATACCGCCCTTATGTTTTTTTTCGTTATACATTAATTTTTTCCACGTTTTTGCACTCAAAACAACTTTCCTCCTTCGCGTACACACTGTTTTTATGATTCCGAACCCATCTTTCTCACAAAATCGTCTAAAAGACCATTTAAACCAATACCTCCCTTTAGTTTCTTTTCCTTATACATTCATTTTTTTCCACGTTTTTGCACTCAAAACAACTTTCCTCCTCCGCGTACACACTGTTTTTAACATTCCAAACCCATCTGACTCACAAAACTGTCTAAAAAGCTATTTAAACCAATACCGCCCTTTTGTTTTTTTTCATTATACATTTATTTTTTTCACGTTTCGGCACTCAAAACATCTTTCCACATTCGCGTACACACTGCTTTTATGATTTCGAACCCATCTGTCTCACAAAATCGTCTAAAAGACCATTTAAACCAATACCTCCCTTTTGTTTCTTTTCCTTATACATTCATTTTTTCCACGTTTTTGCACTCAAGACAACTTTCCTCCTTCGCGTACAAACTGTTTTTATGATTCCGAACCCATCTCACTCACAATATCGTCTAAAAGACCATTTAAACCAATACCGCCCTTTTGTTTCTTTTCGTTATACATTTATTTTTTCCACGTTTCGGCACTCAAGACAACTTTCCTCCTTCGCGTACACACTTTTCTAATGATTCCGAACCTACCTGACTCACAAAACCGTCTAAAAGGCCATTTAAACCAATGCCGCCCTTTTGTTTCTTTTCCTTATACATTCATTTTTTTCCACGTTTTTCCAACTTTCCTCATTCTCGTACACACTTTTTTTATGATTCCGAACCCACCTGACTCACAAAACCGTCTAAAAGACCATTTAAACCAATACCTCCCTTTTGTTTCTTTTACTTATACATTCATTTTTTCCACGTTTTTGCACTCAAAAAAACTTTCCTCCTTCGCGTACACACTTTTTTTATGATTCCGAACCCATCTGTCTCACAAAATCGTCTAAAAGACCATTTAAACCAATACCTCCCTTTTGTTTCTTTTCCTTATACATTCATTTTTTCCACGTTTTTGCACTCAAAACAACTTTCCTCCTCCGCGTACACTCTGTTTTTAAGATTCCCAACCCATCTGTCTCACAAAATCGTCTAAAAGACCATTTAAACCAATACCGCCCTTTTGTTTCTTTTCCTTATACATTTATTTTTTCCACATTTCGGCACTCAAAACAACTTTCGTACACACTGTTTTTATGATTCCGAACCCATCTGAATCACAAAACTGTCTAAAAAGCCATTTAAACCAATACCGCCCTTATGTTTTTTTTCGTTATACATTAATTTTTTCCACGTTTTTGCACTCAAAACAATTTTCCTCCTTCTCGTACACACTTTTTTTATGAATCCGAACCCACCAGACTCACAAAAACCGTCTAAAAGGCCATTTAAACCAATACCTCCCTTTTGTTTCTTTTCTTTATACATTCACTTTTTCCACGTTTTTGTACTCAAAACAACTTTCCTCCTTCGCGTACACACTGTTTTTAAGATTCCGAACCCATCTGTCTCACAAAATCGTCTAAAAGACCATTTAAACCAATACCTCCCTTTTGTTTCTTTTCGTTATACATTAATTTTTTCCACGTTTCGGCACTCAAAACAACTTTCCTCCTTTGCGTACACACTGTTTTTATGATTCCGAACCCATCTGTCTCACAAAACCGTCTAAAAGACCATTTAAACCAATACCTCCTTTGTTTCTTTTACTTATACATTCATTTTTTCCACGTTTTTGCACTCAAAAAAACTTTCCTCCTTCGCGTACACACTTTTTTTATGATTCCGAACCCATCTGTCTCACAAAATCGTCTAAAAGACCATTTAAACCAATACCTCCCTTTTGTTTCTTTTCCTTATACATTCATTTTTTCCACGTTTTTGCACTCAAAACAACTTTCCTCCTCCGCGTACACTCTGTTTTTAAGATTCCCAACCCATCTGTCTCACAAAATCGTCTAAAAGACCATTTAAACCAATACCGCCCTTTTGTTTCTTTTCCTTATACATTTATTTTTTCCACATTTCGGCACTCAAAACAACTTTCGTACACACTGTTTTTATGATTCCGAACCCATCTGAATCACAAAACTGTCTAAAAAGCCATTTAAACCAATACCGCCCTTATGTTTTTTTTCGTTATACATTAATTTTTTCCACGTTTTTGCACTCAAAACAACTTTCCTCCTTCTCGTACACACTTTTTTTATGAATCCGAACCCACCAGACTCACAAAAACCGTCTAAAAGGCCATTTAAACCAATACCTCCCTTTTGTTTCTTTTCTTTATACATTCATTTTTTCCACGTTTTTGCACTCAAGACAACTTTCCTCCTTCGCGTACACACTATTTTTATGATTCCGAACACATCTGACTCACAAAATTGTCTAAAAGACCATTTAAACCAATACCTCCCTTTTGTTTCTTTTCCTTATACATTCACTCTTTCCACGTTTTTGTAAAAACAACTTTCCTCCTTCGCGTACACACTGTTTTTATGATTCCGAACCCATCTGTCTCACAAAATCGTCTAAAAGACCATTTAAACCAATACCTCCCTTTTGTTTCTTTTCGTTATACATTAATTTTTTCCACGTTTCGGCACTCAAAACAACTTTCCTCCTTTGCGTACACACTGTTTTTATGATTCCGAACCCACCTGACTCACAAAAACCGTCTAAAAGGCCATTTAAACCAATACCTCCCATTTGTTTCTTTTCCTTATACATTCATTTTTTCCACGTTTTTGCACTCAAAACAACTTTCCTCCTTCGCGTACACAATTTTTATGATTCCGAACCCATCTGTCTCACAAAATCGTCTAAAAGACCATTTAAACCAATACCTCCCTTTTGTTTCTTTTCCTTATACATTCATTTTTTCCACGTTTCTGCACTCAAAACAACTTTCCTCCTCCGCGTACACACTGTTTTTAAGATTCCCAACCCATCAGACTCACAAAACTGTCTAAAAAGCCGTTTAAACCAATACCGCCCTGTCATTTTTTCCACGTTTTTGCACTCAAAACAATTTTCTTCCTTCTCGTACACACTTTTTTTCTGAATCCGAACCACCTGACTCACAAAAACCGTCTAAAAGGCCATTTAAACCAATACCGCCCATTTGTTTCTTTTCCGTATACATTCATTTTTTCCACGTTTTTGCACTCAAAACAACTTTCCTCCTTCGCGTACACACCGTTTTTATGATTCCGAACCCATCTTACTCACAAAACTGTCTAAAAAGCCATTCAAACCAATACCGCCCTTATGTTTTTTTTCGTTATACATTAATTTTTTCCACGTTTTTGCACTCAAAACAACTTTCCTCCTTCGCGTACACACTGTTTTTATGATTCCGAACCCATCTTTCTCACAAAATCGTCTAAAAGACCATTTAAACCAATACCTCCCTTTAGTTTCTTTTCCTTATACATTCATTTTTTTCCACGTTTTTGCACTCAAAACAACTTTGCTCCTCCGCGTACACACTGTTTTTAACATTCCAAACCCATCTGACTCACAAAACTGTCTAAAAAGCTATTTAAACCAATACCGCCCTTTTGTTTTTTTTCATTATACATTTATTTTTTTCACGTTTCGGCACTCAAAACATCTTTCCACATTCGCGTACACACTGCTTTTATGATTTCGAACCCATCTGTCTCACAAAATCGTCTAAAAGACCATTTAAACCAATACCTCCCTTTTGTTTCTTTTCCTTATACATTCATTTTTTCCACGTTTTTGCACTCAAGACAACTTTCCTCCTTCGCGTACAAACTGTTTTTATGATTCCGAACCCATCTCACTCACAATATCGTCTAAAAGACCATTTAAACCAATACCGCCCTTTTGTTTCTTTTCGTTATACATTCATTTTTTTCCACGTTTTTCCAACTTTCCTCATTCTCGTACACACTTTTTTTATGATTCCGAACCCACCTGACTCACAAAACCGTCTAAAAGACCATTTAAACCAATGCCTCCCTTTTGTTTCTTTTACTTATACATTCATTTTTTCCACGTTTTTGCACTCAAAAAAACTTTCCTCCTTCGCGTACACACTTTTTTTATGATTCCGAACCCATCTGTCTCACAAAATCGTCTAAAAGACCATTTAAACCAATACCTCCCTTTTGTTTCTTTTCCTTATACATTCATTTTTTCCACGTTTTTGCACTCAAAACAACTTTCCTCCTCCGCGTACACTCTGTTTTTAAGATTCCCAACCCATCTGTCTCACAAAATCGTCTAAAAGACCATTTAAACCAATACCGCCCTTTTGTTTCTTTTCCTTATACATTTATTTTTTCCACATTTCGGCACTCAAAACAACTTTCGTACACACTGTTTTTATGATTCCGAACCCATCTGAATCACAAAACTGTCTAAAAAGCCATTTAAACCAATACCGCCCTTATGTTTTTTTTCGTTATACATTAATTTTTTCCACGTTTTTGCACTCAAAACAACTTTCCTCCTTCTCGTACACACTTTTTTTATGAATCCGAACCCACCAGACTCACAAAAACCGTCTAAAAGGCCATTTAAACCAATACCTCCCTTTTGTTTCTTTTCTTTATACATTCATTTTTTCCACGTTTTTGCACTCAAGACAACTTTCCTCCTTCGCGTACACACTATTTTTATGATTCCGAACACATCTGACTCACAAAATTGTCTAAAAGACCATTTAAACCAATACCTCCCTTTTGTTTCTTTTCCTTATACATTCACTTTTTCCACGTTTTTGTACTCAAAACAAATTTCCTCCTTCGCGTACACACTGTTTTTAAGATTCCGAACCCATCTGTCTCACAAAATCGTCTAAAAGACCATTTAAACCAATACCTCCCTTTTGTTTCTTTTCGTTATACATTAATTTTTTCCACGTTTCGGCACTCAAAACAACTTTCCTCCTTTGCGTACACACTGTTTTTATGATTCCGAACCCACCTGACTCACAAAAACCGTCTAAAAGGCCATTTAAACCAATACCTCCCATTTGTTTCTTTTCCTTATACATTCATTTTTTCCACGTTTTTGCACTCAAAACAACTTTCCTCCTTCGCGTACACAATTTTTATGATTCCGAACCCATCTGTCTCACAAAATCGTCTAAAAGACCATTTAAACCAATACCTCCCTTTTGTTTCTTTTCCTTATACATTCATTTTTTCCACGTTTCTGCACTCAAAACAACTTTCCTTCTCCGCGTACACACTGTTTTTAAGATTCCCAACCCATCAGACTCACAAAACTGTCTAAAAAGCCGTTTAAACCAATACCGCCCTGTCATTTTTTCCACGTTTTTGCACTCAAAACAATTTTCTTCCTTCTCGTACACACTTTTTTTCTGAATCCGAACCACCTGACTCACAAAAACCGTCTAAAAGGCCATTTAAACCAATACCGCCCATTTGTTTCTTTTCCGTATACATTCATTTTTTCCACGTTTTTGCACTCAAAACAACTTTCCTCCTTCGCGTACACACCGTTTTTATGATTCCGAACCCATCTTACTCACAAAACTGTCTAAAAAGCCATTCAAACCAATACCGCCCTTATGTTTTTTTTCGTTATACATTAATTTTTTCCACGTTTTTGCACTCAAAACAACTTTCCTCCTTCGCGTACACACTGTTTTTATGATTCCGAACCCATCTTTCTCACAAAATCGTCTAAAAGACCATTTAAACCAATACCTCCCTTTAGTTTCTTTTCCTTATACATTCATTTTTTTCCACGTTTTTGCACTCAAAACAACTTTCCTCCTCCGCGTACACACTGTTTTTAACATTCCAAACCCATCTGACTCACAAAACTGTCTAAAAAGCTATTTAAACCAATACCGCCCTTTTGTTTTTTTTCATTATACATTTATTTTTTTCACGTTTCGGCACTCAAAACATCTTTCCACATTCGCGTACACACTGCTTTTATGATTTCGAACCCATCTGTCTCACAAAATCGTCTAAAAGACCATTTAAACCAATACCTCCCTTTTGTTTCTTTTCCTTATACATTCATTTTTTCCACGTTTTTGCACTCAAGACAACTTTCCTCCTTCGCGTACAAACTGTTTTTATGATTCCGAACCCATCTCACTCACAATATCGTCTAAAAGACCATTTAAACCAATACCGCCCTTTTGTTTCTTTTCGTTATACATTTATTTTTTCCACGTTTCGGCACTCAAGACAACTTTCCTCCTTCGCGTACACACTTTTCTAATGATTCCGAACCTACCTGACTCACAAAACCGTCTAAAAGGCCATTTAAACCAATGCCGCCCTTTTGTTTCTTTTCCTTATACATTCATTTTTTTCCACGTTTTTCCAACTTTCCTCATTCTCGTACACACTTTTTTTATGATTCCGAACCCACCTGACTCACAAAACCGTCTAAAAGACCATTTAAACCAATACCTCCCTTTTGTTTCTTTTACTTATACATTCATTTTTTCCACGTTTTTGCACTCAAAAAAACTTTCCTCCTTCGCGTACACACTTTTTTTATGATTCCGAACCCATCTGTCTCACAAAATCGTCTAAAAGACCATTTAAACCAATACCTCCCTTTTGTTTCTTTTCCTTATACATTCATTTTTTCCACGTTTTTGCACTCAAAACAACTTTCCTCCTCCGCGTACACTCTGTTTTTAAGATTCCCAACCCATCTGTCTCACAAAATCGTCTAAAAGACCATTTAAACCAATACCGCCCTTTTGTTTCTTTTCCTTATACATTTATTTTTTCCACATTTCGGCACTCAAAACAACTTTCGTACACACTGTTTTTATGATTCCGAACCCATCTGAATCACAAAACTGTCTAAAAAGCCATTTAAACCAATACCGCCCTTATGTTTTTTTTCGTTATACATTAATTTTTTCCACGTTTTTGCACTCAAAACAATTTTCCTCCTTCTCGTACACACTTTTTTTATGAATCCGAACCCACCAGACTCACAAAAACCGTCTAAAAGGCCATTTAAACCAATACCTCCCTTTTGTTTCTTTTCTTTATACATTCACTTTTTCCACGTTTTTGTACTCAAAACAACTTTCCTCCTTCGCGTACACACTGTTTTTAAGATTCCGAACCCATCTGTCTCACAAAATCGTCTAAAAGACCATTTAAACCAATACCTCCCTTTTGTTTCTTTTCGTTATACATTAATTTTTTCCACGTTTCGGCACTCAAAACAACTTTCCTCCTTTGCGTACACACTGTTTTTATGATTCCGAACCCATCTGTCTCACAAAACCGTCTAAAAGACCATTTAAACCAATACCTCCTTTGTTTCTTTTACTTATACATTCATTTTTTCCACGTTTTTGCACTCAAAAAAACTTTCCTCCTTCGCGTACACACTTTTTTTATGATTCCGAACCCATCTGTCTCACAAAATCGTCTAAAAGACCATTTAAACCAATACCTCCCTTTTGTTTCTTTTCCTTATACATTCATTTTTTCCACGTTTTTGCACTCAAAACAACTTTCCTCCTCCGCGTACACTCTGTTTTTAAGATTCCCAACCCATCTGTCTCACAAAATCGTCTAAAAGACCATTTAAACCAATACCGCCCTTTTGTTTCTTTTCCTTATACATTTATTTTTTCCACATTTCGGCACTCAAAACAACTTTCGTACACACTGTTTTTATGATTCCGAACCCATCTGAATCACAAAACTGTCTAAAAAGCCATTTAAACCAATACCGCCCTTATGTTTTTTTTCGTTATACATTAATTTTTTCCACGTTTTTGCACTCAAAACAACTTTCCTCCTTCTCGTACACACTTTTTTTATGAATCCGAACCCACCAGACTCACAAAAACCGTCTAAAAGGCCATTTAAACCAATACCTCCCTTTTGTTTCTTTTCTTTATACATTCATTTTTTCCACGTTTTTGCACTCAAGACAACTTTCCTCCTTCGCGTACACACTATTTTTATGATTCCGAACACATCTGACTCACAAAATTGTCTAAAAGACCATTTAAACCAATACCTCCCTTTTGTTTCTTTTCCTTATACATTCACTCTTTCCACGTTTTTGTACTCAAAACAACTTTCCTCCTTCGCGTACACACTGTTTTTATGATTCCGAACCCATCTGTCTCACAAAATCGTCTAAAAGACCATTTAAACCAATACCTCCCTTTTGTTTCTTTTCGTTATACATTAATTTTTTCCACGTTTCGGCACTCAAAACAACTTTCCTCCTTTGCGTACACACTGTTTTTATGATTCCGAACCCACCTGACTCACAAAAACCGTCTAAAAGGCCATTTAAACCAATACCTCCCATTTGTTTCTTTTCCTTATACATTCATTTTTTCCACGTTTTTGCACTCAAAACAACTTTCCTCCTTCGCGTACACAATTTTTATGATTCCGAACCCATCTGTCTCACAAAATCGTCTAAAAGACCATTTAAACCAATACCTCCCTTTTGTTTCTTTTCCTTATACATTCATTTTTTCCACGTTTCTGCACTCAAAACAACTTTCCTCCTCCGCGTACACACTGTTTTTAAGATTCCCAACCCATCAGACTCACAAAACTGTCTAAAAAGCCGTTTAAACCAATACCGCCCTGTCATTTTTTCCACGTTTTTGCACTCAAAACAATTTTCTTCCTTCTCGTACACACTTTTTTTCTGAATCCGAACCACCTGACTCACAAAAACCGTCTAAAAGGCCATTTAAACCAATACCGCCCATTTGTTTCTTTTCCGTATACATTCATTTTTTCCACGTTTTTGCACTCAAAACAACTTTCCTCCTTCGCGTACACACCGTTTTTATGATTCCGAACCCATCTTACTCACAAAACTGTCTAAAAAGCCATTCAAACCAATACCGCCCTTATGTTTTTTTTCGTTATACATTAATTTTTTCCACGTTTTTGCACTCAAAACAACTTTCCTCCTTCGCGTACACACTGTTTTTATGATTCCGAACCCATCTTTCTCACAAAATCGTCTAAAAGACCATTTAAACCAATACCTCCCTTTAGTTTCTTTTCCTTATACATTCATTTTTTTCCACGTTTTTGCACTCAAAACAACTTTGCTCCTCCGCGTACACACTGTTTTTAACATTCCAAACCCATCTGACTCACAAAACTGTCTAAAAAGCTATTTAAACCAATACCGCCCTTTTGTTTTTTTTCATTATACATTTATTTTTTTCACGTTTCGGCACTCAAAACATCTTTCCACATTCGCGTACACACTGCTTTTATGATTTCGAACCCATCTGTCTCACAAAATCGTCTAAAAGACCATTTAAACCAATACCTCCCTTTTGTTTCTTTTCCTTATACATTCATTTTTTCCACGTTTTTGCACTCAAGACAACTTTCCTCCTTCGCGTACAAACTGTTTTTATGATTCCGAACCCATCTCACTCACAATATCGTCTAAAAGACCATTTAAACCAATACCGCCCTTTTGTTTCTTTTCGTTATACATTCATTTTTTTCCACGTTTTTCCAACTTTCCTCATTCTCGTACACACTTTTTTTATGATTCCGAACCCACCTGACTCACAAAACCGTCTAAAAGACCATTTAAACCAATGCCTCCCTTTTGTTTCTTTTACTTATACATTCATTTTTTCCACGTTTTTGCACTCAAAAAAACTTTCCTCCTTCGCGTACACACTTTTTTTATGATTCCGAACCCATCTGTCTCACAAAATCGTCTAAAAGACCATTTAAACCAATACCTCCCTTTTGTTTCTTTTCCTTATACATTCATTTTTTCCACGTTTTTGCACTCAAAACAACTTTCCTCCTCCGCGTACACTCTGTTTTTAAGATTCCCAACCCATCTGTCTCACAAAATCGTCTAAAAGACCATTTAAACCAATACCGCCCTTTTGTTTCTTTTCCTTATACATTTATTTTTTCCACATTTCGGCACTCAAAACAACTTTCGTACACACTGTTTTTATGATTCCGAACCCATCTGAATCACAAAACTGTCTAAAAAGCCATTTAAACCAATACCGCCCTTATGTTTTTTTTCGTTATACATTAATTTTTTCCACGTTTTTGCACTCAAAACAACTTTCCTCCTTCTCGTACACACTTTTTTTATGAATCCGAACCCACCAGACTCACAAAAACCGTCTAAAAGGCCATTTAAACCAATACCTCCCTTTTGTTTCTTTTCTTTATACATTCATTTTTTCCACGTTTTTGCACTCAAGACAACTTTCCTCCTTCGCGTACACACTATTTTTATGATTCCGAACACATCTGACTCACAAAATTGTCTAAAAGACCATTTAAACCAATACCTCCCTTTTGTTTCTTTTCCTTATACATTCACTTTTTCCACGTTTTTGTACTCAAAACAAATTTCCTCCTTCGCGTACACACTGTTTTTAAGATTCCGAACCCATCTGTCTCACAAAATCGTCTAAAAGACCATTTAAACCAATACCTCCCTTTTGTTTCTTTTCGTTATACATTAATTTTTTCCACGTTTCGGCACTCAAAACAACTTTCCTCCTTTGCGTACACACTGTTTTTATGATTCCGAACCCATCTGTCTCACAAAACCGTCTAAAAGACCATTTAAACCAATACCTCCTTTGTTTCTTTTACTTATACATTCATTTTTTCCACGTTTTTGCACTCAAAACAACTTTCCTCCTCCGCGTACACTCTGTTTTTAAGATTCCCAACCCATCTGACTCACAAAACTGTCTAAAAAGCCATTTAAACCAATACCGCCCTTTTGTTTCTTTTCCTTATACATTCATTTTTTCACGTTTTTGCACTCAAAACAATTTTCCTCTTTCGCGTACACACTTTTTTTATGATTCCGAACCCATCTGACTCACAAAATCGTTAAAAAGGCCATTTAAACCAATACCGCCCTTTTGTTTCTTTTCCTTATACATTCATTTTTTCCACGTTTTTCCAACTTTCCTCCTTCTCGTACACACTTTTTTTATGAATCCGAACCCACCTGACTCACAAAAACCGTCTAAAAGGCCATTTAAACCAATACCTCCCATTTGTTTCTTTTCCTTATACATTCATTTTTTCCACGTTTTTGCACTCAAAACAACTTTCCTCCTTCGCGTACACAATTTTTATGATTCCGAACCCATCTGTCTCACAAAATCGTCTAAAAGACTTTAAACCAATACCTCCCTTTTGTTTCTTTTCCTTATACATTCATTTTTTCCACGTTTTTGCACTCAAAACAACTTTCCTCCTCCGCGTACACACTGTTTTTAAGATTCCCAACCCATCAGACTCACAAAACTGTCTAAAAAGCCGTTTAAACCAATACCGCCCTGTCATTTTTTCCACGTTTTTGCACTCAAAACAATTTTCTTCCTTCTCGTAACACTTTTTTTCTGAATCCGAACCACCTGACTCACAAAAACCGTCTAAAAGGCCATTTAAACCAATACCGCCCATTTGTTTCTTTTCCGTATACATTCATTTTTTCCACGTTTTTGCACTCAAAACAACTTTCCTCCTTCGCGTACACACCGTTTTTATGATTCCGAACCCATCTTACTCACAAAACTGTCTAAAAAGCCATTCAAACCAATACCGCCCTTATGTTTTTTTTCGTTATACATTAATTTTTTCCACGTTTTTGCACTTAAAACAACTTTCCTCCTTCGCGTACACACTGTTTTTATGATTCCGAACCCATCTTTCTCACAGAATCGTCTAAAAGACCATTTAAACCAATACCTCCCTTTAGTTTCTTTTCCTTATACATTCATTTTTTTCCACGTTTTTGCACTCAAAACAACTTTCCTCCTCCGCGTACACACTGTTTTTAACATTCCAAACCCATCTGACTCACAAAACTGTCTAAAAAGCTATTTAAACCAATACCGCCCTTTTGTTTTTTTTCATTATACATTTATTTTTTTCACGTTTCGGCACTCAAAACATCTTTCCACATTCGCGTACACACTGCTTTTATGATTTCGAACCCATCTGTCTCACAAAATCGTCTAAAAGACCATTTAAACCAATACCGCCCTTTTGTTTCTTTTCGTTATACATTCATTTTTTTCCACGTTTTTCCAACTTTCCTCATTCTCGTACACACTTTTTTTATGATTCCGAACCCACCTGACTCACAAAACCGTCTAAAAGACCATTTAAACCAATGCCTCCCTTTTGTTTCTTTTACTTATACATTCATTTTTTCCACGTTTTTGCACTCAAAAAAACTTTCCTCCTTCGCGTACACACTTTTTTTATGATTCCGAACCCATCTGTCTCACAAAATCGTCTAAAAGACCATTTAAACCAATACCTCCCTTTTGTTTCTTTTCCTTATACATTCATTTTTTCCACGTTTTTGCACTCAAAACAACTTTCCTCCTCCGCGTACACTCTGTTTTTAAGATTCCCAACCCATCTGTCTCACAAAATCGTCTAAAAGACCATTTAAACCAATACCGCCCTTTTGTTTCTTTTCCTTATACATTTATTTTTTCCACATTTCGGCACTCAAAACAACTTTCGTACACACTGTTTTTATGATTCCGAACCCATCTGAATCACAAAACTGTCTAAAAAGCCATTTAAACCAATACCGCCCTTATGTTTTTTTTCGTTATACATTAATTTTTTCCACGTTTTTGCACTCAAAACAACTTTCCTCCTTCTCGTACACACTTTTTTTATGAATCCGAACCCACCAGACTCACAAAAACCGTCTAAAAGGCCATTTAAACCAATACCTCCCTTTTGTTTCTTTTCTTTATACATTCATTTTTTCCACGTTTTTGCACTCAAGACAACTTTCCTCCTTCGCGTACACACTATTTTTATGATTCCGAACACATCTGACTCACAAAATTGTCTAAAAGACCATTTAAACCAATACCTCCCTTTTGTTTCTTTTCCTTATACATTCACTTTTTCCACGTTTTTGTACTCAAAACAAATTTCCTCCTTCGCGTACACACTGTTTTTAAGATTCCGAACCCATCTGTCTCACAAAATCGTCTAAAAGACCATTTAAACCAATACCTCCCTTTTGTTTCTTTTCGTTATACATTAATTTTTTCCACGTTTCGGCACTCAAAACAACTTTCCTCCTTTGCGTACACACTGTTTTTATGATTCCGAACCCATCTGTCTCACAAAACCGTCTAAAAGACCATTTAAACCAATACCTCCTTTGTTTCTTTTACTTATACATTCATTTTTTCCACGTTTTTGCACTCAAAACAACTTTCCTCCTCCGCGTACACTCTGTTTTTAAGATTCCCAACCCATCTGACTCACAAAACTGTCTAAAAAGCCATTTAAACCAATACCGCCCTTTTGTTTCTTTTCCTTATACATTCATTTTTTCACGTTTTTGCACTCAAAACAATTTTCCTCTTTCGCGTACACACTTTTTTTATGATTCCGAACCCATCTGACTCACAAAATCGTTAAAAAGGCCATTTAAACCAATACCGCCCTTTTGTTTCTTTTCCTTATACATTCATTTTTTCCACGTTTTTCCAACTTTCCTCCTTCTCGTACACACTTTTTTTATGAATCCGAACCCACCTGACTCACAAAAACCGTCTAAAAGGCCATTTAAACCAATACCTCCCATTTGTTTCTTTTCCTTATACATTCATTTTTTCCACGTTTTTGCACTCAAAACAACTTTCCTCCTTCGCGTACACAATTTTTATGATTCCGAACCCATCTGTCTCACAAAATCGTCTAAAAGACTTTAAACCAATACCTCCCTTTTGTTTCTTTTCCTTATACATTCATTTTTTCCACGTTTTTGCACTCAAAACAACTTTCCTCCTCCGCGTACACACTGTTTTTAAGATTCCCAACCCATCAGACTCACAAAACTGTCTAAAAAGCCGTTTAAACCAATACCGCCCTGTCATTTTTTCCACGTTTTTGCACTCAAAACAATTTTCTTCCTTCTCGTAACACTTTTTTTCTGAATCCGAACCACCTGACTCACAAAAACCGTCTAAAAGGCCATTTAAACCAATACCGCCCATTTGTTTCTTTTCCGTATACATTCATTTTTTCCACGTTTTTGCACTCAAAACAACTTTCCTCCTTCGCGTACACACCGTTTTTATGATTCCGAACCCATCTTACTCACAAAACTGTCTAAAAAGCCATTCAAACCAATACCGCCCTTATGTTTTTTTTCGTTATACATTAATTTTTTCCACGTTTTTGCACTTAAAACAACTTTCCTCCTTCGCGTACACACTGTTTTTATGATTCCGAACCCATCTTTCTCACAGAATCGTCTAAAAGACCATTTAAACCAATACCTCCCTTTAGTTTCTTTTCCTTATACATTCATTTTTTTCCACGTTTTTGCACTCAAAACAACTTTCCTCCTCCGCGTACACACTGTTTTTAACATTCCAAACCCATCTGACTCACAAAACTGTCTAAAAAGCTATTTAAACCAATACCGCCCTTTTGTTTTTTTTCATTATACATTTATTTTTTTCACGTTTCGGCACTCAAAACATCTTTCCACATTCGCGTACACACTGCTTTTATGATTTCGAACCCATCTGTCTCACAAAATCGTCTAAAAGACCATTTAAACCAATACCGCCCTTTTGTTTCTTTTCGTTATACATTCATTTTTTTCCACGTTTTTCCAACTTTCCTCATTCTCGTACACACTTTTTTTATGATTCCGAACCCACCTGACTCACAAAACCGTCTAAAAGACCATTTAAACCAATGCCTCCCTTTTGTTTCTTTTACTTATACATTCATTTTTTCCACGTTTTTGCACTCAAAAAAACTTTCCTCCTTCGCGTACACACTTTTTTTATGATTCCGAACCCATCTGTCTCACAAAATCGTCTAAAAGACCATTTAAACCAATACCTCCCTTTTGTTTCTTTTCCTTATACATTCATTTTTTCCACGTTTTTGCACTCAAAACAACTTTCCTCCTCCGCGTACACTCTGTTTTTAAGATTCCCAACCCATCTGTCTCACAAAATCGTCTAAAAGACCATTTAAACCAATACCGCCCTTTTGTTTCTTTTCCTTATACATTTATTTTTTCCACATTTCGGCACTCAAAACAACTTTCGTACACACTGTTTTTATGATTCCGAACCCATCTGAATCACAAAACTGTCTAAAAAGCCATTTAAACCAATACCGCCCTTATGTTTTTTTTCGTTATACATTAATTTTTTCCACGTTTTTGCACTCAAAACAACTTTCCTCCTTCTCGTACACACTTTTTTTATGAATCCGAACCCACCAGACTCACAAAAACCGTCTAAAAGGCCATTTAAACCAATACCTCCCTTTTGTTTCTTTTCTTTATACATTCATTTTTTCCACGTTTTTGCACTCAAGACAACTTTCCTCCTTCGCGTACACACTATTTTTATGATTCCGAACACATCTGACTCACAAAATTGTCTAAAAGACCATTTAAACCAATACCTCCCTTTTGTTTCTTTTCCTTATACATTCACTTTTTCCACGTTTTTGTACTCAAAACAAATTTCCTCCTTCGCGTACACACTGTTTTTAAGATTCCGAACCCATCTGTCTCACAAAATCGTCTAAAAGACCATTTAAACCAATACCTCCCTTTTGTTTCTTTTCGTTATACATTAATTTTTTCCACGTTTCGGCACTCAAAACAACTTTCCTCCTTTGCGTACACACTGTTTTTATGATTCCGAACCCATCTGTCTCACAAAACCGTCTAAAAGACCATTTAAACCAATACCTCCTTTGTTTCTTTTACTTATACATTCATTTTTTCCACGTTTTTGCACTCAAAACAACTTTCCTCCTCCGCGTACACTCTGTTTTTAAGATTCCCAACCCATCTGACTCACAAAACTGTCTAAAAAGCCATTTAAACCAATACCGCCCTTTTGTTTCTTTTCCTTATACATTCATTTTTTCACGTTTTTGCACTCAAAACAATTTTCCTCTTTCGCGTACACACTTTTTTTATGATTCCGAACCCATCTGACTCACAAAATCGTTAAAAAGGCCATTTAAACCAATACCGCCCTTTTGTTTCTTTTCCTTATACATTCATTTTTTCCACGTTTTTCCAACTTTCCTCCTTCTCGTACACACTTTTTTTATGAATCCGAACCCACCTGACTCACAAAAACCGTCTAAAAGGCCATTTAAACCAATACCTCCCATTTGTTTCTTTTCCTTATACATTCATTTTTTCCACGTTTTTGCACTCAAAACAACTTTCCTCCTTCGCGTACACAATTTTTATGATTCCGAACCCATCTGTCTCACAAAATCGTCTAAAAGACTTTAAACCAATACCTCCCTTTTGTTTCTTTTCCTTATACATTCATTTTTTCCACGTTTTTGCACTCAAAACAACTTTCCTCCTCCGCGTACACACTGTTTTTAAGATTCCCAACCCATCAGACTCACAAAACTGTCTAAAAAGCCGTTTAAACCAATACCGCCCTGTCATTTTTTCCACGTTTTTGCACTCAAAACAATTTTCTTCCTTCTCGTAACACTTTTTTTCTGAATCCGAACCACCTGACTCACAAAAACCGTCTAAAAGGCCATTTAAACCAATACCGCCCATTTGTTTCTTTTCCGTATACATTCATTTTTTCCACGTTTTTGCACTCAAAACAACTTTCCTCCTTCGCGTACACACCGTTTTTATGATTCCGAACCCATCTTACTCACAAAACTGTCTAAAAAGCCATTCAAACCAATACCGCCCTTATGTTTTTTTTCGTTATACATTAATTTTTTCCACGTTTTTGCACTTAAAACAACTTTCCTCCTTCGCGTACACACTGTTTTTATGATTCCGAACCCATCTTTCTCACAGAATCGTCTAAAAGACCATTTAAACCAATACCTCCCTTTAGTTTCTTTTCCTTATACATTCATTTTTTTCCACGTTTTTGCACTCAAAACAACTTTCCTCCTCCGCGTACACACTGTTTTTAACATTCCAAACCCATCTGACTCACAAAACTGTCTAAAAAGCTATTTAAACCAATACCGCCCTTTTGTTTTTTTTCATTATACATTTATTTTTTTCACGTTTCGGCACTCAAAACATCTTTCCACATTCGCGTACACACTGCTTTTATGATTTCGAACCCATCTGTCTCACAAAATCGTCTAAAAGACCATTTAAACCAATACCTCCCTTTTGTTTCTTTTCCTTATACATTCATTTTTTCCACGTTTTTGCACTCAAGACAACTTTCCTCCTTCGCGTACAAACTGTTTTTATGATTCCGAACCCATCTGACTCACAATATCGTCTAAAAGACCATTTAAACCAATACCGCCCTTTTGTTTCTTTTCGTTATACATTTATTTTTTCCACGTTTCGGCACTCAAGACAACTTTCCTCCTTCGCGTACACACTTTTCTAATGATTCCGAACCTACCTGACTCACAAAACCGTCTAAAAGGCCATTTAAACCAATGCCGCCCTTTTGTTTCTTTTCCTTATACATTCATTTTTTTCCACGTTTTTCCAACTTTCCTCATTCTCGTACACACTTTTTTTATGATTCCGAACCCACATGACTCACAAAACCGTCTAAAAGACCATTTAAACCAATACCTCCCTTTTGTTTCTTTTACTTATACATTCATTTTTTCCACGTTTTTGCACTCAAAAAAACTTTCCTCCTTCGCGTACACACTTTTTTTATGATTCCGAACCCATCTGTCTCACAAAATCGTCTAAAAGACCATTTAAACCAATACCTCCCTTTTGTTTCTTTTCCTTATACATTCATTTTTTCCACGTTTTTGCACTCAAAACAACTTTCCTCCTCCGCGTACACTCTGTTTTTAAGATTCCCAACCCATCTGTCTCACAAAATCGTCTAAAAGACCATTTAAACCAATACCGCCCTTTTGTTTCTTTTCCTTATACATTTATTTTTTCCACATTTCGGCACTCAAAACAACTTTCGTACACACTGTTTTTATGATTCCGAACCCATCTGAATCACAAAACTGTCTAAAAAGCCATTTAAACCAATACCGCCCTTATGTTTTTTTTCGTTATACATTAATTTTTTCCACGTTTTTGCACTCAAAACAACTTTCCTCCTTCTCGTACACACTTTTTTTATGAATCCGAACCCACCAGACTCACAAAAACCGTCTAAAAGGCCATTTAAACCAATACCTCCCTTTTGTTTCTTTTCTTTATACATTCATTTTTTCCACGTTTTTGCACTCAAGACAACTTTCCTCCTTCGCGTACACACTATTTTTATGATTCCGAACACATCTGACTCACAAAATTGTCTAAAAGACCATTTAAACCAATACCTCCCTTTTGTTTCTTTTCCTTATACATTCACTTTTTCCACGTTTTTGTACTCAAAACAACTTTCCTCCTTCGCGTACACACTGTTTTTATGATTCCGAACCCATCTGTCTCACAAAATCGTCTAAAAGACCATTTAAACCAATACCTCCCTTTTGTTTCTTTTCGTTATACATTAATTTTTTCCACGTTTCGGCACTCAAAACAACTTTCCTCCTTTGCGTACACACTGTTTTTATGATTCCGAACCCACCTGACTCACAAAAACCGTCTAAAAGGCCATTTAAACCAATACCTCCCATTTGTTTCTTTTCCTTATACATTCATTTTTTCCACGTTTTTGCACTCAAAACAACTTTCCTCCTTCGCGTACACAATTTTTATGATTCCGAACCCATCTGTCTCACAAAATCGTCTAAAAGACCATTTAAACCAATACCTCCCTTTTGTTTCTTTTCCTTATACATTCATTTTTTCCACGTTTCTGCACTCAAAACAACTTTCCTCCTCCGCGTACACACTGTTTTTAAGATTCCCAACCCATCAGACTCACAAAACTGTCTAAAAAGCCGTTTAAACCAATACCGCCCTGTCATTTTTTCCACGTTTTTGCACTCAAAACAATTTTCTTCCTTCTCGTACACACTTTTTTTCTGAATCCGAACCACCTGACTCACAAAAACCGTCTAAAAGGCCATTTAAACCAATACCGCCCATTTGTTTCTTTTCCGTATACATTCATTTTTTCCACGTTTTTGCACTCAAAACAACTTTCCTCCTTCGCGTACACACCGTTTTTATGATTCCGAACCCATCTTACTCACAAAACTGTCTAAAAAGCCATTCAAACCAATACCGCCCTTATGTTTTTTTTCGTTATACATTAATTTTTTCCACGTTTTTGCACTCAAAACAACTTTCCTCCTTCGCGTACACACTGTTTTTATGATTCCGAACCCATCTTTCTCACAAAATCGTCTAAAAGACCATTTAAACCAATACCTCCCTTTAGTTTCTTTTCCTTATACATTCATTTTTTTCCACGTTTTTGCACTCAAAACAACTTTCCTCCTCCGCGTACACACTGTTTTTAACATTCCAAACCCATCTGACTCACAAAACTGTCTAAAAAGCTATTTAAACCAATACCGCCCTTTTGTTTTTTTTCATTATACATTTATTTTTTTCACGTTTCGGCACTCAAAACATCTTTCCACATTCGCGTACACACTGCTTTTATGATTTCGAACCCATCTGTCTCACAAAATCGTCTAAAAGACCATTTAAACCAATACCTCCCTTTTGTTTCTTTTCCTTATACATTCATTTTTTTCACGTTTTTGCACTCAAGACAACTTTCCTCCTTCGCGTACAAACTGTTTTTATGATTCCGAACCCATCTCACTCACAATATCGTCTAAAAGACCATTTAAACCAATACCGCCCTTTTGTTTCTTTTCGTTATACATTTATTTTTTCCACGTTTCGGCACTCAAGACAACTTTCCTCCTTCGCGTACACACTTTTCTAATGATTCCGAACCTACCTGACTCACAAAACCGTCTAAAAGGCCATTTAAACCAATGCCGCCCTTTTGTTTCTTTTCCTTATACATTCATTTTTTTCCACGTTTTTCCAACTTTCCTCATTCTCGTACACACTGTTTTTATGATTCCGAACCCATCTGAATCACAAAACTGTCTAAAAAGCCATTTAAACCAATACCGCCCTTATGTTTTTTTTCGTTATACATTAATTTTTTCCACGTTTTTGCACTCAAAACTACTTTCCTCCTTCTCGTACACACTTTTTTTATGAATCCGAACCCACCAGACTCACAAAAACCGTCTAAAAGGCCATTTAAACCAATACCTCCCTTTTGTTTCTTTTCTTTATACATTCATTTTTTCCACGTTTTTGCACTCAAGACAACTTTCCTCCTTCGCGTACACACTATTTTTATGATTCCGAACACATCTGACTCACAAAATTGTCTAAAAGACCATTTAAACCAATACCTCCCTTTTGTTTCTTTTCCTTATACATTCACTTTTTCCACGTTTTTGTACTCAAAACAACTTTCCTCCTTCGCGTACACACTGTTTTTATGATTCCGAACCCATCTGTCTCACAAAATCGTCTAAAAGACCATTTAAACCAATACCTCCCTTTTGTTTCTTTTCGTTATACATTAATTTTTTCCACGTTTCGGCACTCAAAACAACTTTCCTCCTTTGCGTACACACTGTTTTTATGATTCCGAACCCATCTGTCTCACAAAATCGTCTAAAAGACCATTTAAACCAATACCTCCCTTTTGATTCTTTTCCTTATACATTCACTTTTTCCACGTTTTTGCACTCAAGACAACTTTCCTCCTTCGCGTACACACTGTTTTTAAGATTCCAAACCCATCTGAATCACAAAACTGTCTAAAAAGCTATTTAAACCAATACCGCCCTTTTGTTTTTTTTCGTTATACATTAATTTTTTCCACGTTTCGGCACTCAAAACAACTTTAATCCTTCGCGTACACATTGTTTTTATGATTCCGAACCCATCTGACTCACAAAATCGCTAAAAAGGCCATTTAAACCAATACCGCCCTTTTGTTTCTTTTCCTTATACATTCATTTTTACCACGTTTTTCCAACTTTCCTCCTTCTCGTACACACTTTTTTTATGATTCCGAACCCACCTGACTCACAAAACCGTCTAAAAGACCATTTAAACCAATACCTCCATTTTGTTTCTTTTCCTTATACATTCATTTTTTCCACGTTTTTGCACTCAAAACAACTTTCCTCCTCCGCGTACACACTTTTTTTATGATTCCGAACCCATCTGACTCACAAAATCGCTAAAAAGGCCATTTAAACCAATACCGCCCTTTTGTTTCTTTTCCTTATACATTCATTTTTTCCACGTTTTTCCAACTTTCCTCCTTCTCGTACACACTTTTTTTATGAGTCCGAACCCATCTGACTCACAAAATCGTCTAAAAGACCATTTAAACAAATACCTCCCTTTTGATTCTTTTCCTTATACATTCACTTTTTCCACGTTTTTGCACTCAAAACAATTTTCCTCCTCTGCGTACACACTGTTTTTAACATTCCAAACCCATCTGACTCACAAAACTGTCTAAAAAGCTATTTAAACCAATACCGCCCTTTTGTTTTTTTTCGTTATACATTAATTTTTTCCACGTTTCGGCACTCAAAACAACTTTAATCCTTCGCGTACACACTGTTTTTATGATTCCGAACCCATCTGTCTCACAAAATCGTCTAAAAGACCATTTAAACCTTGTCCCTTTTGTTTCTTTTTCTTATACATTCGTTTTTTCCACGTTTTTGCACTCAAAACAACATACCTCCTTCTTGTACACACTTTTCTGATGATTCCGAACCTACCTGACTCACAAAACCGTCCAAAAGGCCATTTAAACCAATACCGCCCTTTTGTTTCTTTTCCTTATACATTCATTTTTTCCATGTTTTTCCAACTTTCCTCCTTCTCGTACACACTTTTTTTATGATTCCGAACCCACCTGACTCACAATACCGTCTAAAAGACCATTTAAACCAATACCGCCCTTTTGTTTCTTTTCATTATACATTTATTTTTTTCACGTTTCGGCACTCAAAACATCTTTCCACATTCGCGTACACACTGCTTTTATGATTTCGAACCCATCTGTCTCACAAAATCGTCTGAAAGACCATTTAAACCAATACCTCCCTTTTGTTTCTTTTCCTTATACATTCATTTTTTCCACGTTTTTGCACTCAAGACAACTTTCCTCCTTCGCGTACACACTGTTTTTATGATTCCGAACCCATCTGACTCACAATATCGTCTAAAAGACCATTTAAACCAATACCGCCCTTTTGTTTCTTTTCGTTATACATTTATTTTTTCCACGTTTCGACACTCAAGACAACTTTCCTCCTTCGCGTACACACTTTTCTAATGATTCCGAACCTACCTGACTCACAAAACCGTCTAAAAGGCCATTTAAACCAATGCCGCCCTTTTGTTTCTTTTCCTTATACATTCATTTTTTTCCACGTTTTTCCAACTTTCCTCATTCTCGTACACACTTTTTTTATGATTCCGAACCCACCTGACTCACAAAACCGTCTAAAAGACCATTTAAACCAATACCTCCCTTTTGTTTCTTTTACTTATACATTCATTTTTTCCACGTTTTTGCACTCAAAACAACTTTCCTCCTCCGCGTACACACTGTTTTTAAGATTCCCAACCCATCTGACTCACAAAACTGTCTAAAAAGCCGTTTAAACCAATACCTCCCTTTTGTTTCTTTTCCTTATACATTCATTTTTTCCACGTTTTTGCACTCAAAACAACTTTCCTCCTCCGCGTACACTCTGTTTTTAAGATTCCCAACCCATCTGTCTCACAAAATCGTCTAAAAGACCATTTAAACCAATACCGCCCTTTTGTTTCTTTTCCTTATACATTTATTTTTTCCACGTTTCGGCACTCAAAACAACTTTCCTCCTTTGCGTACACACTGTTTTTATGATTCCGAACCCACCTGACTCACAAAAACCGTCTAAAAGGCCATTTAAACCAATACCTCCCATTTGTTTCTTTTCCTTATACATTCATTTTTTCCACGTTTTTGCACTCAAAACAACTTTCCTCCTTCGCGTACACAATTTTTATGATTCCGAACCCATCTGTCTCACAAAATCGTCTAAAAGACCATTTAAACCAATACCTCCCTTTTGTTTCTTTTCCTTATACATTCATTTTTTCCACGTTTCTGCACTCAAAACAACTTTCCTCCTCCGCGTACACACTGTTTTTAAGATTCCCAACCCATCAGACTCACAAAACTGTCTAAAAAGCCGTTTAAACCAATACCGCCCTGTCATTTTTTCCACGTTTTTGCACTCAAAACAATTTTCTTCCTTCTCGTACACACTTTTTTTCTGAATCCGAACCACCTGACTCACAAAAACCGTCTAAAAGGCCATTTAAACCAATACCGCCCATTTGTTTCTTTTCCGTATACATTCATTTTTTCCACGTTTTTGCACTCAAAACAACTTTCCTCCTTCGCGTACACACCGTTTTTATGATTCCGAACCCATCTTACTCACAAAACTGTCTAAAAAGCCATTCAAACCAATACCGCCCTTATGTTTTTTTTCGTTATACATTAATTTTTTCCACGTTTTTGCACTCAAAACAACTTTCCTCCTTCGCGTACACACTGTTTTTATGATTCCGAACCCATCTTTCTCACAAAATCGTCTAAAAGACCATTTAAACCAATACCTCCCTTTAGTTTCTTTTCCTTATACATTCATTTTTTTCCACGTTTTTGCACTCAAAACAACTTTCCTCCTCCGCGTACACACTGTTTTTAACATTCCAAACCCATCTGACTCACAAAACTGTCTAAAAAGCTATTTAAACCAATACCGCCCTTTTGTTTTTTTTCATTATACATTTATTTTTTTCACGTTTCGGCACTCAAAACATCTTTCCACATTCGCGTACACACTGCTTTTATGATTTCGAACCCATCTGTCTCACAAAATCGTCTAAAAGACCATTTAAACCAATACGTCCCTTTTGTTTCTTTTCCTTATACATTCATTTTTTCCACGTTTTTGCACTCAAGACAACTTTCCTCCTTCGCGTACAAACTGTTTTTATGATTCCGAACCCATCTCACTCACAATATCGTCTAAAAGACCATTTAAACCAATGCCGCCCTTTTGTTTCTTTTCCTTATACATTCATTTTTTTCCACGTTTTTCCAACTTTCCTCATTCTCGTACACACTGTTTTTATGATTCCGAACCCATCTGAATCACAAAACTGTCTAAAAAGCCATTTAAACCAATACCGCCCTTATGTTTTTTTTCGTTATACATTAATTTTTTCCACGTTTTTGCACTCAAAGCAACTTTCCTCCTTCTCGTACACACTTTTTTTATGAATCCGAACCCACCAGACTCACAAAAACCGTCTAAAAGGCCATTTAAACCAATACCTCCCTTTTGTTTCTTTTCTTTATACATTCATTTTTTCCACGTTTTTGCACTCAAGACAACTTTCCTCATTCGCGTACACACTATTTTTATGATTCCGAACACATCTGACTCACAAAATTGTCTAAAAGACCATTTAAACCAATACCTCCCTTTTGTTTCTTTTCCTTATACATTCACTTTTTCCACGTTTTTGTACTCAAAACAACTTTCCTCCTTCGCGTACACACTGTTTTTATGATTCCGAACCCATCTGTCTCACAAAATCGTCTAAAAGACCATTTAAACCAATACCTCCCTTTTGTTTCTTTTCGTTATACATTAATTTTTTCCACGTTTCGGCACTCAAAACAACTTTCCTCCTTTGCGTACACACTGTTTTTATGATTCCGAACCCATCTGTCTCACAAAATCGTCTAAAAGACCATTTAAACCAATACCTCCCTTTTGATTCTTTTCCTTATACATTCACTTTTTCCACGTTTTTGCACTCAAGACAACTTTCCTCCTTCGCGTACACACTGTTTTTAAGATTCCAAACCCATCTGAATCACAAAACTGTCTAAAAAGCTATTTAAACCAATACCGCCCTTTTGTTTTTTTTCGTTATACATTAATTTTTTCCACGTTTCGGCACTCAAAACAACTTTAATCCTTCGCGTACACATTGTTTTTATGATTCCGAACCCATCTGACTCACAAAATCGCTAAAAAGGCCATTTAAACCAATACCGCCCTTTTGTTTCTTTTCCTTATACATTCCTTTTTACCACGTTTTTCCAACTTTCCTCCTTCTCGTACACACTTTTTTTATGATTCCGAACCCACCTGACTCACAAAACCGTCTAAAAGACCATTTAAACCAATACCTCCATTTTGTTTCTTTTCCTTATACATTCATTTTTTCCACGTTTTTGCACTCAAAACAACTTTCCTCCTCCGCGTACACACTTTTTTTATGATTCCGAACCCATCTGACTCACAAAATCGCTAAAAAGCTATATAAACCAATACCGCCCTTTTGTTTTTTTTCATTATACATTTATTTTTTTCACGTTTCGGCACTCAAAACATCTTTCCACATTCGCGTACACACTGCTTTTATGATTTCGAACCCATCTGTCTCACAAAATCGTCTAAAAGACCATTTAAACCAATACCTCCCTTTTGTTTCTTTTCCTTATACATTCATTTTTTCCACGTTTTTGCACTCAAGACAACTTTCCTCCTTCGCGTACAAACTGTTTTTATGATTCCGAACCCATCTCACTCACAATATCGTCTAAAAGACCATTTAAACCAATACCGCCCTTTTGTTTCTTTTCGTTATACATTTATTTTTTCCACGTTTCGGCACTCAAGACAACTTTCCTCCTTCGCGTACACACTTTTCTAATGATTCCGAACCTACCTGACTCACAAAATCGCTAAAAAGGCCATTTAAACCAATACCGCCCTTTTGTTTCTTTTCCTTATACATTCATTTTTTCCACGTTTTTCCAACTTTCCTCCTTCTCGTACACACTTTTTTTATGATTCCGAACCCACCTGACTCACAAAACCGTCTAAAAGACCATTTAAACCAATACCTCCATTTTGTTTCTTTTCCTTATACATTCATTTTTTCCACGTTTTTGCACTCAAAACAACTTTCCTCCTCCGCGTACACACTTTTTTTATGATTCCGAACCCATCTGACTCACAAAATCGCTAAAAAGCTATTTAAACCAATACCGCCCTTTTGTTTTTTTTCATTATACATTTATTTTTTTCACGTTTCGGCACTCAAAACATCTTTCCACATTCGCGTACACACTGCTTTTATGATTTCGAACCCATCTGTCTCACAAAATCGTCTAAAAGACCATTTAAACCAATACCTCCCTTTTGTTTCTTTTCCTTATACATTCATTTTTTCCACGTTTTTGCACTCAAGACAACTTTCCTCCTTCGCGTACAAACTGTTTTTATGATTCCGAACCCATCTGACTCACAAAATCGTCTAAAAGACCATTTAAACAAATACCTCCCTTTTGATTCTTTTCCTTATACATTCACTTTTTCCACGTTTTTGCACTCAAAACAACTTTCCTCCTCTGCGTACACACTGTTTTTAACATTCCAAACCCATCTGACTCACAAAACTGTCTAAAAAGCTATTTAAACCAATACCGCCCTTTTGTTTTTTTTCGTTATACATTAATTTTTTCCACGTTTCGGCACTCAAAACAACTTTAATCCTTCGCGTACACACTGTTTTTATGATTCCGAACCCATCTGTCTCACAAAATCGTCTAAAAGACCATTTAAACCTTGTCCCTTTTGTTTCTTTTTCTTATACATTCGTTTTTTCCACGTTTTTGCACTCAAAACAACATTCCTCCTTCTTGTACACACTTTTCTGATGATTCCGAACCTACCTGACTCACAAAACCGTCTAAAAGGCCATTTAAACCAATACCGCCCTTTTGTTTCTTTTCCTTATACATTCATTTTTTCCATGTTTTTCCAACTTTCCTCCTTCTCGTACACACTTTTTTTATGATTCCGAACCCACCTGACTCACAATACCGTCTAAAAGACCATTTAAACCAATACCGCCTTTTTGTTTCTTTTCATTATACATTTATTTTTTTCACGTTTCGGCACTCAAAACATCTTTCCACATTCGCGTACACACTGCTTTTATGATTTCGAACCCATCTGTCTCACAAAATCGTCTGAAAGACCATTTAAACCAATACCTCCCTTTTGTTTCTTTTCCTTATACATTCATTTTTTCCACGTTTTTGCACTCAAGACAACTTTCCTCCTTCGCGTACACACTGTTTTTATGATTCCGAACCCATCTGACTCACAATATCGTCTAAAAGACCATTTAAACCAATACCGCCCTTTTGTTTCTTTTCGTTATACATTTATTTTTTCCACGTTTCGGCACTCAAGACAACTTTCCTCCTTCGCGTACACACTTTTCTAATGATTCCGAACCTACCTGACTCACAAAACCGTCTAAAAGGCCATTTAAACCAATGCCGCCCTTTTGTTTCTTTTCCTTATACATTCATTTTTTTCCACGTTTTTCCAACTTTCCTCATTCTCGTACACACTTTTTTTATGATTCCGAACCCACCTGACTCACAAAACCGTCTAAAAGACCATTTAAACCAATACCTCCCTTTTGTTTCTTTTACTTATACATTCATTTTTTCCACGTTTTTGCACTCAAAAAAACTTTCCTCCTTCGCGTACACACTTTTTTTATGATTCCGAACCCATCTGTCTCACAAAATCGTCTAAAAGACCATTTAAACCAATACCTCCCTTTTGTTTCTTTTCCTTATACATTCATTTTTTCCACGTTTTTGCACTCAAAACAACTTTCCTCCTCCGCGTACACTCTGTTTTTAAGATTCCCAACCCATCTGTCTCACAAAATCGTCTAAAAGACCATTTAAACCAATACCGCCCTTTTGTTTCTTTTCCTTATACATTTATTTTTTCCACATTTCGGCACTCAAAACAACTTTCGTACACACTGTTTTTATGATTCCGAACCCATCTGAATCACAAAACTGTCTAAAAAGCCATTTAAACCAATACCGCCCTTATGTTTTTTTTCGTTATACATTAATTTTTTCCACGTTTTTGCACTCAAAACAACTTTCCTCCTTCGCGTACACAATTTTTATGATTCCGAACCCATCTGTCTCACAAAATCGTCTAAAAGACCATTTAAACCAATACCGCCCTGTCATTTTTTCCACGTTTTTGCACTCAAAACAATTTTCTTCCTTCTCGTAACACTTTTTTTCTGAATCCGAACCACCTGACTCACAAAAACCGTCTAAAAGGCCATTTAAACCAATACCGCCCATTTGTTTCTTTTCCGTATACATTCATTTTTTCCACGTTTTTGCACTCAAAACAACTTTCCTCCTTCGCGTACACACCGTTTTTATGATTCCGAACCCATCTTACTCACAAAACTGTCTAAAAAGCCATTCAAACCAATACCGCCCTTATGTTTTTTTTCGTTATACATTAATTTTTTCCACGTTTTTGCACTCAAAACAACTTTCCTCCTTCGCGTACACACTGTTTTTATGATTCCGAACCCATCTTTCTCACAAAATCGTCTAAAAGACCATTTAAACCAATACCTCCCTTTAGTTTCTTTTCCTTATACATTCATTTTTTTCCACGTTTCGGCACTCAAGACAACTTTCCTCCTTCGCGTACACACTTTTCTAATGATTCCGAACCTACCTGACTCACAAAACCGTCTAAAAGGCCATTTAAACCAATGCCGCCCTTTTGTTTCTTTTCCTTATACATTCATTTTTTTCCACGTTTTTCCAACTTTCCTCATTCTCGTACACACTGTTTTTACACCGAACCCATCTGAATCACAAAACTGTCTAAAAAGCCATTTAAACCAATACCGCCCTTATGTTTTTTTTCGTTATACATTAATTTTTTCCACGTTTTTGCACTCAAAACAACTTTCCTCCTTCTCGTACACACTTTTTTTATGAATCCGAACCCACCAGACTCACAAAAACCGTCTAAAAGGCCATTTAAACCAATACCTCCCTTTTGTTTCTTTTCTTTATACATTCATTTTTTCCACGTTTTTGCACTCAAGACAACTTTCCTCCTTCGCGTACACACTATTTTTATGATTCCGAACACATCTGACTCACAAAATTGTCTAAAAGACCATTTAAACCAATACCTCCCTTTTGTTTCTTTTCCTTATACATTCACTTTTTCCGCGTTTTTGTACTCAAAACAACTTTCCTCCTTCGCGTACACACTGTTTTTATGATTCCGAACCCATCTGTCTCACAAAATCGTCTAAAAGACCATTTAAACCAATACCTCCCTTTTGTTTCTTTTCGTTATACATTAATTTTTTCCACGTTTCGGCACTCAAAACAACTTTCCTCCTTTGCGTACACACTGTTTTTATGATTCCGAACCCATCTGTCTCACAAAATCGTCTAAAAGACCATTTAAACCAATACCTCCCTTTTGATTCTTTTCCTTATACATTCACTTTTTCCACGTTTTTGCACTCAAGACAACTTTCCTCCTTCGCGTACACACTGTTTTTAAGATTCCAAACCCATCTGAATCACAAAACTGTCTAAAAAGCTATTTAAACCAATACCGCCCTTTTGTTTTTTTTCGTTATACATTAATTTTTTCCACGTTTCGGCACTCAAAACAACTTTAATCCTTCGCGTACACATTGTTTTTATGATTCCGAACCCATCTGACTCACAAAATCGCTAAAAAGGCCATTTAAACCAATACCGCCCTTTTGTTTCTTTTCCTTATACATTCATTTTTACCACGTTTTTCCAACTTTCCTCCTTCTCGTACACACTTTTTTTATGATTCCGAACCCACCTGACTCACAAAACCGTCTAAAAGACCATTTAAACCAATACCTCCATTTTGTTTCTTTTCCTTATACATTCATTTTTTCCACGTTTTTGCACTCAAAACAACTTTCCTCCTCCGCGTACACACTTTTTTTATGATTCCGAACCCATCTGACTCACAAAATCGCTAAAAAGCTATTTAAACCAATACCGCCCTTTTGTTTTTTTTCATTATACATTTATTTTTTTCACGTTTCGGCACTCAAAACATCTTTCCACATTCGCGTACACACTGCTTTTATGATTTCGAACCCATCTGTCTCACAAAATCGTCTAAAAGACCATTTAAACCAATACCTCCCTTTTGTTTCTTTTCCTTATACATTCATTTTTTCCACGTTTTTGCACTCAAGACAACTTTCCTCCTTCGCGTACAAACTGTTTTTATGATTCCGAACCCATCTCACTCACAATATCGTCTAAAAGACCATTTAAACCAATACCGCCCTTTTGTTTCTTTTCGTTATACATTTATTTTTTCCACGTTTCGGCACTCAAGACAACTTTCCTCCTTCGCGTACACACTTTTCTAATGATTCCGAACCTACCTGACTCACAAAATCGCTAAAAAGGCCATTTAAACCAATACCGCCCTTTTGTTTCTTTTCCTTATACATTCATTTTTTCCACGTTTTTCCAACTTTCCTCCTTCTCGTACACACTTTTTTTATGATTCCGAACCCATCTGACTCACAAAATCGTCTAAAAGACCATTTAAACAAATACCTCCCTTTTGATTCTTTTCCTTATACATTCACTTTTTCCACGTTTTTGCACTCAAAACAACTTTCCTCCTCTGCGTACACACTGTTTTTAACATTCCAAACCCATCTGACTCACAAAACTGTCTAAAAAGCTATTTAAACCAATACCGCCCTTTTGTTTTTTTTCGTTATACATTAATTTTTTCCACGTTTCGGCACTCAAAACAACTTTAATCCTTCGCGTACACACTGTTTTTATGATTCCGAACCCATCTGTCTCACAAAATCGTCTAAAAGACCATTTAAACCTTGTCCCTTTTGTTTCTTTTTCTTATACATTCGTTTTTTCCACGTTTTTGCACTCAAAACAACATTCCTCCTTCTTGTACACACTTTTCTGATGATTCCGAACCTACCTGACTCACAAAACCGTCTAAAAGGCCATTTAAACCAATACCGCCCTTTTGTTTCTTTTCCTTATACATTCATTTTTTCCATGTTTTTCCAACTTTCCTCCTTCTCGTACACACTTTTTTTATGATTCCGAACCCACCTGACTCACAATACCGTCTAAAAGACCATTTAAACCAATACCGCCCTTTTGTTTCTTTTCATTATACATTTATTTTTTTCACGTTTCGGCACTCAAAACATCTTTCCACATTCGCGTACACACTGCTTTTATGATTTCGAACCCATCTGTCTCACAAAATCGTCTGAAAGACCATTTAAACCAATACCTCCCTTTTGTTTCTTTTCCTTATACATTCATTTTTTCCACGTTTTCGCACTCAAGACAACTTTCCTCCTTCGCGTACACACTGTTTTTATGATTCCGAACCCATCTGACTCACAATATCGTCTAAAAGACCATTTAAACCAATACCGCCCTTTTGTTTCTTTTCGTTATACATTTATTTTTTCCACGTTTCGACACTCAAGACAACTTTCCTCCTTCGCGTACACACTTTTCTAATGATTCCGAACCTACCTGACTCACAAAACCGTCTAAAAGGCCATTTAAACCAATGCCGCCCTTTTGTTTCTTTTCCTTATACATTCATTTTTTTCCACGTTTTTCCAACTTTCCTCATTCTCGTACACACTTTTTTTATGATTCCGAACCCACCTGACTCACAAAACCGTCTAAAAGACCATTTAAACCAATACCTCCCTTTTGTTTCTTTTACTTATACATTCATTTTTTCCACGTTTTTGCACTCAAAACAACTTTCCTCCTTCGCGTACACACTTTTTTACTTCCATTACCCTACTACCGTAGGTAATGGAAGTATTGTATTCGGTCTGAAAATTCGATATCGGGTTTTCACCTGATTTACACGTTTTAAGGTCCCCTGAGTCCAAAAAAGTGGTTTTTGGCAATTGGTCAGTGTGTATGTATGTGTGTATGTATGTATGTATGTATGTATGTATGTATGTGGAGAATCTTCTGGCTATTATAGCTCAGAAACTAATAAAGATAGATCTACGAAACTTTAGAATTGAAATACGTCTGGTGTACAGATGAAATTTCCAAATTTTGGTGAAAATTGAGAAACCGGAAGTGGGACATCGGAAACCGGAAGTGGGACCGTAAGTGCATATCTCAAAAACGGCTCTAACGATTTTCTTTAAACTTGCTATATAAACACTCTATTAGATGTCCTTTCGAATGATATAGTTGGTTAGTTCAGGAAAATTGATAGGCGGCCTATATAAATAGCTCAATTTCAGGCCTCGCAAAGGCGTTCCTTTAAAAACGGTTGTACGGATTTTCTTCAAACTCGCCATTTTAACTCACTTTTAAATATGCTTTTGTATGTAATTATTGTTTTCCTGTCAATAATTGAGTTTAACCGGAAGTGGGACATCGGAAACCGGAAGTGGGACCGTAAGTCCGTATCTCAAAAACGGCTCTAACAATTTTCTTCAAACTTGCTATATAAACACTCTATTAGATGTCCTTTCGAATGATATAGTTGGTTAGTTCAGGAAAATTGATAGGCGTCCTGTATAAATAGCTCAAGTTCAGGCCTCGCAAAGGCGTTCCTTTAAAAACGGTTGTACGGATTTTTTTCAAACTCGCCATTTTAACTCCCTTTTAAATATGCTTTTGTATGTAATTATTTTTTTCCGGTCAATAATTGATTTTTTGTAAAAGTTGGTATCTCAAAAACGGCTCTAACGATTTTCTCTTTAGGTCACTTTTATGTTTTCTGATTACATTATCTCTCAAAAATGCATATAATACATGTAATAGCGGGTAATGGAAGTCGTGTGGCTGTTTCACACCAGATTTTTTATGATTCCGAACCCATCTGTCTCACAAAATCGTCTAAAAGACCATTTAAACCAATACCTCCTTTGTTTCTTTTCCTTATACATTCATTTTTTCCACGTTTTTGCACTCAAAACAACTTTCCTCCTCCGCGTACACTCTGTTTTTAAGATTCCCAACCCATCTGACTCACAAAACTGTCTAAAAAGCCATTTAAACCAATACCGCCCTTTTGTTTCTTTTCCTTATACATTCATTTTTTCACGTTTTTGCACTCAAAACAATTTTCCTCTTTCGCGTACACACTTTTTTTATGATTCCGAACCCATCTGACTCACAAAATCGTTAAAAAGGCCATTTAAACCAATACCGCCCTTTTGTTTCTTTTCCTTATACATTCATTTTTTCCACGTTTTTCCAACTTTCCTCCTTCTCGTACACACTTTTTTTATGAATCCGAACCCACCTGACTCACAAAAACCGTCTAAAAGGCCATTTAAACCAATACCTCCCATTTGTTTCTTTTCCTTATACATTCATTTTTTCCACGTTTTTGCACTCAAAACAACTTTCCTCCTTCGCGTACACAATTTTTATGATTCCGAACCCATCTGTCTCACAAAATCGTCTAAAAGACCATTTAAACCAATACCTCCTTTGTTTCTTTTCCTTATACATTCATTTTTTCCACGTTTTTGCACTCAAAACAACTTTCCTCCTCCGCGTACACTCTGTTTTTAAGATTCCCAACCCATCTGACTCACAAAACTGTCTAAAAAGCCGTTTAAACCAATACCGCCCTGTCATTTTTTCCACGTTTTTGCACTCAAAACAATTTTCTTCCTTCTCGTAACACTTTTTTTCTGAATCCGAACCACCTGACTCACAAAAACCGTCTAAAAGGCCATTTAAACCAATACCGCCCATTTGTTTCTTTTCCGTATACATTCATATTTTCCACGTTTTTGCACTCAAAACAACTTTCCTCCTTCGCGTACACACCGTTTTTATGATTCCGAACCCATCTTACTCACAAAACTGTCTAAAAAGCCATTCAAACCAATACCGCCCTTATGTTTTTTTTCGTTATACATTAATTTTTTCCACGTTTTTGCACTCAAAACAACTTTCCTCCTTCGCGTACACACTGTTTTTATGATTCCGAACCCATCTTTCTCACAAAATCGTCTAAAAGACCATTTAAACCAATACCTCCCTTTAGTTTCTTTTCCTTATACATTCATTTTTTTCCACGTTTTTGCACTCAAAACAACTTTCCTCCTCCGCGTACACACTGTTTTTAACATTCCAAACCCATCTGACTCACAAAACTGTCTAAAAAGCTATTTAAACCAATACCGCCCTTTTGTTTTTTTCATTATACATTTATTTTTTTCACGTTTCGGCACTCAAAACATCTTTCCACATTCGCGTACACACTGCTTTTATGATTTCGAACCCATCTGTCTCACAAAATCGTCTAAAAGACCATTTAAACCAATACCTCCCTTTTGTTTCTTTTCCTTATACATTCATTTTTTCCACGTTTTTGCACTCAAGACAACTTTCCTCCTTCGCGTACAAACTGTTTTTATGATTCCGAACCCATCTGACTCACAATATCGTCTAAAAGACCATTTAAACCAATACCGCCCTTTTGTTTCTTTTCGTTATACATTTATTTTTTCCACGTTTCGGCACTCAAGACAACTTTCCTCCTTCGCGTACACACTTTTCTAATGATTCCGAACCTACCTGACTCACAAAACCGTCTAAAAGGCCATTTAAACCAATGCCGCCCTTTTGTTTCTTTTCCTTATACATTCATTTTTTTCCACGTTTTTCCAACTTTCCTCATTCTCGTACACACTTTTTTTATGATTCCGAACCCACCTGACTCACAAAACCGTCTAAAAGACCATTTAAACCAATACCTCCCTTTTGTTTCTTTTACTTATACATTCATTTTTTCCACGTTTTTGCACTCAAAAAAACTTTCCTCCTTCGCGTACACACTTTTTTTATGATTCCGAACCCATCTGTCTCACAAAATCGTCTAAAAGACCATTTAAACCAATACCTCCCTTTTGTTTCTTTTCCTTATACATTCATTTTTTCCACGTTTTTGCACTCAAAACAACTTTCCTCCTCCGCGTACACTCTGTTTTTAAGATTCCCAACCCATCTGTCTCACAAAATCGTCTAAAAGACCATTTAAACCAATACCGCCCTTTTGTTTCTTTTCCTTATACATTTATTTTTTCCACATTTCGGCACTCAAAACAACTTTCGTACACACTGTTTTTATGATTCCGAACCCATCTGAATCACAAAACTGTCTAAAAAGCCATTTAAACCAATACCGCCCTTATGTTTTTTTTCGTTATACATTAATTTTTTCCACGTTTTTGCACTCAAAACAACTTTCCTCCTCCGCGTACACAATTTTTATGATTCCGAACCCATCTGTCTCACAAAATCGTCTAAAAGACCATTTAAACCAATACCTCCCTTTTGTTTCTTTTCCTTATACATTCATTTTTTCCACGTTTCTGCACTCAAAACAACTTTCCTCCTCCGCGTACACACTGTTTTTAAGATTCCCAACCCATCAGACTCACAAAACTGTCTAAAAAGCCGTTTAAACCAATACCGCCCTGTCATTTTTTCCACGTTTTTGCACTCAAAACAATTTTCTTCCTTCTCGTAACACTTTTTTTCTGAATCCGAACCACCTGACTCACAAAAACCGTCTAAAAGGCCATTTAAACCAATACCGCCCATTTGTTTCTTTTCCGTATACATTCATTTTTTCCACGTTTTTGCACTCAAAACAACTTTCCTCCTTCGCGTACACACCGTTTTTATGATTCCGAACCCATCTTACTCACAAAACTGTCTAAAAAGCCATTCAAACCAATACCGCCCTTATGTTTTTTTTCGTTATACATTAATTTTTTCCACGTTTTTGCACTCAAAACAACTTTCCTCCTTCGCGTACACACTGTTTTTATGATTCCGAACCCATCTTTCTCACAAAATCGTCTAAAAGACCATTTAAACCAATACCTCCCTTTAGTTTCTTTTCCTTATACATTCATTTTTTTCCACGTTTTTGCACTCAAAACAACTTTCCTCCTCCGCGTACACACTGTTTTTAACATTCCAAACCCATCTGACTCACAAAACTGTCTAAAAAGCTATTTAAACCAATACCGCCCTTTTGTTTTTTTTCATTATACATTTATTTTTTTCACGTTTCGGCACTCAAAACATCTTTCCACATTCGCGTACACACTGCTTTTATGATTTCGAACCCATCTGTCTCACAAAATCGTCTAAAAGACCATTTAAACCAATACCTCCCTTTTGTTTCTTTTCCTTATACATTCATTTTTTCCACGTTTTTGCACTCAAGACAACTTTCCTCCTTCGCGTACAAACTGTTTTTATTATTCCGAACCCATCTGACTCACAATATCGTCTAAAAGACCATTTAAACCAATACCGCCCTTTTGTTTCTTTTCGTTATACATTTATTTTTTCCACGTTTCGGCACTCAAGACAACTTTCCTCCTTCGCGTGCACACTTTTCTAATGATTCCGAACCTACCTGACTCACAAAACCGTCTAAAAGGCCATTTAAACCAATGCCGCCCTTTTGTTTCTTTTCCTTATACATTCATTTTTTTCCACGTTTTTCCAACTTTCCTCATTCTCGTACACACTTTTTTTATGATTCCGAACCCACCTGACTCACAAAACCGTCTAAAAGACCATTTAAACCAATACCTCCCTTTTGTTTCTTTTACTTATACATTCATTTTTTCCACGTTTTTGCACTCAAAAAAACTTTCCTCCTTCGCGTACACACTTTTTTTATGATTCCGAACCCATCTGTCTCACAAAATCGTCTAAAAGACCATTTAAACCAATACCTCCCTTTTGTTTCTTTTCCTTATACATTCATTTTTTCCCCGTTTTTGCACTCAAAACAACTTTCCTCCTCCGCGTACACTCTGTTTTTAAGATTCCCAACCCATCTGTCTCACAAAATCGTCTAAAAGACCATTTAAACCAATACCGCCCTTTTGTTTCTTTTCCTTATACATTTATTTTTTCCACATTTCGGCACTCAAAATAACTTTCGTACACACTGTTTTTATGATTCCGAACCCATCTGAATCACAAAACTGTCTAAAAAGCCATTTAAACCAATACCGCCCTTATGTTTTTTTTCGTTATACATTAATTTTTTCCACGTTTTTGCACTCAAAACAACTTTCCTCCTTCGCGTACACAATTTTTATGATTCCGAACCCATCTGTCTCACAAAATCGTCTAAAAGACCATTTAAACCAATACCTCCCTTTTGTTTCTTTTCCTTATACATTCATTTTTTCCACGTTTCTGCACTCAAAACAACTTTCCTCCTCCGCGTACACACTGTTTTTAAGATTCCCAACCCATCAGACTCACAAAACTGTCTAAAAAGCCGTTTAAACCAATACCGCCCTGTCATTTTTTCCACGTTTTTGCACTCAAAACAATTTTCTTCCTTCTCGTAACACTTTTTTTCTGAATCCGAACCACCTGACTCACAAAAACCGTCTAAAAGGCCATTTAAACCAATACCTCCCTTTTGTTTCTTTTCCTTATACATTCATTTTTTCCACGTTTTTGCACTCAAAACAACTTTCCTCCTCCGCGTACACTCTGTTTTTAAGATTCCCAACCCATCTGTCTCACAAAATCGTCTAAAAGACCATTTAAACCAATACCGCCCTTTTGTTTCTTTTCCTTATACATTTATTTTTTCCACATTTCGGCACTCAAAACAACTTTCGTACACACTGTTTTTATGATTCCGAACCCATCTGAATCACAAAACTGTCTAAAAAGCCATTTAAACCAATACCGCCCTTATGTTTTTTTTCGTTATACATTAATTTTTTCCACGTTTTTGCACTCAAAACAACTTTCCTCCTCCGCGTACACAATTTTTATGATTCCGAACCCATCTGTCTCACAAAATCGTCTAAAAGACCATTTAAACCAATACCTCCCTTTTGTTTCTTTTCCTTATACATTCATTTTTTCCACGTTTCTGCACTCAAAACAACTTTCCTCCTCCGCGTACACACTGTTTTTAAGATTCCCAACCCATCAGACTCACAAAACTGTCTAAAAAGCCGTTTAAACCAATACCGCCCTGTCATTTTTTCCACGTTTTTGCACTCAAAACAATTTTCTTCCTTCTCGTAACACTTTTTTTCTGAATCCGAACCACCTGACTCACAAAAACCGTCTAAAAGGCCATTTAAACCAATACCGCCCATTTGTTTCTTTTCCGTATACATTCATTTTTTCCACGTTTTTGCACTCAAAACAACTTTCCTCGTTCGCGTACACACCGTTTTTATGATTCCGAACCCATCTTACTCACAAAACTGTCTAAAAAGCCATTCAAACCAATACCGCCCTTATGTTTTTTTTCGTTATACATTAATTTTTTCCACGTTTTTGCACTCAAAACAACTTTCCTCCTTCGCGTACACACTGTTTTTATGATTCCGAACCCATCTTTCTCACAAAATCGTCTAAAAGACCATTTAAACCAATACCTCCCTTTAGTTTCTTTTCCTTATACATTCATTTTTTTCCACGTTTTTGCACTCAAAACAACTTTCCTCCTCCGCGTACACACTGTTTTTAACATTCCAAACCCATCTGACTCACAAAACTGTCTAAAAAGCTATTTAAACCAATACCGCCCTTTTGTTTTTTTTCATTATACATTTATTTTTTTCACGTTTCGGCACTCAAAACATCTTTCCACATTCGCGTACACACTGCTTTTATGATTTCGAACCCATCTGTCTCACAAAATCGTCTAAAAGACCATTTAAACCAATACCTCCCTTTTGTTTCTTTTCCTTATACATTCATTTTTTCCACGTTTTTGCACTCAAGACAACTTTCCTCCTTCGCGTACAAACTGTTTTTATTATTCCGAACCCATCTGACTCACAATATCGTCTAAAAGACCATTTAAACCAATACCGCCCTTTTGTTTCTTTTCGTTATACATTTATTTTTTCCACGTTTCGGCACTCAAGACAACTTTCCTCCTTCGCGTGCACACTTTTCTAATGATTCCGAACCTACCTGACTCACAAAACCGTCTAAAAGGCCATTTAAACCAATGCCGCCCTTTTGTTTCTTTTCCTTATACATTCATTTTTTTCCACGTTTTTCCAACTTTCCTCATTCTCGTACACACTTTTTTTATGATTCCGAACCCACCTGACTCACAAAACCGTCTAAAAGACCATTTAAACCAATACCTCCCTTTTGTTTCTTTTACTTATACATTCATTTTTTCCACGTTTTTGCACTCAAAAAAACTTTCCTCCTTCGCGTACACACTTTTTTTATGATTCCGAACCCATCTGTCTCACAAAATCGTCTAAAAGACCATTTAAACCAATACCTCCCTTTTGTTTCTTTTCCTTATACATTCATTTTTTCCCCGTTTTTGCACTCAAAACAACTTTCCTCCTCCGCGTACACTCTGTTTTTAAGATTCCCAACCCATCTGTCTCACAAAATCGTCTAAAAGACCATTTAAACCAATACCGCCCTTTTGTTTCTTTTCCTTATACATTTATTTTTTCCACATTTCGGCACTCAAAATAACTTTCGTACACACTGTTTTTATGATTCCGAACCCATCTGAATCACAAAACTGTCTAAAAAGCCATTTAAACCAATACCGCCCTTATGTTTTTTTTCGTTATACATTAATTTTTTCCACGTTTTTGCACTCAAAACAACTTTCCTCCTTCGCGTACACAATTTTTATGATTCCGAACCCATCTGTCTCACAAAATCGTCTAAAAGACCATTTAAACCAATACCTCCCTTTTGTTTCTTTTCCTTATACATTCATTTTTTCCACGTTTCTGCACTCAAAACAACTTTCCTCCTCCGCGTACACACTGTTTTTAAGATTCCCAACCCATCAGACTCACAAAACTGTCTAAAAAGCCGTTTAAACCAATACCGCCCTGTCATTTTTTCCACGTTTTTGCACTCAAAACAATTTTCTTCCTTCTCGTACACACTTTTTTTCTGAATCCGAACCACCTGACTCACAAAAACCGTCTAAAAGGCCATTTAAACCAATACCGCCCATTTGTTTCTTTTCCGTATACATTCATTTTTTACACGTTTTTGCACTCAAAACAACTTTCCTCCTTCGCGTACACACCGTTTTTATGATTCCGAACCCATCTTACTCACAAAACTGTCTAAAAAGCCATTCAAACCAATACCGCCCTTATGTTTTTTTTCGTTATACGTTAATTTTTTCCACGTTTTTGCACTCAAAACAACTTTCCTCCTTCGCGTACACACTGTTTTTATGATTCCGAACCCATCTGACTCACAATATCGTCTAAAAGACCATTTAAACCAATACCGCCCTTTTGTTTCTTTTCGTTATACATTTATTTTTTCCACGTTTCGGCACTCAAGACAACTTTCCTCCTTCGCGTACACACTTTTCTAATGATTCCGAACCTACCTGACTCACAAAACCGTCTAAAAGGCCATTTAAACCAATGCCGCCCTTTTGTTTCTTTTCCTTATACATTCATTTTTTTCCACGTTTTTCCAACTTTCCTCATTCTCGTACACACTTTTTTTATGATTCCGAACCCACCTGACTCACAAAACCGTCTAAAAGACCATTTAAACCAATACCTCCCTTTTGTTTCTTTTACTTATACATTCATTTTTTCCACGTTTTTGCACTCAAAAAAACTTTCCTCCTTCGCGTACACACTTTTTTTATGATTCCGAACCCATCTGTCTCACAAAATCGTCTAAAAGACCATTTAAACCAATACCTCCCTTTTGTTTCTTTTCCTTATACATTCATTTTTTCCACGTTTTTGCACTCAAAACAACTTTCCTCCTCCGCGTACACTCTGTTTTTAAGATTCCCAACCCATCTGTCTCACAAAATCGTCTAAAAGACCATTTAAACCAATACCGCCCTTTTGTTTCTTTTCCTTATACATTTATTTTTTCCACATTTCGGCACTCAAAACAACTTTCGTACACACTGTTTTTATGATTCCGAAACCATCTGAATCACAAAACTGTCTAAAAAGCCATTTAAACCAATACCGCCCTTATGTTTTTTTTCGTTATACATTAATTTTTTCCACGTTTTTGCACTCAAAACAACTTTCCTCCTTCGCGTACACAATTTTTATGATTCCGAACCCATCTGTCTCACAAAATCGTCTAAAAGACCATTTAAACCAATACCTCCCTTTTGTTTCTTTTCCTTATACATTCATTTTTTCCACGTTTCTGCACTCAAAACAACTTTCCTCCTCCGCGTACACACTGTTTTTAAGATTCCCAACCCATCAGACTCACAAAACTGTCTAAAAAGCCGTTTAAACCAATACCGCCCTGTCATTTTTTCCACGTTTTTGCACTCAAAACAATTTTCTTCCTTCTCGTAACACTTTTTTTCTGAATCCGAACCACCTGACTCACAAAAACCGTCTAAAAGGCCATTTAAACCAATACCGCCCATTTGTTTCTTTTCCGTATACATTCATTTTTTCCACGTTTTTGCACTCAAAACAACTTTCCTCCTTCGCGTACACACCGTTTTTATGATTCCGAACCCATCTTACTCACAAAACTGTCTAAAAAGCCATTCAAACCAATACCGCCCTTATGTTTTTTTTCGTTATACATTAATTTTTTCCACGTTTTTGCACTCAAAACAACTTTCCTCCTTCGCGTACACACTGTTTTTATGATTCCGAACCCATCTTTCTCACAAAATCGTCTAAAAGACCATTTAAACCAATACCTCCCTTTAGTTTCTTTTCCTTATACATTCATTTTTTTCCACGTTTTTGCACTCAAAACAACTTTCCTCCTCCGCGTACACACTGTTTTTAACATTCCAAACCCATCTGACTCACAAAACTGTCTAAAAAGCTATTTAAACCAATACCGCCCTTTTGTTTTTTTTCATTATACATTTATTTTTTTCACGTTTCGGCACTCAAAACATCTTTCCACATTCGCGTACACACTGCTTTTATGATTTCGAACCCATCTGTCTCACAAAATCGTCTAAAAGACCATTTAAACCAATACCTCCCTTTGGTTTCTTTTCCTTATACATTCATTTTTTCCACGTTTTTGCACACAAGACAACTTTCCTCCTTCGCGTACAAACTGTTTTTATTATTCCGAACCCATCTGACTCACAATATCGTCTAAAAGACCATTTAAACCAATACCGCCCTTTTGTTTCTTTTCGTTATACATTTATTTTTTCCACGTTTCGGCACTCAAGACAACTTTCCTCCTTCGCGTACACACTTTTCTAATGATTCCGAACCTACCTGACTCACAAAACCGTCTAAAAGGCCATTTAAACCAATGCCGCCCTTTTGTTTCTTTTCCTTATACATTCATTTTTTTCCACGTTTTTCCAACTTTCCTCATTCTCGTACACACTTTTTTTATGATTCCGAACCCACCTGACTCACAAAACCGTCTAAAAGACCATTTAAACCAATACCTCCCTTTTGTTTCTTTTACTTATACATTCATTTTTTCCACGTTTTTGCACTCAAAAAAACTTTCCTCCTTCGCGTACACACTTTTTTTATGATTCCGAACCCATCTGTCTCGAAAAATCGTCTAAAAGACCATTTAAACCAATACCTCCCTTTTGTTTCTTTTCCTTATACATTCATTTTTTCCACGTTTTTGCACTCAAAACAACTTTCCTCCTCCGCGTACACTCTGTTTTTAAGATTCCCAACCCATCTGTCTCACAAAATCGTCTAAAAGACCATTTAAACCAATACCGCCCTTTTGTTTCTTTTCCTTATACATTTATTTTTTCCACATTTCGGCACTCAAAATAACTTTCGTACACACTGTTTTTATGATTCCGAACCCATCTGAATCACAAAACTGTCTAAAAAGCCATTTAAACCAATACCGCCCTTATGTTTTTTTTCGTTATACATTAATTTTTTCCACGTTTTTGCACTCAAAACAACTTTCCTCCTTCGCGTACACAATTTTTATGATTCCGAACCCATCTGTCTCACAAAATCGTCTAAAAGACCATTTAAACCAATACCTCCCTTTTGTTTCTTTTCCTTATACATTCATTTTTTCCACGTTTCTGCACTCAAAACAACTTTCCTCCTCCGCGTACACACTGTTTTTAAGATTCCCAACCCATCAGACTCACAAAACTGTCTAAAAAGCCGTTTAAACCAATACCGCCCTGTCATTTTTTCCACGTTTTTGCACTCAAAACAATTTTCTTCCTTCTCGTACACACTTTTTTTCTGAATCCGAACCACCTGACTCACAAAAACCGTCTAAAAGGCCATTTAAACCAATACCGCCCATTTGTTTCTTTTCCGTATACATTCATTTTTTCCACGTTTTTGCACTCAAAACAACTTTCCTCCTTCGCGTACACACCGTTTTTATGATTCCGAACCCATCTTACTCACAAAACTGTCTAAAAAGCCATTCAAACCAATACCGCCCTTATGTTTTTTTTCGTTATACGTTAATTTTTTCCACGTTTTTGCACTCAAAACAACTTTCCTCCTTCGCGTACACACTGTTTTTATGATTCCGAACCCATCTGACTCACAATATCGTCTAAAAGACCATTTAAACCAATACCGCCCTTTTGTTTCTTTTCGTTATACATTTATTTTTTCCACGTTTCGGCACTCAAGACAACTTTCCTCCTTCGCGTACACACTTTTCTAATGATTCCGAACCTACCTGACTCACAAAACCGTCTAAAAGGCCATTTAAACCAATGCCGCCCTTTTGTTTCTTTTCCTTATACATTCATTTTTTTCCACGTTTTTCCAACTTTCCTCATTCTCGTACACACTTTTTTTATGATTCCGAACCCACCTGACTCACAAAACCGTCTAAAAGACCATTTAAACCAATACCTCCCTTTTGTTTCTTTTACTTATACATTCATTTTTTCCACGTTTTTGCACTCAAAAAAACTTTCCTCCTTCGCGTACACACTTTTTTTATGATTCCGAACCCATCTGTCTCACAAAATCGTCTAAAAGACCATTTAAACCAATACCTCCCTTTTGTTTCTTTTCCTTATACATTCATTTTTTCCACGTTTTTGCACTCAAAACAACTTTCCTCCTCCGCGTACACTCTGTTTTTAAGATTCCCAACCCATCTGTCTCACAAAATCGTCTAAAAGACCATTTAAACCAATACCGCCCTTTTGTTTCTTTTCCTTATACATTTATTTTTTCCACATTTCGGCACTCAAAACAACTTTCGTACACACTGTTTTTATGATTCCGAACCCATCTGAATCACAAAACTGTCTAAAAAGCCATTTAAACCAATACCGCCCTTATGTTTTTTTTCGTTATACATTAATTTTTTCCACGTTTTTGCACTCAAAACAACTTTCCTCCTTCGCGTACACAATTTTTATGATTCCGAACCCATCTGTCTCACAAAATCGTCTAAAAGACCATTTAAACCAATACCTCCCTTTTGTTTCTTTTCCTTATACATTCATTTTTTCCACGTTTCTGCACTCAAAACAACTTTCCTCCTCCGCGTACACACTGTTTTTAAGATTCCCAACCCATCAGACTCACAAAACTGTCTAAAAAGCCGTTTAAACCAATACCGCCCTGTCATTTTTTCCACGTTTTTGCACTCAAAACAATTTTCTTCCTTCTCGTAACACTTTTTTTCTGAATCCGAACCACCTGACTCACAAAAACCGTCTAAAAGGCCATTTAAACCAATACCGCCCATTTGTTTCTTTTCCGTATACATTCATTTTTTCCACGTTTTTGCACTCAAAACAACTTTCCTCCTTCGCGTACACACCGTTTTTATGATTCCGAACCCATCTTACTCACAAAACTGTCTAAAAAGCCATTCAAACCAATACCGCCCTTATGTTTTTTTTCGTTATACATTAATTTTTTCCACGTTTTTGCACTCAAAACAACTTTCCTCCTTCGCGTACACACTGTTTTTATGATTCCGAACCCATCTTTCTCACAAAATCGTCTAAAAGACCATTTAAACCAATACCTCCCTTTAGTTTCTTTTCCTTATACATTCATTTTTTTCCACGTTTTTGCACTCAAAACAACTTTCCTCCTCCGCGTACACACTGTTTTTAACATTCCAAACCCATCTGACTCACAAAACTGTCTAAAAAGCTATTTAAACCAATACCGCCCTTTTGTTTTTTTTCATTATACATTTATTTTTTTCACGTTTCGGCACTCAAAACATCTTTCCACATTCGCGTACACACTGCTTTTATGATTTCGAACCCATCTGTCTCACAAAATCGTCTAAAAGACCATTTAAACCAATACCTCCCTTTGGTTTCTTTTCCTTATACATTCATTTTTTCCACGTTTTTGCACTCAAGACAACTTTCCTCCTTCGCGTACAAACTGTTTTTATTATTCCGAACCCATCTGACTCACAATATCGTCTAAAAGACCATTTAAACCAATACCGCCCTTTTGTTTCTTTTCGTTATACATTTATTTTTTCCACGTTTCGGCACTCAAGACAACTTTCCTCCTTCGCGTACACACTTTTCTAATGATTCCGAACCTACCTGACTCACAAAACCGTCTAAAAGGCCATTTAAACCAATGCCGCCCTTTTGTTTCTTTTCCTTATACATTCATTTTTTTCCACGTTTTTCCAACTTTCCTCATTCTCGTACACACTTTTTTTATGATTCCGAACCCACCTGACTCACAAAACCGTCTAAAAGACCATTTAAACCAATACCTCCCTTTTGTTTCTTTTACTTATACATTCATTTTTTCCACGTTTTTGCACTCAAAAAAACTTTCCTCCTTCGCGTACACACTTTTTTTATGATTCCGAACCCATCTGTCTCACAAAATCGTCTAAAAGACCATTTAAACCAATACCTCCCTTTTGTTTCTTTTCCTTATACATTCATTTTTTCCACGTTTTTGCACTCAAAACAACTTTCCTCCTCCGCGTACACTCTGTTTTTAAGATTCCCAACCCATCTGTCTCACAAAATCGTCTAAAAGACCATTTAAACCAATACCGCCCTTTTGTTTCTTTTCCTTATACATTTATTTTTTCCACATTTCGGCACTCAAAATAACTTTCGTACACACTGTTTTTATGATTCCGAACCCATCTGAATCACAAAACTGTCTAAAAAGCCATTTAAACCAATACCGCCCTTATGTTTTTTTTCGTTATACATTAATTTTTTCCACGTTTTTGCACTCAAAACAACTTTCCTCCTTCGCGTACACAATTTTTATGATTCCGAACCCATCTGTCTCACAAAATCGTCTAAAAGACCATTTAAACCAATACCTCCCTTTTGTTTCTTTTCCTTATACATTCATTTTTTCCACGTTTCTGCACTCAAAACAACTTTCCTCCTCCGCGTACACTCTGTTTTTAAGATTCCCAACCCATCTGTCTCACAAAATCGTCTAAAAGACCATTTAAACCAATACCGCCCTTTTGTTTCTTTTCCTTATACATTTATTTTTTCCACATTTCGGCACTCAAAATAACTTTCGTACACACTGTTTTTATGATTCCGAACCCATCTGAATCACAAAACTGTCTAAAAAGCCATTTAAACCAATACCGCCCTTATGTTTTTTTTCGTTATACATTAATTTTTTCCACGTTTTTGCACTCAAAACAACTTTCCTCCTTCGCGTACACAATTTTTATGATTCCGAACCCATCTGTCTCACAAAATCGTCTAAAAGACCATTTAAACCAATACCTCCCTTTTGTTTCTTTTCCTTATACATTCATTTTTTCCACGTTTCTGCACTCAAAACAACTTTCCTCCTCCGCGTACACACTGTTTTTAAGATTCCCAACCCATCAGACTCACAAAACTGTCTAAAAAGCCGTTTAAACCAATACCGCCCTGTCATTTTTTCCACGTTTTTGCACTCAAAACAATTTTCTTCCTTCTCGTACACACTTTTTTTCTGAATCCGAACCACCTGACTCATAAAAACCGTCTAAAAGGCCATTTAAACCAATACCGCCCATTTGTTTCTTTTCCGTATACATTCATTTTTTCCACGTTTTTGCACTCAAAACAACTTTCCTCCTTCGCGTACACACCGTTTTTATGATTCCGAACCCATCTTACTCACAAAACTGTCTAAAAAGCCATTCAAACCAATACCGCCCTTATGTTTTTTTTCGTTATACGTTAATTTTTTCCACGTTTTTGCACTCAAAACAACTTTCCTCCTTCGCGTACACACTGTTTTTATGATTCCGAACCCATCTGACTCACAATATCGTCTAAAAGACCATTTAAACCAATACCGCCCTTTTGTTTCTTTTCGTTATACATTTATTTTTTCCACGTTTCGGCACTCAAGACAACTTTCCTCCTTCGCGTACACACTTTTCTAATGATTCCGAACCTACCTGACTCACAAAACCGTCTAAAAGGCCATTTAAACCAATGCCGCCCTTTTGTTTCTTTTCCTTATACATTCATTTTTTTCCACGTTTTTCCAACTTTCCTCATTCTCGTACACACTTTTTTTATGATTCCGAACCCACCTGACTCACAAAACCGTCTAAAAGACCATTTAAACCAATACCTCCCTTTTGTTTCTTTTACTTATACATTCATTTTTTCCACGTTTTTGCACTCAAAAAAACTTTCCTCCTTCGCGTACACACTTTTTTTATGATTCCGAACCCATCTGTCTCACAAAATCGTCTAAAAGACCATTTAAACCAATACCTCCCTTTTGTTTCTTTTCCTTATACATTCATTTTTTCCACGTTTTTGCACTCAAAACAACTTTCCTCCTCCGCGTACACTCTGTTTTTAAGATTCCCAACCCATCTGTCTCACAAAATCGTCTAAAAGACCATTTAAACCAATACCGCCCTTTTGTTTCTTTTCCTTATACATTTATTTTTTCCACATTTCGGCACTCAAAACAACTTTCGTACACACTGTTTTTATGATTCCGAACCCATCTGAATCACAAAACTGTCTAAAAAGCCATTTAAACCAATACCGCCCTTATGTTTTTTTTCGTTATACATTAATTTTTTCCACGTTTTTGCACTCAAAACAACTTTCCTCCTTCGCGTACACAATTTTTATGATTCCGAACCCATCTGTCTCACAAAATCGTCTAAAAGACCATTTAAACCAATACCTCCCTTTTGTTTCTTTTCCTTATACATTCATTTTTTCCACGTTTCTGCACTCAAAACAACTTTCCTCCTCCGCGTACACACTGTTTTTAAGATTCCCAACCCATCAGACTCACAAAACTGTCTAAAAAGCCGTTTAAACCAATACCGCCCTGTCATTTTTTCCACGTTTTTGCACTCAAAACAATTTTCTTCCTTCTCGTAACACTTTTTTTCTGAATCCGAACCACCTGACTCACAAAAACCGTCTAAAAGGCCATTTAAACCAATACCGCCCATTTGTTTCTTTTCCGTATACATTCATTTTTTCCACGTTTTTGCACTCAAAACAACTTTCCTCCTTCGCGTACACACCGTTTTTATGATTCCGAACCCATCTTACTCACAAAACTGTCTAAAAAGCCATTCAAACCAATACCGCCCTTATGTTTTTTTTCGTTATACATTAATTTTTTCCACGTTTTTGCACTCAAAACAACTTTCCTCCTTCGCGTACACACTGTTTTTATGATTCCGAACCCATCTTTCTCACAAAATCGTCTAAAAGACCATTTAAACCAATACCTCCCTTTAGTTTCTTTTCCTTATACATTCATTTTTTTCCACGTTTTTGCACTCAAAACAACTTTCCTCCTCCGCGTACACACTGTTTTTAACATTCCAAACCCATCTGACTCACAAAACTGTCTAAAAAGCTATTTAAACCAATACCGCCCTTTTGTTTTTTTTCATTATACATTTATTTTTTTCACGTTTCGGCACTCAAAACATCTTTCCACATTCGCGTACACACTGCTTTTATGATTTCGAACCCATCTGTCTCACAAAATCGTCTAAAAGACCATTTAAACCAATACCTCCCTTTGGTTTCTTTTCCTTATACATTCATTTTTTCCACGTTTTTGCACTCAAGACAACTTTCCTCCTTCGCGTACAAACTGTTTTTATTATTCCGAACCCATCTGACTCACAATATCGTCTAAAAGACCATTTAAACCAATACCGCCCTTTTGTTTCTTTTCGTTATACATTTATTTTTTCCACGTTTCGGCACTCAAGACAACTTTCCTCCTTCGCGTACACACTTTTCTAATGATTCCGAACCTACCTGACTCACAAAACCGTCTAAAAGGCCATTTAAACCAATGCCGCCCTTTTGTTTCTTTTCCTTATACATTCATTTTTTTCCACGTTTTTCCAACTTTCCTCATTCTCGTACACACTTTTTTTATGATTCCGAACCCACCTGACTCACAAAACCGTCTAAAAGACCATTTAAACCAATACCTCCCTTTTGTTTCTTTTACTTATACATTCATTTTTTCCACGTTTTTGCACTCAAAAAAACTTTCCTCCTTCGCGTACACACTTTTTTTATGATTCCGAACCCATCTGTCTCACAAAATCGTCTAAAAGACCATTTAAACCAATACCTCCCTTTTGTTTCTTTTCCTTATACATTCATTTTTTCCACGTTTTTGCACTCAAAACAACTTTCCTCCTCCGCGTACACTCTGTTTTTAAGATTCCCAACCCATCTGTCTCACAAAATCGTCTAAAAGACCATTTAAACCAATACCGCCCTTTTGTTTCTTTTCCTTATACATTTATTTTTTCCACATTTCGGCACTCAAAATAACTTTCGTACACACTGTTTTTATGATTCCGAACCCATCTGAATCACAAAACTGTCTAAAAAGCCATTTAAACCAATACCGCCCTTATGTTTTTTTTCGTTATACATTAATTTTTTCCACGTTTTTGCACTCAAAACAACTTTCCTCCTTCGCGTACACAATTTTTATGATTCCGAACCCATCTGTCTCACAAAATCGTCTAAAAGACCATTTAAACCAATACCTCCCTTTTGTTTCTTTTCCTTATACATTCATTTTTTCCACGTTTCTGCACTCAAAACAACTTTCCTCCTCCGCGTACACACTGTTTTTAAGATTCCCAACCCATCAGACTCACAAAACTGTCTAAAAAGCCGTTTAAACCAATACCGCCCTGTCATTTTTTCCACGTTTTTGCACTCAAAACAATTTTCTTCCTTCTCGTACACACTTTTTTTCTGAATCCGAACCACCTGACTCACAAAAACCGTCTAAAAGGCCATTTAAACCAATACCGCCCATTTGTTTCTTTTCCGTATACATTCATTTTTTCCAAGTTTTTGCACTCAAAACAACTTTCCTTCTTCGCGTACACACTGTTTTTATGATTCCGAACCCATCTTACTCACAAAACTGTCTAAAAAGCCATTCAAACCAATACCGCCCTTATGTTTTTTTTCGTTATACGTTAATTTTTTCCACGTTTTTGCACTCAAAACAACTTTCCTCCTTCGCGTACACACTGTTTTTATAATTCCGAACGCATCTTTCTCACAAAATCGTCTAAAAGACCATTTAAACCAATACCTCCCTTTAGTTTCTTTTCCTTATACATTCATTTTTTTCCACGTTTTTGCACTCAAAACAACTTTCCTCCTCCGCGTACACACTGTTTTTAACATTCCAAACCCATCTGACTCACAAAACTGTCTAAAAAGCTATTTAAACCAATACCGCCCTTTTGTTTTTTTTCATTATACATTTATTTTTTTCACGTTTCGGCACTCAAAACATCTTTCCACATTCGCGTACACACTGCTTTTATGATTTCGAACCCATCTGTCTCACAAAATCGTCTAAAAGACCATTTAAACCAATACCTCCCTTTTGTTTCTTTTCCTTATACATTCATTTTTTCCACGTTTTTGCACTCAAGACAACTTTCCTCCTTCGCGTACAAACTGTTTTTATGATTCCGAACCCATCTGACTCACAATATCGTCTAAAAGACCATTTAAACCAATACCGCCCTTTTGTTTCTTTTCGTTATACATTTATTGTTTCCACGTTTCGGCACTCAAGACAACTTTCCTCCTTCGCGTACACACTTTTCTAATGATTCCGAACCTACCTGACTCACAAAACCGTCTAAAAGGCCATTTAAACCAATGCCGCCCTTTTGTTTCTTTTCCTTATACATTCATTTTTTTCCACGTTTTTCCAACTTTCCTCATTCTCGTACACACTTTTTTATGATTCCGAACCCACCTGACTCACAAAACCGTCTAAAAGACCATTTAAACCAATACCTCCCTTTTGTTTCTTTTACTTATACATTCATTTTTTCCACGTTTTTGCACTCAAAAAAACTTTCCTCCTTCGCGTACACACTTTTTTTATGATTCCGAACCCATCTGTCTCACAAAATCGTCTAAAAGACCATTTAAACCAATACCTCCCTTTTGTTTCTTTTCCTTATACATTCATTTTTTCCACGTTTTTGCACTCAAAACAACTTTCCTCCTCCGCGTACACTCTGTTTTTAAGATTCCCAACCCATCTGTCTCACAAAATCGTCTAAAAGACCATTTAAACCAATACCGCCCTTTTGTTTCTTTTCCTTATACATTTATTTTTTCCACATTTCGGCACTCAAAACAACTTTCGTACACACTGTTTTTATGATTCCGAACCCATCTGAATCACAAAACTGTCTAAAAAGCCATTTAAACCAATACCGCCCTTATGTTTTTTTTCGTTATACATTAATTTTTTCCACGTTTTTGCACTCAAAAAAACTTTCCTCCTTCTCGTACACACTTTTTTTATGATTCCGAACCCATCTGACTCACAAAATCGTCTAAAAGACCATTTAAACCAATACCTCCCTTTTGATTCTTTTCCTTATACATTCACTTTTTCCACGTTTTTGCACTCAAAACAACTTTAATCCTTCGCGTACACACTGTTTTTATGATTCCGAACCCATCTGTCTCACAAAATCGTCTAAAAGACCATTTAAACCTTGTCCCTTTTGTTTCTTTTTCTTATACATTCGTTTTTTCCACGTTTTTGCACTCAAAACAACATTCCTCCTTCTTGTACACACTTTTCTGATGATTCCGAACCTACCTGACTCACAAAACCGTCTAAAAGGCCATTTAAACCAATACCGCCCTTTTGTTTCTTTTCCTTATACATTCATTTTTTCCATGTTTTTCCAACTTTCCTCCTTCTCGTACACACTTTTTTTATGATTCCGAACCCACCTGACTCACAAAACCGTCTAAAAGACCATTTAAATTAATACCGCCCTTTTGTTTCTTTTCATTATACATTTATTTTTTTCACGTTTCGGCACTCAAAACATCTTTCCACATTCGCGTACACACTGCTTTTATGATTTCGAACCCATCTGTCTCACAAAATCGTCTGAAAGACCATTTAAACCAATACCTCCCTTTTGTTTCTTTTCCTTATACATTCATTTTTTCCACGTTTTTGCACTCAAGACAACTTTCCTCCTTCGCGTACACACTGTTTTTATGATTCCGAACCCATCTGACTCACAATATCGTCTAAAAGACCATTTAAACCAATACCGCCCTTTTGTTTCTTTTCGTTATACATTTATTTTTTCCACGTTTCGACACTCAAGACAACTTTCCTCCTTCGCGTACACACTTTTCTAATGATTCCGAACCTACCTGACTCACAAAACCGTCTAAAAGGCCATTTAAACCAATGCCGCCCTTTTGTTTCTTTTCCTTATACATTCATTTTTTTCCACGTTTTTCCAACTTTCCTCATTCTCGTACACACTTTTTTTATGATTCCGAACCCACCTGACTCACAAAACCGTCTAAAAGACCATTTAAACCAATACCTCCCTTTTGTTTCTTTTACTTATACATTCATTTTTTCCACGTTTTTGCACTCAAAACAACTTTCCTCCTTCGCGTACACACTTTTTTTATGATTCCGAACCCATCTGTCTCACAAAATCGTCTAAAAGACCATTTAAACCAATACCTCCTTTGTTTCTTTTCCTTATACATTCATTTTTTCCACGTTTTTGCACTCAAAACAACTTTCCTCCTCCGCGTACACACTGTTTTTAAGATTCCCAACCCATCAGACTCACAAAACTGTCTAAAAAGCCGTTTAAACCAATACCGCCCTGTCATTTTTTCCACGTTTTTGCACTCAAAACAATTTTCTTCCTTCTCGTAACACTTTTTTTCTGAATCCGAACCACCTGACTCACAAAAACCGTCTAAAAGGCCATTTAAACCAATACCGCCCATTTGTTTCTTTTCCGTATACATTCATTTTTTCCACGTTTTTGCACTCAAAACAACTTTCCTCCTTCGCGTACACACCGTTTTTATGATTCCGAACCCATCTTACTCACAAAACTGTCTAAAAAGCCATTCAAACCAATACCGCCCTTATGTTTTTTTTCGTTATACATTAATTTTTTCCACGTTTTTGCACTCAAAACAACTTTCCTCCTTCGCGTACACACTGTTTTTATGATTCCGAACCCATCTTTCTCACAAAATCGTCTAAAAGACCATTTAAACCAATACCTCCCTTTAGTTTCTTTTCCTTATACATTCATTTTTACTTTCTTCTATATGTAATATAGAGAAAGTATTGGATTCGCGAAAATTTTCGACCTCCGTTTTTTGACGGATCTACACGTTTTGGGGAGTCCTGAACACGAATTGATAGTTTTTAAAAAATGTCTGTCTGTCTGTCTGTCTGTCTGTCTGTCTGTCTGTCTGTCTGTGGTTTAGTGTTTTCACCGTATCTCACGAACCAATGAATGAAATTCAACCAAACTTGATATATAGTTGGACCCTGGTGGGGCATTGTGCTGATTAGATTTTGGGATCAATAGCCCATCAGGTGGCGCTGTGATCGCATTTTATGTAAATTTTTAACATGGCAGTATAGGACAAATTTTCGTATTTTTCACCGTATCTCACGAACTAATGAATGAAATTCAACCAAACTTGGTATATAGTTGGAACCTGACGGGGCATGGTGCTGATTAGATTTGGGGATCAATCGTCCAGCAGGTGGCGCTGTGATCGCAAAATTTCGTATGTCACACCGTATCTCACGAACCGATGAATGAAATTGAACCAAACTTGGTGTATAGTTGGACCCTGACATAAACTGGTGCTGATTAGATTTTGGGATCAATCGCTCAATAGGTGGCGTTGTGATCGCATTTTATGCAAATTTTTAACATGGCAGCATAGGACAAATTTCCGTATAAATGGGCATAAAGAGAGTTATTTTACACTTGCGATTGTAAAATTAATATGAGTTATTGATAATAGTAGTAGTTAGCTAGGAAAAAAATTTTGTGCATGGGGGGGCATCGGTTCCCACCCCCACCGGGGGGGGAAGTTCCCACCCGGGGGGGCAAAATTTCAAGATGGGTATCTTTCGAAAGATCTCGTCAATACCTTTAAAACGAATGGTTGAACGATAAATCTGTGATAATTTAAACCAAAGTTATCGATTTTTTTTAGTTTTAACAAAACTAAACTTAGAAAAAAATTCGCATTTTTTTTTTTTTTTTTTTTTTTTTTTAACGAAATTTAACCAAACTTGGTATTTAGTTGGTCCCCGACATAAACTGGTGCTGATTATGTTTGGGGATCAATAGCTCAACAGGTGGCGCTGTGATAGCATTTTATCTAAATTTTTAACATGGCAGCATAGGACAAAAATTCGTATACATGTGCATAATTAGAGTTGTTTTAAACTTGTGATTGTAAAATTAATATGAATTATTGATAATAGTAGTATGTAACTAGGAAAAAAATTTTCTGCATGGGGGGGCATCGCTTCCCCCCCCTAGGGGAAAAATACCCCCCCAGGGGGGGTAAATTTTCACATTGGGTATCTTTCGAAAGATCAGGTTGATAATAGTAGTAGTTAACTAGGAAAAAATTTTTGTGCATGTGGGGGCATCGGTTGCCCCCCCACCGGGGGGGGAAGTTCCCACCCGGGGGGGCAAAATTTCAAGATGGGTATCTTTCGAAAGATCTCGTCAATACCTTTAAAACGAATGGTTGAACGATAAATCTGTGATAATTTAAACCAAAGTTATCGATTTTTTTTACTTTTAACAAAAAAAAACTTAGAAAAATATCGCAATTTTTTTTTTTTTTTTTTTTTTTTTAACGAAATTTAACCAAACTTGGTATTTAGTCGGTCCCCGACATAAACTGGTGCTGATTATGTTTGGGGATCAATAGCTCAACAGGTGGCGCTGTGATAGCATTTTATCTAAATTTTTAACATGGCAGCATAGGACAAAAATTCGTACAAATGTGCATAATTAGAGTTGTTTTTAACTTGTGATTGTAAAATTAATATGAATTATTGATAATAGTAGTATGTAACTAGGAAAAAAAATTCTTCATGGAGGGCCATCGCTTCCCCCCCTGGGGGGGAAGTACCCCCCCCGGGGGGGATAAATTTTCAAGATGGGTATCTTTCGAAAGGTCTCGTCAATACCTTTAAAACGAATGGTTGAACTATAAATCTGTGATAATTTAAAACAAAGTTATTGATTTTTTTCACTTTTAACAAAAAAAAAAAAAAAAAAAAACTTAGAAAAAAAAATCGTACTTTTTTTTTTTTTTTTTTTTTTTTTTAATATTGTTACTGATTGAATATGTATAGGTAAATATAGAAGAAAGTCTTGTGGTGGCCACAACATACTAGTTTTCCACGTTTTTGCACTCAAAACAACTTTCCTCCTCCGCGTACACACTGTTTTTAACATTCCAAACCCATCTGACTCACAAAACTGTCTAAAAAGCTATTTAAACCAATACCGCCCTTTTGTTTTTTTTCATTATACATTTATTTTTTTCACGTTTCGGCACTCAAAACATCTTTCCACATTCGCGTACACACTGCTTTTATGATTTCGAACCCATCTGTCTCACAAAATCGTCTAAAAGACCATTTAAACCAATACCTCCCTTTTGTTTCTTTTCCTTATACATTCATTTTTTCCACGTTTTTGCACTCAAGACAACTTTCCTCCTTCGCGTACAAACTGTTTTTATGATTCCGAACCCATCTGACTCACAATATCGTCTAAAAGACCATTTAAACCAATACCGCCCTTTTGTTTCTTTTCGTTATACATTTATTTTTTCCACGTTTCGGCACTCAAGACAACTTTCCTCCTTCGCGTACACACTTTTCTAATGATTCCGAACCTACCTGACTCACAAAACCGTCTAAAAGGCCATTTAAACCAATGCCGCCCTTTTGTTTCTTTTCTTTATACATTCATTTTTTTCCACGTTTTTCCAACTTTCCTCATTCTCGTACACACTTTTTTTATGATTCCGAACCCACCTGACTCACAAAACCGTCTAAAAGACCATTTAAACCAATACCTCCCTTTTGTTTCTTTTACTTATACATTCATTTTTTCCACGTTTTTGCACTCAAAAAAACTTTCCTCCTTCGCGTACACACTTTTTTTATGATTCCGAACCCATCTGTCTCACAAAATCGTCTAAAAGACCATTTAAACCAATACCTCCCTTTTGTTTCTTTTCCTTATACATTCATTTTTTCCACGTTTTTGCACTCAAAACAACTTTCCTCCTCCGCGTACACTCTGTTTTTAAGATTCCCAACCCATCTGTCTCACAAAATCGTCTAAAAGACCATTTAAACCAATACCGCCCTTTTGTTTCTTTTCCTTATACATTTATTTTTTCCACATTTCGGCACTCAAAACAACTTTCGTACACACTGTTTTTATGATTCCGAACCCATCTGAATCACAAAACTGTCTAAAAGACCATTTAAACCAATACCGCCCTTTTGTTTCTTTTCGTTATACATTTATTTTTTCCACGTTTCGGCACTCAAGACAACTTTCCTCCTTCGCGTACACACTTTTCTAATGATTCCGAACCTACCTGACTCACAAAACCGTCTAAAAGGCCATTTAAACCAATGCCGCCCTTTTGTTTCTTTTCTTTATACATTCATTTTTTTCCACGTTTTTCCAACTTTCCTCATTCTCGTACACACTTTTTTTATGATTCCGAACCCACCTGACTCACAAAACCGTCTAAAAGACCATTTAAACCAATACCGCCCTTATGTTTTTTTTCGTTATACATTAATTTTTTCCACGTTTTTGCACTCAAAACAACTTTCCTCCTTCTCGTACACACTTTTTTTATGAATCCGAACCCACCAGACTCACAAAAACCGTCTAAAAGGCCATTTAAACCAATACCTCCCTTTTGTTTCTTTTCTTTATACATTCATTTTTTCCACGTTTTTGCACTCAAGACAACTTTCCTCCTTCGCGTACACACTATTTTTATGATTCCGAACACATCTGACTCACAAAATTGTCTAAAAGACCATTTAAACCAATACCTCCCTTTTGTTTCTTTTCCTTATACATTCACTTTTTCCACGTTTTTGTACTCAAAACAACTTTCCTCCTTCGCGTACACACTGTTTTTATGATTCCGAACCCATCTGTCTCACAAAATCGTCTAAAAGACCATTTAAACCAATACCTACCTCCCTTTTGTTTCTTTTCGTTATACATTAATTTTTTCCACGTTTCGGCACTCAAAACAACTTTCCTCCTTTGCGTACACACTGTTTTTATGATTCCGAACCCACCTGACTCACAAAAACCGTCTAAAAGGCCATTTAAACCAATACCTCCCATTTGTTTCTTTTCCTTATACATTCATTTTTTCCACGTTTTTGCACTCAAAACAACTTTCCTCCTTCGCGTACACAATTTTTATGATTCCGAACCCATCTGTCTCACAAAATCGTCTAAAAGACCATTTAAACCAATACCTCCCTTTTGTTTCTTTTCCTTATACATTCATTTTTTCCACGTTTCTGCACTCAAAACAACTTTCCTCCTCCGCGTACACACTGTTTTTAAGATTCCCAACCCATCAGACTCACAAAACTGTCTAAAAAGCCGTTTAAACCAATACCGCACTGTCATTTTTTCCACGTTTTTGCACTCAAAACAATTTTCTTCCTTCTCGTACACACTTTTTTTCTGAATCCGAACCACCTGACTCACAAAAACCGTCTAAAAGGCCATTTAAACCAATACCGCCCATTTGTTTCTTTTCCGTATACATTCATTTTTTCCACGTTTTTGCACTCAAAACAACTTTCCTCCTTCGCGTACACACCGTTTTTATGATTTCGAACCCATCTTACTCACAAAACTGTCTAAAAAGCTATTTAAACCAATACCTCCCTTTTGTTTTTTTTCGTTATACATTAATTTTTTCCACGTTTCGGCACTCAAAACAACTTTCCTCCTTCGCGTACACACTGTTTTTATGATTCCGAACCCATCTTTCTCACAAAATCGTCTAAAAGACCATTTAAACCAATACCTCCCTTTAGTTTCTTTTCCTTATACATTCATTTTTTTCCACGTTTTTGCACTCAAAACAACTTTCCTTCTCCGCGTACACACTGTTTTTAACATTCCAAACCCATCTGACTCACAAAACTGTCTAAAAAGCTATTTAAACCAATACCGCCCTTTTGTTTTTTTTCATTATACATTTATTTTTTTCACGTTTCGGCACTCAAAACATCTTTCCACATTCGCGTACACACTGCTTTTATGATTTCGAACCCATCTGTCTCACAAAATCGTCTAAAAGACCATTTAAACCAATACCTCCCTTTTGTTTCTTTTCTTTATACATTCATTTTTTTCCACGTTTTTCCAACTTTCCTCATTCTCGTACACACTTTTTTTATGATTCCGAACCCACCTGACTCACAAAACCGTCTAAAAGACCATTTAAACCAATACCTCCCTTTTGTTTCTTTTACTTATACATTCATTTTTTCCACGTTTTTGCACTCAAAAAAACTTTCCTCCTTCGCGTACACACTTTTTTTATGATTCCGAACCCATCTGTCTCACAAAATCGTCTAAAAGACCATTTAAACCAATACCTCCCTTTTGTTTCTTTTCCTTATACATTCATTTTTTCCACGTTTTTGCACTCAAAACAACTTTCCTCCTCCGCGTACACTCTGTTTTTAAGATTCCCAACCCATCTGTCTCACAAAATCGTCTGAAAGACCATTTAAACCAATACCGCCCTTTTGTTTCTTTTCCTTATACATTTATTTTTTCCACATTTCGGCACTCAAAACAACTTTCGTACACACTGTTTTTATGATTCCGAACCCATCTGAATCACAAAACTGTCTAAAAGACCATTTAAACCAATACCGCCCTTTTGTTTCTTTTCGTTATACATTTATTTTTTCCACGTTTCGGCACTCAAGACAACTTTCCTCCTTCGCGTACACACTTTTCTAATGATTCCGAACCTACCTGACTCACAAAACCGTCTAAAAGGCCATTTAAACCAATGCCGCCCTTTTGTTTCTTTTCTTTATACATTCATTTTTTTCCACGTTTTTCCAACTTTCCTCATTCTCGTACACACTTTTTTTATGATTCCGAACCCACCTGACTCACAAAACCGTCTAAAAGACCATTTAAACCAATACCGCCCTTATGTTTTTTTTCGTTATACATTAATTTTTTCCACGTTTTTGCACTCAAAACAACTTTCCTCCTTCTCGTACACACTTTTTTTATGAATCCGAACCCACCAGACTCACAAAAACCGTCTAAAAGGCCATTTAAACCAATACCTCCCTTTTGTTTCTTTTCTTTATACATTCATTTTTTCCACGTTTTTGCACTCAAGACAACTTTCCTCCTTCGCGTACACACTATTTTTATGATTCCGAACACATCTGACTCACAAAATTGTCTAAAAGACCATTTAAACCAATACCTCCCTTTTGTTTCTTTTCCTTATACATTCACTTTTTCCACGTTTTTGTACTCAAAACAACTTTCCTCCTTCGCGTACACACTGTTTTTATGATTCCGAACCCATCTGTCTCACAAAATCGTCTAAAAGACCATTTAAACCAATACCTACCTCCCTTTTGTTTCTTTTCGTTATACATTAATTTTTTCCACGTTTCGGCACTCAAAACAACTTTCCTCCTTTGCGTACACACTGTTTTTATGATTCCGAACCCACCTGACTCACAAAAACCGTCTAAAAGGCCATTTAAACCAATACCTCCCATTTGTTTCTTTTCCTTATACATTCATTTTTTCCACGTTTTTGCACTCAAAACAACTTTCCTCCTTCGCGTACACAATTTTTATGATTCCGAACCCATCTGTCTCACAAAATCGTCTAAAAGACCATTTAAACCAATACCTCCCTTTTGTTTCTTTTCCTTATACATTCATTTTTTCCACGTTTCTGCACTCAAAACAACTTTCCTCCTCCGCGTACACACTGTTTTTAAGATTCCCAACCCATCAGACTCACAAAACTGTCTAAAAAGCCGTTTAAACCAATACCGCACTGTCATTTTTTCCACGTTTTTGCACTCAAAACAATTTTCTTCCTTCTCGTACACACTTTTTTTCTGAATCCGAACCACCTGACTCACAAAAACCGTCTAAAAGGCCATTTAAACCAATACCGCCCATTTGTTTCTTTTCCGTATACATTCATTTTTTCCACGTTTTTGCACTCAAAACAACTTTCCTCCTTCGCGTACACACCGTTTTTATGATTTCGAACCCATCTTACTCACAAAACTGTCTAAAAAGCTATTTAAACCAATACCTCCCTTTTGTTTTTTTTCGTTATACATTAATTTTTTCCACGTTTCGGCACTCAAAACAACTTTCCTCCTTCGCGTACACACTGTTTTTATGATTCCGAACCCATCTTTCTCACAAAATCGTCTAAAAGACCATTTAAACCAATACCTCCCTTTAGTTTCTTTTCCTTATACATTCATTTTTTTCCACGTTTTTGCACTCAAAACAACTTTCCTTCTCCGCGTACACACTGTTTTTAACATTCCAAACCCATCTGACTCACAAAACTGTCTAAAAAGCTATTTAAACCAATACCGCCCTTTTGTTTTTTTTCATTATACATTTATTTTTTTCACGTTTCGGCACTCAAAACATCTTTCCACATTCGCGTACACACTGCTTTTATGATTTCGAACCCATCTGTCTCACAAAATCGTCTAAAAGACCATTTAAACCAATACCTCCCTTTTGTTTCTTTTCCTTATACATTCATTTTTTCCACGTTTTTGCACTCAAGACAACTTTCCTCCTTCGCGTACAAACTGTTTTTATGATTCCGAACCCATCTGACTCACAATATCGTCTAAAAGACCATTTAAACCAATACCGCCCTTTTGTTTCTTTTCGTTATACATTTATTTTTTCCACGTTTCGGCACTCAAGACAACTTTCCTCCTTCGCGTACACACTTTTCTAATGATTCCGAACCTACCTGACTCACAAAACCGTCTAAAAGGCCATTTAAACCAATGCCGCCCTTTTGTTTCTTTTCCTTATACATTCATTTTTTTCCACGTTTTTCCAACTTTTCTCATTCTCGTACACACTTTTTTTATGATTCCGAACCCACCTGACTCACAAAACCGTCTAAAAGACCATTTAAACCAATACCTCCCTTTTGTTTCTTTTACTTATACATTCATTTTTTCCACGTTTTTGCACTCAAAAAAACTTTCCTCCTTCGCGTACACACTTTTTTTATGATTCCGAACCCATCTGTCTCACAGAATCGTCTAAAAGACCATTTAAACCAATACCTCCCTTTTGTTTCTTTTCCTTATACATTCATTTTTTCCACGTTTTTGCACTCAAAACAACTTTCCTCCTCCGCGTACACTCTGTTTTTAAGATTCCCAACCCATCTGTCTCACAAAATCGTCTAAAAGACCATTTAAACCAATACCTCCCTTTTGATTCTTTTCCTTATACATTCACTTTTTCCACGTTTTTGCACTCAAGACAACTTTCCTCCTTCGCGTACACACTGTTTTTAAGATTCCAAACCCATCTGAATCACAAAACTGTCTAAAAAGCTATTTAAACCAATACCTCCCTTTTGTTTTTTTTCGTTATACATTAATTTTTTCCACGTTTCGGCACTCAAAACAACTTTAATCCTTCGCGCACACATTGTTTTTATGATTCCGAACCCATCTGACTCACAAAATCGCTAAAAAGGCCATTTAAACCAATACCGCCCTTTTGTTTCTTTTCCTTATACATTCATTTTTACCACGTTTTTCCAACTTTCCTCCTTCTCGTACACACTTTTTTTATGATTCCGAACCCACCTGACTCACAAAACCGTCTAAAAGACCATTTAAACCAATACCTCCATTTTGTTTCTTTTCCTTATACATTCATTTTTTCCACGTTTTTGCACTCAAAACAACTTTCCTCCTCCGCGTACACACTTTTTTTATGATTCCGAACCCATCTGACTCACAAAATCGCTAAAAAGGCCATTTAAACCAATACCGCCCTTTTGTTTCTTTTCCTTATACATTCATTTTTTCCACGTTTTTCCAACTTTCCTCCTTCTCGTACACACTTTTTTTATGATTCCGAACCCATCTGACTCACAAAATCGTCTAAAAGACCATTTAAACCAATACCTCCCTTTTGATTCTTTTCCTTATACATTCACTTTTTCCACGTTTTTGCACTCAAAACAACTTTCCTCCTCTGCGTACACACTGTTTTTAACATTCCAAACCCATCTGACTCACAAAACTGTCTAAAAAGCTATTTAAACCAATACCGCCCTTTTGTTTTTTTTCGTTATACATTAATTTTTTCCACGTTTCGGCACTCAAAACAACTTTAATCCTTCGCGTACACACTGTTTTTATGATTCCGAACCCATCTGTCTCACAAAATCGTCTAAAAGACCATTTAAACCTTGTCCCTTTTGTTTCTTTTTCTTATACATTCGTTTTTTCCACGTTTTTGCACTCAAAACAACATTCCTCCTTCTTGTACACACTTTTCTGATGATTCCGAACCTACCTGACTCACAAAACCGTCTAAAAGGCCATTTAAACCAATACCGCCCTTTTGTTTCTTTTCCTTATACATTCATTTTTTCCATGTTTTTCCAACTTTCCTCCTTCTCGTACACACTTTTTTTATGATTCCGAACCCACCTGACTCACAAAACCGTCTAAAAGACCATTTAAACCAATACCGCCCTTTTGTTTCTTTTCATTATACATTTATTTTTTTCACGTTTCGGCACTCAAAACATCTTTCCACATTCGCGTACACACTGCTTTTATGATTTCGAACCCATCTGTCTCACAAAATCGTCTGAAAGACCATTTAAACCAATACCTCCCTTTTGTTTCTTTTCCTTATACATTAATTTTTTCCACGTTTTTGCACTCAAGACAACTTTCCTCCTTCGCGTACACACTGTTTTTATGATTCCGAACCCATCTGACTCACAATATCGTCTAAAAGACCATTTAAACCAATACCGCCCTTTTGTTTCTTTTCGTTATACATTTATTTTTTCCACGTTTCGACACTCAAGACAACTTTCCTCCTCTGCGTACACACTGTTTTTAACATTCCAAACCCATCTGACTCACAAAACTGTCTAAAAAGCTATTTAAACCAATACCGCCCTTTTGTTTTTTTCGTTATACATTAATTTTTTCCACGTTTCGGCACTCAAAACAACTTTAATCCTTCGCGTACACACTGTTTTTATGATTCCGAACCCATCTGTCTCACAAAATCGTCTAAAAGACCATTTAAACCTTGTCCCTTTTGTTTCTTTTTCTTATACATTCGTTTTTCCACGTTTTTGCACTCAAAACAACATTCCTCCTTCTTGTACACACTTTTCTGATGATTCCAACCCTACCTGACTCACAAAAGGCCATTTAAACCAATACCTTCCTTTTGTTTCTTTTACTTATACATTCATTTTTTCCACGTTTTTGCACTCAAAACAACTTTCCTCCTTCGCGTACACACTTTTTTTATGATTCCGAACCCATCTGTCTCACAAAATCGTCTAAAAGACCATTTAAACCAATACCTCCCTTTTGTTTCTTTTCCTTATACATTCATTTTTTCCACGTTTTTCACTTAAAACAACTTTCCTCCTCCGCGTACACTCTGTTTTTAAGATTCCCAACCCATCTGACTCACAAAACTGTCTAAAAAGCCATTTAAACCAATACCGCCCTTTTGTTTCTTTTCCTTATACATTCATTTTTTCACGTTTTTGCACTCAAAACAATTTTCCTCCTTCGCGTACACACTTTTTTTATGATTCCGAACCCATCTGACTCACAAAATCGTTAAAAAGGCCATTTAAACCAATACCGCCCTTTTGTTTCTTTTCCTTATACATTCATTTTTTCCACGTTTTTCCAACTTTCCTCCTTCTCGTACACACTTTTTTTATGAATCCGAACCCATCTGACTCACAAAAACCGTCTAAAAGGCCATTTAAACGAATACCTCCCATTTGTTTCTTTTCCTTATACATTCATTTTTTCCACATTTTTGTACTCAAAACAACTTTCCTCCTTCGCGTACACACTGTTTTTATGATTCCGAACCCATCTTACTCACAAAACTGTCTAAAAAGCCATTTAAACCAATACCGCCCTTTTGTTTCTTTTCCTTATACATTTATTTTTTCCACGTTTCGGCACTCAAAACAACTTTTCTCCTTCACGTACGCACTGGTTTTATGATTCCGAAATCGTCTCACAAAATCCTGTCTCACAAAATCGTCTAAAAGACCATTTAAACCAATACTTCCCTTTTGTTTCTTTTCCTTATACATTCATTTTTTCCACGTTTTTGCACTCAAAACAACTTTCCTCCTCCGCGTACACACTGTTTTTAAGATTCCCAACCCATCTGACTCACAAAACTGTCTAAAAAGCCGTTTAAACCAATACCGCCCTGTCATTTTTTCCACGTTTTTGCACTCAAAACAATTTTCTTCCTTCTCGTACACTCTTTTTTTATGAATCCGAACCACCTGACTCACAAAAACCGTCTAAAAGGCCATTTAAACCAATACCGCCCATTTGTTTCTTTTGTTTTTCGTTATACATTAATTTTTTCCACGTTTTTGCACTCAAGACAACTTTCCTCCTTCGCGTACACACTGTTTTTATGATTCCGAACCCATCTGACTCACAAAATCGTCTAAAAGACCATTTAAACCAATACCTCCCTTTTGTTTCTTTTCCTTATACATTCATTTTTTTCCACGTTTTTGCACTCAAAACAACTTTCCTCCTCTGCGTACACACTGTTTTTAACATTCCAAACCCATCTGACTCACAAAACTGTCTAAAAAGCTATTTAAACCAATACCGCCCTTTTGTTTTTTTCGTTATACATTAATTTTTTCCACGTTTCGGCACTCAAAACAACTTTAATCCTTCGCGTACACACTGTTTTTATGATTCCGAACCCATCTGTCTCACAAAATCGTCTAAAAGACCATTTAAACCTTGTCCCTTTTGTTTCTTTTTCTTATACATTCGTTTTTCCACGTTTTTGCACTCAAAACAACATTCCTCCTTCTTGTACACACTTTTCTGATGATTCCGAACCTACCTGACTCACAAAACCGTCTAAATGGCCATTTAAACCAATACCGCCCTTTTGTTTCTTTTCCTTATACATTCATTTTTTCCATGTTTTTCCAACTTTCCTCCTTCTCGTACACACTTTTTTTATGATTCCGAACCCACCTGACTCACAAAACCGTCTAAAAGACCATTTAAACCAATACCGCCCTTTTGTTTCTTTTCATTATACATTTATTTTTTTCACGTTTCGGCACTCAAAACATCTTTCCACATTCGCGTACACACTGCTTTTATGATTTCGAACCCATCTGTCTCACAAAATCGTCTAAAAGACCATTTAAACCAATACCTCCCTTTTGTTTCTTTTCCTTATACATTCATTTTTTCCACGTTTTTGCACTCAAGACAACTTTCCTCCGCGTACAAACTGTTTTTATGATTCCGAACCCATCTGACTCACAATATCGTCTAAAAGACCATTTAAACCAATACCGCCCTTTTGTTTCTTTTCGTTATACATTTATTTTTTCCACGTTTCGGCACTCAAGACAACTTTCCTCCTTCGCGTACACACTTTTCTAATGATTCCGATCCTACCTGACTCACAAAACCGTCTAAAAGGCCATTTAAACTAATGCCGCCCTTTTGTTTCTTTTCTTTATACATTCATTTTTTTCCACGTTTTTCCAACTTTCCTCATTCTCGTACACACTTTTTTTATGATTCCGAACCCACCTGACTCACAAAACCGTCTAAAAGACCATTTAAACCAATACCTCCCTTTTGTTTCTTTTACTTATACATTCATTTTTTCCACGTTTTTGCACTCAAAAAAACTTTCCTCCTCCGCGTACACTCTGTTTTTAAGATTCCCAACCCATCTGTCTCACAAAATCGTCTAAAAGACCATTTAAACCAATACCGCCCTTTTGTTTCTTTTCCTTATACATTTATTTTTTCCACATTTCGGCACTCAAAACAACTTTCGTACACACTGTTTTTATGATTCCGAACCCATCTGAATCACAAAACTGTCTAAAAAGCCATTTAAACCAATACCGCCCTTATGTTTTTTTTCGTTATACATTAATTTTTTCCACGTTTTTGCACTCAAAACAACTTTCCTCCTTCTCGTACACACTTTTTTTATGAATCCGAACCCACCAGACTCACAAAAACCGTCTAAAAGGCCATTTAAACCAATACCTCCCTTTTGTTTCTTTTCTTTATACATTCATTTTTTCCACGTTTTTGCACTCAAGACAACTTTCCTCCTTCGCGTACACACTATTTTTATGATTCCGAACACATCTGACTCACAAAATTGTCTAAAAGACCATTTAAACCAATACCTCCCTTTTGTTTCTTTTCCTTATACATTCACTTTTTCCACGTTTTTGTACTCAAAACAACTTTCCTCCTTCGCGTACACACTGTTTTTATGATTCCGAACCCATCTGTCTCACAAAATCGTCTAAAAGACCATTTAAACCAATACCTCCCTTTTGTTTCTTTTCGTTATACATTAATTTTTTCCACGTTTCGGCACTCAAAACAACTTTCCTCCTTTGCGTACACACTGTTTTTATGATTCCGAACCCATCTGTCTCACAAAATCGTCTAAAAGACCATTTAAACCAATACCTCCCTTTTGATTCTTTTCCTTATACATTCACTTTTTCCACGTTTTTGCACTCAAGACAACTTTCCTCCTTCGCGTACACACTGTTTTTAAGATTCCAAACCCATCTGAATCACAAAACTGTCTAAAAAGCTATTTAAACCAATACCTCCCTTTTGTTTTTTTTCGTTATACATTAATTTTTTCCACGTTTCGGCACTCAAAACAACTTTAATCCTTCGCGTACACATTGTTTTTATGATTCCGAACCCATCTGACTCACAAAATCGCTAAAAAGGCCATTTAAACCAATACCGCCCTTTTGTTTCTTTTCCTTATACATTCATTTTTACCACGTTTTTCCAACTTTCCTCCTTCTCGTACACACTTTTTTTATGATTCCGAACCCACCTGACTCACAAAACCGTCTAAAAGACCATTTAAACCAATACCTCCATTTTGTTTCTTTTCCTTATACATTCATTTTTTCCACGTTTTTGCACTCAAAACAACTTTCCTCCTCCGCGTACACACTTTTTTTATGATTCCGAACCCATCTGACTCACAAAATCGCTAAAAAGGCCATTTAAACCAATACCGCCCTTTTGTTTCTTTTCCTTATACATTCATTTTTTCCACGTTTTTCCAACTTTCCTCCTTCTCGTACACACTTTTTTTATGATTCCGAACCCACCTGACTCACAAAACCGTCTAAAAGACCATTTAAACCAATACCTCCATTTTGTTTCTTTTCCTTATACATTCATTTTTTCCACGTTTTTGCACTCAAAACAACTTTCCTCCTCCGCGTACACACTTTTTTTATGATTCCGAACCCATCTGACTCACAAAATCGCTAAAAAGGCCATTTAAACCAATACCTCCCTTTTGTTTCTTTTCTTTATACATTCATTTTTTCCACGTTTTTGCACTCAAGACAACTTTCCTCCTTCGCGTACACACTATTTTTATGATTCCGAACACATCTGACTCACAAAATTGTCTAAAAGACCATTTAAACCAATACCTCCCTTTTGTTTCTTTTCCTTATACATTCACTTTTTCCACGTTTTTGTACTCAAAACAACTTTCCTCCTTCGCGTACACACTGTTTTTATGATTCCGAACCCATCTGTCTCACAAAATCGTCTAAAAGACCATTTAAACCAATACCTCCCTTTTGTTTCTTTTCGTTATACATTAATTTTTTCCACGTTTCGGCACTCAAAACAACTTTCCTCCTTTGCGTACACACTGTTTTTATGATTCCGAACCCATCTGTCTCACAAAATCGTCTAAAAGACCATTTAAACCAATACCTCCCTTTTGATTCTTTTCCTTATACATTCACTTTTTCCACGTTTTTGCACTCAAGACAACTTTCCTCCTTCGCGTACACACTGTTTTTAAGATTCCAAACCCATCTGAATCACAAAACTGTCTAAAAAGCTATTTAAACCAATACCTCCCTTTTGTTTTTTTTCGTTATACATTAATTTTTTCCACGTTTCGGCACTCAAAACAACTTTAATCCTTCGCGTACACATTGTTTTTATGATTCCGAACCCATCTGACTCACAAAATCGCTAAAAAGGCCATTTAAACCAATACCGCCCTTTTGTTTCTTTTCCTTATACATTCATTTTTACCACGTTTTTCCAACTTTCCTCCTTCTCGTACACACTTTTTTTATGATTCCGAACCCACCTGACTCACAAAACCGTCTAAAAGACCATTTAAACCAATACCTCCATTTTGTTTCTTTTCCTTATACATTCATTTTTTCCACGTTTTTGCACTCAAAACAACTTTCCTCCTCCGCGTACACACTTTTTTTATGATTCCGAACCCATCTGACTCACAAAATCGCTAAAAAGGCCATTTAAACCAATACCGCCCTTTTGTTTCTTTTCCTTATACATTCATTTTTTCCACGTTTTTCCAACTTTCCTCCTTCTCGTACACACTTTTTTTATGATTCCGAACCCATCTGACTCACAAAATCGTCTAAAAGACCATTTAAACCAATACCTCCCTTTTGATTCTTTTCCTTATACATTCACTTTTTCCACGTTTTTGCACTCAAAACAACTTTCCTCCTCTGCGTACACACTGTTTTTAACATTCCAAACCCATCTGACTCACAAAACTGTCTAAAAAGCTATTTAAACCAATACCGCCCTTTTGTTTTTTTTCGTTATACATTAATTTTTTCCACGTTTCGGCACTCAAAACAACTTTAATCCTTCGCGTACACACTGTTTTTATGATTCCGAACCCATCTGTCTCACAAAATCGTCTAAAAGACCATTTAAACCTTGTCCCTTTTGTTTCTTTTTCTTATACATTCGTTTTTTCCACGTTTTTGCACTCAAAACAACATTCCTCCTTCTTGTACACACTTTTCTGATGATTCCGAACCTACCTGACTCACAAAACCGTCTAAAAGGCCATTTAAACCAATACCGCCCTTTTGTTTCTTTTCCTTATACATTCATTTTTTCCATGTTTTTCCAACTTTCCTCCTTCTCGTACACACTTTTTTTATGATTCCGAACCCACCTGACTCACAAAACCGTCTAAAAGACCATTTAAACCAATACCGCCCTTTTGTTTCTTTTCATTATACATTTATTTTTTTCACGTTTCGGCACTCAAAACATCTTTCCACATTCGCGTACACACTGCTTTTATGATTTCGAACCCATCTGTCTCACAAAATCGTCTGAAAGACCATTTAAACCAATACCTCCCTTTTGTTTCTTTTCCTTATACATTCATTTTTTCCACGTTTTTGCACTCAAGACAACTTTCCTCCTTCGCGTACACACTGTTTTTATGATTCCGAACCCATCTGACTCACAATATCGTCTAAAAGACCATTTAAACCAATACCGCCCTTTTGTTTCTTTTCGTTATACATTTATTTTTTCCACGTTTCGACACTCAAGACAACTTTCCTCCTCTGCGTACACACTGTTTTTAACATTCCAAACCCATCTGACTCACAAAACTGTCTAAAAAGCTATTTAAACCAATACCGCCCTTTTGTTTTTTTCGTTATACATTAATTTTTTCCACGTTTCGGCACTCAAAACAACTTTAATCCTTCGCGTACACACTGTTTTTATGATTCCGAACCCATCTGTCTCACAAAATCGTCTAAAAGACCATTTAAACCTTGTCCCTTTTGTTTCTTTTTCTTATACATTCGTTTTTCCACGTTTTTGCACTCAAAACAACATTCCTCCTTCTTGTACACACTTTTCTGATGATTCCGAACCTACCTGACTCACAAAACCGTCTAAAAGGCCATTTAAACCAATACCTTCCTTTTGTTTCTTTTACTTATACATTCATTTTTTCCACGTTTTTGCACTCAAAACAACTTTCCTCCTTCGCGTACACACTTTTTTTATGATTCCGAACCCATCTGTCTCACAAAATCGTCTAAAAGACCATTTAAACCAATACCTCCCTTTTGTTTCTTTTCCTTATACATTCATTTTTTCCACGTTTTTCACTTAAAACAACTTTCCTCCTCCGCGTACACTCTGTTTTTAAGATTCCCAACCCATCTGACTCACAAAACTGTCTAAAAAGCCATTTAAACCAATACCGCCCTTTTGTTTCTTTTCCTTATACATTCATTTTTTCACGTTTTTGCACTCAAAACAATTTTCCTCCTTCGCGTACACACTTTTTTTATGATTCCGAACCCATCTGACTCACAAAATCGTTAAAAAGGCCATTTAAACCAATACCGCCCTTTTGTTTCTTTTCCTTATACATTCATTTTTTCCACGTTTTTCCAACTTTCCTCCTTCTCGTACACACTTTTTTTATGAATCCGAACCCATCTGACTCACAAAAACCGTCTAAAAGGCCATTTAAACCAATACCTCCCATTTGTTTCTTTTCCTTATACATTCATTTTTTCCACATTTTTGTACTCAAAACAACTTTCCTCCTTCGCGTACACACTGTTTTTATGATTCCGAACCCATCTTACTCACAAAACTGTCTAAAAAGCCATTTAAACCAATACCGCCCTTTTGTTTCTTTTCCTTATACATTTATTTTTTCCACGTTTCGGCACTCAAAACAACTTTTCTCCTTCACGTACGCACTGGTTTTATGATTCCGAAATCGTCTCACAAAATCCTGTCTCACAAAATCGTCTAAAAGACCATTTAAACCAATACTTCCCTTTTGTTTCTTTTCCTTATACATTCATTTTTTCCACGTTTTTGCACTCAAAACAACTTTCCTCCTCCGCGTACACACTGTTTTTAAGATTCCCAACCCATCTGACTCACAAAACTGTCTAAAAAGCCGTTTAAACCAATACCGCCCTGTCATTTTTTCCACGTTTTTGCACTCAAAACAATTTTCTTCCTTCTCGTACACACTTTTTTTATGAATCCGAACCACCTGACTCACAAAAACCGTCTAAAAGGCCATTTAAACCAATACCGCCCATTTGTTTCTTTTCCTTATACATTCATTTTTTCCACGTTTTTGCACTCAAAACAACTTTCCTCCTTCGCGTACACACCGTTTTTATGATTCCGAACCCATCTGAATCACAAAACTGTCTAAAAAGCCATTTAAACCAATACCGCCCTTATGTTTTTTTTCGTTATACATTAATTTTTTCCACGTTTTTGCACTCAAGACAACTTTCCTCCTTCGCGTACACACTGTTTTTATGATTCCGAACCCATCTGACTCACAAAATCGTCTAAAAGACCATTTAAACCAATACCTCCCTTTTGTTTCTTTTCCTTATACATTCATTTTTTTCCACGTTTTTGCACTCAAAACAACTTTCCTCCTCTGCGTACACACTGTTTTTAACATTCCAAACCCATCTGACTCACAAAACTGTCTAAAAAGCTATTTAAACCAATACCGCCCTTTTGTTTTTTTCGTTATACATTAATTTTTTCCACGTTTCGGCACTCAAAACAACTTTAATCCTTCGCGTACACACTGTTTTTATGATTCCGAACCCATCTGTCTCACAAAATCGTCTAAAAGACCATTTAAACCTTGTCCCTTTTGTTTCTTTTTCTTATACATTCGTTTTTCCACGTTTTTGCACTCAAAACAACATTCCTCCTTCTTGTACACACTTTTCTGATGATTCCGAACCTACCTGACTCACAAAACCGTCTAAATGGCCATTTAAACCAATACCGCCCTTTTGTTTCTTTTCCTTATACATTCATTTTTTCCATGTTTTTCCAACTTTCCTCCTTCTCGTACACACTTTTTTTATGATTCCGAACCCACCTGACTCACAAAACCGTCTAAAAGACCATTTAAACCAATACCGCCCTTTTGTTTCTTTTCATTATACATTTATTTTTTTCACGTTTCGGCACTCAAAACATCTTTCCACATTCGCGTACACACTGCTTTTATGATTTCGAACCCATCTGTCTCACAAAATCGTCTAAAAGACCATTTAAACCAATACCTCCCTTTTGTTTCTTTTCCTTATACATTCATTTTTTCCACGTTTTTGCACTCAAGACAACTTTCCTCCGCGTACAAACTGTTTTTATGATTCCGAACCCATCTGACTCACAATATCGTCTAAAAGACCATTTAAACCAATACCGCCCTTTTGTTTCTTTTCGTTATACATTTATTTTTTCCACGTTTCGGCACTCAAGACAACTTTCCTCCTTCGCGTACACACTTTTCTAATGATTCCGATCCTACCTGACTCACTAAACCGTCTAAAAGGCCATTTAAACTAATGCCGCCCTTTTGTTTCTTTTCCTTATACATTCATTTTTTTCCACGTTTTTCCAACTTTCCTCATTCTCGTACACACTTTTTTTATGATTCCGAACCCACCTGACTCACAAAACCGTCTAAAAGACCATTTAAACCAATACCTCCCTTTTGTTTCTTTTACTTATACATTCATTTTTTCCACGTTTTTGCACTCAAAAAAACTTTCCTCCTTCGCGTACACACTTTTTTTATGATTCCGAACCCATCTGTCTCACAAAATCGTCTAAAAGACCATTTAAACCAATACCTCCCTTTTGTTTCTTTTCCTTATACATTCATTTTTTCCACGTTTTTGCACTCAAAACAACTTTCCTCCTCCGCGTACACTCTGTTTTTAAGATTCCCAACCCATCTGACTCACAAAACTGTCTAAAAAGCCATTTAAACCAATATCGCCCTTTTGTTTCTTTTCCTTATACATTCATTTTTTTCACGTTTTTGCACTCAAAACAATTTTCCTCCTTCGCGTACACACTTTTTTTATAATTCCGAACCCATCTGACTCACAAAATCGTTAAAAAGCCATTTAAACCAATACCGCCCTTTTGTTTCTTTTCCTTATACATTCATTTTTTCCACGTTTTTCCAACTTTCCTCCTTCTCGTACACACTTTTTTTATGAATCCGAACCCACCTGACTTACAAAAACCGTCTAAAAGGCCATTTAAACCAATACCTCCCATTTGTTTCTTTTCCTTATACATTCATTTTTTCCACATTTTTGTACTCAAAACAACTTTCCTCCTTCGCGTACACACTGTTTTTATGATTCCGAACCCATCTTACTCACAAAACTGTCTAAAAAGCCATTTAAACCAATACCGCCCTTTTGTTTCTTTTCCTTATACATTTATTTTTTCCACGTTTCGGCGCTCAAAACAACTTTCCTCCTTCGCGTACACACTGGTTTTATGATTCCGAACCCATCTGTCTCACAAAATCGTCTAAAAGACCATTTAAACCAATACCACCCTTTTGTTTCTTTTCTTTATACATTCATTTTTTCCACGTTTTTGCACTCAAGACAACTTTCCTCCTTCGCGTACACACTATTTTTATGATTCCGAACCCATCTGACTCACAAAATCGTCTAAAAGACCATTTAAACCAATACCTCCCTTTTGTTTCTTTTCCTTATACATTAATTTTTTCCACGTTTTTGCACTCAAGACAACTTTCCTCCTTCGCGTACACACTGTTTTTATGATTCCGAACCCATCTGACTCACAAAATCGTCTAAAAGACCATTTAAACCAATACCTCCCTTTTGTTTCTTTTCCTTATACATTCATTTTTTTCCACGTTTTTGCACTCAAAACAACATTCCTCCTTCTTGTACACACTTTTCTGATGATTCCGAACCTACCTGACTCACAAAACCGTCTAAAAGGCCATTTAAACCAATACCTCCCTTTTGTTTCTTTTACTTATACATTCATTTTTTCCACGTTTTTGCACTCAAAACAACTTTCCTCCTTCGCGTACACACTTTTTTTATGATTCCGAACCCATCTGTCTCACAAAATCGTCTAAAAGACCATTTAAACCAATACCTCCCTTTTGTTTCTTTTCCTTATACATTCATTTTTTCCACGTTTTTGCACTTAAAACAACTTTCCTCCTCCGCGTACACTCTGTTTTTAAGATTCCCAACCCATCTGACTCACAAAACTGTCTAAAAAGCCATTTAAACCAATACCGCCCTTTTGTTTCTTTTCCTTATACATTCATTTTTTCACGTTTTTGCACTCAAAACAATTTTCCTCCTTCGCGTACACACTTTTTTTATGATTCCGAACCCATCTGACTCACAAAATCGTTAAAAAGGCCATTTAAACCAATACCGCCCTTTTGTTTCTTTTCCTTATACATTCATTTTTTCCACGTTTTTCCAACTTTCCTCCTTCTCGTACACACTTTTTTTATGAATCCGAACCCATCTGACTCACAAAAACCGTCTAAAAAGGCCATTTAAACCAATACCTCCCATTTGTTTCTTTTCCTTATACATTCATTTTTTCCACATTTTTCTACTCAAAACAACTTTCCTCCTTCGCGTACACACTGTTTTTATGATTCCGAACCCATCTTACTCACAAAACTGTCTAAAAAGCCATTTAAACCAATACCGCCCTTTTGTTTCTTTTCCTTATACATTTATTTTTTCCACGTTTCGGAACTCAAAACAACTTTTCTCCTTCACGTACGCACTGGTTTTATGATTCCGAAATCGTCTCACAAAATCCTGTCTCACAAAATCGTCTAAAAGACCATTTAAACCAATACTTCCCTTTTGTTTCTTTTCCTTATACATTCATTTTTTCCACGTTTTTGCACTCAAAACAACTTTCCTCCTCCGCGTACACACTGTTTTTAAGATTCCCAACCCATCTGACTCACAAAACTGTCTAAAAAGCCGTTTAAACCAATACCGCCCTGTCATTTTTTCCACGTTTTTGCACTCAAAACAATTTTCTTCCTTCTCGTACACACTTTTTTTATGAATCCGAACCACCTGACTCACAAAAACCGTCTAAAAGGCCATTTAAACCAATACCGCCCATTTGTTTCTTTTGTTTTTCGTTATACATTAATTTTTTCCACGTTTTTGCACTCAAGACAACTTTCCTCCTTCGCGTACACACTGTTTTTATGATTCCGAACCCATCTGACTCACAAAATCGTCTAAAAGACCATTTAAACCAATACCTCCCTTTTGTTTCTTTTCCTTATACATTCATTTTTTTCCACGTTTTTGCACTCAAGACAACTTTCCTCCTTCGCGTACACACTGTTTTTAAGATTCCAAACCCATCTGAATCACAAAACTGTCTAAAAAGCTATTTAAACCAATACCGCCCTTTTGTTTTTTTTCGTTATACATTAATTTTTTCCACGTTTCGGCACTCAAAACAACTTTAATCCTTCGCGTACACACTGTTTTTATGATTCCGAACCCATCTGTCTCACAAAATCGTCTAAAAGACCATTTAAACCTTGTCCCTTTTGTTTCTTTTTCTTATACATTCGTTTTTTCCACGTTTTTGCACTCAAAACAACATTCCTCCTTCTTGTACACACTTTTCTGATGATTCCGAACCTACCTGACTCACAAAACCGTCTAAAAGGCCATTTAAACCAATACCGCCCTTTTGTTTCTTTTCCTTATACATTCATTTTTTCCATGTTTTTCCAACTTTCCTCCTTCTCGTACACACTTTTTTTATGATTCCGAACCCACCTGACTCACAAAACCGTCTAAAAGACCATTTAAACCAATACCGCCCTTTTGTTTCTTTTCATTATACATTTATTTTTTTCACGTTTCGGCACTCAAAACATCTTTCCACATTCGCGTACACACTGCTTTTATGATTTCGAACCCATCTGTCTCACAAAATCGTCTGAAAGACCATTTAAACCAATACCTCCCTTTTGTTTCTTTTCCTTATACATTCATTTTTTCCACGTTTTTGCACTCAAGACAACTTTCCTCCTTCGCGTACACACTGTTTTTATGATTCCGAACCCATCTGACTCACAATATCGTCTAAAAGACCATTTAAACCAATACCGCCCTTTTGTTTCTTTTCGTTATACATTTATTTTTTCCACGTTTCGACACTCAAGACAACTTTCCTCCTCTGCGTACACACTGTTTTTAACATTCCAAACCCATCTGACTCACAAAACTGTCTAAAAAGCTATTTAAACCAATACCGCCCTTTTGTTTTTTTCGTTATACATTAATTTTTTCCACGTTTCGGCACTCAAAACAACTTTAATCCTTCGCGTACACACTGTTTTTATGATTCCGAACCCATCTGTCTCACAAAATCGTCTAAAAGACCATTTAAACCTTGTCCCTTTTGTTTCTTTTTCTTATACATTCGTTTTTCCACGTTTTTGCACTCAAAACAACATTCCTCCTTCTTGTACACACTTTTCTGATGATTCCGAACCTACCTGACTCACAAAACCGTCTAAAAGGCCATTTAAACCAATACCTTCCTTTTGTTTCTTTTACTTATACATTCATTTTTTCCACGTTTTTGCACTCAAAACAACTTTCCTCCTTCGCGTACACACTTTTTTTATGATTCCGAACCCATCTGTCTCACAAAATCGTCTAAAAGACCATTTAAACCAATACCTCCCTTTTGTTTCTTTTCCTTATACATTCATTTTTTCCACGTTTTTCACTTAAAACAACTTTCCTCCTCCGCGTACACTCTGTTTTTAAGATTCCCAACCCATCTGACTCACAAAACTGTCTAAAAAGCCATTTAAACCAATACCGCCCTTTTGTTTCTTTTCCTTATACATTCATTTTTTCACGTTTTTGCACTCAAAACAATTTTCCTCCTTCGCGTACACACTTTTTTTATGATTCCGAACCCATCTGACTCACAAAATCGTTAAAAAGGCCATTTAAACCAATACCGCCCTTTTGTTTCTTTTCCTTATACATTCATTTTTTCCACGTTTTTCCAACTTTCCTCCTTCTCGTACACACTTTTTTTATGAATCCGAACCCATCTGACTCACAAAAACCGTCTAAAAGGCCATTTAAACCAATACCTCCCATTTGTTTCTTTTCCTTATACATTCATTTTTTCCACATTTTTGTACTCAAAACAACTTTCCTCCTTCGCGTACACACTGTTTTTATGATTCCGAACCCATCTTACTCACAAAACTGTCTAAAAAGCCATTTAAACCAATACCGCCCTTTTGTTTCTTTTCCTTATACATTTATTTTTTCCACGTTTCGGCACTCAAAACAACTTTTCTCCTTCACGTACGCACTGGTTTTATGATTCCGAAATCGTCTCACAAAATCCTGTCTCACAAAATCGTCTAAAAGACCATTTAAACCAATACTTCCCTTTTGTTTCTTTTCCTTATACATTCATTTTTTCCACGTTTTTGCACTCAAAACAACTTTCCTCCTCCGCGTACACACTGTTTTTAAGATTCCCAACCCATCAGACTCACAAAACTGTCTAAAAAGCCGTTTAAACCAATACCGCCCTGTCATTTTTTCCACGTTTTTGCACTCAAAACAATTTTCTTCCTTCTCGTAACACTTTTTTTCTGAATCCGAACCACCTGACTCACAAAAACCGTCTAAAAGGCCATTTAAACCAATACCGCCCATTTGTTTCTTTTCCGTATACATTCATTTTTTCCACGTTTTTGCACTCAAAACAACTTTCCTCCTTCGCGTACACACCGTTTTTATGATTCCGAACCCATCTTACTCACAAAACTGTCTAAAAAGCCATTCAAACCAATACCGCCCTTATGTTTTTTTTCGTTATACATTAATTTTTTCCACGTTTTTGCACTCAAAACAACTTTCCTCCTTCGCGTACACACTGTTTTTATGATTCCGAACCCATCTTTCTCACAAAATCGTCTAAAAGACCATTTAAACCAATACCTCCCTTTAGTTTCTTTTCCTTATACATTCATTTTTACTTTCTTCTATATGTAATATAGAGAAAGTATTGGATTCGCGAAAATTTTCGACCTCCGTTTTTTGACGGATCTACACGTTTTGGGGAGTCCTGAACACGAATTGATAGTTTTTAAAAAATGTCTGTCTGTCTGTCTGTCTGTCTGTCTGTCTGTCTGTCTGTCTGTGGTTTAGTGTTTTCACCGTATCTCACGAACCAATGAATGAAATTCAACCAAACTTGATATATAGTTGGACCCTGGTGGGGCATTGTGCTGATTAGATTTTGGGATCAATAGCCCATCAGGTGGCGCTGTGATCGCATTTTATGTAAATTTTTAACATGGCAGTATAGGACAAATTTTCGTATTTTTCACCGTATCTCACGAACTAATGAATGAAATTCAACCAAACTTGGTATATAGTTGGAACCTGACGGGGCATGGTGCTGATTAGATTTGGGGATCAATCGTCCAGCAGGTGGCGCTGTGATCGCAAAATTTCGTATGTCACACCGTATCTCACGAACCGATGAATGAAATTGAACCAAACTTGGTGTATAGTTGGACCCTGACATAAACTGGTGCTGATTAGATTTTGGGATCAATCGCTCAATAGGTGGCGTTGTGATCGCATTTTATGCAAATTTTTAACATGGCAGCATAGGACAAATTTCCGTATAAATGGGCATAAAGAGAGTTATTTTACACTTGCGATTGTAAAATTAATATGAGTTATTGATAATAGTAGTAGTTAGCTAGGAAAAAAATTTTGTGCATGGGGGGGCATCGGTTCCCACCCCCACCGGGGGGGGAAGTTCCCACCCGGGGGGGCAAAATTTCAAGATGGGTATCTTTCGAAAGATCTCGTCAATACCTTTAAAACGAATGGTTGAACGATAAATCTGTGATAATTTAAACCAAAGTTATCGATTTTTTTTAGTTTTAACAAAACTAAACTTAGAAAAAAATTCGCATTTTTTTTTTTTTTTTTTTTTTTTTTTAACGAAATTTAACCAAACTTGGTATTTAGTTGGTCCCCGACATAAACTGGTGCTGATTATGTTTGGGGATCAATAGCTCAACAGGTGGCGCTGTGATAGCATTTTATCTAAATTTTTAACATGGCAGCATAGGACAAAAATTCGTATACATGTGCATAATTAGAGTTGTTTTAAACTTGTGATTGTAAAATTAATATGAATTATTGATAATAGTAGTATGTAACTAGGAAAAAAATTTTCTGCATGGGGGGGCATCGCTTCCCCCCCCTAGGGGAAAAATACCCCCCCAGGGGGGGTAAATTTTCACATTGGGTATCTTTCGAAAGATCAGGTTGATAATAGTAGTAGTTAACTAGGAAAAAATTTTTGTGCATGTGGGGGCATCGGTTGCCCCCCCACCGGGGGGGGAAGTTCCCACCCGGGGGGGCAAAATTTCAAGATGGGTATCTTTCGAAAGATCTCGTCAATACCTTTAAAACGAATGGTTGAACGATAAATCTGTGATAATTTAAACCAAAGTTATCGATTTTTTTTACTTTTAACAAAAAAAAACTTAGAAAAATATCGCAATTTTTTTTTTTTTTTTTTTTTTTTTAACGAAATTTAACCAAACTTGGTATTTAGTCGGTCCCCGACATAAACTGGTGCTGATTATGTTTGGGGATCAATAGCTCAACAGGTGGCGCTGTGATAGCATTTTATCTAAATTTTTAACATGGCAGCATAGGACAAAAATTCGTACAAATGTGCATAATTAGAGTTGTTTTTAACTTGTGATTGTAAAATTAATATGAATTATTGATAATAGTAGTATGTAACTAGGAAAAAAAATTCTTCATGGAGGGCCATCGCTTCCCCCCCTGGGGGGGAAGTACCCCCCCCGGGGGGGATAAATTTTCAAGATGGGTATCTTTCGAAAGGTCTCGTCAATACCTTTAAAACGAATGGTTGAACTATAAATCTGTGATAATTTAAAACAAAGTTATTGATTTTTTTCACTTTTAACAAAAAAAAAAAAAAAAAAAAACTTAGAAAAAAAAATCGTACTTTTTTTTTTTTTTTTTTTTTTTTTAATATTGTTACTGATTGAATATGTATAGGTAAATATAGAAGAAAGTCTTGTGGTGGCCACAACATACTAGTTTTCCACGTTTTTGCACTCAAAACAACTTTCCTCCTCCGCGTACACACTGTTTTTAACATTCCAAACCCATCTGACTCACAAAACTGTCTAAAAAGCTATTTAAACCAATACCGCCCTTTTGTTTTTTTTCATTATACATTTATTTTTTTCACGTTTCGGCACTCAAAACATCTTTCCACATTCGCGTACACACTGCTTTTATGATTTCGAACCCATCTGTCTCACAAAATCGTCTAAAAGACCATTTAAACCAATACCTCCCTTTTGTTTCTTTTCCTTATACATTCATTTTTTCCACGTTTTTGCACTCAAGACAACTTTCCTCCTTCGCGTACAAACTGTTTTTATGATTCCGAACCCATCTGACTCACAATATCGTCTAAAAGACCATTTAAACCAATACCGCCCTTTTGTTTCTTTTCGTTATACATTTATTTTTTCCACGTTTCGGCACTCAAGACAACTTTCCTCCTTCGCGTACACACTTTTCTAATGATTCCGAACCTACCTGACTCACAAAACCGTCTAAAAGGCCATTTAAACCAATGCCGCCCTTTTGTTTCTTTTCTTTATACATTCATTTTTTTCCACGTTTTTCCAACTTTCCTCATTCTCGTACACACTTTTTTTATGATTCCGAACCCACCTGACTCACAAAACCGTCTAAAAGACCATTTAAACCAATACCTCCCTTTTGTTTCTTTTACTTATACATTCATTTTTTCCACGTTTTTGCACTCAAAAAAACTTTCCTCCTTCGCGTACACACTTTTTTTATGATTCCGAACCCATCTGTCTCACAAAATCGTCTAAAAGACCATTTAAACCAATACCTCCCTTTTGTTTCTTTTCCTTATACATTCATTTTTTCCACGTTTTTGCACTCAAAACAACTTTCCTCCTCCGCGTACACTCTGTTTTTAAGATTCCCAACCCATCTGTCTCACAAAATCGTCTAAAAGACCATTTAAACCAATACCGCCCTTTTGTTTCTTTTCCTTATACATTTATTTTTTCCACATTTCGGCACTCAAAACAACTTTCGTACACACTGTTTTTATGATTCCGAACCCATCTGAATCACAAAACTGTCTAAAAGACCATTTAAACCAATACCGCCCTTTTGTTTCTTTTCGTTATACATTTATTTTTTCCACGTTTCGGCACTCAAGACAACTTTCCTCCTTCGCGTACACACTTTTCTAATGATTCCGAACCTACCTGACTCACAAAACCGTCTAAAAGGCCATTTAAACCAATGCCGCCCTTTTGTTTCTTTTCTTTATACATTCATTTTTTTCCACGTTTTTCCAACTTTCCTCATTCTCGTACACACTTTTTTTATGATTCCGAACCCACCTGACTCACAAAACCGTCTAAAAGACCATTTAAACCAATACCGCCCTTATGTTTTTTTTCGTTATACATTAATTTTTTCCACGTTTTTGCACTCAAAACAACTTTCCTCCTTCTCGTACACACTTTTTTTATGAATCCGAACCCACCAGACTCACAAAAACCGTCTAAAAGGCCATTTAAACCAATACCTCCCTTTTGTTTCTTTTCTTTATACATTCATTTTTTCCACGTTTTTGCACTCAAGACAACTTTCCTCCTTCGCGTACACACTATTTTTATGATTCCGAACACATCTGACTCACAAAATTGTCTAAAAGACCATTTAAACCAATACCTCCCTTTTGTTTCTTTTCCTTATACATTCACTTTTTCCACGTTTTTGTACTCAAAACAACTTTCCTCCTTCGCGTACACACTGTTTTTATGATTCCGAACCCATCTGTCTCACAAAATCGTCTAAAAGACCATTTAAACCAATACCTACCTCCCTTTTGTTTCTTTTCGTTATACATTAATTTTTTCCACGTTTCGGCACTCAAAACAACTTTCCTCCTTTGCGTACACACTGTTTTTATGATTCCGAACCCACCTGACTCACAAAAACCGTCTAAAAGGCCATTTAAACCAATACCTCCCATTTGTTTCTTTTCCTTATACATTCATTTTTTCCACGTTTTTGCACTCAAAACAACTTTCCTCCTTCGCGTACACAATTTTTATGATTCCGAACCCATCTGTCTCACAAAATCGTCTAAAAGACCATTTAAACCAATACCTCCCTTTTGTTTCTTTTCCTTATACATTCATTTTTTCCACGTTTCTGCACTCAAAACAACTTTCCTCCTCCGCGTACACACTGTTTTTAAGATTCCCAACCCATCAGACTCACAAAACTGTCTAAAAAGCCGTTTAAACCAATACCGCACTGTCATTTTTTCCACGTTTTTGCACTCAAAACAATTTTCTTCCTTCTCGTACACACTTTTTTTCTGAATCCGAACCACCTGACTCACAAAAACCGTCTAAAAGGCCATTTAAACCAATACCGCCCATTTGTTTCTTTTCCGTATACATTCATTTTTTCCACGTTTTTGCACTCAAAACAACTTTCCTCCTTCGCGTACACACCGTTTTTATGATTTCGAACCCATCTTACTCACAAAACTGTCTAAAAAGCTATTTAAACCAATACCTCCCTTTTGTTTTTTTTCGTTATACATTAATTTTTTCCACGTTTCGGCACTCAAAACAACTTTCCTCCTTCGCGTACACACTGTTTTTATGATTCCGAACCCATCTTTCTCACAAAATCGTCTAAAAGACCATTTAAACCAATACCTCCCTTTAGTTTCTTTTCCTTATACATTCATTTTTTTCCACGTTTTTGCACTCAAAACAACTTTCCTTCTCCGCGTACACACTGTTTTTAACATTCCAAACCCATCTGACTCACAAAACTGTCTAAAAAGCTATTTAAACCAATACCGCCCTTTTGTTTTTTTTCATTATACATTTATTTTTTTCACGTTTCGGCACTCAAAACATCTTTCCACATTCGCGTACACACTGCTTTTATGATTTCGAACCCATCTGTCTCACAAAATCGTCTAAAAGACCATTTAAACCAATACCTCCCTTTTGTTTCTTTTCCTTATACATTCATTTTTTCCACGTTTTTGCACTCAAGACAACTTTCCTCCTTCGCGTACAAACTGTTTTTATGATTCCGAACCCATCTGACTCACAATATCGTCTAAAAGACCATTTAAACCAATACCGCCCTTTTGTTTCTTTTCGTTATACATTTATTTTTTCCACGTTTCGGCACTCAAGACAACTTTCCTCCTTCGCGTACACACTTTTCTAATGATTCCGAACCTACCTGACTCACAAAACCGTCTAAAAGGCCATTTAAACCAATGCCGCCCTTTTGTTTCTTTTCTTTATACATTCATTTTTTTCCACGTTTTTCCAACTTTCCTCATTCTCGTACACACTTTTTTTATGATTCCGAACCCACCTGACTCACAAAACCGTCTAAAAGACCATTTAAACCAATACCTCCCTTTTGTTTCTTTTACTTATACATTCATTTTTTCCACGTTTTTGCACTCAAAAAAACTTTCCTCCTTCGCGTACACACTTTTTTTATGATTCCGAACCCATCTGTCTCACAAAATCGTCTAAAAGACCATTTAAACCAATACCTCCCTTTTGTTTCTTTTCCTTATACATTCATTTTTTCCACGTTTTTGCACTCAAAACAACTTTCCTCCTCCGCGTACACTCTGTTTTTAAGATTCCCAACCCATCTGTCTCACAAAATCGTCTAAAAGACCATTTAAACCAATACCGCCCTTTTGTTTCTTTTCCTTATACATTTATTTTTTCCACATTTCGGCACTCAAAACAACTTTCGTACACACTGTTTTTATGATTCCGAACCCATCTGAATCACAAAACTGTCTAAAAGACCATTTAAACCAATACCGCCCTTTTGTTTCTTTTCGTTATACATTTATTTTTTCCACGTTTCGGCACTCAAGACAACTTTCCTCCTTCGCGTACACACTTTTCTAATGATTCCGAACCTACCTGACTCACAAAACCGTCTAAAAGGCCATTTAAACCAATGCCGCCCTTTTGTTTCTTTTCTTTATACATTCATTTTTTTCCACGTTTTTCCAACTTTCCTCATTCTCGTACACACTTTTTTTATGATTCCGAACCCACCTGACTCACAAAACCGTCTAAAAGACCATTTAAACCAATACCGCCCTTATGTTTTTTTTCGTTATACATTAATTTTTTCCACGTTTTTGCACTCAAAACAACTTTCCTCCTTCTCGTACACACTTTTTTTATGAATCCGAACCCACCAGACTCACAAAAACCGTCTAAAAGGCCATTTAAACCAATACCTCCCTTTTGTTTCTTTTCTTTATACATTCATTTTTTCCACGTTTTTGCACTCAAGACAACTTTCCTCCTTCGCGTACACACTATTTTTATGATTCCGAACACATCTGACTCACAAAATTGTCTAAAAGACCATTTAAACCAATACCTCCCTTTTGTTTCTTTTCCTTATACATTCACTTTTTCCACGTTTTTGTACTCAAAACAACTTTCCTCCTTCGCGTACACACTGTTTTTATGATTCCGAACCCATCTGTCTCACAAAATCGTCTAAAAGACCATTTAAACCAATACCTACCTCCCTTTTGTTTCTTTTCGTTATACATTAATTTTTTCCACGTTTCGGCACTCAAAACAACTTTCCTCCTTTGCGTACACACTGTTTTTATGATTCCGAACCCACCTGACTCACAAAAACCGTCTAAAAGGCCATTTAAACCAATACCTCCCATTTGTTTCTTTTCCTTATACATTCATTTTTTCCACGTTTTTGCACTCAAAACAACTTTCCTCCTTCGCGTACACAATTTTTATGATTCCGAACCCATCTGTCTCACAAAATCGTCTAAAAGACCATTTAAACCAATACCTCCCTTTTGTTTCTTTTCCTTATACATTCATTTTTTCCACGTTTCTGCACTCAAAACAACTTTCCTCCTCCGCGTACACACTGTTTTTAAGATTCCCAACCCATCAGACTCACAAAACTGTCTAAAAAGCCGTTTAAACCAATACCGCACTGTCATTTTTTCCACGTTTTTGCACTCAAAACAATTTTCTTCCTTCTCGTACACACTTTTTTTCTGAATCCGAACCACCTGACTCACAAAAACCGTCTAAAAGGCCATTTAAACCAATACCGCCCATTTGTTTCTTTTCCGTATACATTCATTTTTTCCACGTTTTTGCACTCAAAACAACTTTCCTCCTTCGCGTACACACCGTTTTTATGATTTCGAACCCATCTTACTCACAAAACTGTCTAAAAAGCTATTTAAACCAATACCTCCCTTTTGTTTTTTTTCGTTATACATTAATTTTTTCCACGTTTCGGCACTCAAAACAACTTTCCTCCTTCGCGTACACACTGTTTTTATGATTCCGAACCCATCTTTCTCACAAAATCGTCTAAAAGACCATTTAAACCAATACCTCCCTTTAGTTTCTTTTCCTTATACATTCATTTTTTTCCACGTTTTTGCACTCAAAACAACTTTCCTTCTCCGCGTACACACTGTTTTTAACATTCCAAACCCATCTGACTCACAAAACTGTCTAAAAAGCTATTTAAACCAATACCGCCCTTTTGTTTTTTTTCATTATACATTTATTTTTTTCACGTTTCGGCACTCAAAACATCTTTCCACATTCGCGTACACACTGCTTTTATGATTTCGAACCCATCTGTCTCACAAAATCGTCTAAAAGACCATTTAAACCAATACCTCCCTTTTGTTTCTTTTCCTTATACATTCATTTTTTCCACGTTTTTGCACTCAAGACAACTTTCCTCCTTCGCGTACAAACTGTTTTTATGATTCCGAACCCATCTGACTCACAATATCGTCTAAAAGACCATTTAAACCAATACCGCCCTTTTGTTTCTTTTCGTTATACATTTATTTTTTCCACGTTTCGGCACTCAAGACAACTTTCCTCCTTCGCGTACACACTTTTCTAATGATTCCGAACCTACCTGACTCACAAAACCGTCTAAAAGGCCATTTAAACCAATGCCGCCCTTTTGTTTCTTTTCCTTATACATTCATTTTTTTCCACGTTTTTCCAACTTTTCTCATTCTCGTACACACTTTTTTTATGATTCCGAACCCACCTGACTCACAAAACCGTCTAAAAGACCATTTAAACCAATACCTCCCTTTTGTTTCTTTTACTTATACATTCATTTTTTCCACGTTTTTGCACTCAAAAAAACTTTCCTCCTTCGCGTACACACTTTTTTTATGATTCCGAACCCATCTGTCTCACAGAATCGTCTAAAAGACCATTTAAACCAATACCTCCCTTTTGTTTCTTTTCCTTATACATTCATTTTTTCCACGTTTTTGCACTCAAAACAACTTTCCTCCTCCGCGTACACTCTGTTTTTAAGATTCCCAACCCATCTGTCTCACAAAATCGTCTAAAAGACCATTTAAACCAATACCTCCCTTTTGATTCTTTTCCTTATACATTCACTTTTTCCACGTTTTTGCACTCAAGACAACTTTCCTCCTTCGCGTACACACTGTTTTTAAGATTCCAAACCCATCTGAATCACAAAACTGTCTAAAAAGCTATTTAAACCAATACCTCCCTTTTGTTTTTTTTCGTTATACATTAATTTTTTCCACGTTTCGGCACTCAAAACAACTTTAATCCTTCGCGTACACATTGTTTTTATGATTCCGAACCCATCTGACTCACAAAATCGCTAAAAAGGCCATTTAAACCAATACCGCCCTTTTGTTTCTTTTCCTTATACATTCATTTTTACCACGTTTTTCCAACTTTCCTCCTTCTCGTACACACTTTTTTTATGATTCCGAACCCACCTGACTCACAAAACCGTCTAAAAGACCATTTAAACCAATACCTCCATTTTGTTTCTTTTCCTTATACATTCATTTTTTCCACGTTTTTGCACTCAAAACAACTTTCCTCCTCCGCGTACACACTTTTTTTATGATTCCGAACCCATCTGACTCACAAAATCGCTAAAAAGGCCATTTAAACCAATACCGCCCTTTTGTTTCTTTTCCTTATACATTCATTTTTTCCACGTTTTTCCAACTTTCCTCCTTCTCGTACACACTTTTTTTATGATTCCGAACCCATCTGACTCACAAAATCGTCTAAAAGACCATTTAAACCAATACCTCCCTTTTGATTCTTTTCCTTATACATTCACTTTTTCCACGTTTTTGCACTCAAAACAACTTTCCTCCTCTGCGTACACACTGTTTTTAACATTCCAAACCCATCTGACTCACAAAACTGTCTAAAAAGCTATTTAAACCAATACCGCCCTTTTGTTTTTTTTCGTTATACATTAATTTTTTCCACGTTTCGGCACTCAAAACAACTTTAATCCTTCGCGTACACACTGTTTTTATGATTCCGAACCCATCTGTCTCACAAAATCGTCTAAAAGACCATTTAAACCTTGTCCCTTTTGTTTCTTTTTCTTATACATTCGTTTTTTCCACGTTTTTGCACTCAAAACAACATTCCTCCTTCTTGTACACACTTTTCTGATGATTCCGAACCTACCTGACTCACAAAACCGTCTAAAAGGCCATTTAAACCAATACCGCCCTTTTGTTTCTTTTCCTTATACATTCATTTTTTCCATGTTTTTCCAACTTTCCTCCTTCTCGTACACACTTTTTTTATGATTCCGAACCCACCTGACTCACAAAACCGTCTAAAAGACCATTTAAACCAATACCGCCCTTTTGTTTCTTTTCATTATACATTTATTTTTTTCACGTTTCGGCACTCAAAACATCTTTCCACATTCGCGTACACACTGCTTTTATGATTTCGAACCCATCTGTCTCACAAAATCGTCTGAAAGACCATTTAAACCAATACCTCCCTTTTGTTTCTTTTCCTTATACATTAATTTTTTCCACGTTTTTGCACTCAAGACAACTTTCCTCCTTCGCGTACACACTGTTTTTATGATTCCGAACCCATCTGACTCACAATATCGTCTAAAAGACCATTTAAACCAATACCGCCCTTTTGTTTCTTTTCGTTATACATTTATTTTTTCCACGTTTCGACACTCAAGACAACTTTCCTCCTCTGCGTACACACTGTTTTTAACATTCCAAACCCATCTGACTCACAAAACTGTCTAAAAAGCTATTTAAACCAATACCGCCCTTTTGTTTTTTTCGTTATACATTAATTTTTTCCACGTTTCGGCACTCAAAACAACTTTAATCCTTCGCGTACACACTGTTTTTATGATTCCGAACCCATCTGTCTCACAAAATCGTCTAAAAGACCATTTAAACCTTGTCCCTTTTGTTTCTTTTTCTTATACATTCGTTTTTCCACGTTTTTGCACTCAAAACAACATTCCTCCTTCTTGTACACACTTTTCTGATGATTCCGAACCTACCTGACTCACAAAAGGCCATTTAAACCAATACCTTCCTTTTGTTTCTTTTACTTATACATTCATTTTTTCCACGTTTTTGCACTCAAAACAACTTTCCTCCTTCGCGTACACACTTTTTTTATGATTCCGAACCCATCTGTCTCACAAAATCGTCTAAAAGACCATTTAAACCAATACCTCCCTTTTGTTTCTTTTCCTTATACATTCATTTTTTCCACGTTTTTCACTTAAAACAACTTTCCTCCTCCGCGTACACTCTGTTTTTAAGATTCCCAACCCATCTGACTCACAAAACTGTCTAAAAAGCCATTTAAACCAATACCGCCCTTTTGTTTCTTTTCCTTATACATTCATTTTTTCACGTTTTTGCACTCAAAACAATTTTCCTCCTTCGCGTACACACTTTTTTTATGATTCCGAACCCATCTGACTCACAAAATCGTTAAAAAGGCCATTTAAACCAATACCGCCCTTTTGTTTCTTTTCCTTATACATTCATTTTTTCCACGTTTTTCCAACTTTCCTCCTTCTCGTACACACTTTTTTTATGAATCCGAACCCATCTGACTCACAAAAACCGTCTAAAAGGCCATTTAAACGAATACCTCCCATTTGTTTCTTTTCCTTATACATTCATTTTTTCCACATTTTTGTACTCAAAACAACTTTCCTCCTTCGCGTACACACTGTTTTTATGATTCCGAACCCATCTTACTCACAAAACTGTCTAAAAAGCCATTTAAACCAATACCGCCCTTTTGTTTCTTTTCCTTATACATTTATTTTTTCCACGTTTCGGCACTCAAAACAACTTTTCTCCTTCACGTACGCACTGGTTTTATGATTCCGAAATCGTCTCACAAAATCCTGTCTCACAAAATCGTCTAAAAGACCATTTAAACCAATACTTCCCTTTTGTTTCTTTTCCTTATACATTCATTTTTTCCACGTTTTTGCACTCAAAACAACTTTCCTCCTCCGCGTACACACTGTTTTTAAGATTCCCAACCCATCTGACTCACAAAACTGTCTAAAAAGCCGTTTAAACCAATACCGCCCTGTCATTTTTTCCACGTTTTTGCACTCAAAACAATTTTCTTCCTTCTCGTACACTCTTTTTTTATGAATCCGAACCACCTGACTCACAAAAACCGTCTAAAAGGCCATTTAAACCAATACCGCCCATTTGTTTCTTTTGTTTTTCGTTATACATTAATTTTTTCCACGTTTTTGCACTCAAGACAACTTTCCTCCTTCGCGTACACACTGTTTTTATGATTCCGAACCCATCTGACTCACAAAATCGTCTAAAAGACCATTTAAACCAATACCTCCCTTTTGTTTCTTTTCCTTATACATTCATTTTTTTCCACGTTTTTGCACTCAAAACAACTTTCCTCCTCTGCGTACACACTGTTTTTAACATTCCAAACCCATCTGACTCACAAAACTGTCTAAAAAGCTATTTAAACCAATACCGCCCTTTTGTTTTTTTCGTTATACATTAATTTTTTCCACGTTTCGGCACTCAAAACAACTTTAATCCTTCGCGTACACACTGTTTTTATGATTCCGAACCCATCTGTCTCACAAAATCGTCTAAAAGACCATTTAAACCTTGTCCCTTTTGTTTCTTTTTCTTATACATTCGTTTTTCCACGTTTTTGCACTCAAAACAACATTCCTCCTTCTTGTACACACTTTTCTGATGATTCCGAACCTACCTGACTCACAAAACCGTCTAAATGGCCATTTAAACCAATACCGCCCTTTTGTTTCTTTTCCTTATACATTCATTTTTTCCATGTTTTTCCAACTTTCCTCCTTCTCGTACACACTTTTTTTATGATTCCGAACCCACCTGACTCACAAAACCGTCTAAAAGACCATTTAAACCAATACCGCCCTTTTGTTTCTTTTCATTATACATTTATTTTTTTCACGTTTCGGCACTCAAAACATCTTTCCACATTCGCGTACACACTGCTTTTATGATTTCGAACCCATCTGTCTCACAAAATCGTCTAAAAGACCATTTAAACCAATACCTCCCTTTTGTTTCTTTTCCTTATACATTCATTTTTTCCACGTTTTTGCACTCAAGACAACTTTCCTCCGCGTACAAACTGTTTTTATGATTCCGAACCCATCTGACTCACAATATCGTCTAAAAGACCATTTAAACCAATACCGCCCTTTTGTTTCTTTTCGTTATACATTTATTTTTTCCACGTTTCGGCACTCAAGACAACTTTCCTCCTTCGCGTACACACTTTTCTAATGATTCCGATCCTACCTGACTCACAAAACCGTCTAAAAGGCCATTTAAACTAATGCCGCCCTTTTGTTTCTTTTCTTTATACATTCATTTTTTTCCACGTTTTTCCAACTTTCCTCATTCTCGTACACACTTTTTTTATGATTCCGAACCCACCTGACTCACAAAACCGTCTAAAAGACCATTTAAACCAATACCTCCCTTTTGTTTCTTTTACTTATACATTCATTTTTTCCACGTTTTTGCACTCAAAAAAACTTTCCTCCTCCGCGTACACTCTGTTTTTAAGATTCCCAACCCATCTGTCTCACAAAATCGTCTAAAAGACCATTTAAACCAATACCGCCCTTTTGTTTCTTTTCCTTATACATTTATTTTTTCCACATTTCGGCACTCAAAACAACTTTCGTACACACTGTTTTTATGATTCCGAACCCATCTGAATCACAAAACTGTCTAAAAAGCCATTTAAACCAATACCGCCCTTATGTTTTTTTTCGTTATACATTAATTTTTTCCACGTTTTTGCACTCAAAACAACTTTCCTCCTTCTCGTACACACTTTTTTTATGAATCCGAACCCACCAGACTCACAAAAACCGTCTAAAAGGCCATTTAAACCAATACCTCCCTTTTGTTTCTTTTCTTTATACATTCATTTTTTCCACGTTTTTGCACTCAAGACAACTTTCCTCCTTCGCGTACACACTATTTTTATGATTCCGAACACATCTGACTCACAAAATTGTCTAAAAGACCATTTAAACCAATACCTCCCTTTTGTTTCTTTTCCTTATACATTCACTTTTTCCACGTTTTTGTACTCAAAACAACTTTCCTCCTTCGCGTACACACTGTTTTTATGATTCCGAACCCATCTGTCTCACAAAATCGTCTAAAAGACCATTTAAACCAATACCTCCCTTTTGTTTCTTTTCGTTATACATTAATTTTTTCCACGTTTCGGCACTCAAAACAACTTTCCTCCTTTGCGTACACACTGTTTTTATGATTCCGAACCCATCTGTCTCACAAAATCGTCTAAAAGACCATTTAAACCAATACCTCCCTTTTGATTCTTTTCCTTATACATTCACTTTTTCCACGTTTCTGCACTCAAGACAACTTTCCTCCTTCGCGTACACACTGTTTTTAAGATTCCAAACCCATCTGAATCACAAAACTGTCTAAAAAGCTATTTAAACCAATACCTCCCTTTTGTTTTTTTTCGTTATACATTAATTTTTTCCACGTTTCGGCACTCAAAACAACTTTAATCCTTCGCGTACACATTGTTTTTATGATTCCGAACCCATCTGACTCACAAAATCGCTAAAAAGGCCATTTAAACCAATACCGCCCTTTTGTTTCTTTTCCTTATACATTCATTTTTACCACGTTTTTCCAACTTTCCTCCTTCTCGTACACACTTTTTTTATGATTCCGAACCCACCTGACTCACAAAACCGTCTAAAAGACCATTTAAACCAATACCTCCATTTTGTTTCTTTTCCTTATACATTCATTTTTTCCACGTTTTTGCACTCAAAACAACTTTCCTCCTCCGCGTACACACTTTTTTTATGATTCCGAACCCATCTGACTCACAAAATCGCTAAAAAGGCCATTTAAACCAATACCGCCCTTTTGTTTCTTTTCCTTATACATTCATTTTTTCCACGTTTTTCCAACTTTCCTCCTTCTCGTACACACTTTTTTTATGATTCCGAACCCACCTGACTCACAAAACCGTCTAAAAGACCATTTAAACCAATACCTCCATTTTGTTTCTTTTCCTTATACATTCATTTTTTCCACGTTTTTGCACTCAAAACAACTTTCCTCCTCCGCGTACACACTTTTTTTATGATTCCGAACCCATCTGACTCACAAAATCGCTAAAAAGGCCATTTAAACCAATACCGCCCTTTTGTTTCTTTTCCTTATACATTCATTTTTTCCACGTTTTTCCAACTTTCCTCCTTCTCGTACACACTTTTTTTATGATTCCGAACCCACCTGACTCACAAAACCGTCTAAAAGACCATTTAAACCAATACCTCCATTTTGTTTCTTTTCCTTATACATTCATTTTTTCCACGTTTTTGCACTCAAAACAACTTTCCTCCTCCGCGTACACACTTTTTTTATGATTCCGAACCCATCTGACTCACAAAATCGCTAAAAAGGCCATTTAAACCAATACCTCCCTTTTGTTTCTTTTCTTTATACATTCATTTTTTCCACGTTTTTGCACTCAAGACAACTTTCCTCCTTCGCGTACACACTATTTTTATGATTCCGAACACATCTGACTCACAAAATTGTCTAAAAGACCATTTAAACCAATACCTCCCTTTTGTTTCTTTTCCTTATACATTCACTTTTTCCACGTTTTTGTACTCAAAACAACTTTCCTCCTTCGCGTACACACTGTTTTTATGATTCCGAACCCATCTGTCTCACAAAATCGTCTAAAAGACCATTTAAACCAATACCTCCCTTTTGTTTCTTTTCGTTATACATTAATTTTTTCCACGTTTCGGCACTCAAAACAACTTTCCTCCTTTGCGTACACACTGTTTTTATGATTCCGAACCCATCTGTCTCACAAAATCGTCTAAAAGACCATTTAAACCAATACCTCCCTTTTGATTCTTTTCCTTATACATTCACTTTTTCCACGTTTTTGCACTCAAGACAACTTTCCTCCTTCGCGTACACACTGTTTTTAAGATTCCAAACCCATCTGAATCACAAAACTGTCTAAAAAGCTATTTAAACCAATACCTCCCTTTTGTTTTTTTTCGTTATACATTAATTTTTTCCACGTTTCGGCACTCAAAACAACTTTAATCCTTCGCGTACACATTGTTTTTATGATTCCGAACCCATCTGACTCACAAAATCGCTAAAAAGGCCATTTAAACCAATACCGCCCTTTTGTTTCTTTTCCTTATACATTCATTTTTACCACGTTTTTCCAACTTTCCTCCTTCTCGTACACACTTTTTTTATGATTCCGAACCCACCTGACTCACAAAACCGTCTAAAAGACCATTTAAACCAATACCTCCATTTTGTTTCTTTTCCTTATACATTCATTTTTTCCACGTTTTTGCACTCAAAACAACTTTCCTCCTCCGCGTACACACTTTTTTTATGATTCCGAACCCATCTGACTCACAAAATCGCTAAAAAGGCCATTTAAACCAATACCGCCCTTTTGTTTCTTTTCCTTATACATTCATTTTTTCCACGTTTTTCCAACTTTCCTCCTTCTCGTACACACTTTTTTTATGATTCCGAACCCATCTGACTCACAAAATCGTCTAAAAGACCATTTAAACCAATACCTCCCTTTTGATTCTTTTCCTTATACATTCACTTTTTCCACGTTTTTGCACTCAAAACAACTTTCCTCCTCTGCGTACACACTGTTTTTAACATTCCAAACCCATCTGACTCACAAAACTGTCTAAAAAGCTATTTAAACCAATACCGCCCTTTTGTTTTTTTTCGTTATACATTAATTTTTTCCACGTTTCGGCACTCAAAACAACTTTAATCCTTCGCGTACACACTGTTTTTATGATTCCGAACCCATCTGTCTCACAAAATCGTCTAAAAGACCATTTAAACCTTGTCCCTTTTGTTTCTTTTTCTTATACATTCGTTTTTTCCACGTTTTTGCACTCAAAACAACATTCCTCCTTCTTGTACACACTTTTCTGATGATTCCGAACCTACCTGACTCACAAAACCGTCTAAAAGGCCATTTAAACCAATACCGCCCTTTTGTTTCTTTTCCTTATACATTCATTTTTTCCATGTTTTTCCAACTTTCCTCCTTCTCGTACACACTTTTTTTATGATTCCGAACCCACCTGACTCACAAAACCGTCTAAAAGACCATTTAAACCAATACCGCCCTTTTGTTTCTTTTCATTATACATTTATTTTTTTCACGTTTCGGCACTCAAAACATCTTTCCACATTCGCGTACACACTGCTTTTATGATTTCGAACCCATCTGTCTCACAAAATCGTCTGAAAGACCATTTAAACCAATACCTCCCTTTTGTTTCTTTTCCTTATACATTCATTTTTTCCACGTTTTTGCACTCAAGACAACTTTCCTCCTTCGCGTACACACTGTTTTTATGATTCCGAACCCATCTGACTCACAATATCGTCTAAAAGACCATTTAAACCAATACCGCCCTTTTGTTTCTTTTCGTTATACATTTATTTTTTCCACGTTTCGACACTCAAGACAACTTTCCTCCTCTGCGTACACACTGTTTTTAACATTCCAAACCCATCTGACTCACAAAACTGTCTAAAAAGCTATTTAAACCAATACCGCCCTTTTGTTTTTTTCGTTATACATTAATTTTTTCCACGTTTCGGCACTCAAAACAACTTTAATCCTTCGCGTACACACTGTTTTTATGATTCCGAACCCATCTGTCTCACAAAATCGTCTAAAAGACCATTTAAACCTTGTCCCTTTTGTTTCTTTTTCTTATACATTCGTTTTTCCACGTTTTTGCACTCAAAACAACATTCCTCCTTCTTGTACACACTTTTCTGATGATTCCGAACCTACCTGACTCACAAAACCGTCTAAAAGGCCATTTAAACCAATACCTTCCTTTTGTTTCTTTTACTTATACATTCATTTTTTCCACGTTTTTGCACTCAAAACAACTTTCCTCCTTCGCGTACACACTTTTTTTATGATTCCGAACCCATCTGTCTCACAAAATCGTCTAAAAGACCATTTAAACCAATACCTCCCTTTTGTTTCTTTTCCTTATACATTCATTTTTTCCACGTTTTTCACTTAAAACAACTTTCCTCCTCCGCGTACACTCTGTTTTTAAGATTCCCAACCCATCTGACTCACAAAACTGTCTAAAAAGCCATTTAAACCAATACCGCCCTTTTGTTTCTTTTCCTTATACATTCATTTTTTCACGTTTTTGCACTCAAAACAATTTTCCTCCTTCGCGTACACACTTTTTTTATGATTCCGAACCCATCTGACTCACAAAATCGTTAAAAAGGCCATTTAAACCAATACCGCCCTTTTGTTTCTTTTCCTTATACATTCATTTTTTCCACGTTTTTCCAACTTTCCTCCTTCTCGTACACACTTTTTTTATGAATCCGAACCCATCTGACTCACAAAAACCGTCTAAAAGGCCATTTAAACCAATACCTCCCATTTGTTTCTTTTCCTTATACATTCATTTTTTCCACATTTTTGTACTCAAAACAACTTTCCTCCTTCGCGTACACACTGTTTTTATGATTCCGAACCCATCTTACTCACAAAACTGTCTAAAAAGCCATTTAAACCAATACCGCCCTTTTGTTTCTTTTCCTTATACATTTATTTTTTCCACGTTTCGGCACTCAAAACAACTTTTCTCCTTCACGTACGCACTGGTTTTATGATTCCGAAATCGTCTCACAAAATCCTGTCTCACAAAATCGTCTAAAAGACCATTTAAACCAATACTTCCCTTTTGTTTCTTTTCCTTATACATTCATTTTTTCCACGTTTTTGCACTCAAAACAACTTTCCTCCTCCGCGTACACACTGTTTTTAAGATTCCCAACCCATCTGACTCACAAAACTGTCTAAAAAGCCGTTTAAACCAATACCGCCCTGTCATTTTTTCCACGTTTTTGCACTCAAAACAATTTTCTTCCTTCTCGTACACACTTTTTTTATGAATCCGAACCACCTGACTCACAAAAACCGTCTAAAAGGCCATTTAAACCAATACCGCCCATTTGTTTCTTTTCCTTATACATTCATTTTTTCCACGTTTTTGCACTCAAAACAACTTTCCTCCTTCGCGTACACACCGTTTTTATGATTCCGAACCCATCTGAATCACAAAACTGTCTAAAAAGCCATTTAAACCAATACCGCCCTTATGTTTTTTTTCGTTATACATTAATTTTTTCCACGTTTTTGCACTCAAGACAACTTTCCTCCTTCGCGTACACACTGTTTTTATGATTCCGAACCCATCTGACTCACAAAATCGTCTAAAAGACCATTTAAACCAATACCTCCCTTTTGTTTCTTTTCCTTATACATTCATTTTTTTCCACGTTTTTGCACTCAAAACAACTTTCCTCCTCTGCGTACACACTGTTTTTAACATTCCAAACCCATCTGACTCACAAAACTGTCTAAAAAGCTATTTAAACCAATACCGCCCTTTTGTTTTTTTCGTTATACATTAATTTTTTCCACGTTTCGGCACTCAAAACAACTTTAATCCTTCGCGTACACACTGTTTTTATGATTCCGAACCCATCTGTCTCACAAAATCGTCTAAAAGACCATTTAAACCTTGTCCCTTTTGTTTCTTTTTCTTATACATTCGTTTTTCCACGTTTTTGCACTCAAAACAACATTCCTCCTTCTTGTACACACTTTTCTGATGATTCCGAACCTACCTGACTCACAAAACCGTCTAAATGGCCATTTAAACCAATACCGCCCTTTTGTTTCTTTTCCTTATACATTCATTTTTTCCATGTTTTTCCAACTTTCCTCCTTCTCGTACACACTTTTTTTATGATTCCGAACCCACCTGACTCACAAAACCGTCTAAAAGACCATTTAAACCAATACCGCCCTTTTGTTTCTTTTCATTATACATTTATTTTTTTCACGTTTCGGCACTCAAAACATCTTTCCACATTCGCGTACACACTGCTTTTATGATTTCGAACCCATCTGTCTCACAAAATCGTCTAAAAGACCATTTAAACCAATACCTCCCTTTTGTTTCTTTTCCTTATACATTCATTTTTTCCACGTTTTTGCACTCAAGACAACTTTCCTCCGCGTACAAACTGTTTTTATGATTCCGAACCCATCTGACTCACAATATCGTCTAAAAGACCATTTAAACCAATACCGCCCTTTTGTTTCTTTTCGTTATACATTTATTTTTTCCACGTTTCGGCACTCAAGACAACTTTCCTCCTTCGCGTACACACTTTTCTAATGATTCCGATCCTACCTGACTCACTAAACCGTCTAAAAGGCCATTTAAACTAATGCCGCCCTTTTGTTTCTTTTCCTTATACATTCATTTTTTTCCACGTTTTTCCAACTTTCCTCATTCTCGTACACACTTTTTTTATGATTCCGAACCCACCTGACTCACAAAACCGTCTAAAAGACCATTTAAACCAATACCTCCCTTTTGTTTCTTTTACTTATACATTCATTTTTTCCACGTTTTTGCACTCAAAAAAACTTTCCTCCTTCGCGTACACACTTTTTTTATGATTCCGAACCCATCTGTCTCACAAAATCGTCTAAAAGACCATTTAAACCAATACCTCCCTTTTGTTTCTTTTCCTTATACATTCATTTTTTCCACGTTTTTGCACTCAAAACAACTTTCCTCCTCCGCGTACACTCTGTTTTTAAGATTCCCAACCCATCTGACTCACAAAACTGTCTAAAAAGCCATTTAAACCAATATCGCCCTTTTGTTTCTTTTCCTTATACATTCATTTTTTTCACGTTTTTGCACTCAAAACAATTTTCCTCCTTCGCGTACACACTTTTTTTATAATTCCGAACCCATCTGACTCACAAAATCGTTAAAAAGCCATTTAAACCAATACCGCCCTTTTGTTTCTTTTCCTTATACATTCATTTTTTCCACGTTTTTCCAACTTTCCTCCTTCTCGTACACACTTTTTTTATGAATCCGAACCCACCTGACTTACAAAAACCGTCTAAAAGGCCATTTAAACCAATACCTCCCATTTGTTTCTTTTCCTTATACATTCATTTTTTCCACATTTTTGTACTCAAAACAACTTTCCTCCTTCGCGTACACACTGTTTTTATGATTCCGAACCCATCTTACTCACAAAACTGTCTAAAAAGCCATTTAAACCAATACCGCCCTTTTGTTTCTTTTCCTTATACATTTATTTTTTCCACGTTTCGGCGCTCAAAACAACTTTCCTCCTTCGCGTACACACTGGTTTTATGATTCCGAACCCATCTGTCTCACAAAATCGTCTAAAAGACCATTTAAACCAATACCACCCTTTTGTTTCTTTTCTTTATACATTCATTTTTTCCACGTTTTTGCACTCAAGACAACTTTCCTCCTTCGCGTACACACTATTTTTATGATTCCGAACCCATCTGACTCACAAAATCGTCTAAAAGACCATTTAAACCAATACCTCCCTTTTGTTTCTTTTCCTTATACATTAATTTTTTCCACGTTTTTGCACTCAAGACAACTTTCCTCCTTCGCGTACACACTGTTTTTATGATTCCGAACCCATCTGACTCACAAAATCGTCTAAAAGACCATTTAAACCAATACCTCCCTTTTGTTTCTTTTCCTTATACATTCATTTTTTTCCACGTTTTTGCCCTCAAAACAACATTCCTCCTTCTTGTACACACTTTTCTGATGATTCCGAACCTACCTGACTCACAAAACCGTCTAAAAGGCCATTTAAACCAATACCTCCCTTTTGTTTCTTTTACTTATACATTCATTTTTTCCACGTTTTTGCACTCAAAACAACTTTCCTCCTTCGCGTACACACTTTTTTTATGATTCCGAACCCATCTGTCTCACAAAATCGTCTAAAAGACCATTTAAACCAATACCTCCCTTTTGTTTCTTTTCCTTATACATTCATTTTTTCCACGTTTTTGCACTTAAAACAACTTTCCTCCTCCGCGTACACTCTGTTTTTAAGATTCCCAACCCATCTGACTCACAAAACTGTCTAAAAAGCCATTTAAACCAATACCGCCCTTTTGTTTCTTTTCCTTATACATTCATTTTTTCACGTTTTTGCACTCAAAACAATTTTCCTCCTTCGCGTACACACTTTTTTTATGATTCCGAACCCATCTGACTCACAAAATCGTTAAAAAGGCCATTTAAACCAATACCGCCCTTTTGTTTCTTTTCCTTATACATTCATTTTTTCCACGTTTTTCCAACTTTCCTCCTTCTCGTACACACTTTTTTTATGAATCCGAACCCATCTGACTCACAAAAACCGTCTAAAAAGGCCATTTAAACCAATACCTCCCATTTGTTTCTTTTCCTTATACATTCATTTTTTCCACATTTTTCTACTCAAAACAACTTTCCTCCTTCGCGTACACACTGTTTTTATGATTCCGAACCCATCTTACTCACAAAACTGTCTAAAAAGCCATTTAAACCAATACCGCCCTTTTGTTTCTTTTCCTTATACATTTATTTTTTCCACGTTTCGGCACTCAAAACAACTTTTCTCCTTCACGTACGCACTGGTTTTATGATTCCGAAATCGTCTCACAAAATCCTGTCTCACAAAATCGTCTAAAAGACCATTTAAACCAATACTTCCCTTTTGTTTCTTTTCCTTATACATTCATTTTTTCCACGTTTTTGCACTCAAAACAACTTTCCTCCTCCGCGTACACACTGTTTTTAAGATTCCCAACCCATCTGACTCACAAAACTGTCTAAAAAGCCGTTTAAACCAATACCGCCCTGTCATTTTTTCCACGTTTTTGCACTCAAAACAATTTTCTTCCTTCTCGTACACACTTTTTTTATGAATCCGAACCACCTGACTCACAAAAACCGTCTAAAAGGCCATTTAAACCAATACCGCCCATTTGTTTCTTTTGTTTTTCGTTATACATTAATTTTTTCCACGTTTTTGCACTCAAGACAACTTTCCTCCTTCGCGTACACACTGTTTTTATGATTCCGAACCCATCTGACTCACAAAATCGTCTAAAAGACCATTTAAACCAATACCTCCCTTTTGTTTCTTTTCCTTATACATTCATTTTTTTCCACGTTTTTGCACTCAAGACAACTTTCCTCCTTCGCGTACACACTGTTTTTAAGATTCCAAACCCATCTGAATCACAAAACTGTCTAAAAAGCTATTTAAACCAATACCGCCCTTTTGTTTTTTTTCGTTATACATTAATTTTTTCCACGTTTCGGCACTCAAAACAACTTTAATCCTTCGCGTACACACTGTTTTTATGATTCCGAACCCATCTGTCTCACAAAATCGTCTAAAAGACCATTTAAACCTTGTCCCTTTTGTTTCTTTTTCTTATACATTCGTTTTTTCCACGTTTTTGCACTCAAAACAACATTCCTCCTTCTTGTACACACTTTTCTGATGATTCCGAACCTACCTGACTCACAAAACCGTCTAAAAGGCCATTTAAACCAATACCGCCCTTTTGTTTCTTTTCCTTATACATTCATTTTTTCCATGTTTTTCCAACTTTCCTCCTTCTCGTACACACTTTTTTTATGATTCCGAACCCACCTGACTCACAAAACCGTCTAAAAGACCATTTAAACCAATACCGCCCTTTTGTTTCTTTTCATTATACATTTATTTTTTTCACGTTTCGGCACTCAAAACATCTTTCCACATTCGCGTACACACTGCTTTTATGATTTCGAACCCATCTGTCTCACAAAATCGTCTGAAAGACCATTTAAACCAATACCTCCCTTTTGTTTCTTTTCCTTATACATTCATTTTTTCCACGTTTTTGCACTCAAGACAACTTTCCTCCTTCGCGTACACACTGTTTTTATGATTCCGAACCCATCTGACTCACAATATCGTCTAAAAGACCATTTAAACCAATACCGCCCTTTTGTTTCTTTTCGTTATACATTTATTTTTTCCACGTTTCGACACTCAAGACAACTTTCCTCCTCTGCGTACACACTGTTTTTAACATTCCAAACCCATCTGACTCACAAAACTGTCTAAAAAGCTATTTAAACCAATACCGCCCTTTTGTTTTTTTCGTTATACATTAATTTTTTCCACGTTTCGGCACTCAAAACAACTTTAATCCTTCGCGTACACACTGTTTTTATGATTCCGAACCCATCTGTCTCACAAAATCGTCTAAAAGACCATTTAAACCTTGTCCCTTTTGTTTCTTTTTCTTATACATTCGTTTTTCCACGTTTTTGCACTCAAAACAACATTCCTCCTTCTTGTACACACTTTTCTGATGATTCCGAACCTACCTGACTCACAAAACCGTCTAAAAGGCCATTTAAACCAATACCTTCCTTTTGTTTCTTTTACTTATACATTCATTTTTTCCACGTTTTTGCACTCAAAACAACTTTCCTCCTTCGCGTACACACTTTTTTTATGATTCCGAACCCATCTGTCTCACAAAATCGTCTAAAAGACCATTTAAACCAATACCTCCCTTTTGTTTCTTTTCCTTATACATTCATTTTTTCCACGTTTTTCACTTAAAACAACTTTCCTCCTCCGCGTACACTCTGTTTTTAAGATTCCCAACCCATCTGACTCACAAAACTGTCTAAAAAGCCATTTAAACCAATACCGCCCTTTTGTTTCTTTTCCTTATACATTCATTTTTTCACGTTTTTGCACTCAAAACAATTTTCCTCCTTCGCGTACACACTTTTTTTATGATTCCGAACCCATCTGACTCACAAAATCGTTAAAAAGGCCATTTAAACCAATACCGCCCTTTTGTTTCTTTTCCTTATACATTCATTTTTTCCACGTTTTTCCAACTTTCCTCCTTCTCGTACACACTTTTTTTATGAATCCGAACCCATCTGACTCACAAAAACCGTCTAAAAGGCCATTTAAACCAATACCTCCCATTTGTTTCTTTTCCTTATACATTCATTTTTTCCACATTTTTGTACTCAAAACAACTTTCCTCCTTCGCGTACACACTGTTTTTATGATTCCGAACCCATCTTACTCACAAAACTGTCTAAAAAGCCATTTAAACCAATACCGCCCTTTTGTTTCTTTTCCTTATACATTTATTTTTTCCACGTTTCGGCACTCAAAACAACTTTTCTCCTTCACGTACGCACTGGTTTTATGATTCCGAAATCGTCTCACAAAATCCTGTCTCACAAAATCGTCTAAAAGACCATTTAAACCAATACTTCCCTTTTGTTTCTTTTCCTTATACATTCATTTTTTCCACGTTTTTGCACTCAAAACAACTTTCCTCCTCCGCGTACACACTGTTTTTAAGATTCCCAACCCATCTGACTCACAAAACTGTCTAAAAAGCCGTTTAAACCAATACCGCCCTGTCATTTTTTCCACGTTTTTGCACTCAAAACAATTTTCTTCCTTCTCGTACACACTTTTTTTATGAATCCGAACCACCTGACTCACAAAAACCGTCTAAAAGGCCATTTAAACCAATACCGCCCATTTGTTTCTTTTCCTTATACATTCATTTTTTCCACGTTTTTGCACTCAAAACAACTTTCCTCCTTCGCGTACACACCGTTTTTATGATTCCGAACCCATCTGAATCACAAAACTGTCTAAAAAGCCATTTAAACCAATACCGCCCTTATGTTTTTTTTCGTTATACATTAATTTTTTCCACGTTTTTGCACTCAAGACAACTTTCCTCCTTCGCGTACACACTGTTTTTATGATTCCGAACCCATCTGACTCACAAAATCGTCTAAAAGACCATTTAAACCAATACCTCCCTTTTGTTTCTTTTCCTTATACATTCATTTTTTTCCACGTTTTTGCACTCAAAACAACTTTCCTCCTCTGCGTACACACTGTTTTTAACATTCCAAACCCATCTGACTCACAAAACTGTCTAAAAAGCTATTTAAACCAATACCGCCCTTTTGTTTTTTTCGTTATACATTAATTTTTTCCACGTTTCGGCACTCAAAACAACTTTAATCCTTCGCGTACACACTGTTTTTATGATTCCGAACCCATCTGTCTCACAAAATCGTCTAAAAGACCATTTAAACCTTGTCCCTTTTGTTTCTTTTTCTTATACATTCGTTTTTCCACGTTTTTGCACTCAAAACAACATTCCTCCTTCTTGTACACACTTTTCTGATGATTCCGAACCTACCTGACTCACAAAACCGTCTAAATGGCCATTTAAACCAATACCGCCCTTTTGTTTCTTTTCCTTATACATTCATTTTTTCCATGTTTTTCCAACTTTCCTCCTTCTCGTACACACTTTTTTTATGATTCCGAACCCACCTGACTCACAAAACCGTCTAAAAGACCATTTAAACCAATACCGCCCTTTTGTTTCTTTTCATTATACATTTATTTTTTTCACGTTTCGGCACTCAAAACATCTTTCCACATTCGCGTACACACTGCTTTTATGATTTCGAACCCATCTGTCTCACAAAATCGTCTAAAAGACCATTTAAACCAATACCTCCCTTTTGTTTCTTTTCCTTATACATTCATTTTTTCCACGTTTTTGCACTCAAGACAACTTTCCTCCGCGTACAAACTGTTTTTATGATTCCGAACCCATCTGACTCACAATATCGTCTAAAAGACCATTTAAACCAATACCGCCCTTTTGTTTCTTTTCGTTATACATTTATTTTTTCCACGTTTCGGCACTCAAGACAACTTTCCTCCTTCGCGTACACACTTTTCTAATGATTCCGATCCTACCTGACTCACTAAACCGTCTAAAAGGCCATTTAAACTAATGCCGCCCTTTTGTTTCTTTTCCTTATACATTCATTTTTTTCCACGTTTTTCCAACTTTCCTCATTCTCGTACACACTTTTTTTATGATTCCGAACCCACCTGACTCACAAAACCGTCTAAAAGACCATTTAAACCAATACCTCCCTTTTGTTTCTTTTACTTATACATTCATTTTTTCCACGTTTTTGCACTCAAAAAAACTTTCCTCCTTCGCGTACACACTTTTTTTATGATTCCGAACCCATCTGTCTCACAAAATCGTCTAAAAGACCATTTAAACCAATACCTCCCTTTTGTTTCTTTTCCTTATACATTCATTTTTTCCACGTTTTTGCACTCAAAACAACTTTCCTCCTCCGCGTACACTCTGTTTTTAAGATTCCCAACCCATCTGACTCACAAAACTGTCTAAAAAGCCATTTAAACCAATATCGCCCTTTTGTTTCTTTTCCTTATACATTCATTTTTTTCACGTTTTTGCACTCAAAACAATTTTCCTCCTTCGCGTACACACTTTTTTTATAATTCCGAACCCATCTGACTCACAAAATCGTTAAAAAGCCATTTAAACCAATACCGCCCTTTTGTTTCTTTTCCTTATACATTCATTTTTTCCACGTTTTTCCAACTTTCCTCCTTCTCGTACACACTTTTTTTATGAATCCGAACCCACCTGACTTACAAAAACCGTCTAAAAGGCCATTTAAACCAATACCTCCCATTTGTTTCTTTTCCTTATACATTCATTTTTTCCACATTTTTGTACTCAAAACAACTTTCCTCCTTCGCGTACACACTGTTTTTATGATTCCGAACCCATCTTACTCACAAAACTGTCTAAAAAGCCATTTAAACCAATACCGCCCTTTTGTTTCTTTTCCTTATACATTTATTTTTTCCACGTTTCGGCGCTCAAAACAACTTTCCTCCTTCGCGTACACACTGGTTTTATGATTCCGAACCCATCTGTCTCACAAAATCGTCTAAAAGACCATTTAAACCAATACCACCCTTTTGTTTCTTTTCTTTATACATTCATTTTTTCCACGTTTTTGCACTCAAGACAACTTTCCTCCTTCGCGTACACACTATTTTTATGATTCCGAACCCATCTGACTCACAAAATCGTCTAAAAGACCATTTAAACCAATACCTCCCTTTTGTTTCTTTTCCTTATACATTAATTTTTTCCACGTTTTTGCACTCAAGACAACTTTCCTCCTTCGCGTACACACTGTTTTTATGATTCCGAACCCATCTGACTCACAAAATCGTCTAAAAGACCATTTAAACCAATACCTCCCTTTTGTTTCTTTTCCTTATACATTCATTTTTTTCCACGTTTTTGCACTCAAAACAACATTCCTCCTTCTTGTACACACTTTTCTGATGATTCCGAACCTACCTGACTCACAAAACCGTCTAAAAGGCCATTTAAACCAATACCTCCCTTTTGTTTCTTTTACTTATACATTCATTTTTTCCACGTTTTTGCACTCAAAACAACTTTCCTCCTTCGCGTACACACTTTTTTTATGATTCCGAACCCATCTGTCTCACAAAATCGTCTAAAAGACCATTTAAACCAATACCTCCCTTTTGTTTCTTTTCCTTATACATTCATTTTTTCCACGTTTTTGCACTTAAAACAACTTTCCTCCTCCGCGTACACTCTGTTTTTAAGATTCCCAACCCATCTGACTCACAAAACTGTCTAAAAAGCCATTTAAACCAATACCGCCCTTTTGTTTCTTTTCCTTATACATTCATTTTTTCACGTTTTTGCACTCAAAACAATTTTCCTCCTTCGCGTACACACTTTTTTTATGATTCCGAACCCATCTGACTCACAAAATCGTTAAAAAGGCCATTTAAACCAATACCGCCCTTTTGTTTCTTTTCCTTATACATTCATTTTTTCCACGTTTTTCCAACTTTCCTCCTTCTCGTACACACTTTTTTTATGAATCCGAACCCATCTGACTCACAAAAACCGTCTAAAAAGGCCATTTAAACCAATACCTCCCATTTGTTTCTTTTCCTTATACATTCATTTTTTCCACATTTTTCTACTCAAAACAACTTTCCTCCTTCGCGTACACACTGTTTTTATGATTCCGAACCCATCTTACTCACAAAACTGTCTAAAAAGCCATTTAAACCAATACCGCCCTTTTGTTTCTTTTCCTTATACATTTATTTTTTCCACGTTTCGGAACTCAAAACAACTTTTCTCCTTCACGTACGCACTGGTTTTATGATTCCGAAATCGTCTCACAAAATCCTGTCTCACAAAATCGTCTAAAAGACCATTTAAACCAATACTTCCCTTTTGTTTCTTTTCCTTATACATTCATTTTTTCCACGTTTTTGCACTCAAAACAACTTTCCTCCTCCGCGTACACACTGTTTTTAAGATTCCCAACCCATCTGACTCACAAAACTGTCTAAAAAGCCGTTTAAACCAATACCGCCCTGTCATTTTTTCCACGTTTTTGCACTCAAAACAATTTTCTTCCTTCTCGTACACACTTTTTTTATGAATCCGAACCACCTGACTCACAAAAACCGTCTAAAAGGCCATTTAAACCAATGCCGCCCTTTTGTTTCTTTTCTTTATACATTCATTTTTTTCCACGTTTTTCCAACTTTCCTCATTCTCGTACACACTTTTTTTATGATTCCGAACCCACCTGACTCACAAAACCGTCTAAAAGACCATTTAAACCAATACTTCCCTTTTGTTTCTTTTCCTTATACATTCATTTTTTCCACGTTTTTGCACTCAAAACAACTTTCCTCCTCCGCGTACACACTGTTTTTAAGATTCCCAACCCATCTGACTCACAAAACTGTCTAAAAAGCCGTTTAAACCAATACCGCCCTGTCATTTTTTCCACGTTTTTGCACTCAAAACAATTTTCTTCCTTCTCGTACATACTTTTCTAATGATTCCGAACCTACCTGACTCACAAAACCGTCTAAAAGGCCATTTAAACCAATGCCGCCCTTTTGTTTCTTTTCCTTATACATTCATTTTTTTCCACGTTTTTCCAACTTTCCTCATTCTCGTACACACTTTTTTTATGATTCCGAACCCACCTGACTCACAAAACCGTCTAAAAGACCATTTAAACCAATACCTCCCTTTTGTTTCTTTTACTTATACATTCATTTTTTCCACGTTTTTGCACTCAAAAAAACTTTCCTCCTTCGCGTACACACTTTTTTTATGATTCCGAACCCATCTGTCTCACAAAATCGTCTAAAAGACCATTTAAACCAATACCTCCCTTTTGTTTCTTTTCCTTATACATTCATTTTTTCCACGTTTTTGCACTCAAAACAACTTTCCTCCTCCGCGTACACTCTGTTTTTAAGATTCCCAACCCATCTGTCTCACAAAATCGTCTAAAAGACCATTTAAACCAATACCGCCCTTTTGTTTCTTTTCCTTATACATTTATTTTTTCCACATTTCGGCACTCAAAACAACTTTCGTACACACTGTTTTTATGATTCCGAACCCATCTGAATCACAAAACTGTCTAAAAAGCCATTTAAACCAATACCGCCCTTATGTTTTTTTTCGTTATACATTAATTTTTTCCACGTTTTTGCACTCAAGACAACTTTCCTCCTTCGCGTACACACTATTTTTATGATTCCGAACACATCTGACTCACAAAATTGTCTAAAAGACCATTTAAACCAATACCTCCCTTTTGTTTCTTTTCCTTATACATTCACTTTTTCCACGTTTTTGTACTCAAAACAACTTTCCTAATTCGCGTACACACTGTTTTTATGATTCCGAACCCATCTGTCTCACAAAATCGTCTAAAAGACCATTTAAACCAATACCTCCCTTTTGTTTCTTTTCGTTATACATTAATTTTTTCCACGTTTCGGCACTCAAAACAACTTTCCTCCTTTGCGTACACACTGTTTTTATGATTCCGAACCCACCTGACTCACAAAAACCGTCTAAAAGGCCATTTAAACCAATACCTCCCATTTGTTTCTTTTCCTTATACATTCATTTTTTCCACGTTTTTGCACTCAAAACAACTTTCCTCCTTCGCGTACACAATTTTTATGATTCCGAACCCATCTGTCTCACAAAATCGTCTAAAAGACCATTTAAACCAATACCTCCCTTTTGTTTCTTTTCCTTATACATTCATTTTTTCCACGTTTCTGCACTCAAAACAACTTTCCTCCTCCGCGTACACACTGTTTTTAAGATTCCCAACCCATCAGACTCGCAAAACTGTCTAAAAAGCCGTTTAAACCAATACCGCCCTGTCATTTTTTCCACGTTTTTGCACTCAAAACAATTTTCTTCCTTCTCGTACACACTTTTTTTCTGAATCCGAACCACCTGACTCACAAAAACCGTCTAAAAGGCCATTTAAACCAATACCGCCCATTTGTTTCTTTTCCGTATACATTCATTTTTTCCACGTTTTTGCACTCAAAACAACTTTCCTCCTTCGCGTACACACCGTTTTTATGATTCCGAACCCATCTTACTCACAAAACTGTCTAAAAAGCCATTCAAACCAATACCGCCCTTATGTTTTTTTTCGTTATACATTAATTTTTTCCACGTTTTTGCACTCAAAACAACTTTCCTCCTTCGCGTACACACTGTTTTTATGATTCCGAACCCATCTTTCTCACAAAATCGTCTAAAAGACCATTTAAACCAATACCTCCCTTTAGTTTCTTTTCCTTATACATTCATTTTTTCCACGTTTTTGCACTCAAAACAACTTTCCTCCTCCGCGTACACACTGTTTTTAAGATTCCCAACCCATCTGACTCACAAAACTGTCTAAAAAGCCGTTTAAACCAATACCGCCCTGTCATTTTTTCCACGTTTTTGCACTCAAAACAATTTTCTTCCTTCTCGTACACACTTTTTTTATGAATCCGAACCACCTGACTCACAAAAACCGTCTAAAAGGCCATTTAAACCAATACCTCCCATTTGTTTCTTTTCCTTATACATTCATTTTTTCCACATTTTTGTACTCAAAACAACTTTCCTCCTTCGCGTACACACTGTTTTTATGATTCCGAACCCATCTTACTCACAAAACTGTCTAAAAAGCCATTTAAACCAATACCGCCCTTTTGTTTCTTTTCCTTATACATTTATTTTTTTCACGTTTCGGCACTCAAAACATCTTTCCACATTCGCGTACACACTGCTTTTATGATTTCGAACCCATCTGTCTCACAAAATCGTCTAAAAGACCATTTAAACCAATACCTCCCTTTTGTTTCTTTTCCTTATACATTCATTTTTTCCACGTTTTTGCACTCAAAACAACTTTCCTCCTCCGCGTACACTCTGTTTTTAAGATTCCCAACCCATCTGACTCACAAAACTGTCTAAAAAGCCATTTAAACCAATTTCGCCCTTTTGTTTCTTTTCCTTATACATTCATTTTTTTCACGTTTTTGCACTCAAAACAATTTTCCTCCTTCGCGTACACACTTTTTTTATAATTCCGAACCCATCTGACTCACAAAATCGTTAAAAAGCCATTTAAACCAATACCGCCCTTTTGTTTCTTTTCCTTATACATTCATTTTTTCCACGTTTTTCCAACTTTCCTCCTTCTCGTACACACTTTTTTTATGAATCCGAACCCACCTGACTTACAAAAACCGTCTAAAAGGCCATTTAAAGCAATACCTTCCATTTGTTTCTTTTCCTTATACATTCATTTTTTCCACATTTTTGTACTCAAAACAACTTTCCTCCTTCGCGTACACACTGTTTTTATGATTCCGAACCCATCTTACTCACAAAACTGTCTAAAAAGCTATTTAAACCAATACCGCCCTTTTGTTTTTTTCGTTATACATTAATTTTTTCCACGTTTCGGCACTCAAAACAACTTTAATCCTTCGCGTACACACTGTTTTTATGATTCCGAACCCATCTGTCTCACAAAATCGTCTAAAAGACCATTTAAACCTTGTCCCTTTTGTTTCTTTTTCTTATACATTCGTTTTTCCACGTTTTTGCACTCAAAACAACATTCCTCCTTCTTGTACACACTTTTCTGATGATTCCGAACCTACCTGACTCACAAAAACCGTCTAAAAGGCCATTTAAACCAATACCTTCCTTTTGTTTCTTTTACTTATACATTCATTTTTTCCACGTTTTTGCACTCAAAACAACTTTCCTCCTTCGCGTACACACTTTTTTTATGATTCCGAACCCATCTGTCTCACAAAATCGTCTAAAAGACCATTTAAACCAATACCTCCCTTTTGTTTCTTTTCCTTATACATTCATTTTTTCCACGTTTTTCACTTAAAACAACTTTCCTCCTCCGCGTACACTCTGTTTTTAAGATTCCCAACCCATCTGACTCACAAAACTGTCTAAAAAGCCATTTAAACCAATACCGCCCTTTTGTTTCTTTTCCTTATACATTCATTTTTTCACGTTTTTGCACTCAAAACAATTTTCCTCCTTCGCGTACACACTTTTTTTATGATTCCGAACCCATCTGACTCACAAAATCGTTAAAAAGGCCATTTAAACCAATACCGCCCTTTTGTTTCTTTTCCTTATACATTCATTTTTTCCACGTTTTTCCAACTTTCCTCCTTCTCGTACACACTTTTTTTATGAATCCGAACCCATCTGACTCACAAAAACCGTCTAAAAGGCCATTTAAACCAATACCTCCCATTTGTTTCTTTTCCTTATACATTCATTTTTTCCACATTTTTGTACTCAAAACAACTTTCCTCCTTCGCGTACACACTGTTTTTATGATTCCGAACCCATCTTACTCACAAAACTGTCTAAAAAGCCATTTAAACCAATACCGCCCTTTTGTTTCTTTTCCTTATACATTTATTTTTTCCACGTTTCGGCACTCAAAACAACTTTTCTCCTTCACGTACGCACTGGTTTTATGATTCCGAAATCGTCTCACAAAATCCTGTCTCACAAAATCGTCTAAAAGACCATTTAAACCAATACTTCCCTTTTGTTTCTTTTCCTTATACATTCATTTTTTCCACGTTTTTGCACTCAAAACAACTTTCCTCCTCCGCGTACACACTGTTTTTAAGATTCCCAACCCATCTGACTCACAAAACCGTCTAAAAGACCATTTAAACCAATACCGCCCTTTTGTTTCTTTTCATTATACATTTATTTTTTTCACGTTTCGGCACTCAAAACATCTTTCCACATTCGCGTACACACTGCTTTTATGATTTCGAACCCATCTGTCTCACAAAATCGTCTAAAAGACCATTTAAACCAATACCTCCCTTTTGTTTCTTTTCCTTATACATTCATTTTTTCCACGTTTTTGCACTCAAGACAACTTTCCTCCGCGTACAAACTGTTTTTATGATTCCGAACCCATCTGACTCACAATATCGTCTAAAAGACCATTTAAACCAATACCGCCCTTTTGTTTCTTTTCGTTATACATTTATTTTTTCCACGTTTCGGCACTCAAGACAACTTTCCTCCTTCGCGTACACACTTTTCTAATGATTCCGATCCTACCTGACTCACTAAACCGTCTAAAAGGCCATTTAAACTAATGCCGCCCTTTTGTTTCTTTTCCTTATACATTCATTTTTTTCCACGTTTTTCCAACTTTCCTCATTCTCGTACACACTTTTTTTATGATTCCGAACCCACCTGACTCACAAAACCGTCTAAAAGACCATTTAAACCAATACCTCCCTTTTGTTTCTTTTACTTATACATTCATTTTTTCCACGTTTTTGCACTCAAAAAAACTTTCCTCCTTCGCGTACACACTTTTTTTATGATTCCGAACCCATCTGTCTCACAAAATCGTCTAAAAGACCATTTAAACCAATACCTCCCTTTTGTTTCTTTTCCTTATACATTCATTTTTTCCACGTTTTTGCACTCAAAACAACTTTCCTCCTCCGCGTACACTCTGTTTTTAAGATTCCCAACCCATCTGACTCACAAAACTGTCTAAAAAGCCATTTAAACCAATATCGCCCTTTTGTTTCTTTTCCTTATACATTCATTTTTTTCACGTTTTTGCACTCAAAACAATTTTCCTCCTTCGCGTACACACTTTTTTTATAATTCCGAACCCATCTGACTCACAAAATCGTTAAAAAGCCATTTAAACCAATACCGCCCTTTTGTTTCTTTTCCTTATACATTCATTTTTTCCACGTTTTTCCAACTTTCCTCCTTCTCGTACACACTTTTTTTATGAATCCGAACCCACCTGACTTACAAAAACCGTCTAAAAGGCCATTTAAACCAATACCTCCCATTTGTTTCTTTTCCTTATACATTCATTTTTTCCACATTTTTGTACTCAAAACAACTTTCCTCCTTCGCGTACACACTGTTTTTATGATTCCGAACCCATCTTACTCACAAAACTGTCTAAAAAGCCATTTAAACCAATACCGCCCTTTTGTTTCTTTTCCTTATACATTTATTTTTTCCACGTTTCGGCGCTCAAAACAACTTTCCTCCTTCGCGTACACACTGGTTTTATGATTCCGAACCCATCTGTCTCACAAAATCGTCTAAAAGACCATTTAAACCAATACCACCCTTTTGTTTCTTTTCTTTATACATTCATTTTTTCCACGTTTTTGCACTCAAGACAACTTTCCTCCTTCGCGTACACACTATTTTTATGATTCCGAACCCATCTGACTCACAAAATCGTCTAAAAGACCATTTAAACCAATACCTCCCTTTTGTTTCTTTTCCTTATACATTAATTTTTTCCACGTTTTTGCACTCAAGACAACTTTCCTCCTTCGCGTACACACTGTTTTTATGATTCCGAACCCATCTGACTCACAAAATCGTCTAAAAGACCATTTAAACCAATACCTCCCTTTTGTTTCTTTTCCTTATACATTCATTTTTTTCCACGTTTTTGCACTCAAAACAACATTCCTCCTTCTTGTACACACTTTTCTGATGATTCCGAACCTACCTGACTCACAAAACCGTCTAAAAGGCCATTTAAACCAATACCTCCCTTTTGTTTCTTTTACTTATACATTCATTTTTTCCACGTTTTTGCACTCAAAACAACTTTCCTCCTTCGCGTACACACTTTTTTTATGATTCCGAACCCATCTGTCTCACAAAATCGTCTAAAAGACCATTTAAACCAATACCTCCCTTTTGTTTCTTTTCCTTATACATTCATTTTTTCCACGTTTTTGCACTTAAAACAACTTTCCTCCTCCGCGTACACTCTGTTTTTAAGATTCCCAACCCATCTGACTCACAAAACTGTCTAAAAAGCCATTTAAACCAATACCGCCCTTTTGTTTCTTTTCCTTATACATTCATTTTTTCACGTTTTTGCACTCAAAACAATTTTCCTCCTTCGCGTACACACTTTTTTTATGATTCCGAACCCATCTGACTCACAAAATCGTTAAAAAGGCCATTTAAACCAATACCGCCCTTTTGTTTCTTTTCCTTATACATTCATTTTTTCCACGTTTTTCCAACTTTCCTCCTTCTCGTACACACTTTTTTTATGAATCCGAACCCATCTGACTCACAAAAACCGTCTAAAAAGGCCATTTAAACCAATACCTCCCATTTGTTTCTTTTCCTTATACATTCATTTTTTCCACATTTTTCTACTCAAAACAACTTTCCTCCTTCGCGTACACACTGTTTTTATGATTCCGAACCCATCTTACTCACAAAACTGTCTAAAAAGCCATTTAAACCAATACCGCCCTTTTGTTTCTTTTCCTTATACATTTATTTTTTCCACGTTTCGGAACTCAAAACAACTTTTCTCCTTCACGTACGCACTGGTTTTATGATTCCGAAATCGTCTCACAAAATCGTCTAAAAGACCATTTAAACCAATACTTCCCTTTTGTTTCTTTTCCTTATACATTCATTTTTTCCACGTTTTTGCACTCAAAACAACTTTCCTCCTCCGCGTACACACTGTTTTTAAGATTCCCAACCCATCTGACTCACAAAACTGTCTAAAAAGCCGTTTAAACCAATACCGCCCTGTCATTTTTTCCACGTTTTTGCACTCAAAACAATTTTCTTCCTTCTCGTACACACTTTTTTTATGAATCCGAACCACCTGACTCACAAAAACCGTCTAAAAGGCCATTTAAACCAATGCCGCCCTTTTGTTTCTTTTCTTTATACATTCATTTTTTTCCACGTTTTTCCAACTTTCCTCATTCTCGTACACACTTTTTTTATGATTCCGAACCCACCTGACTCACAAAACCGTCTAAAAGACCATTTAAACCAATACTTCCCTTTTGTTTCTTTTCCTTATACATTCATTTTTTCCACGTTTTTGCACTCAAAACAACTTTCCTCCTCCGCGTACACACTGTTTTTAAGATTCCCAACCCATCTGACTCACAAAACTGTCTAAAAAGCCGTTTAAACCAATACCGCCCTGTCATTTTTTCCACGTTTTTGCACTCAAAACAATTTTCTTCCTTCTCGTACATACTTTTCTAATGATTCCGAACCTACCTGACTCACAAAACCGTCTAAAAGGCCATTTAAACCAATGCCGCCCTTTTGTTTCTTTTCCTTATACATTCATTTTTTTCCACGTTTTTCCAACTTTCCTCATTCTCGTACACACTTTTTTTATGATTCCGAACCCACCTGACTCACAAAACCGTCTAAAAGACCATTTAAACCAATACCTCCCTTTTGTTTCTTTTACTTATACATTCATTTTTTCCACGTTTTTGCACTCAAAAAAACTTTCCTCCTTCGCGTACACACTTTTTTTATGATTCCGAACCCATCTGTCTCACAAAATCGTCTAAAAGACCATTTAAACCAATACCTCCCTTTTGTTTCTTTTCCTTATACATTCATTTTTTCCACGTTTTTGCACTCAAAACAACTTTCCTCCTCCGCGTACACTCTGTTTTTAAGATTCCCAACCCATCTGTCTCACAAAATCGTCTAAAAGACCATTTAAACCAATACCGCCCTTTTGTTTCTTTTCCTTATACATTTATTTTTTCCACATTTCGGCACTCAAAACAACTTTCGTACACACTGTTTTTATGATTCCGAACCCATCTGAATCACAAAACTGTCTAAAAAGCCATTTAAACCAATACCGCCCTTATGTTTTTTTTCGTTATACATTAATTTTTTCCACGTTTTTGCACTCAAGACAACTTTCCTCCTTCGCGTACACACTATTTTTATGATTCCGAACACATCTGACTCACAAAATTGTCTAAAAGACCATTTAAACCAATACCTCCCTTTTGTTTCTTTTCCTTATACATTCACTTTTTCCACGTTTTTGTACTCAAAACAACTTTCCTCCTTCGCGTACACACTGTTTTTATGATTCCGAACCCATCTGTCTCACAAAATCGTCTAAAAGACCATTTAAACCAATACCTCCCTTTTGTTTCTTTTCGTTATACATTAATTTTTTCCACGTTTCGGCACTCAAAACAACTTTCCTCCTTTGCGTACACACTGTTTTTATGATTCCGAACCCACCTGACTCACAAAAACCGTCTAAAAGGCCATTTAAACCAATACCTCCCATTTGTTTCTTTTCCTTATACATTCATTTTTTCCACGTTTTTGCACTCAAAACAACTTTCCTCCTTCGCGTACACAATTTTTATGATTCCGAACCCATCTGTCTCACAAAATCGTCTAAAAGACCATTTAAACCAATACCTCCCTTTTGTTTCTTTTCCTTATACATTCATTTTTTCCACGTTTCTGCACTCAAAACAACTTTCCTCCTCCGCGTACACACTGTTTTTAAGATTCCCAACCCATCAGACTCGCAAAACTGTCTAAAAAGCCGTTTAAACCAATACCGCCCTGTCATTTTTTCCACGTTTTTGCACTCAAAACAATTTTCTTCCTTCTCGTACACACTTTTTTTCTGAATCCGAACCACCTGACTCACAAAAACCGTCTAAAAGGCCATTTAAACCAATACCGCCCATTTGTTTCTTTTCCGTATACATTCATTTTTTCCACGTTTTTGCACTCAAAACAACTTTCCTCCTTCGCGTACACACCGTTTTTATGATTCCGAACCCATCTTACTCACAAAACTGTCTAAAAAGCCATTCAAACCAATACCGCCCTTATGTTTTTTTTCGTTATACATTAATTTTTTCCACGTTTTTGCACTCAAAACAACTTTCCTCCTTCGCGTACACACTGTTTTTATGATTCCGAACCCATCTTTCTCACAAAATCGTCTAAAAGACCATTTAAACCAATACCTCCCTTTAGTTTCTTTTCCTTATACATTCATTTTTTCCACGTTTTTGCACTCAAAACAACTTTCCTCCTCCGCGTACACACTGTTTTTAAGATTCCCAACCCATCTGACTCACAAAACTGTCTAAAAAGCCGTTTAAACCAATACCGCCCTGTCATTTTTTCCACGTTTTTGCACTCAAAACAATTTTCTTCCTTCTCGTACACACTTTTTTTATGAATCCGAACCACCTGACTCACAAAAACCGTCTAAAAGGCCATTTAAACCAATACCTCCCATTTGTTTCTTTTCCTTATACATTCATTTTTTCCACATTTTTGTACTCAAAACAACTTTCCTCCTTCGCGTACACACTGTTTTTATGATTCCGAACCCATCTTACTCACAAAACTGTCTAAAAAGCCATTTAAACCAATACCGCCCTTTTGTTTCTTTTCCTTATACATTTATTTTTTTCACGTTTCGGCACTCAAAACATCTTTCCACATTCGCGTACACACTGCTTTTATGATTTCGAACCCATCTGTCTCACAAAATCGTCTAAAAGACCATTTAAACCAATACCTCCCTTTTGTTTCTTTTCCTTATACATTCATTTTTTCCACGTTTTTGCACTCAAAACAACTTTCCTCCTCCGCGTACACTCTGTTTTTAAGATTCCCAACCCATCTGACTCACAAAACTGTCTAAAAAGCCATTTAAACCAATTTCGCCCTTTTGTTTCTTTTCCTTATACATTCATTTTTTTCACGTTTTTGCACTCAAAACAATTTTCCTCCTTCGCGTACACACTTTTTTTATAATTCCGAACCCATCTGACTCACAAAATCGTTAAAAAGCCATTTAAACCAATACCGCCCTTTTGTTTCTTTTCCTTATACATTCATTTTTTCCACGTTTTTCCAACTTTCCTCCTTCTCGTACACACTTTTTTTATGAATCCGAACCCACCTGACTTACAAAAACCGTCTAAAAGGCCATTTAAAGCAATACCTCCCATTTGTTTCTTTTCCTTATACATTCATTTTTTCCACATTTTTGTACTCAAAACAACTTTCCTCCTTCGCGTACACACTGTTTTTATGATTCCGAACCCATCTTACTCACAAAACTGTCTAAAAAGCCATTTAAACCAATACCGCCCTTTTGTTTCTTTTCCTTATACATTTATTTTTTCCACGTTTCGGAGCTCAAAACAACTTTCCTCCTTCGCGTACACACTGGTTTTATGATTCCGAACCCATCTGTCTCACAAAATCGTCTAAAAGACCATTTAAACCAATACCACCCTTTTGTTTCTTTTCTTTATACATTCATTTTTTCCACGTTTTTGCACTCAAGACAACTTTCCTCCTTCGCGTACACACTATTTTTATGATTCCGAACCCATCTGACTCACAAAATCGTCTAAAAGACCATTTAAACCAATACCTCCCTTTTGTTTCTTTTCCTTATACATTAATTTTTTCCACGTTTTTGCACTCAAGACAACTTTCCTCCTTCGCGTACACACTGTTTTTATGATTCCCAACCCATCTGACTCACAAAACTGTCTAAAAAGCCGTTTAAACCAATACCGCCCTGTCATTTTTTCCACGTTTTTGCACTCAAAACAATTTTCTTCCTTCTCGTACACACTTTTTTTATGAATCCGAACCACCTGACTCACAAAAACCGTCTAAAAGGCCATTTAAACCAATGCCGCCCTTTTGTTTCTTTTCTTTATACATTCATTTTTTTCCACGTTTTTCCAACTTTCCTCATTCTCGTACACACTTTTTTTATGATTCCGAACCCACCTGACTCACAAAACCGTCTAAAAGACCATTTAAACCAATACTTCCCTTTTGTTTCTTTTCCTTATACATTCATTTTTTCCACGTTTTTGCACTCAAAACAACTTTCCTCCTCCGCGTACACACTGTTTTTAAGATTCCCAACCCATCTGACTCACAAAACTGTCTAAAAAGCCGTTTAAACCAATACCGCCCTGTCATTTTTTCCACGTTTTTGCACTCAAAACAATTTTCTTCCTTCTCGTACATACTTTTCTAATGATTCCGAACCTACCTTACTCACAAAACCGTCTAAAAGGCCATTTAAACCAATGCCGCCCTTTTGTTTCTTTTCCTTATACATTCATTTTTTTCCACGTTTTTCCAACTTTCCTCATTCTCGTACACACTTTTTTTATGATTCCGAACCCACCTGACTCACAAAACCGTCTAAAAGACCATTTAAACCAATACCTCCCTTTTGTTTCTTTTACTTATACATTCATTTTTTCCACGTTTTTGCACTCAAAAAAACTTTCCTCCTTCGCGTACACACTTTTTTTATGATTCCGAACCCATCTGTCTCACAAAATCGTCTAAAAGACCATTTAAACCAATACCTCCCTTTTGTTTCTTTTCCTTATACATTCATTTTTTCCACGTTTTTGCACTCAAAACAACTTTCCTCCTCCGCGTACACTCTGTTTTTAAGATTCCCAACCCATCTGTCTCACAAAATCGTCTAAAAGACCATTTAAACCAATACCGCCCTTTTGTTTCTTTTCCTTATACATTTATTTTTTCCACATTTCGGCACTCAAAACAACTTTCGTACACACTGTTTTTATGATTCCGAACCCATCTGAATCACAAAACTGTCTAAAAAGCCATTTAAACCAATACCGCCCTTATGTTTTTTTTCGTTATACATTAATTTTTTCCACGTTTTTGCACTCAAAACAACTTTCCTCCTTCTCGTACACACTTTTTTTATGAATCCGAACCCACCAGACTCACAAAAACCGTCTAAAAGGCCATTTAAACCAATACCTTCCTTTTGTTTCTTTTCTTTATACATTCATTTTTTCCACGTTTTTGCACTCAAGACAACTTTCCTCCTTCGCGTACACACTATTTTTATGATTCCGAACACATCTGACTCACAAAATTGTCTAAAAGACCATTTAAACCAATACCTCCCTTTTGTTTCTTTTCCTTATACATTCACTTTTTCCACGTTTTTGTACTCAAAACAACTTTCCTCCTTCGCGTACACACTGTTTTTATGATTCCGAACCCATCTGTCTCACAAAATCGTCTAAAAGACCATTTAAACCAATACCTCCCTTTTGTTTCTTTTCGTTATACATTAATTTTTTCCACGTTTCGGCACTCAAAACAACTTTCCTCCTTTGCGTACACACTGTTTTTATGATTCCGAACCCACCTGACTCACAAAAACCGTCTAAAAGGCCATTTAAACCAATACCTCCCATTTGTTTCTTTTCCTTATACATTCATTTTTTCCACGTTTTTGCACTCAAAACAACTTTCCTCCTTCGCGTACACAATTTTTATGATTCCGAACCCATCTGTCTCACAAAATCGTCTAAAAGACCATTTAAACCAATACCTCCCTTTTGTTTCTTTTCCTTATACATTCATTTTTTCCACGTTTCTGCACTCAAAACAACTTTCCTCCTCCGCGTACACACTGTTTTTAAGATTCCCAACCCATCAGACTCGCAAAACTGTCTAAAAAGCCGTTTAAACCAATACCGCCCTGTCATTTTTTCCACGTTTTTGCACTCAAAACAATTTTCTTCCTTCTCGTACACACTTTTTTTCTGAATCCGAACCACCTGACTCACAAAAACCGTCTAAAAGGCCATTTAAACCAATACCGCCCATTTGTTTCTTTTCCGTATACATTCATTTTTTCCACGTTTTTGCACTCAAAACAACTTTCCTCCTTCGCGTACACACCGTTTTTATGATTCCGAACCCATCTTACTCACAAAACTGTCTAAAAAGCCATTCAAACCAATACCGCCCTTATGTTTTTTTTCGTTATACATTAATTTTTTCCACGTTTTTGCACTCAAAACAACTTTCCTCCTTCGCGTACACACTGTTTTTATGATTCCGAACCCATCTTTCTCACAAAATCGTCTAAAAGACCATTTAAACCAATACCTCCCTTTAGTTTCTTTTCCTTATACATTCATTTTTTCCACGTTTTTGCACTCAAAACAACTTTCCTCCTCCGCGTACACACTGTTTTTAAGATTCCCAACCCATCTGACTCACAAAACTGTCTAAAAAGCCGTTTAAACCAATACCGCCCTGTCATTTTTTCCACGTTTTTGCACTCAAAACAATTTTCTTCCTTCTCGTACACACTTTTTTTATCAATCCGAACCACCTGACTCACAAAAACCGTCTAAAAGGCCATTTAAACCAATACCTCCCATTTGTTTCTTTTCCTTATACATTCATTTTTTCCACATTTTTGTACTCAAAACAACTTTCCTCCTTCGCGTACACACTGTTTTTATGATTCCGAACCCATCTTACTCACAAAACTGTCTAAAAAGCCATTTAAACCAATACCGCCCTTTTGTTTCTTTTCCTTATACATTTATTTTTTTCACGTTTCGGCACTCAAAACATCTTTCCACATTCGCGTACACACTGCTTTTATGATTTCGAACCCATCTGTCTCACAAAATCGTCTAAAAGACCATTTAAACCAATACCTCCCTTTTGTTTCTTTTCCTTATACATTCATTTTTTCCACGTTTTTGCACTCAAAACAACTTTCCTCCTCCGCGTACACTCTGTTTTTAAGATTCCCAACCCATCTGACTCACAAAACTGTCTAAAAAGCCATTTAAACCAATTTCGCCCTTTTGTTTCTTTTCCTTATACATTCATTTTTTTCACGTTTTTGCACTCAAAACAATTTTCCTCCTTCGCGTACACACTTTTTTTATAATTCCGAACCCATCTGACTCACAAAATCGTTAAAAAGCCATTTAAACCAATACCGCCCTTTTGTTTCTTTTCCTTATACATTCATTTTTTCCACGTTTTTCCAACTTTCCTCCTTCTCGTACACACTTTTTTTATGAATCCGAACCCACCTGACTTACAAAAACCGTCTAAAAGGCCATTTAAACCAATACCTCCCATTTGTTTCTTTTCCTTATACATTCATTTTTTCCACATTTTTGTACTCAAAACAACTTTCCTCCTTCGCGTACACACTGTTTTTATGATTCCGAACCCATCTTACTCACAAAACTGTCTAAAAAGCCATTTAAACCAATACCGCCCTTTTGTTTCTTTTCTTTATACATTTATTTTTTCCACGTTTCGGAGCTCAAAACAACTTTCCTCCTTCGCGTACACACTGGTTTTATGATTCCGAACCCATCTGTCTCACAAAATCGTCTAAAAGACCATTTAAACCAATACCACCCTTTTGTTTCTTTTCTTTATACATTCATTTTTTCCACGTTTTTGCACTCAAGACAACTTTCCTCCTTCGCGTACACACTATTTTTATGATTCCGAACCCATCTGACTCACAAAATCGTCTAAAAGACCATTTAAACCAATACCTCCCTTTTGTTTCTTTTCCTTATACATTAATTTTTTCCACGTTTTTGCACTCAAGACAACTTTCCTCCTTCGCGTACACACTGTTTTTATGATTCCGAACCCATCTGACTCACAAAATCGTCTAAAAGACCATTTAAACCAATACCTCCCTTTTGTTTCTTTTCCTTATACATTAATTTTTTCCACGTTTTTGCACTCAAGACAACTTTCCTCCTTCGCGTACACACTGTTTTTATGATTCCGAACCCATCTGACTCACAAAATCGTTAAAAAGGCCATTTAAACCAATACCGCCCTTTTGTTTCTTTTCCTTATACATTCATTTTTTCCACATTTTTCCAACTTTCCTCCTTCTCGTACACACTTTTTTTATGAATCCGAACCCATCTGACTCACAAAAACCGTCTAAAAGGCCATTTAAACCAATACCTCCCATTTGTTTCTTTTCCTTATACATTCATTTTTTCCACATTTTTTCCACTCAAAACAACTTTCCTCCTTCGCGTACACACTGTTTTTATGATTCCGAACCCATCTTACTCACAAAACTGTCTAAAAAGCCATTTAAACCAATACCGCCCTTTTGTTTCTTTTCCTTATACATTCACTTTTTCCACGTTTTTGTACTCAAAACAACTTTCCTCCTTCGCGTACACACTGTTTTTATGATTCCGAACCCATCTTACTCACAAAACTGTCTAAAAAGCCATTTAAACCAATACCGCCCTTTTGTTTCTTTTCCTTATACATTCATTTTTTTCCACGTTTTTGCACTCAAAACAACTTTCCTCCTCTGCGTACACACTGTTTTTAACATTCCGAACCCATCTGTCTCACAAAATCGTCTAAAAGACCATTTAAACCAATACCTCCCTTTTGTTTCTTTTCGTTATACATTAATTTTTTCCACGTTTCGGCACTCAAAACAACTTTCCTCCTTTGCGTACACACTGTTTTTATGATTCCGAACCCACCTGACTCACAAAAACCGTCTAAAAGGCCATTTAAACCAATACCTCCCATTTGTTTCTTTTCCTTATACATTCATTTTTTCCACGTTTTTGCACTCAAAACAACTTTCCTCCTTCGCGTACACAATTTTTATGATTCCGAACCCATCTGTCTCACAAAATCGTCTAAAAGACCATTTAAACCAATACCTCCCTTTTGTTTCTTTTCCTTATACATTCATTTTTTCCACGTTTCTGCACTCAAAACAACTTTCCTCCTCCGCGTACACACTGTTTTTAAGATTCCCAACCCATCAGACTCGCAAAACTGTCTAAAAAGCCGTTTAAACCAATACCGCCCTGTCATTTTTTCCACGTTTTTGCACTCAAAACAATTTTCTTCCTTCTCGTACACACTTTTTTTCTGAATCCGAACCACCTGACTCACAAAAACCGTCTAAAAGGCCATTTAAACCAATACCGCCCATTTGTTTCTTTTCCGTATACATTCATTTTTTCCACGTTTTTGCACTCAAAACAACTTTCCTCCTTCGCGTACACACCGTTTTTATGATTCCGAACCCATCTTACTCACAAAACTGTCTAAAAAGCCATTCAAACCAATACCGCCCTTATGTTTTTTTTCGTTATACATTAATTTTTTCCACGTTTTTGCACTCAAAACAACTTTCCTCCTTCGCGTACACACTGTTTTTATGATTCCGAACCCATCTTTCTCACAAAATCGTCTAAAAGACCATTTAAACCAATACCTCCCTTTAGTTTCTTTTCCTTAAACATTCATTTTTTCCACGTTTTTGCACTCAAAACAACTTTCCTCCTCCGCGTACACACTGTTTTTAAGATTCCCAACCCATCTGACTCACAAAACTGTCTAAAAAGCCGTTTAAACCAATACCGCCCTGTCATTTTTTCCACGTTTTTGCACTCAAAACAATTTTCTTCCTTCTCGTACACACTTTTTTTATGAATCCGAACCACCTGACTCACAAAAACCGTCTAAAAGGCCATTTAAACCAATACCTCCCATTTGTTTCTTTTCCTTATACATTCATTTTTTCCACATTTTTGTACTCAAAACAACTTTCCTCCTTCGCGTACACACTGTTTTTATGATTCCGAACCCATCTTACTCACAAAACTGTCTAAAAAGCCATTTAAACCAATACCGCCCTTTTGTTTCTTTTCCTTATACATTTATTTTTTTCACGTTTCGGCACTCAAAACATCTTTCCACATTCGCGTACACACTGCTTTTATGATTTCGAACCCATCTGTCTCACAAAATCGTCTAAAAGACCATTTAAACCAATACCTCCCTTTTGTTTCTTTTCCTTATACATTCATTTTTTCCACGTTTTTGCACTCAAAACAACTTTCCTCCTCCGCGTACACTCTGTTTTTAAGATTCCCAACCCATCTGACTCACAAAACTGTCTAAAAAGCCATTTAAACCAATTTCGCCCTTTTGTTTCTTTTCCTTATACATTCATTTTTTTCACGTTTTTGCACTCAAAACAATTTTCCTCCTTCGCGTACACACTTTTTTTATAATTCCGAACCCATCTGACTCACAAAATCGTTAAAAAGCCATTTAAACCAATACCGCCCTTTTGTTTCTTTTCCTTATACATTCATTTTTTCCACGTTTTTCCAACTTTCCTCCTTCTCGTACACACTTTTTTTATGAATCCGAACCCACCTGACTTACAAAAACCGTCTAAAAGGCCATTTAAAGCAATACCTCCCATTTGTTTCTTTTCCTTATACATTCATTTTTTCCACATTTTTGTACTCAAAACAACTTTCCTCCTTCGCGTACACACTGTTTTTATGATTCCGAACCCATCTTACTCACAAAACTGTCTAAAAAGCCATTTAAACCAATACCGCCCTTTTGTTTCTTTTCCTTATACATTTATTTTTTCCACGTTTCGGAGCTCAAAACAACTTTCCTCCTTCGCGTACACACTGGTTTTATGATTCCGAACCCATCTGTCTCACAAAATCGTCTAAAAGACCATTTAAACCAATACCACCCTTTTGTTTCTTTTCTTTATACATTCATTTTTTCCACGTTTTTGCACTCAAGACAACTTTCCTCCTTCGCGTACACACTATTTTTATGATTCCGAACCCATCTGACTCACAAAATCGTCTAAAAGACCATTTAAACCAATACCTCCCTTTTGTTTCTTTTCCTTATACATTAATTTTTTCCACGTTTTTGCACTCAAGACAACTTTCCTCCTTCGCGTACACACTGTTTTTATGATTCCCAACCCATCTGACTCACAAAACTGTCTAAAAAGCCGTTTAAACCAATACCGCCCTGTCATTTTTTCCACGTTTTTGCACTCAAAACAATTTTCTTCCTTCTCGTACACACTTTTTTTATGAATCCGAACCACCTGACTCACAAAAACCGTCTAAAAGGCCATTTAAACCAATGCCGCCCTTTTGTTTCTTTTCTTTATACATTCATTTTTTTCCACGTTTTTCCAACTTTCCTCATTCTCGTACACACTTTTTTTATGATTCCGAACCCACCTGACTCACAAAACCGTCTAAAAGACCATTTAAACCAATACTTCCCTTTTGTTTCTTTTCCTTATACATTCATTTTTTCCACGTTTTTGCACTCAAAACAACTTTCCTCCTCCGCGTACACACTGTTTTTAAGATTCCCAACCCATCTGACTCACAAAACTGTCTAAAAAGCCGTTTAAACCAATACCGCCCTGTCATTTTTTCCACGTTTTTGCACTCAAAACAATTTTCTTCCTTCTCGTACATACTTTTCTAATGATTCCGAACCTACCTGACTCACAAAACCGTCTAAAAGGCCATTTAAACCAATGCCGCCCTTTTGTTTCTTTTCCTTATACATTCATTTTTTTCCACGTTTTTCCAACTTTCCTCATTCTCGTACACACTTTTTTTATGATTCCGAACCCACCTGACTCACAAAACCGTCTAAAAGACCATTTAAACCAATACCTCCCTTTTGTTTCTTTTACTTATACATTCATTTTTTCCACGTTTTTGCACTCAAAAAAACTTTCCTCCTTCGCGTACACACTTTTTTTATGATTCCGAACCCATCTGTCTCACAAAATCGTCTAAAAGACCATTTAAACCAATACCTCCCTTTTGTTTCTTTTCCTTATACATTCATTTTTTCCACGTTTTTGCACTCAAAACAACTTTCCTCCTTCGCGTACACACTGTTTTTATGATTCCGAACCCATCTTTCTCACAAAATCGTCTAAAAGACCATTTAAACCAATACCTCCCTTTAGTTTCTTTTCCTTATACATTCATTTTTTCCACGTTTTTGCACTCAAAACAACTTTCCTCCTCCGCGTACACACTGTTTTTAAGATTCCCAACCCATCTGACTCACAAAACTGTCTAAAAAGCCGTTTAAACCAATACCGCCCTGTCATTTTTTCCACGTTTTTGCACTCAAAACAATTTTCTTCCTTCTCGTACACACTTTTTTTATCAATCCGAACCACCTGACTCACAAAAACCGTCTAAAAGGCCATTTAAACCAATACCTCCCATTTGTTTCTTTTCCTTATACATTCATTTTTTCCACATTTTTGTACTCAAAACAACTTTCCTCCTTCGCGTACACACTGTTTTTATGATTCCGAACCCATCTTACTCACAAAACTGTCTAAAAAGCCATTTAAACCAATACCGCCCTTTTGTTTCTTTTCCTTATACATTTATTTTTTTCACGTTTCGGCACTCAAAACATCTTTCCACATTCGCGTACACACTGCTTTTATGATTTCGAACCCATCTGTCTCACAAAATCGTCTAAAAGACCATTTAAACCAATACCTCCCTTTTGTTTCTTTTCCTTATACATTCATTTTTTCCACGTTTTTGCACTCAAAACAACTTTCCTCCTCCGCGTACACTCTGTTTTTAAGATTCCCAACCCATCTGACTCACAAAACTGTCTAAAAAGCCATTTAAACCAATTTCGCCCTTTTGTTTCTTTTCCTTATACATTCATTTTTTTCACGTTTTTGCACTCAAAACAATTTTCCTCCTTCGCGTACACACTTTTTTTATAATTCCGAACCCATCTGACTCACAAAATCGTTAAAAAGCCATTTAAACCAATACCGCCCTTTTGTTTCTTTTCCTTATACATTCATTTTTTCCACGTTTTTCCAACTTTCCTCCTTCTCGTACACACTTTTTTTATGAATCCGAACCCACCTGACTTACAAAAACCGTCTAAAAGGCCATTTAAACCAATACCTCCCATTTGTTTCTTTTCCTTATACATTCATTTTTTCCACATTTTTGTACTCAAAACAACTTTCCTCCTTCGCGTACACACTGTTTTTATGATTCCGAACCCATCTTACTCACAAAACTGTCTAAAAAGCCATTTAAACCAATACCGCCCTTTTGTTTCTTTTCTTTATACATTTATTTTTTCCACGTTTCGGAGCTCAAAACAACTTTCCTCCTTCGCGTACACACTGGTTTTATGATTCCGAACCCATCTGTCTCACAAAATCGTCTAAAAGACCATTTAAACCAATACCACCCTTTTGTTTCTTTTCTTTATACATTCATTTTTTCCACGTTTTTGCACTCAAGACAACTTTCCTCCTTCGCGTACACACTATTTTTATGATTCCGAACCCATCTGACTCACAAAATCGTCTAAAAGACCATTTAAACCAATACCTCCCTTTTGTTTCTTTTCCTTATACATTAATTTTTTCCACGTTTTTGCACTCAAGACAACTTTCCTCCTTCGCGTACACACTGTTTTTATGATTCCGAACCCATCTGACTCACAAAATCGTCTAAAAGACCATTTAAACCAATACCTCCCTTTTGTTTCTTTTCCTTATACATTAATTTTTTCCACGTTTTTGCACTCAAGACAACTTTCCTCCTTCGCGTACACACTGTTTTTATGATTCCGAACCCATCTGACTCACAAAATCGTTAAAAAGGCCATTTAAACCAATACCGCCCTTTTGTTTCTTTTCCTTATACATTCATTTTTTCCACATTTTTCCAACTTTCCTCCTTCTCGTACACACTTTTTTTATGAATCCGAACCCATCTGACTCACAAAAACCGTCTAAAAGGCCATTTAAACCAATACCTCCCATTTGTTTCTTTTCCTTATACATTCATTTTTTCCACATTTTTTCCACTCAAAACAACTTTCCTCCTTCGCGTACACACTGTTTTTATGATTCCGAACCCATCTTACTCACAAAACTGTCTAAAAAGCCATTTAAACCAATACCGCCCTTTTGTTTCTTTTCCTTATACATTCACTTTTTCCACGTTTTTGTACTCAAAACAACTTTCCTCCTTCGCGTACACACTGTTTTTATGATTCCGAACCCATCTTACTCACAAAACTGTCTAAAAAGCCATTTAAACCAATACCGCCCTTTTGTTTCTTTTCCTTATACATTCATTTTTTTCCACGTTTTTGCACTCAAAACAACTTTCCTCCTCTGCGTACACACTGTTTTTAACATTCCGAACCCATCTGTCTCACAAAATCGTCTAAAAGACCATTTAAACCAATACCTCCCTTTTGTTTCTTTTCGTTATACATTAATTTTTTCCACGTTTCGGCACTCAAAACAACTTTCCTCCTTTGCGTACACACTGTTTTTATGATTCCGAACCCACCTGACTCACAAAAACCGTCTAAAAGGCCATTTAAACCAATACCTCCCATTTGTTTCTTTTCCTTATACATTCATTTTTTCCACGTTTTTGCACTCAAAACAACTTTCCTCCTTCGCGTACACAATTTTTATGATTCCGAACCCATCTGTCTCACAAAATCGTCTAAAAGACCATTTAAACCAATACCTCCCTTTTGTTTCTTTTCCTTATACATTCATTTTTTCCACGTTTCTGCACTCAAAACAACTTTCCTCCTCCGCGTACACACTGTTTTTAAGATTCCCAACCCATCAGACTCGCAAAACTGTCTAAAAAGCCGTTTAAACCAATACCGCCCTGTCATTTTTTCCACGTTTTTGCACTCAAAACAATTTTCTTCCTTCTCGTACACACTTTTTTTCTGAATCCGAACCACCTGACTCACAAAAACCGTCTAAAAGGCCATTTAAACCAATACCGCCCATTTGTTTCTTTTCCGTATACATTCATTTTTTCCACGTTTTTGCACTCAAAACAACTTTCCTCCTTCGCGTACACACCGTTTTTATGATTCCGAACCCATCTTACTCACAAAACTGTCTAAAAAGCCATTCAAACCAATACCGCCCTTATGTTTTTTTTCGTTATACATTAATTTTTTCCACGTTTTTGCACTCAAAACAACTTTCCTCCTTCGCGTACACACTGTTTTTATGATTCCGAACCCATCTTTCTCACAAAATCGTCTAAAAGACCATTTAAACCAATACCTCCCTTTAGTTTCTTTTCCTTAAACATTCATTTTTTCCACGTTTTTGCACTCAAAACAACTTTCCTCCTCCGCGTACACACTGTTTTTAAGATTCCCAACCCATCTGACTCACAAAACTGTCTAAAAAGCCGTTTAAACCAATACCGCCCTGTCATTTTTTCCACGTTTTTGCACTCAAAACAATTTTCTTCCTTCTCGTACACACTTTTTTTATGAATCCGAACCACCTGACTCACAAAAACCGTCTAAAAGGCCATTTAAACCAATACCTCCCATTTGTTTCTTTTCCTTATACATTCATTTTTTCCACATTTTTGTACTCAAAACAACTTTCCTCCTTCGCGTACACACTGTTTTTATGATTCCGAACCCATCTTACTCACAAAACTGTCTAAAAAGCCATTTAAACCAATACCGCCCTTTTGTTTCTTTTCCTTATACATTTATTTTTTTCACGTTTCGGCACTCAAAACATCTTTCCACATTCGCGTACACACTGCTTTTATGATTTCGAACCCATCTGTCTCACAAAATCGTCTAAAAGACCATTTAAACCAATACCTCCCTTTTGTTTCTTTTCCTTATACATTCATTTTTTCCACGTTTTTGCACTCAAAACAACTTTCCTCCTCCGCGTACACTCTGTTTTTAAGATTCCCAACCCATCTGACTCACAAAACTGTCTAAAAAGCCATTTAAACCAATTTCGCCCTTTTGTTTCTTTTCCTTATACATTCATTTTTTTCACGTTTTTGCACTCAAAACAATTTTCCTCCTTCGCGTACACACTTTTTTTATAATTCCGAACCCATCTGACTCACAAAATCGTTAAAAAGCCATTTAAACCAATACCGCCCTTTTGTTTCTTTTCCTTATACATTCATTTTTTCCACGTTTTTCCAACTTTCCTCCTTCTCGTACACACTTTTTTTATGAATCCGAACCCACCTGACTTACAAAAACCGTCTAAAAGGCCATTTAAAGCAATACCTCCCATTTGTTTCTTTTCCTTATACATTCATTTTTTCCACATTTTTGTACTCAAAACAACTTTCCTCCTTCGCGTACACACTGTTTTTATGATTCCGAACCCATCTTACTCACAAAACTGTCTAAAAAGCCATTTAAACCAATACCGCCCTTTTGTTTCTTTTCCTTATACATTTATTTTTTCCACGTTTCGGAGCTCAAAACAACTTTCCTCCTTCGCGTACACACTGGTTTTATGATTCCGAACCCATCTGTCTCACAAAATCGTCTAAAAGACCATTTAAACCAATACCACCCTTTTGTTTCTTTTCTTTATACATTCATTTTTTCCACGTTTTTGCACTCAAGACAACTTTCCTCCTTCGCGTACACACTATTTTTATGATTCCGAACCCATCTGACTCACAAAATCGTCTAAAAGACCATTTAAACCAATACCTCCCTTTTGTTTCTTTTCCTTATACATTAATTTTTTCCACGTTTTTGCACTCAAGACAACTTTCCTCCTTCGCGTACACACTGTTTTTATGATTCCCAACCCATCTGACTCACAAAACTGTCTAAAAAGCCGTTTAAACCAATACCGCCCTGTCATTTTTTCCACGTTTTTGCACTCAAAACAATTTTCTTCCTTCTCGTACACACTTTTTTTATGAATCCGAACCACCTGACTCACAAAAACCGTCTAAAAGGCCATTTAAACCAATGCCGCCCTTTTGTTTCTTTTCTTTATACATTCATTTTTTTCCACGTTTTTCCAACTTTCCTCATTCTCGTACACACTTTTTTTATGATTCCGAACCCACCTGACTCACAAAACCGTCTAAAAGACCATTTAAACCAATACTTCCCTTTTGTTTCTTTTCCTTATACATTCATTTTTTCCACGTTTTTGCACTCAAAACAACTTTCCTCCTCCGCGTACACACTGTTTTTAAGATTCCCAACCCATCTGACTCACAAAACTGTCTAAAAAGCCGTTTAAACCAATACCGCCCTGTCATTTTTTCCACGTTTTTGCACTCAAAACAATTTTCTTCCTTCTCGTACACACTTTTTTTATGAATCCGAACCACCTGACTCACAAAAACCGTCTAAAAGGCCATTTAAACCAATACCTCCCATTTGTTTCTTTTCCTTATACATTCATTTTTTCCACATTTTTGTACTCAAAACAACTTTCCTCCTTCGCGTACACACTGTTTTTATGATTCCGAACCCATCTTACTCACAAAACTGTCTAAAAAGCCATTTAAACCAATACCGCCCTTTTGTTTCTTTTCCTTATACATTTATTTTTTTCACGTTTCGGCACTCAAAACATCTTTCCACATTCGCGTACACACTGCTTTTATGATTTCGAACCCATCTGTCTCACAAAATCGTCTAAAAGACCATTTAAACCAATACCTCCCTTTTGTTTCTTTTCCTTATACATTCATTTTTTCCACGTTTTTGCACTCAAAACAACTTTCCTCCTCCGCGTACACTCTGTTTTTAAGATTCCCAACCCATCTGACTCACAAAACTGTCTAAAAAGCCATTTAAACCAATTTCGCCCTTTTGTTTCTTTTCCTTATACATTCATTTTTTTCACGTTTTTGCACTCAAAACAATTTTCCTCCTTCGCGTACACACTTTTTTTATAATTCCGAACCCATCTGACTCACAAAATCGTTAAAAAGCCATTTAAACCAATACCGCCCTTTTGTTTCTTTTCCTTATACATTCATTTTTTCCACGTTTTTCCAACTTTCCTCCTTCTCGTACACACTTTTTTTATGAATCCGAACCCACCTGACTTACAAAAACCGTCTAAAAGGCCATTTAAAGCAATACCTCCCATTTGTTTCTTTTCCTTATACATTCATTTTTTCCACATTTTTGTACTCAAAACAACTTTCCTCCTTCGCGTACACACTGTTTTTATGATTCCGAACCCATCTTACTCACAAAACTGTCTAAAAAGCCATTTAAACCAATACCGCCCTTTTGTTTCTTTTCCTTATACATTTATTTTTTCCACGTTTCGGAGCTCAAAACAACTTTCCTCCTTCGCGTACACACTGGTTTTATGATTCCGAACCCATCTGTCTCACAAAATCGTCTAAAAGACCATTTAAACCAATACCACCCTTTTGTTTCTTTTCTTTATACATTCATTTTTTCCACGTTTTTGCACTCAAGACAACTTTCCTCCTTCGCGTACACACTATTTTTATGATTCCGAACCCATCTGACTCACAAAATCGTCTAAAAGACCATTTAAACCAATACCTCCCTTTTGTTTCTTTTCCTTATACATTAATTTTTTCCACGTTTTTGCACTCAAGACAACTTTCCTCCTTCGCGTACACACTGTTTTTATGATTCCCAACCCATCTGACTCACAAAACTGTCTAAAAAGCCGTTTAAACCAATACCGCCCTGTCATTTTTTCCACGTTTTTGCACTCAAAACAATTTTCTTCCTTCTCGTACACACTTTTTTTATGAATCCGAACCACCTGACTCACAAAAACCGTCTAAAAGGCCATTTAAACCAATGCCGCCCTTTTGTTTCTTTTCTTTATACATTCATTTTTTTCCACGTTTTTCCAACTTTCCTCATTCTCGTACACACTTTTTTTATGATTCCGAACCCACCTGACTCACAAAACCGTCTAAAAGACCATTTAAACCAATACTTCCCTTTTGTTTCTTTTCCTTATACATTCATTTTTTCCACGTTTTTGCACTCAAAACAACTTTCCTCCTCCGCGTACACACTGTTTTTAAGATTCCCAACCCATCTGACTCACAAAACTGTCTAAAAAGCCGTTTAAACCAATACCGCCCTGTCATTTTTTCCACGTTTTTGCACTCAAAACAATTTTCTTCCTTCTCGTACATACTTTTCTAATGATTCCGAACCTACCTGACTCACAAAACCGTCTAAAAGGCCATTTAAACCAATGCCGCCCTTTTGTTTCTTTTCCTTATACATTCATTTTTTTCCACGTTTTTCCAACTTTCCTCATTCTCGTACACACTTTTTTTATGATTCCGAACCCACCTGACTCACAAAACCGTCTAAAAGACCATTTAAACCAATACCTCCCTTTTGTTTCTTTTACTTATACATTCATTTTTTCCACGTTTTTGCACTCAAAAAAACTTTCCTCCTTCGCGTACACACTTTTTTTATGATTCCGAACCCATCTGTCTCACAAAATCGTCTAAAAGACCATTTAAACCAATACCTCCCTTTTGTTTCTTTTCCTTATACATTCATTTTTTCCACGTTTTTGCACTCAAAACAACTTTCCTCCTCCGCGTACACTCTGTTTTTAAGATTCCCAACCCATCTGTCTCACAAAATCGTCTAAAAGACCATTTAAACCAATACCGCCCTTTTGTTTCTTTTCCTTATACATTTATTTTTTCCACATTTCGGCACTCAAAACAACTTTCGTACACACTGTTTTTATGATTCCGAACCCATCTGAATCACAAAACTGTCTAAAAAGCCATTTAAACCAATACCGCCCTTATGTTTTTTTTCGTTATACATTAATTTTTTCCACGTTTTTGCACTCAAAACAACTTTCCTCCTTCTCGTACACACTTTTTTTATGAATCCGAACCCACCAGACTCACAAAAACCGTCTAAAAGGCCATTTAAACCAATACCTTCCTTTTGTTTCTTTTCTTTATACATTCATTTTTTCCACGTTTTTGCACTCAAGACAACTTTCCTCCTTCGCGTACACACTATTTTTATGATTCCGAACACATCTGACTCACAAAATTGTCTAAAAGACCATTTAAACCAATACCTCCCTTTTGTTTCTTTTCCTTATACATTCACTTTTTCCACGTTTTTGTACTCAAAACAACTTTCCTCCTTCGCGTACACACTGTTTTTATGATTCCGAACCCATCTGTCTCACAAAATCGTCTAAAAGACCATTTAAACCAATACCTCCCTTTTGTTTCTTTTCGTTATACATTAATTTTTTCCACGTTTCGGCACTCAAAACAACTTTCCTCCTTTGCGTACACACTGTTTTTATGATTCCGAACCCACCTGACTCACAAAAACCGTCTAAAAGGCCATTTAAACCAATACCTCCCATTTGTTTCTTTTCCTTATACATTCATTTTTTCCACGTTTTTGCACTCAAAACAACTTTCCTCCTTCGCGTACACAATTTTTATGATTCCGAACCCATCTGTCTCACAAAATCGTCTAAAAGACCATTTAAACCAATACCTCCCTTTTGTTTCTTTTCCTTATACATTCATTTTTTCCACGTTTCTGCACTCAAAACAACTTTCCTCCTCCGCGTACACACTGTTTTTAAGATTCCCAACCCATCAGACTCGCAAAACTGTCTAAAAAGCCGTTTAAACCAATACCGCCCTGTCATTTTTTCCACGTTTTTGCACTCAAAACAATTTTCTTCCTTCTCGTACACACTTTTTTTCTGAATCCGAACCACCTGACTCACAAAAACCGTCTAAAAGGCCATTTAAACCAATACCGCCCATTTGTTTCTTTTCCGTATACATTCATTTTTTCCACGTTTTTGCACTCAAAACAACTTTCCTCCTTCGCGTACACACCGTTTTTATGATTCCGAACCCATCTTACTCACAAAACTGTCTAAAAAGCCATTCAAACCAATACCGCCCTTATGTTTTTTTTCGTTATACATTAATTTTTTCCACGTTTTTGCACTCAAAACAACTTTCCTCCTTCGCGTACACACTGTTTTTATGATTCCGAACCCATCTTTCTCACAAAATCGTCTAAAAGACCATTTAAACCAATACCTCCCTTTAGTTTCTTTTCCTTATACATTCATTTTTTCCACGTTTTTGCACTCAAAACAACTTTCCTCCTCCGCGTACACACTGTTTTTAAGATTCCCAACCCATCTGACTCACAAAACTGTCTAAAAAGCCGTTTAAACCAATACCGCCCTGTCATTTTTTCCACGTTTTTGCACTCAAAACAATTTTCTTCCTTCTCGTACACACTTTTTTTATGAATCCGAACCACCTGACTCACAAAAACCGTCTAAAAGGCCATTTAAACCAATACCTCCCATTTGTTTCTTTTCCTTATACATTCATTTTTTCCACATTTTTGTACTCAAAACAACTTTCCTCCTTCGCGTACACACTGTTTTTATGATTCCGAACCCATCTTACTCACAAAACTGTCTAAAAAGCCATTTAAACCAATACCGCCCTTTTGTTTCTTTTCCTTATACATTTATTTTTTTCACGTTTCGGCACTCAAAACATCTTTCCACATTCGCGTACACACTGCTTTTATGATTTCGAACCCATCTGTCTCACAAAATCGTCTAAAAGACCATTTAAACCAATACCTCCCTTTTGTTTCTTTTCCTTATACATTCATTTTTTCCACGTTTTTGCACTCAAAACAACTTTCCTCCTCCGCGTACACTCTGTTTTTAAGATTCCCAACCCATCTGACTCACAAAACTGTCTAAAAAGCCATTTAAACCAATTTCGCCCTTTTGTTTCTTTTCCTTATACATTCATTTTTTTCACGTTTTTGCACTCAAAACAATTTTCCTCCTTCGCGTACACACTTTTTTTATAATTCCGAACCCATCTGACTCACAAAATCGTTAAAAAGCCATTTAAACCAATACCGCCCTTTTGTTTCTTTTCCTTATACATTCATTTTTTCCACATTTTTCCAACTTTCCTCCTTCTCGTACACACTTTTTTTATGAATCCGAACCCACCTGACTTACAAAAACCGTCTAAAAGGCCATTTAAACCAATACCTCCCATTTGTTTCTTTTCCTTATACATTCATTTTTTCCACATTTTTGTACTCAAAACAACTTTCCTCCTTCGCGTACACACTGTTTTTATGATTCCGAACCCATCTTACTCACAAAACTGTCTAAAAAGCCATTTAAACCAATACCGCCCTTTTGTTTCTTTTCCTTATACATTTATTTTTTCCACGTTTCGGAGCTCAAAACAACTTTCCTCCTTCGCGTACACACTGGTTTTATGATTCCGAACCCATCTGTCTCACAAAATCGTCTAAAAGACCATTTAAACCAATACCACCCTTTTGTTTCTTTTCTTTATACATTCATTTTTTCCACGTTTTTGCACTCAAGACAACTTTCCTCCTTCGCGTACACACTATTTTTATGATTCCGAACCCATCTGACTCACAAAATCGTCTAAAAGACCATTTAAACCAATACCTCCCTTTTGTTTCTTTTCCTTATACATTAATTTTTTCCACGTTTTTGCACTCAAGACAACTTTCCTCCTTCGCGTACACACTGTTTTTATGATTCCGAACCAATCTGACTCACAAAATCGTCTAAAAGACCATTTAAACCAATACCTCCCTTTTGTTTCTTTTCCTTATACATTAATTTTTTCCACGTTTTTGCACTCAAGACAACTTTCCTCCTTCGCGTACACACTGTTTTTATGATTCCGAACCCATCTGACTCACAAAATCGTTAAAAAGGCCATTTAAACCAATACCGCCCTTTTGTTTCTTTTCCTTATACATTCATTTTTTCCACATTTTTCCAACTTTCCTCCTTCTCGTACACACTTTTTTTATGAATCCGAACCCATCTGACTCACAAAAACCGTCTAAAAGGCCATTTAAACCAATACCTCCCATTTGTTTCTTTTCCTTATACATTCATTTTTTCCACATTTTTGTACTCAAAACAACTTTCCTCCTTCGCGTACACACTGTTTTTATGATTCCGAACCCATCTTACTCACAAAACTGTCTAAAAAGCCATTTAAACCAATACCGCCCTTTTGTTTCTTTTCCTTATACATTTATTTTTTCCACGTTTCGGCACTCAAAACAACTTTTCTCCTTCACGTACGCACTGGTTTTATGATTCCGAAATCGTCTCACAAAATCCTGTCTCACAAAATCGTCTAAAAGACCATTTAAACCAATACTTCCCTTTTGTTTCTTTTCCTTATACATTCATTTTTTCCACGTTTTTGCACTCAAAACAACTTTCCTCCTCCGCGTACACACTGTTTTTAAGATTCCCAACCCATCTGACTCACAAAACTGTCTAAAAAGCCGTTTAAACCAATACCGCCCTGTCATTTTTTCCACGTTTTTGCACTCAAAACAATTTTCTTCCTTCTCGTACACACTTTTTTTATGAATCCGAACCACCTGACTCACAAAAACCGTCTAAAAGGCCATTTAAACCAATACCGCCCATTTGTTTCTTTTCCTTATACATTCATTTTTTCCACGTTTTTGCACTCAAAACAACTTTCCTCCTTCGCGTACACACCGTTTTTATGATTCCGAACCCATCTGAATCACAAAACTGTCTAAAAAGCCATTTAAACCAATACCGCCCTTATGTTTTTTTTCGTTATACATTAATTTTTTCCACGTTTTTGCACTCAAAACAACTTTCCTCCTTCGCGTAAACACTGTTTTTATGATTCCGGACCCATCTGACTCACAAAATCGTCTAAAAGACCATTTAAACCAATACCTCCCTTTTGTTTCTTTTCTTTATACATTCATTTTTTCCACGTTTTTGCACTCAAGACAACTTTCCTCCTTCGCGTACACACTGTTTTTATGATTCCGAACCCATCTGACTCACAAAATCGTCTAAAAGACCATTTAAACCAATACCTCCCTTTTGTTTCTTTTCCTTATACATTCATTTTTTTCCACGTTTTTGCACTCAAAACAACTTTCCTCCTCTGCGTACACACTGTTTTTAACATTCCAAACCCATCTGACTCACAAAACTGTCTAAAAAGCTATTTAAACCAATACCGCCCTTTTGTTTTTTTCGTTATACATTAATTTTTTCCACGTTTCGGCACTCAAAACAACTTTAATCCTTCGCGTACACACTGTTTTTATGATTCCGAACCCATCTGTCTCACAAAATCGTCTAAAAGACCATTTAAACCTTGTCCCTTTTGTTTCTTTTTCTTATACATTCGTTTTTCCACGTTTTTGCACTCAAAACAACATTCCTCCTTCTTGTACACACTTTTCTGATGATTCCGAACCTACCTGACTCACAAAACCGTCTAAATGGCCATTTAAACCAATACCGCCCTTTTGTTTCTTTTCCTTATACATTCATTTTTTCCATGTTTTTCCAACTTTCCTCCTTCTCGTACACACTTTTTTTATGATTCCGAACCCACCTGACTCACAAAACCGTCTAAAAGACCATTTAAACCAATACCGCCCTTTTGTTTCTTTTCATTATACATTTATTTTTTTCACGTTTCGGCACTCAAAACATCTTTCCACATTCGCGTACACACTGCTTTTATGATTTCGAACCCATCTGTCTCACAAAATCGTCTAAAAGACCATTTAAACCAATACCTCCCTTTTGTTTCTTTTCCTTATACATTCATTTTTTCCACGTTTTTGCACTCAAGACAACTTTCCTCCGCGTACAAACTGTTTTTATGATTCCGAACCCATCTGACTCACAATATCGTCTAAAAGACCATTTAAACCAATACCGCCCTTTTGTTTCTTTTCGTTATACATTTATTTTTTCCACGTTTCGGCACTCAAGACAACTTTCCTCCTTCGCGTACACACTTTTCTAATGATTCCGATCCTAGCTGACTCACAAAACCGTCTAAAAGGCCATTTAAACTAATGCCGCCCTTTTGTTTCTTTTCCTTATACATTCATTTTTTTCCACGTTTTTCCAACTTTCCTCATTCTCGTACACACTTTTTTTATGATTCCGAACCCACCTGACTCACAAAACCGTCTAAAAGACCATTTAAACCAATACCTCCCTTTTGTTTCTTTTACTTATACATTCATTTTTTCCACGTTTTTGCACTCAAAAAAACTTTCCTCCTTCGCGTACACACTTTTTTTATGATTCCGAACCCATCTGTCTCACAAAATCGTCTAAAAGACCATTTAAACCAATACCTCCCTTTTGTTTCTTTTCCTTATACATTCATTTTTTCCACGTTTTTGCACTCAAAACAACTTTCCTCCTCCGCGTACACTCTGTTTTTAAGATTCCCAACCCATCTGACTCACAAAACTGTCTAAAAAGCCATTTAAACCAATATCGCCCTTTTGTTTCTTTTCCTTATACATTCATTTTTTTCACGTTTTTGCACTCAAAACAATTTTCCTCCTTCGCGTACACACTTTTTTTATAATTCCGAACCCATCTGACTCACAAAATCGTTAAAAAGCCATTTAAACCAATACCGCCCTTTTGTTTCTTTTCCTTATACATTCATTTTTTCCACGTTTTTCCAACTTTCCTCCTTCTCGTACACACTTTTTTTATGAATCCGAACCCACCTGACTTACAAAAACCGTCTAAAAGGCCATTTAAACCAATACCTCCCATTTGTTTCTTTTCCTTATACATTCATTTTTTCCACATTTTTGTACTCAAAACAACTTTCCTCCTTCGCGTACACACTGTTTTTATGATTCCGAACCCATCTTTCTCACAAAATCGTCTAAAAGACCATTTAAACCAATACCTCCCTTTAGTTTCTTTTCCTTATACATTCATTTTTTCCACGTTTTTGCACTCAAAACAACTTTCCTCCTCCGCGTACACACTGTTTTTAAGATTCCCAACCCATCTGACTCACAAAACTGTCTAAAAAGCCGTTTAAACCAATACCGCCCTGTCATTTTTTCCACGTTTTTGCACTCAAAACAATTTTCTTCCTTCTCGTACACACTTTTTTTATGAATCCGAACCACCTGACTCACAAAAACCGTCTAAAAGGCCATTTAAACCAATACCTCCCATTTGTTTCTTTTCCTTATACATTCATTTTTTCCACATTTTTGTACTCAAAACAACTTTCCTCCTTCGCGTACACACTGTTTTTATGATTCCGAACCCATCTTACTCACAAAACTGTCTAAAAAGCCATTTAAACCAATACCGCCCTTTTGTTTCTTTTCCTTATACATTTATTTTTTCCACGTTTCGGAGCTCAAAACAACTTTCCTCCTTCGCGTACACACTGGTTTTATGATTCCGAACCCATCTGTCTCACAAAATCGTCTAAAAGACCATTTAAACCAATACCACCCTTTTGTTTCTTTTCTTTATACATTCATTTTTTCCACGTTTTTGCACTCAAGACAACTTTCCTCCTTCGCGTACACACTATTTTTATGATTCCGAACCCATCTGACTCACAAAATCGTCTAAAAGACCATTTAAACCAATACCTCCCTTTTGTTTCTTTTCCTTATACATTAATTTTTTCCACGTTTTTGCACTCAAGACAACTTTCCTCCTTCGCGTACACACTGTTTTTATGATTCCGAACCCATCTGACTCACAAAATCGTTAAAAAGGCCATTTAAACCAATACCGCCCTTTTGTTTCTTTTCCTTATACATTCATTTTTTCCACATTTTTCCAACTTTCCTCCTTCTCGTACACTTTTTTTATGAATCCGAACCCATCTGACTCACAAAAACCGTCTAAAAGGCCATTTAAACCAATACCTCCCATTTGTTTCTTTTCCTTATACATTCATTTTTTCCACATTTTTGTACTCAAAACAACTTTCCTCCTTCGCGTACACACTGTTTTTATGATTCCGAACCCATCTTACTCACAAAACTGTCTAAAAAGCCATTTAAACCAATACCGCCCTTTTGTTTCTTTTCCTTATACATTTATTTTTTCCACGTTTCGGCACTCAAAACAACTTTTCTCCTTCACGTACGCACTGGTTTTATGATTCCGAAATCGTCTCACAAAATCCTGTCTCACAAAATCGTCTAAAAGACCATTTAAACCAATACTTCCCTTTTGTTTCTTTTCCTTATACATTCATTTTTTCCACGTTTTTGCACTCAAAACAACTTTCCTCCTCCGCGTACACACTGTTTTTATGATTCCGAACCCATCTTACTCACAAAACTGTCTAAAAAGCCATTTAAACCAATACCGCCCTTTTGTTTCTTTTCCTTATACATTTATTTTTTCCACGTTTCGGCACTCAAAACAACTTTTCTCCTTCACGTACGCACTGGTTTTATGATTCCGAAATCGTCTCACAAAATCCTGTCTCACAAAATCGTCTAAAAGACCATTTAAACCAATACTTCCCTTTTGTTTCTTTTCCTTATACATTCATTTTTTCCACGTTTTTGCACTCAAAACAACTTTCCTCCTCCGCGTACACACTGTTTTTAAGATTCCCAACCCATCTGACTCACAAAACTGTCTAAAAAGCCGTTTAAACCAATACCGCCCTGTCATTTTTTCCACGTTTTTGCACTCAAAACAATTTTCTTCCTTCTCGTACACACTTTTTTTATGAATCCGAACCACCTGACTCACAAAAACCGTCTAAAAGGCCATTTAAACCAATACCGCCCATTTGTTTCTTTTCCTTATACATTCATTTTTTCCACGTTTTTGCACTCAAAACAACTTTCCTCCTTCGCGTACACACCGTTTTTATGATTCCGAACCCATCTGAATCACAAAACTGTCTAAAAAGCCATTTAAACCAATACCGCCCTTATGTTTTTTTTCGTTATACATTAATTTTTTCCACGTTTTTGCACTCAAAACAACTTTCCTCCTTCGCGTAAACACTGTTTTTATGATTCCGGACCCATCTGACTCACAAAATCGTCTAAAAGACCATTTAAACCAATACCTCCCTTTTGTTTCTTTTCTTTATACATTCATTTTTTCCACGTTTTTGCACTCAAGACAACTTTCCTCCTTCGCGTACACACTGTTTTTATGATTCCGAACCCATCTGACTCACAAAATCGTCTAAAAGACCATTTAAACCAATACCTCCCTTTTGTTTCTTTTCCTTATACATTCATTTTTTTCCACGTTTTTGCACTCAAAACAACTTTCCTCCTCTGCGTACACACTGTTTTTAACATTCCAAACCCATCTGACTCACAAAACTGTCTAAAAAGCTATTTAAACCAATACCGCCCTTTTGTTTTTTTCGTTATACATTAATTTTTTCCACGTTTCGGCACTCAAAACAACTTTAATCCTTCGCGTACACACTGTTTTTATGATTCCGAACACATCTGTCTCACAAAATCGTCTAAAAGACCATTTAAACCTTGTCCCTTTTGTTTCTTTTTCTTATACATTCGTTTTTCCACGTTTTTGCACTCAAAACAACATTCCTCCTTCTTGTACACACTTTTCTGATGATTCCGAACCTACCTGACTCACAAAACCGTCTAAATGGCCATTTAAACCAATACCGCCCTTTTGTTTCTTTTCCTTATACATTCATTTTTTCCATGTTTTTCCAACTTTCCTCCTTCTCGTACACACTTTTTTTATGATTCCGAACCCACCTGACTCACAAAACCGTCTAAAAGACCATTTAAACCAATACCGCCCTTTTGTTTCTTTTCATTATACATTTATTTTTTTCACGTTTCGGCACTCAAAACATCTTTCCACATTCGCGTACACACTGCTTTTATGATTTCGAACCCATCTGTCTCACAAAATCGTCTAAAAGACCATTTAAACCAATACCTCCCTTTTGTTTCTTTTCCTTATACATTCATTTTTTCCACGTTTTTGCACTCAAGACAACTTTCCTCCGCGTACAAACTGTTTTTATGATTCCGAACCCATCTGACTCACAATATCGTCTAAAAGACCATTTAAACCAATACCGCCCTTTTGTTTCTTTTCGTTATACATTTATTTTTTCCACGTTTCGGCACTCAAGACAACTTTCCTCCTTCGCGTACACACTTTTCTAATGATTCCGATCCTACCTGACTCACAAAACCGTCTAAAAGGCCATTTAAACTAATGCCGCCCTTTTGTTTCTTTTCCTTATACATTCATTTTTTTCCACGTTTTTCCAACTTTCCTCATTCTCGTACACACTTTTTTTATGATTCCGAACCCACCTGACTCACAAAACCGTCTAAAAGACCATTTAAACCAATACCTCCCTTTTGTTTCTTTTACTTATACATTCATTTTTTCCACGTTTTTGCACTCAAAAAAACTTTCCTCCTTCGCGTACACACTTTTTTTATGATTCCGAACCCATCTGTCTCACAAAATCGTCTAAAAGACCATTTAAACCAATACCTCCCTTTTGTTTCTTTTCCTTATACATTCATTTTTTCCACGTTTTTGCACTCAAAACAACTTTCCTCCTCCGCGTACACTCTGTTTTTAAGATTCCCAACCCATCTGACTCACAAAACTGTCTAAAAAGCCATTTAAACCAATATCGCCCTTTTGTTTCTTTTCCTTATACATTCATTTTTTTCACGTTTTTGCACTCAAAACAATTTTCCTCCTTCGCGTACACACTTTTTTTATAATTCCGAACCCATCTGACTCACAAAATCGTTAAAAAGCCATTTAAACCAATACCGCCCTTTTGTTTCTTTTCCTTATACATTCATTTTTTCCACGTTTTTCCAACTTTCCTCCTTCTCGTACACACTTTTTTTATGAATCCGAACCCACCTGACTTACAAAAACCGTCTAAAAGGCCATTTAAACCAATACCTCCCATTTGTTTCTTTTCCTTATACATTCATTTTTTCCACATTTTTGTACTCAAAACAACTTTCCTCCTTCGCGTACACACTGTTTTTATGATTCCGAACCCATCTTTCTCACAAAATCGTCTAAAAGACCATTTAAACCAATACCTCCCTTTAGTTTCTTTTCCTTATACATTCATTTTTTCCACGTTTTTGCACTCAAAACAACTTTCCTCCTCCGCGTACACACTGTTTTTAAGATTCCCAACCCATCTGACTCACAAAACTGTCTAAAAAGCCGTTTAAACCAATACCGCCCTGTCATTTTTTCCACGTTTTTGCACTCAAAACAATTTTCTTCCTTCTCGTACACACTTTTTTTATGAATCCGAACCACCTGACTCACAAAAACCGTCTAAAAGGCCATTTAAACCAATACCTCCCATTTGTTTCTTTTCCTTATACATTCATTTTTTCCACATTTTTGTACTCAAAACAACTTTCCTCCTTCGCGTACACACTGTTTTTATGATTCCGAACCCATCTTACTCACAAAACTGTCTAAAAAGCCATTTAAACCAATACCGCCCTTTTGTTTCTTTTCCTTATACATTTATTTTTTTCACGTTTCGGCACTCAAAACATCTTTCCACATTCGCGTACACACTGCTTTTATGATTTCGAACCCATCTGTCTCACAAAATCGTCTAAAAGACCATTTAAACCAATACCTCCCTTTTGTTTCTTTTCCTTATACATTCATTTTTTCCACGTTTTTGCACTCAAAACAACTTTCCTCCTCCGCGTACACTCTGTTTTTAAGATTCCCAACCCATCTGACTCACAAAATCGTTAAAAAGCCATTTAAACCAATACCGCCCTTTTGTTTCTTTTCCTTATACATTCATTTTTTCCACGTTTTTCCAACTTTCCTCCTTCTCGTACACACTTTTTTTATGAATCCGAACCCACCTGACTTACAAAAACCGTCTAAAAGGCCATTTAAACCAATACCGCCCTTTTGTTTCTTTTCCTTATACATTTATTTTTTCCACGTTTCGGAGCTCAAAACAACTTTCCTCCTTCGCGTACACACTGGTTTTATGATTCCGAACCCATCTGTCTCACAAAATCGTCTAAAAGACCATTTAAACCAATACCACCCTTTTGTTTCTTTTCTTTATACATTCATTTTTTCCACGTTTTTGCACTCAAGACAACTTTCCTCCTTCGCGTACACACTATTTTTATGATTCCGAACCCATCTGACTCACAAAATCGTCTAAAAGACCATTTAAACCAATACCTCCCTTTTGTTTCTTTTCCTTATACATTAATTTTTTCCACGTTTTTGCACTCAAGACAACTTTCCTCCTTCGCGTACACACTGTTTTTATGATTCCGAACCCATCTGACTCACAAAATCGTCTAAAAGACCATTTAAACCAATACCTCCCTTTTGTTTCTTTTCCTTATACATTAATTTTTTCCACGTTTTTGCACTCAAGACAACTTTCCTCCTTCGCGTACACACTGTTTTTATGATTCCGAACCCATCTGACTCACAAAATCGTTAAAAAGGCCATTTAAACCAATACCGCCCTTTTGTTTCTTTTCTTTATACATTCATTTTTTCCACATTTTTCCAACTTTCCTCCTTCTCGTACACACTTTTTTTATGAATCCGAACCCATCTGACTCACAAAAACCGTCTAAAAGGCCATTTAAACCAATACCTCCCATTTGTTTCTTTTCCTTATACATTCATTTTTTCCACATTTTTGTACTCAAAACAACTTTCCTCCTTCGCGTACACACTGTTTTTATGATTCCGAACCCATCTTACTCACAAAACTGTCTAAAAAGCCATTTAAACCAATACCGCCCTTTTGTTTCTTTTCCTTATACATTTATTTTTTTCCACGTTTCGGCACTCAAAACAACTTTTCTCCTTCACGTACGCACTGGTTTTATGATTCCGAAATCGTCTCACAAAATCCTGTCTCACAAAATCGTCTAAAAGACCATTTAAACCAATACTTCCCTTTTGTTTCTTTTCCTTATACATTCATTTTTTCCACGTTTTTGCACTCAAAACAACTTTCCTCCTCCGCGTACACACTGTTTTTAAGATTCCCAACCCATCTGACTCACAAAACTGTCTAAAAAGCCGTTTAAACCAATACCGCCCTGTCATTTTTTCCACGTTTTTGCACTCAAAACAATTTTCTTCCTTCTCGTACACACTTTTTTTATGAATCCGAACCACCTGACTCACAAAAACCGTCTAAAAGGCCATTTAAACCAATACCGCCCATTTGTTTCTTTTCCTTATACATTCATTTTTTCCACGTTTTTGCACTCAAGACAACTTTCCTCCTTCGCGTACACACTATTTTTATGATTCCGAACCCATCTGACTCACAAAATCGTCTAAAAGACCATTTAAACCAATACCTCCCTTTTGTTTCTTTTCCTTATACATTAATTTTTTCCACGTTTTTGCACTCAAGACAACTTTCCTCCTTCGCGTACACACTGTTTTTATGATTCCGAACCCATCTGACTCACAAAATCGTCTAAAAGACCATTTAAACCAATACCTCCCTTTTGTTTCTTTTCCTTATACATTAATTTTTTCCACGTTTTTGCACTCAAGACAACTTTCCTCCTTCGCGTACACACTGTTTTTATGATTCCGAACCCATCTGACTCACAAAATCGTTAAAAAGGCCATTTAAACCAATACCGCCCTTTTGTTTCTTTTCTTTATACATTCATTTTTTCCACATTTTTCCAACTTTCCTCCTTCTCGTACACACTTTTTTTATGAATCCGAACCCATCTGACTCACAAAAACCGTCTAAAAGGCCATTTAAACCAATACCTCCCATTTGTTTCTTTTCCTTATACATTCATTTTTTCCACATTTTTGTACTCAAAACAACTTTCCTCCTTCGCGTACACACTGTTTTTATGATTCCGAACCCATCTTACTCACAAAACTGTCTAAAAAGCCATTTAAACCAATACCGCCCTTTTGTTTCTTTTCCTTATACATTTATTTTTTTCCACGTTTCGGCACTCAAAACAACTTTTCTCCTTCACGTACGCACTGGTTTTATGATTCCGAAATCGTCTCACAAAATCCTGTCTCACAAAATCGTCTAAAAGACCATTTAAACCAATACTTCCCTTTTGTTTCTTTTCCTTATACATTCATTTTTTCCACGTTTTTGCACTCAAAACAACTTTCCTCCTCCGCGTACACACTGTTTTTAAGATTCCCAACCCATCTGACTCACAAAACTGTCTAAAAAGCCGTTTAAACCAATACCGCCCTGTCATTTTTTCCACGTTTTTGCACTCAAAACAATTTTCTTCCTTCTCGTACACACTTTTTTTATGAATCCGAACCACCTGACTCACAAAAACCGTCTAAAAGGCCATTTAAACCAATACCGCCCATTTGTTTCTTTTCCTTATACATTCATTTTTTCCACGTTTTTGCACTCAAAACAACTTTCCTCCTTCGCGTACACACCGTTTTTATGATTCCGAACCCATCTGTCTCACAAAATCGTCTAAAAGACCATTTAAACCTTGTCCCTTTTGTTTCTTATTCTTATACATTCGTTTTTCCACGTTTTTGCACTCAAAACAACATTCCTCCTTCTTGTACACACTTTTCTGATGATTCCGAACCTACCTGACTCACAAAACCGTCTAAATGGCCATTTAAACCAATACCGCCCTTTTGTTTCTTTTCCTTATACATTCATTTTTTCCATGTTTTTCCAACTTTCCTCCTTCTCGTACACACTTTTTTTATGAATCCGAACCACCTGACTCACAAAAACCGTCTAAAAGGCCATTTAAACCAATACCGCCCATTTGTTTCTTTTCCTTATACATTCATTTTTTCCACGTTTTTGCACTCAAAACAACTTTCCTCCTCCGCGTACACACTGTTTTTAAGATTCCCAACCCATCTGACTCACAAAACTGTCTAAAAAGCCGTTTAAACCAATACCGCCCTGTCATTTTTTCCACGTTTTTGCACTCAAAACAATTTTCTTCCTTCTCGTACACACTTTTTTTATGAATCCGAACCACCTGACTCACAAAAACCGTCTAAAAGGCCATTTAAACCAATACCGCCCATTTGTTTCTTTTCCTTATACATTAATTTTTCCCACGTTTCGGCACTCAAAACAACTTTAATCCTTCGCGTACACACTGTTTTTATGATTCCGAACCCATCTGTCTCACAAAATCGTCTAAAAGACCATTTAAACCTTGTCCCTTTTGTTTCTTTTTCTTATACATTCGTTTTTCCACGTTTTTGCACTCAAAACAACATTCCTCCTTCTTGTACACACTTTTCTGATGATTCCGAACCTACCTGACTCACAAAACCGTCTAAATGGCCATTTAAACCAATACCGCCCTTTTGTTTCTTTTCCTTATACATTCATTTTTTCCATGTTTTTCCAACTTTCCTCCTTCTCGTACACACTTTTTTTATGATTCCGAACCCACCTGACTCACAAAACCGTCTAAAAGACCATTTAAACCAATACCGCCCTTTTGTTTCTTTTCATTATACATTTATTTTTTTCACGTTTCGGCACTCAAAACATCTTTCCACATTCGCGTACACACTGCTTTTATGATTTCGAACCCATCTGTCTCACAAAATCGTCTAAAAGACCATTTAAACCAATACCTCCCTTTTGTTTCTTTTCCTTATACATTCATTTTTTCCACGTTTTTGCACTCAAGACAACTTTCCTCCGCGTACAAACTGTTTTTATGATTCCGAACCCATCTGACTCACAATATCGTCTAAAAGACCATTTAAACCAATACCGCCCTTTTGTTTCTTTTCGTTATACATTTATTTTTTCCACGTTTCGGCACTCAAGACAACTTTCCTCCTTCGCGTACACACTTTTCTAATGATTCCGATCCTACCTGACTCACAAAACCGTCTAAAAGGCCATTTAAACTAATGCCGCCCTTTTGTTTCTTTTCCTTATACATTCATTTTTTTCCACGTTTTTCCAACTTTCCTCATTCTCGTACACACTTTTTTTATGATTCCGAACCCACCTGACTCACAAAACCGTCTAAAAGACCATTTAAACCAATACCTCCCTTTTGTTTCTTTTACTTATACATTCATTTTTTCCACGTTTTTGCACTCAAAAAAACTTTCCTCCTTCTCGTACACACTTTTTTTATGAATCCGAACCCACCTGACTTACAAAAACCGTCTAAAAGGCCATTTAAACCAATACCTCCCATTTGTTTCTTTTCCTTATACATTCATTTTTTCCACATTTTTGTACTCAAAACAACTTTCCTCCTTCGCGTACACACTGTTTTTATGATTCCGAACCCATCTTACTCACAAAACTGTCTAAAAAGCCATTTAAACCAATACCGCCCTTTTGTTTCTTTTCCTTATACATTTATTTTTTCCACGTTTCGGCGCTCAAAACAACTTTCCTCCTTCGCGTACACACTGGTTTTATGATTCCGAACCCATCTGTCTCACAAAATCGTCTAAAAGACCATTTAAACCAATACCACCCTTTTGTTTCTTTTCTTTATACATTCATTTTTTCCACGTTTTTGCACTCAAGACAACTTTCCTCCTTCGCGTACACACTATTTTTATGATTCCGAACCCATCTGACTCACAAAATCGTCTAAAAGACCATTTAAACCAATACCTCCCTTTTGTTTCTTTTCCTTATACATTAATTTTTTCCACGTTTTTGCACTCAAGACAACTTTCCTCCTTCGCGTACACACTGTTTTTATGATTCCGAACCCATCTGACTCACAAAATCGTCTAAAAGACCATTTAAACCAATACCTCCCTTTTGTTTCTTTTCCTTATACATTCATTTTTTTCCACGTTTTTGCACTCAAAACAACTTTCCTCCTCTGCGTACACACTGTTTTTAACATTCCAAACCCATCTGACTCACAAAACTGTCTAAAAAGCTATTTAAACCAATACCGCCCTTTTGTTTTTTTCGTTATACATTAATTTTTTCCACGTTTCGGCACTCAAAACAACTTTAATCCTTCGCGTACACACTGTTTTTATGATTCCGAACCCATCTGTCTCACAAAATCGTCTAAAAGACCATTTAAACCTTGTCCCTTTTGTTTCTTTTTCTTATACATTCGTTTTTCCACGTTTTTGCACTCAAAACAACATTCCTCCTTCTTGTACACACTTTTCTGATGATTCCGAACCTACCTGACTCACAAAACCGTCTAAAAGGCCATTTAAACCAATACCTCCCTTTTGTTTCTTTTACTTATACATTCATTTTTTCCACGTTTTTGCACTCAAAACAACTTTCCTCCTTCGCGTACACACTTTTTTTATGATTCCGAACCCATCTGTCTCACAAAATCGTCTAAAAGACCATTTAAACCAATACCTCCCTTTTGTTTCTTTTCCTTATACATTCATTTTTTCCACGTTTTTGCACTTAAAACAACTTTCCTCCTCCGCGTACACTCTGTTTTTAAGATTCCCAACCCATCTGACTCACAAAACTGTCTAAAAAGCCATTTAAACCAATACCGCCCTTTTGTTTCTTTTCCTTATACATTCATTTTTTCACGTTTTTGCACTCAAAACAATTTTCCTCCTTCGCGTACACACTTTTTTTATGATTCCGAACCCATCTGACTCACAAAATCGTTAAAAAGGCCATTTAAACCAATACCGCCCTTTTGTTTCTTTTCCTTATACATTCATTTTTTCCACGTTTTTCCAACTTTCCTCCTTCTCGTACACACTTTTTTTATGAATCCGAACCCATCTGACTCACAAAAACCGTCTAAAAGGCCATTTAAACCAATACCTCCCATTTGTTTCTTTTCCTTATACATTCATTTTTTCCACATTTTTCTACTCAAAACAACTTTCCTCCTTCGCGTACACACTGTTTTTATGATTCCGAACCCATCTTACTCACAAAACTGTCTAAAAAGCCATTTAAACCAATACCGCCCTTTTGTTTCTTTTCCTTATACATTTATTTTTTCCACGTTTCGGCACTCAAAACAACTTTTCTCCTTCACGTACGCACTGGTTTTATGATTCCGAAATCGTCTCACAAAATCCTGTCTCACAAAATCGTCTAAAAGACCATTTAAACAAGTACTTCCCTTTTGTTTCTTTTCCTTATACATTCATTTTTTCCACGTTTTTGCACTCAAAACAACTTTCCTCCTCCGCGTACACACTGTTTTTAAGATTCCCAACCCATCTGACTCACAAAACTGTCTAAAAAGCCGTTTAAACCAATACCGCCCTGTCATTTTTTCCACGTTTCGGCACTCAAGACAACTTTCCTCCTTCGCGTACACACTTTTCTAATGATTCCGATCCTACCTGACTCACAAAACCGTCTAAAAGGCCATTTAAACTAATGCCGCCCTTTTGTTTCTTTTCCTTATACATTCATTTTTTTCCACGTTTTTCCAACTTTCCTCATTCTCGTACACACTTTTTTTATGATTCCGAACCCACCTGACTCACAAAACCGTCTAAAAGACCATTTAAACCAATACCTCCCTTTTGTTTCTTTTACTTATACATTCATTTTTTCCACGTTTTTGCACTCAAAAAAACTTTCCTCCTTCGCGTACACTTTTTTTATGATTCCGAACCCATCTGTCTCACAAAATCGTCTAAAAGACCATTTAAACCAATACCTCCCTTTTGTTTCTTTTCCTTATACATTCATTTTTTCCACGTTTTTGCACTCAAAACAACTTTCCTCCTCCGCGTACACTCTGTTTTTAAGATTCCCAACCCATCTGACTCACAAAACTGTCTAAAAAGCCATTTAAACCAATATCGCCCTTTTGTTTCTTTTCCTTATACATTCATTTTTTTCACGTTTTTGCACTCAAAACAATTTTCCTCCTTCGCGTACACACTTTTTTTATAATTCCGAACCCATCTGACTCACAAAATCGTTAAAAAGCCATTTAAACCAATACCGCCCTTTTGTTTCTTTTCCTTATACATTCATTTTTTCCACGTTTTTCCAACTTTCCTCCTTCTCGTACACACTTTTTTTATGAATCCGAACCCACCTGACTTACAAAAACCGTCTAAAAGGCCATTTAAACCAATACCTCCCATTTGTTTCTTTTCCTTATACATTCATTTTTTCCACATTTTTGTACTCAAAACAACTTTCCTCCTTCGCGTACACACTGTTTTTATGATTCCGAACCCATCTTACTCACAAAACTGTCTAAAAAGCCATTTAAACCAATACCGCCCTTTTGTTTCTTTTCCTTATACATTTATTTTTTCCACGTTTCGGCGCTCAAAACAACTTTCCTCCTTCGCGTACACACAGGTTTTATGATTCCGAACCCATCTGTCTCACAAAATCGTCTAAAAGACCATTTAAACCAATACCACCCTTTTGTTTCTTTTCTTTATACATTCATTTTTTCCACGTTTTTGCACTCAAAACAACTTTCCTCCTTCGCGTACACACTGTTTTTATGATTCCGAACCCATCTTACTCACAAAACTGTCTAAAAAGCCATTTAAACCAATACCGCCCTTTTGTTTCTTTTCCTTATACATTTATTTTTTTCCACGTTTCGGCACTCAAAACAACTTTTCTCCTTCACGTACGCACTGGTTTTATGATTCCGAAATCGTCTCACAAAATCCTGTCTCACAAAATCGTCTAAAAGACCATTTAAACCAATACTTCCCTTTTGTTTCTTTTCCTTATACATTCATTTTTTCCACGTTTTTGCACTCAAAACAACTTTCCTCCTCCGCGTACACACTGTTTTTAAGATTCCCAACCCATCTGACTCACAAAACTGTCTAAAAAGCCGTTTAAACCAATACCGCCCTGTCATTTTTTCCACGTTTTTGCACTCAAAACAATTTTCTTCCTTCTCGTACACACTTTTTTTATGAATCCGAACCACCTGACTCACAAAAACCGTCTAAAAGGCCATTTAAACCAATACCGCCCATTTGTTTCTTTTCCTTATACATTCATTTTTTCCACGTTTTTGCACTCAAAACAACTTTCCTCCTTCGCGTACACACCGTTTTTATGATTCCGAACCCATCTGTCTCACAAAATCGTCTAAAAGACCATTTAAACCTTGTCCCTTTTGTTTCTTATTCTTATACATTCGTTTTTCCACGTTTTTGCACTCAAAACAACATTCCTCCTTCTTGTACACACTTTTCTGATGATTCCGAACCTACCTGACTCACAAAACCGTCTAAATGGCCATTTAAACCAATACCGCCCTTTTGTTTCTTTTCCTTATACATTCATTTTTTCCATGTTTTTCCAACTTTCCTCCTTCTCGTACACACTTTTTTTATGAATCCGAACCACCTGACTCACAAAAACCGTCTAAAAGGCCATTTAAACCAATACCGCCCATTTGTTTCTTTTCCTTATACATTCATTTTTTCCACGTTTTTGCACTCAAAACAACTTTCCTCCTCCGCGTACACACTGTTTTTAAGATTCCCAACCCATCTGACTCACAAAACTGTCTAAAAAGCCGTTTAAACCAATACCGCCCTGTCATTTTTTCCACGTTTTTGCACTCAAAACAATTTTCTTCCTTCTCGTACACACTTTTTTTATGAATCCGAACCACCTGACTCACAAAAACCGTCTAAAAGGCCATTTAAACCAATACCGCCCATTTGTTTCTTTTCCTTATACATTAATTTTTTCCACGTTTCGGCACTCAAAACAACTTTAATCCTTCGCGTACACACTGTTTTTATGATTCCGAACCCATCTGTCTCACAAAATCGTCTAAAAGACCATTTAAACCTTGTCCCTTTTGTTTCTTTTTCTTATACATTCGTTTTTCCACGTTTTTGCACTCAAAACAACATTCCTCCTTCTTGTACACACTTTTCTGATGATTCCGAACCTACCTGACTCACAAAACCGTCTAAATGGCCATTTAAACCAATACCGCCCTTTTGTTTCTTTTCCTTATACATTCATTTTTTCCATGTTTTTCCAACTTTCCTCCTTCTCGTACACACTTTTTTTATGATTCCGAACCCACCTGACTCACAAAACCGTCTAAAAGACCATTTAAACCAATACCGCCCTTTTGTTTCTTTTCATTATACATTTATTTTTTTCACGTTTCGGCACTCAAAACATCTTTCCACATTCGCGTACACACTGCTTTTATGATTTCGAACCCATCTGTCTCACAAAATCGTCTAAAAGACCATTTAAACCAATACCTCCCTTTTGTTTCTTTTCCTTATACATTCATTTTTTCCACGTTTTTGCACTCAAGACAACTTTCCTCCGCGTACAAACTGTTTTTATGATTCCGAACCCATCTGACTCACAATATCGTCTAAAAGACCATTTAAACCAATACCGCCCTTTTGTTTCTTTTCGTTATACATTTATTTTTTCCACGTTTCGGCACTCAAGACAACTTTCCTCCTTCGCGTACACACTTTTCTAATGATTCCGATCCTACCTGACTCACAAAACCGTCTAAAAGGCCATTTAAACTAATGCCGCCCTTTTGTTTCTTTTCCTTATACATTCATTTTTTTCCACGTTTTTCCAACTTTCCTCATTCTCGTACACACTTTTTTTATGATTCCGAACCCACCTGACTCACAAAACCGTCTAAAAGACCATTTAAACCAATACCTCCCTTTTGTTTCTTTTACTTATACATTCATTTTTTCCACGTTTTTGCACTCAAAAAAACTTTCCTCCTTCTCGTACACACTTTTTTTATGAATCCGAACCCACCTGACTTACAAAAACCGTCTAAAAGGCCATTTAAACCAATACCTCCCATTTGTTTCTTTTCCTTATACATTCATTTTTTCCACATTTTTGTACTCAAAACAACTTTCCTCCTTCGCGTACACACTGTTTTTATGATTCCGAACCCATCTTACTCACAAAACTGTCTAAAAAGCCATTTAAACCAATACCGCCCTTTTGTTTCTTTTCCTTATACATTTATTTTTTCCACGTTTCGGCGCTCAAAACAACTTTCCTCCTTCGCGTACACACTGGTTTTATGATTCCGAACCCATCTGTCTCACAAAATCGTCTAAAAGACCATTTAAACCAATACCACCCTTTTGTTTCTTTTCTTTATACATTCATTTTTTCCACGTTTTTGCACTCAAGACAACTTTCTTCCTTCGCGTACACACTATTTTTATGATTCCGAACCCATCTGACTCACAAAATCGTCTAAAAGACCATTTAAACCAATACCTCCCTTTTGTTTCTTTTCCTTATACATTAATTTTTTCCACGTTTTTGCACTCAAGACAACTTTCCTCCTTCGCGTACACACTGTTTTTATGATTCCGAACCCATCTGACTCACAAAATCGTCTAAAAGACCATTTAAACCAATACCTCCCTTTTGTTTCTTTTCCTTATACATTCATTTTTTTCCACGTTTTTGCACTCAAAACAACTTTCCTCCTCTGCGTACACACTGTTTTTAACATTCCAAACCCATCTGACTCACAAAACTGTCTAAAAAGCTATTTAAACCAATACCGCCCTTTTGTTTTTTTCGTTATACATTAATTTTTTCCACGTTTCGGCACTCAAAACAACTTTAATCCTTCGCGTACACACTGTTTTTATGATTCCGAACCCATCTGTCTCACAAAATCGTCTAAAAGACCATTTAAACCTTGTCCCTTTTGTTTCTTTTTCTTATACATTCGTTTTTCCACGTTTTTGCACTCAAAACAACATTCCTCCTTCTTGTACACACTTTTCTGATGATTCCGAACCTACCTGACTCACAAAACCGTCTAAAAGGCCATTTAAACCAATACCTCCCTTTTGTTTCTTTTACTTATACATTCATTTTTTCCACGTTTTTGCACTCAAAACAACTTTCCTCCTTCGCGTACACACTTTTTTTATGATTCCGAACCCATCTGTCTCACAAAATCGTCTAAAAGACCATTTAAACCAATACCTCCCTTTTGTTTCTTTTCCTTATACATTCATTTTTTCCACGTTTTTGCACTTAAAACAACTTTCCTCCTCCGCGTACACTCTGTTTTTAAGATTCCCAACCCATCTGACTCACAAAACTGTCTAAAAAGCCATTTAAACCAATACCGCCCTTTTGTTTCTTTTCCTTATACATTCATTTTTTCACGTTTTTGCACTCAAAACAATTTTCCTCCTTCGCGTACACACTTTTTTTATGATTCCGAACCCATCTGACTCACAAAATCGTTAAAAAGGCCATTTAAACCAATACCGCCCTTTTGTTTCTTTTCCTTATACATTCATTTTTTCCACGTTTTTCCAACTTTCCTCCTTCTCGTACACACTTTTTTTATGAATCCGAACCCATCTGACTCACAAAAACCGTCTAAAAGGCCATTTAAACCAATACCTCCCATTTGTTTCTTTTCCTTATACATTCATTTTTTCCACATTTTTCTACTCAAAACAACTTTCCTCCTTCGCGTACACACTGTTTTTATGATTCCGAACCCATCTTACTCACAAAACTGTCTAAAAAGCCATTTAAACCAATACCGCCCTTTTGTTTCTTTTCCTTATACATTTATTTTTTCCACGTTTCGGCACTCAAAACAACTTTTCTCCTTCACGTACGCACTGGTTTTATGATTCCGAAATCGTCTCACAAAATCCTGTCTCACAAAATCGTCTAAAAGACCATTTAAACCAATACTTCCCTTTTGTTTCTTTTCCTTATACATTCATTTTTTCCACGTTTTTGCACTCAAAACAACTTTCCTCCTCCGCGTACACACTGTTTTTAAGATTCCCAACCCATCTGACTCACAAAACTGTCTAAAAAGCCGTTTAAACCAATACCGCCCTGTCATTTTTTCCACGTTTCGGCACTCAAGACAACTTTCCTCCTTCGCGTACACACTTTTCTAATGATTCCGATCCTACCTGACTCACAAAACCGTCTAAAAGGCCATTTAAACTAATGCCGCCCTTTTGTTTCTTTTCCTTATACATTCATTTTTTTCCACGTTTTTCCAACTTTCCTCATTCTCGTACACACTTTTTTTATGATTCCGAACCCACCTGACTCACAAAACCGTCTAAAAGACCATTTAAACCAATACCTCCCTTTTGTTTCTTTTACTTATACATTCATTTTTTCCACGTTTTTGCACTCAAAAAAACTTTCCTCCTTCGCGTACACTTTTTTTATGATTCCGAACCCATCTGTCTCACAAAATCGTCTAAAAGACCATTTAAACCAATACCTCCCTTTTGTTTCTTTTCCTTATACATTCATTTTTTCCACGTTTTTGCACTCAAAACAACTTTCCTCCTCCGCGTACACTCTGTTTTTAAGATTCCCAACCCATCTGACTCACAAAACTGTCTAAAAAGCCATTTAAACCAATATCGCCCTTTTGTTTCTTTTCCTTATACATTCATTTTTTTCACGTTTTTGCACTCAAAACAATTTTCCTCCTTCGCGTACACACTTTTTTTATAATTCCGAACCCATCTGACTCACAAAATCGTTAAAAAGCCATTTAAACCAATACCGCCCTTTTGTTTCTTTTCCTTATACATTCATTTTTTCCACGTTTTTCCAACTTTCCTCCTTCTCGTACACACTTTTTTTATGAATCCGAACCCACCTGACTTACAAAAACCGTCTAAAAGGCCATTTAAACCAATACCTCCCATTTGTTTCTTTTCCTTATACATTCATTTTTTCCACATTTTTGTACTCAAAACAACTTTCCTCCTTCGCGTACACACTGTTTTTATGATTCCGAACCCATCTTACTCACAAAACTGTCTAAAAAGCCATTTAAACCAATACCGCCCTTTTGTTTCTTTTCCTTATACATTTATTTTTTCCACGTTTCGGCGCTCAAAACAACTTTCCTCCTTCGCGTACACACAGGTTTTATGATTCCGAACCCATCTGTCTCACAAAATCGTCTAAAAGACCATTTAAACCAATACCACCCTTTTGTTTCTTTTCTTTATACATTCATTTTTTCCACGTTTTTGCACTCAAGACAACTTTCCTCCTTCGCGTACACACTATTTTTATGATTCCGAACCCATCTGACTCACAAAATCGTCTAAAAGACCATTTAAACCAATACCTCCCTTTTGTTTCTTTTCCTTATACATTAATTTTTTCCACGTTTTTGCACTCAAGACAACTTTCCTCCTTCGCGTACACACTGTTTTTATGATTCCGAACCCATCTGACTCACAAAATCGTCTAAAAGACCATTTAAACCAATACCTCCCTTTTGTTTCTTTTCCTTATACATTCATTTTTTTCCACGTTTTTGCACTCAAAACAACTTTCCTCCTCTGCGTACACACTGTTTTTAACATTCCAAACCCATCTGACTCACAAAACTGTCTAAAAAGCTATTTAAACCAATACCGCCCTTTTGTTTTTTTCGTTATACATTAATTTTTTCCACGTTTCGGCACTCAAAACAACATTCCTCCTTCTTGTACACACTTTTCTGATGATTCCGAACCTACCTGACTCACAAAACCGTCTAAAAGGCCATTTAAACCAATACCTCCCTTTTGTTTCTTTTACTTATACATTCATTTTTTCCACGTTTTTGCACTCAAAACAACTTTCCTCCTTCGCGTACACACTTTTTTTATGATTCCGAACCCATCTGTCTCACAAAATCGTCTAAAAGACCATTTAAACCAATACCTCCCTTTTGTTTCTTTTCCTTATACATTCATTTTTTCCACGTTTTTGCACTTAAAACAACTTTCCTCCTCCGCGTACACTCTGTTTTTAAGATTCCCAACCCATCTGACTCACAAAACTGTCTAAAAAGCCATTTAAACCAATACCGCCCTTTTGTTTCTTTTCCTTATACATTCATTTTTTCACGTTTTTGCACTCAAAACAATTTTCCTCCTTCGCGTACACACTTTTTTTATGATTCCGAACCCATCTGACTCACAAAATCGTTAAAAAGGCCATTTAAACCAATACCGCCCTTTTGTTTCTTTTCCTTATACATTCATTTTTTCCACGTTTTTCCAACTTTCCTCCTTCTCGTACACACTTTTTTTATGAATCCGAACCCATCTGACTCACAAAAACCGTCTAAAAGGCCATTTAAACCAATACCTCCCATTTGTTTCTTTTCCTTATACATTCATTTTTTCCACATTTTTCTACTCAAAACAACTTTCCTCCTTCGCGTACACACTGTTTTTATGATTCCGAACCCATCTTACTCACAAAACTGTCTAAAAAGCCATTTAAACCAATACCGCCCTTTTGTTTCTTTTCCTTATACATTTATTTTTTCCACGTTTCGGCACTCAAAACAACTTTTCTCCTTCACGTACGCACTGGTTTTATGATTCCGAAATCGTCTCACAAAATCCTGTCTCACAAAATCGTCTAAAAGACCATTTAAACCAATACTTCCCTTTTGTTTCTTTTCCTTATACATTCATTTTTTCCACGTTTTTGCACTCAAAACAACTTTCCTCCTCCGCGTACACACTGGTTTTATGATTCCGAACCCATCTGTCTCACAAAATCGTCTAAAAGACCATTTAAACCAATACCACCCTTTTGTTTCTTTTCTTTATACATTCATTTTTTCCACGTTTTTGCACTCAAGACAACTTTCCTCTTTCGCGTACACACTATTTTTATGATTCCGAACCCATCTGACTCACAAAATCGTCTAAAAGACCATTTAAACCAATACCTCCCTTTTGTTTCTTTTCATTATACATTTATTTTTTTCACGTTTCGGCACTCAAAACATCTTTCCACATTCGCGTACACACTGCTTTTATGATTTCGAACCCATCTGTCTCACAAAATCGTCTAAAAGACCATTTAAACCAATACCTCCCTTTTGTTTCTTTTCCTTATACATTCATTTTTTCCACGTTTTTGCACTCAAGACAACTTTCCTCCGCGTACAAACTGTTTTTATGATTCCGAACCCATCTGACTCACAATATCGTCTAAAAGACCATTTAAACCAATACCGCCCTTTTGTTTCTTTTCGTTATACATTTATTTTTTCCACGTTTCGGCACTCAAGACAACTTTCCTCCTTCGCGTACACACTTTTCTAATGATTCCGATCCTACCTGACTCACAAAACCGTCTAAAAGGCCATTTAAACTAATGCCGCCCTTTTGTTTCTTTTCCTTATACATTCATTTTTTTCCACGTTTTTCCAACTTTCCTCATTCTCGTACACACTTTTTTTATGATTCCGAACCCACCTGACTCACAAAACCGTCTAAAAGACCATTTAAACCAATACCTCCCTTTTGTTTCTTTTACTTATACATTCATTTTTTCCACGTTTTTGCACTCAAAAAAACTTTCCTCCTTCGCGTACACACTTTTTTTATGATTCCGAACCCATCTGTCTCACAAAATCGTCTAAAAGACCATTTAAACCAATACCTCCCTTTTGTTTCTTTTCCTTATACATTCATTTTTTCCACGTTTTTGCACTCAAAACAACTTTCCTCCTCCGCGTACACTCTGTTTTTAAGATTCCCAACCCATCTGACTCACAAAACTGTCTAAAAAGCCATTTAAACCAATATCGCCCTTTTGTTTCTTTTCCTTATACATTCATTTTTTTCACGTTTTTGCACTCAAAACAATTTTCCTCCTTCGCGTACACACTTTTTTTATAATTCCGAACCCATCTGACTCACAAAATCGTTAAAAAGCCATTTAAACCAATACCGCCCTTTTGTTTCTTTTCCTTATACATTCATTTTTTCCACGTTTTTCCAACTTTCCTCATTCTCGTACACACTTTTTTTATGATTCCGAACCCACCTGACTCACAAAACCGTCTAAAAGACCATTTAAACCAATACCTCCCTTTTGTTTCTTTTACTTATACATTCATTTTTTCCACGTTTTTGCACTCAAAAAAACTTTCCTCCTTCGCGTACACACTTTTTTTATGATTCCGAACCCATCTGTCTCACAAAATCGTCTAAAAGACCATTTAAACCAATACCTCCCTTTTGTTTCTTTTCCTTATACATTCATTTTTTCCACGTTTTTGCACTCAAAACAACTTTCCTCCTCCGCGTACACTCTGTTTTTAAGATTCCCAACCCATCTGACTCACAAAACTGTCTAAAAAGCCATTTAAACCAATATCGCCCTTTTGTTTCTTTTCCTTATACATTCATTTTTTTCACGTTTTTGCACTCAAAACAATTTTCCTCCTTCGCGTACACACTTTTTTTATAATTCCGAACCCATCTGACTCACAAAATCGTTAAAAAGCCATTTAAACCAATACCGCCCTTTTGTTTCTTTTCCTTATACATTCATTTTTTCCACGTTTTTCCAACTTTCCTCTTTCTCGTACACACTTTTTTTATGAATCCGAACCCACCTGACTTACAAAAACCGTCTAAAAGGCCATTTAAACCAATACCTCCCATTTGTTTCTTTTCCTTATACATTCATTTTTTCCACATTTTTGTACTCAAAACAACTTTCCTCCTTCGCGTACACACTGTTTTTATGATTCCGAACCCATCTTACTCACAAAACTGTCTAAAAAGCCATTTAAACCAATACCGCCCTTTTGTTTCTTTTCCTTATACATTTATTTTTTCCACGTTTCGGCGCTCAAAACAACTTTCCTCCTTCGCGTACACACTGGTTTTATGATTCCGAACCCATCTGTCTCACAAAATCGTCTAAAAGACCATTTAAACCAATACCACCCTTTTGTTTCTTTTCTTTATACATTCATTTTTTCCACGTTTTTACACTCAAGACAACTTTCCTCCTTCGCGTACACACTATTTTTATGATTCCGAACCCATCTGACTCACAAAATCGTCTAAAAGACCATTTAAACCAATACCTCCCTTTTGTTTCTTTTCCTTATACATTAATTTTTTCCACGTTTTTGCACTCAAGACAACTTTCCTCCTTCGCGTACACACTGTTTTTATGATTCCGAACCCATCTGACTCACAAAATCGTCTAAAAGACCATTTAAACCAATACCTCCCTTTTGTTTCTTTTCCTTATACATTCATTTTTTTCCACGTTTTTGCACTCAAAACAACTTTCCTCCTCTGCGTACACACTGTTTTTAACATTCCAAACCCATCTGACTCACAAAACTGTCTAAAAAGCTATTTAAACCAATACCGCCCTTTTCTTTTTTTCGTTATACATTAATTTTTTCCACGTTTCGGCACTCAAAACAACTTTAATCCTTCGCGTACACACTGTTTTTATGATTCCGAACCCATCTGTCTCACAAAATCGTCTAAAAGACCATTTAAACCTTGTCCCTTTTGTTTCTTTTTCTTATACATTCGTTTTTCCACGTTTTTGCACTCAAAACAACATTCCTCCTTCTTGTACACACTTTTCTGATGATTCCGAACCTACCTGACTCACAAAACCGTCTAAAAGGCCATTTAAACCAATACCTCCCTTTTGTTTCTTTTACTTATACATTCATTTTTTCCACGTTTTTGCACTCAAAACAACTTTCCTCCTTCGCGTACACACTTTTTTTATGATTCCGAACCCATCTGTCTCACAAAATCGTCTAAAAGACCATTTAAACCAATACCTCCCTTTTGTTTCTTTTCCTTATACATTCATTTTTTCCACGTTTTTGCACTTAAAACAACTTTCCTCCTCCGCGTACACTCTGTTTTTAAGATTCCCAACCCATCTGACTCACAAAACTGTCTAAAAAGCCATTTAAACCAATACCGCCCTTTTGTTTCTTTTCCTTATACATTCATTTTTTCACGTTTTTGCACTCAAAACAATTTTCCTCCTTCGCGTACACACTTTTTTTATGATTCCGAACCCATCTGACTCACAAAATCGTTAAAAAGGCCATTTAAACCAATACCGCCCTTTTGTTTCTTTTCCTTATACATTCATTTTTTCCACGTTTTTCCAACTTTCCTCCTTCTCGTACACACTTTTTTTATGAATCCGAACCCATCTGACTCACAAAAACCGTCTAAAAGGCCATTTAAACCAATACCTCCCATTTGTTTCTTTTCCTTATACATTCATTTTTTCCACATTTTTCTACTCAAAACAACTTTCCTCCTTCGCGTACACACTGTTTTTATGATTCCGAAGCCATCTTACTCACAAAACTGTCTAAAAAGCCATTTAAACCAATACCGCCCTTTTGTTTCTTTTCCTTATACATTTATTTTTTCCACGTTTCGGCACTCAAAACAACTTTTCTCCTTCACGTACGCACTGGTTTTATGATTCCGAAATCGTCTCACAAAATCGTCTAAAAGACCATTTAAACCAATACTTCCCTTTTGTTTCTTTTCCTTATACATTCATTTTTTCCACGTTTTTGCACTCAAAACAACTTTCCTCCTCCGCGTACACACTGTTTTTAAGATTCCCAACCCATCTGACTCACAAAACTGTCTAAAAAGCCGTTTAAACCAATACCGCCCTGTCATTTTTTCCACGTTTTTGCACTCAAAACAATTTTCTTCCTTCTCGTACACACTTTTTTTATGAATCCGAACCACCTGACTCACAAAAACCGTCTAAAAGGCCATTTAAACCAATACCGCCCATTTGTTTCTTTTCCTTATACATTCATTTTTTCCACGTTTTTGCACTCAAAACAACTTTCCTCCTTCGCGTACACACCGTTTTTATGATTCCGAACCCATCTGAATCACAAAACTGTCTAAAAAGCCATTTAAACCAATACCGCCCTTATGTTTTTTTTCGTTATACATTAATTTTTTCCACGTTTTTGCACTCAAAACAACTTTCCTCCTTCGCGTAAACACTGTTTTTATGATTCCGGACCCATCTGACTCACAAAATCGTCTAAAAGACCATTTAAACCAATACCTCCCTTTTGTTTCTTTTCTTTATACATTCATTTTTTCCACGTTTTTGCACTCAAGACAACTTTCCTCCTTCGCGTACACACTGTTTTTATGATTCCGAACCCATCTGACTCACAAAATCGTCTAAAAGACCATTTAAACCAATACCTCCCTTTTGTTTCTTTTCCTTATACATTCATTTTTTTCCACGTTTTTGCACTCAAAACAACTTTCCTCCTCTGCGTACACACTGTTTTTAACATTCCAAACCCATCTGACTCACAAAACTGTCTAAAAAGCTATTTAAACCAATACCGCCCTTTTGTTTTTTTCGTTATACATTAATTTTTTCCACGTTTCGGCACTCAAAACAACTTTAATCCTTCGCGTACACACTGTTTTTATGATTCCGAACCCATCTGTCTCACAAAATCGTCTAAAAGACCATTTAAACCTTGTCCCTTTTGTTTCTTTTTCTTATACATTCGTTTTTCCACGTTTTTGCACTCAAAACAACATTCCTCCTTCTTGTACACACTTTTCTGATGATTCCGAACCTACCTGACTCACAAAACCGTCTAAATGGCCATTTAAACCAATACCGCCCTTTTGTTTCTTTTCCTTATACATTCATTTTTTCCATGTTTTTCCAACTTTCCTCCTTCTCGTACACACTTTTTTTATGATTCCGAACCCACCTGACTCACAAAACCGTCTAAAAGACCATTTAAACCAATACCGCCCTTTTGTTTCTTTTCATTATACATTTATTTTTTTCACGTTTCGGCACTCAAAACATCTTTCCACATTCGCGTACACACTGCTTTTATGATTTCGAACCCATCTGTCTCACAAAATCGTCTAAAAGACCATTTAAACCAATACCTCCCTTTTGTTTCTTTTCCTTATACATTCATTTTTTCCACGTTTTTGCACTCAAGACAACTTTCCTCCGCGTACAAACTGTTTTTATGATTCCGAACCCATCTGACTCACAATATCGTCTAAAAGACCATTTAAACCAATACCGCCCTTTTGTTTCTTTTCGTTATACATTTATTTTTTCCACGTTTCGGCACTCAAGACAACTTTCCTCCTTCGCGTACACACTTTTCTAATGATTCCGATCCTACCTGACTCACAAAACCGTCTAAAAGGCCATTTAAACTAATGCCGCCCTTTTGTTTCTTTTCCTTATACATTCATTTTTTTCCACGTTTTTCCAACTTTCCTCATTCTCGTACACACTTTTTTTATGATTCCGAACCCACCTGACTCACAAAACCGTCTAAAAGACCATTTAAACCAATACCTCCCTTTTGTTTCTTTTACTTATACATTCATTTTTTCCACGTTTTTGCACTCAAAAAAACTTTCCTCCTTCGCGTACACACTTTTTTTATGATTCCGAACCCATCTGTCTCACAAAATCGTCTAAAAGACCATTTAAACCAATACCTCCCTTTTGTTTCTTTTCCTTATACATTCATTTTTTCCACGTTTTTGCACTCAAAACAACTTTCCTCCTCCGCGTACACTCTGTTTTTAAGATTCCCAACCCATCTGACTCACAAAACTGTCTAAAAAGCCATTTAAACCAATATCGCCCTTTTGTTTCTTTTCCTTATACATTCATTTTTTTCACGTTTTTGCACTCAAAACAATTTTCCTCCTTCGCGTACACACTTTTTTTATAATTCCGAACCCATCTGACTCACAAAATCGTTAAAAAGCCATTTAAACCAATACCGCCCTTTTGTTTCTTTTCCTTATACATTCATTTTTTCCACGTTTTTCCAACTTTCCTCCTTCTCGTACACACTTTTTTTATGAATCCGAACCCACCTGACTTACAAAAACCGTCTAAAAGGCCATTTAAACCAATACCTCCCATTTGTTTCTTTTCCTTATACATTCATTTTTTCCACATTTTTGTACTCAAAACAACTTTCCTCCTTCGCGTACACACTGTTTTTATGATTCCGAACCCATCTTTCTCACAAAATCGTCTAAAAGACCATTTAAACCAATACCTCCCTTTAGTTTCTTTTCCTTATACATTCATTTTTTCCACGTTTTTGCACTCAAAACAACTTTCCTCCTCCGCGTACACACTGTTTTTAAGATTCCCAACCCATCTGACTCACAAAACTGTCTAAAAAGCCGTTTAAACCAATACCGCCCTGTCATTTTTTCCACGTTTTTGCACTCAAAACAATTTTCTTCCTTCTCGTACACACTTTTTTTATGAATCCGAACCACCTGACTCACAAAAACCGTCTAAAAGGCCATTTAAACCAATACCTCCCATTTGTTTCTTTTCCTTATACATTCATTTTTTCCACATTTTTGTACTCAAAACAACTTTCCTCCTTCGCGTACACACTGTTTTTATGATTCCGAACCCATCTTACTCACAAAACTGTCTAAAAAGCCATTTAAACCAATACCGCCCTTTTGTTTCTTTTCCTTATACATTTATTTTTTCCACGTTTCGGAGCTCAAAACAACTTTCCTCCTTCGCGTACACACTGGTTTTATGATTCCGAACCCATCTGTCTCACAAAATCGTCTAAAAGACCATTTAAACCAATACCACCCTTTTGTTTCTTTTCTTTATACATTCATTTTTTCCACGTTTTTGCACTCAAGACAACTTTCCTCCTTCGCGTACACACTATTTTTATGATTCCGAACCCATCTGACTCACAAAATCGTCTAAAAGACCATTTAAACCAATACCTCCCTTTTGTTTCTTTTCCTTATACATTAATTTTTTCCACGTTTTTGCACTCAAGACAACTTTCCTCCTTCGCGTACACACTGTTTTTATGATTCCGAACCCATCTGACTCACAAAATCGTCTAAAAGACCATTTAAACCAATACCTCCCTTTTGTTTCTTTTCCTTATACATTAATTTTTTCCACGTTTTTGCACTCAAGACAACTTTCCTCCTTCGCGTACACACTGTTTTTATGATTCCGAACCCATCTGACTCACAAAATCGTTAAAAAGGCCATTTAAACCAATACCGCCCTTTTGTTTCTTTTCCTTATACATTCATTTTTTCCACATTTTTCCAACTTTCCTCCTTCTCGTACACTTTTTTTATGAATCCGAACCCATCTGACTCACAAAAACCGTCTAAAAGGCCATTTAAACCAATACCTCCCATTTGTTTCTTTTCCTTATACATTCATTTTTTCCACATTTTTGTACTCAAAACAACTTTCCTCCTTCGCGTACACACTGTTTTTATGATTCCGAACCCATCTTACTCACAAAACTGTCTAAAAAGCCATTTAAACCAATACCGCCCTTTTGTTTCTTTTCCTTATACATTTATTTTTTCCACGTTTCGGCACTCAAAACAACTTTTCTCCTTCACGTACGCACTGGTTTTATGATTCCGAACCCATCTGTCTCACAAAATCGTCTAAAAGACCATTTAAACCAATACCTCCCTTTTGTTTCTTTTCCTTATACATTCATTTTTTCCACGTTTTTGCACTCAAGACAACTTTCCTCCGCGTACAAACTGTTTTTATGATTCCGAACCCATCTGACTCACAATATCGTCTAAAAGACCATTTAAACCAATACCGCCCTTTTGTTTCTTTTCGTTATACATTTATTTTTTCCACGTTTCGGCACTCAAGACAACTTTCCTCCTTCGCGTACACACTTTTCTAATGATTCCGATCCTACCTGACTCACAAAACCGTCTAAAAGGCCATTTAAACTAATGCCGCCCTTTTGTTTCTTTTCCTTATACATTCATTTTTTTCCACGTTTTTCCAACTTTCCTCATTCTCGTACACACTTTTTTTATGATTCCGAACCCACCTGACTCACAAAACCGTCTAAAAGACCATTTAAACCAATACCTCCCTTTTGTTTCTTTTACTTATACATTCATTTTTTCCACGTTTTTGCACTCAAAAAAACTTTCCTCCTTCGCGTACACACTTTTTTTATGATTCCGAACCCATCTGTCTCACAAAATCGTCTAAAAGACCATTTAAACCAATACCTCCCTTTTGTTTCTTTTCCTTATACATTCATTTTTTCCACGTTTTTGCACTCAAAACAACTTTCCTCCTCCGCGTACACTCTGTTTTTAAGATTCCCAACCCATCTGACTCACAAAACTGTCTAAAAAGCCATTTAAACCAATATCGCCCTTTTGTTTCTTTTCCTTATACATTCATTTTTTTCACGTTTTTGCACTCAAAACAATTTTCCTCCTTCGCGTACACACTTTTTTTATAATTCCGAACCCATCTGACTCACAAAATCGTTAAAAAGCCATTTAAACCAATACCGCCCTTTTGTTTCTTTTCCTTATACATTCATTTTTTCCACGTTTTTCCAACTTTCCTCATTCTCGTACACACTTTTTTTATGATTCCGAACCCACCTGACTCACAAAACCGTCTAAAAGACCATTTAAACCAATACCTCCCTTTTGTTTCTTTTACTTATACATTCATTTTTTCCACGTTTTTGCACTCAAAAAAACTTTCCTCCTTCGCGTACACACTTTTTTTATGATTCCGAACCCATCTGTCTCACAAAATCGTCTAAAAGACCATTTAAACCAATACCTCCCTTTTTTGTTTCTTTTCCTTATACATTCATTTTTTCCACGTTTTTGCACTCAAAACAACTTTCCTCCTCCGCGTACACTCTGTTTTTAAGATTCCCAACCCATCTGACTCACAAAACTGTCTAAAAAGCCATTTAAACCAATATCGCCCTTTTGTTTCTTTTCCTTATACATTCATTTTTTTCACGTTTTTGCACTCAAAACAATTTTCCTCCTTCGCGTACACACTTTTTTTATAATTCCGAACCCATCTGACTCACAAAATCGTTAAAAAGCCATTTAAACCAATACCGCCCTTTTGTTTCTTTTCCTTATACATTCATTTTTTCCACGTTTTTCCAACTTTCCTCTTTCTCGTACACACTTTTTTTATGAATCCGAACCCACCTGACTTACAAAAACCGTCTAAAAGGCCATTTAAACCAATACCTCCCATTTGTTTCTTTTCCTTATACATTCATTTTTTCCACATTTTTGTACTCAAAACAACTTTCCTCCTTCGCGTACACACTGTTTTTATGATTCCGAACCCATCTTACTCACAAAACTGTCTAAAAAGCCATTTAAACCAATACCGCCCTTTTGTTTCTTTTCCTTATACATTTATTTTTTCCACGTTTCGGCGCTCAAAACAACTTTCCTCCTTCGCGTACACACTGGTTTTATGATTCCGAACCCATCTGTCTCACAAAATCGTCTAAAAGACCATTTAAACCAATACCACCCTTTTGTTTCTTTTCTTTATACATTCATTTTTTCCACGTTTTTACACTCAAGACAACTTTCCTCCTTCGCGTACACACTATTTTTATGATTCCGAACCCATCTGACTCACAAAATCGTCTAAAAGACCATTTAAACCAATACCTCCCTTTTGTTTCTTTTCCTTATACATTAATTTTTTCCACGTTTTTGCACTCAAGACAACTTTCCTCCTTCGCGTACACACTGTTTTTATGATTCCGAACCCATCTGACTCACAAAATCGTCTAAAAGACCATTTAAACCAATACCTCCCTTTTGTTTCTTTTCCTTATACATTCATTTTTTTCCACGTTTTTGCACTCAAAACAACTTTCCTCCTCTGCGTACACACTGTTTTTAACATTCCAAACCCATCTGACTCACAAAACTGTCTAAAAAGCTATTTAAACCAATACCGCCCTTTTCTTTTTTTCGTTATACATTAATTTTTTCCACGTTTCGGCACTCAAAACAACTTTAATCCTTCGCGTACACACTGTTTTTATGATTCCGAACCCATCTGTCTCACAAAATCGTCTAAAAGACCATTTAAACCTTGTCCCTTTTGTTTCTTTTTCTTATACATTCGTTTTTCCACGTTTTTGCACTCAAAACAACATTCCTCCTTCTTGTACACACTTTTCTGATGATTCCGAACCTACCTGACTCACAAAACCGTCTAAAAGGCCATTTAAACCAATACCTCCCTTTTGTTTCTTTTACTTATACATTCATTTTTTCCACGTTTTTGCACTCAAAACAACTTTCCTCCTTCGCGTACACACTTTTTTTATGATTCCGAACCCATCTGTCTCACAAAATCGTCTAAAAGACCATTTAAACCAATACCTCCCTTTTGTTTCTTTTCCTTATACATTCATTTTTTCCACGTTTTTGCACTTAAAACAACTTTCCTCCTCCGCGTACACTCTGTTTTTAAGATTCCCAACCCATCTGACTCACAAAACTGTCTAAAAAGCCATTTAAACCAATACCGCCCTTTTGTTTCTTTTCCTTATACATTCATTTTTTCACGTTTTTGCACTCAAAACAATTTTCCTCCTTCGCGTACACACTTTTTTTATGATTCCGAACCCATCTGACTCACAAAATCGTTAAAAAGGCCATTTAAACCAATACCGCCCTTTTGTTTCTTTTCCTTATACATTCATTTTTTCCACGTTTTTCCAACTTTCCTCCTTCTCGTACACACTTTTTTTATGAATCCGAACCCATCTGACTCACAAAAACCGTCTAAAAGGCCATTTAAACCAATACCTCCCATTTGTTTCTTTTCCTTATACATTCATTTTTTCCACATTTTTCTACTCAAAACAACTTTCCTCCTTCGCGTACACACTGTTTTTATGATTCCGAAGCCATCTTACTCACAAAACTGTCTAAAAAGCCATTTAAACCAATACCGCCCTTTTGTTTCTTTTCCTTATACATTTATTTTTTCCACGTTTCGGCACTCAAAACAACTTTTCTCCTTCACGTACGCACTGGTTTTATGATTCCGAAATCGTCTCACAAAATCGTCTAAAAGACCATTTAAACCAATACTTCCCTTTTGTTTCTTTTCCTTATACATTCATTTTTTCCACGTTTTTGCACTCAAAACAACTTTCCTCCTCCGCGTACACACTGTTTTTAAGATTCCCAACCCATCTGACTCACAAAACTGTCTAAAAAGCCGTTTAAACCAATACCGCCCTGTCATTTTTTCCACGTTTTTGCACTCAAAACAATTTTCTTCCTTCTCGTACACACTTTTTTTATGAATCCGAACCACCTGACTCACAAAAACCGTCTAAAAGGCCATTTAAACCAATACCGCCCATTTGTTTCTTTTCCTTATACATTCATTTTTTCCACGTTTTTGCACTCAAAACAACTTTCCTCCTTCGCGTACACACCGTTTTTATGATTCCGAACCCATCTGAATCACAAAACTGTCTAAAAAGCCATTTAAACCAATACCGCCCTTATGTTTTTTTTCGTTATACATTAATTTTTTCCACGTTTTTGCACTCAAAACAACTTTCCTCCTTCGCGTAAACACTGTTTTTATGATTCCGGACCCATCTGACTCACAAAATCGTCTAAAAGACCATTTAAACCAATACCTCCCTTTTGTTTCTTTTCTTTATACATTCATTTTTTCCACGTTTTTGCACTCAAGACAACTTTCCTCCTTCGCGTACACACTGTTTTTATGATTCCGAACCCATCTGACTCACAAAATCGTCTAAAAGACCATTTAAACCAATACCTCCCTTTTGTTTCTTTTCCTTATACATTCATTTTTTTCCACGTTTTTGCACTCAAAACAACTTTCCTCCTCTGCGTACACACTGTTTTTAACATTCCAAACCCATCTGACTCACAAAACTGTCTAAAAAGCTATTTAAACCAATACCGCCCTTTTGTTTTTTTCGTTATACATTAATTTTTTCCACGTTTCGGCACTCAAAACAACTTTAATCCTTCGCGTACACACTGTTTTTATGATTCCGAACCCATCTGTCTCACAAAATCGTCTAAAAGACCATTTAAACCTTGTCCCTTTTGTTTCTTTTTCTTATACATTCGTTTTTCCACGTTTTTGCACTCAAAACAACATTCCTCCTTCTTGTACACACTTTTCTGATGATTCCGAACCTACCTGACTCACAAAACCGTCTAAATGGCCATTTAAACCAATACCGCCCTTTTGTTTCTTTTCCTTATACATTCATTTTTTCCATGTTTTTCCAACTTTCCTCCTTCTCGTACACACTTTTTTTATGATTCCGAACCCACCTGACTCACAAAACCGTCTAAAAGACCATTTAAACCAATACCGCCCTTTTGTTTCTTTTCATTATACATTTATTTTTTTCACGTTTCGGCACTCAAAACATCTTTCCACATTCGCGTACACACTGCTTTTATGATTTCGAACCCATCTGTCTCACAAAATCGTCTAAAAGACCATTTAAACCAATACCTCCCTTTTGTTTCTTTTCCTTATACATTCATTTTTTCCACGTTTTTGCACTCAAGACAACTTTCCTCCGCGTACAAACTGTTTTTATGATTCCGAACCCATCTGACTCACAATATCGTCTAAAAGACCATTTAAACCAATACCGCCCTTTTGTTTCTTTTCGTTATACATTTATTTTTTCCACGTTTCGGCACTCAAGACAACTTTCCTCCTTCGCGTACACACTTTTCTAATGATTCCGATCCTACCTGACTCACAAAACCGTCTAAAAGGCCATTTAAACTAATGCCGCCCTTTTGTTTCTTTTCCTTATACATTCATTTTTTTCCACGTTTTTCCAACTTTCCTCATTCTCGTACACACTTTTTTTATGATTCCGAACCCACCTGACTCACAAAACCGTCTAAAAGACCATTTAAACCAATACCTCCCTTTTGTTTCTTTTACTTATACATTCATTTTTTCCACGTTTTTGCACTCAAAAAAACTTTCCTCCTTCGCGTACACACTTTTTTTATGATTCCGAACCCATCTGTCTCACAAAATCGTCTAAAAGACCATTTAAACCAATACCTCCCTTTTGTTTCTTTTCCTTATACATTCATTTTTTCCACGTTTTTGCACTCAAAACAACTTTCCTCCTCCGCGTACACTCTGTTTTTAAGATTCCCAACCCATCTGACTCACAAAACTGTCTAAAAAGCCATTTAAACCAATATCGCCCTTTTGTTTCTTTTCCTTATACATTCATTTTTTTCACGTTTTTGCACTCAAAACAATTTTCCTCCTTCGCGTACACACTTTTTTTATAATTCCGAACCCATCTGACTCACAAAATCGTTAAAAAGCCATTTAAACCAATACCGCCCTTTTGTTTCTTTTCCTTATACATTCATTTTTTCCACGTTTTTCCAACTTTCCTCCTTCTCGTACACACTTTTTTTATGAATCCGAACCCACCTGACTTACAAAAACCGTCTAAAAGGCCATTTAAACCAATACCTCCCATTTGTTTCTTTTCCTTATACATTCATTTTTTCCACATTTTTGTACTCAAAACAACTTTCCTCCTTCGCGTACACACTGTTTTTATGATTCCGAACCCATCTTTCTCACAAAATCGTCTAAAAGACCATTTAAACCAATACCTCCCTTTAGTTTCTTTTCCTTATACATTCATTTTTTCCACGTTTTTGCACTCAAAACAACTTTCCTCCTCCGCGTACACACTGTTTTTAAGATTCCCAACCCATCTGACTCACAAAACTGTCTAAAAAGCCGTTTAAACCAATACCGCCCTGTCATTTTTTCCACGTTTTTGCACTCAAAACAATTTTCTTCCTTCTCGTACACACTTTTTTTATGAATCCGAACCACCTGACTCACAAAAACCGTCTAAAAGGCCATTTAAACCAATACCTCCCATTTGTTTCTTTTCCTTATACATTCATTTTTTCCACATTTTTGTACTCAAAACAACTTTCCTCCTTCGCGTACACACTGTTTTTATGATTCCGAACCCATCTTACTCACAAAACTGTCTAAAAAGCCATTTAAACCAATACCGCCCTTTTGTTTCTTTTCCTTATACATTTATTTTTTCCACGTTTCGGAGCTCAAAACAACTTTCCTCCTTCGCGTACACACTGGTTTTATGATTCCGAACCCATCTGTCTCACAAAATCGTCTAAAAGACCATTTAAACCAATACCACCCTTTTGTTTCTTTTCTTTATACATTCATTTTTTCCACGTTTTTGCACTCAAGACAACTTTCCTCCTTCGCGTACACACTATTTTTATGATTCCGAACCCATCTGACTCACAAAATCGTCTAAAAGACCATTTAAACCAATACCTCCCTTTTGTTTCTTTTCCTTATACATTAATTTTTTCCACGTTTTTGCACTCAAGACAACTTTCCTCCTTCGCGTACACACTGTTTTTATGATTCCGAACCCATCTGACTCACAAATTTAAACCAATACCGCCCATTTGTTTCTTTTCCTTATACATTCATTTTTTCCACGTTTTTGCACTCAAAACAACTTTCCTCCTTCGCGTACACACCGTTTTTATGATTCCGAACCCATCTGAATCACAAAACTGTCTAAAAAGCTATTTAAACCAATACCGCCCTTTTGTTTTTTTCGTTATACATTAATTTTTTCCACGTTTCGGCACTCAAAACAACTTTAATCCTTCGCGTACACACTGTTTTTATGATTCCGAACCCATCTGTCTCACAAAATCGTCTAAAAGACCATTTAAACCTTGTCCCTTTTGTTTCTTTTTCTTATACATTCGTTTTTCCACGTTTTTGCACTCAAAACAACATTCCTCCTTCTTGTACACACTTTTCTGATGATTCCGAACCTACCTGACTCACAAAACCGTCTAAATGGCCATTTAAACCAATACCGCCCTTTTGTTTCTTTTCCTTATACATTCATTTTTTCCATGTTTTTCCAACTTTCCTCCTTCTCGTACACACTTTTTTTATGATTCCGAACCCACCTGACTCACAAAACCGTCTAAAAGACCATTTAAACCAATACCGCCCTTTTGTTTCTTTTCATTATACATTTATTTTTTTCACGTTTCGGCACTCAAAACATCTTTCCACATTCGCGTACACACTGCTTTTATGATTTCGAACCCATCTGTCTCACAAAATCGTCTAAAAGACCATTTAAACCAATACCTCCCTTTTGTTTCTTTTCCTTATACATTCATTTTTTCCACGTTTTTGCACTCAAGACAACTTTCCTCCGCGTACAAACTGTTTTTATGATTCCGAACCCATCTGACTCACAATATCGTCTAAAAGACCATTTAAACCAATACCGCCCTTTTGTTTCTTTTCGTTATACATTTATTTTTTCCACGTTTCGGCACTCAAGACAACTTTCCTCCTTCGCGTACACACTTTTCTAATGATTCCGATCCTACCTGACTCACAAAACCGTCTAAAAGGCCATTTAAACTAATGCCGCCCTTTTGTTTCTTTTCCTTATACATTCATTTTTTTCCACGTTTTTCCAACTTTCCTCATTCTCGTACACACTTTTTTTATGATTCCGAACCCACCTGACTCACAAAACCGTCTAAAAGACCATTTAAACCAATACCTCCCTTTTGTTTCTTTTACTTATACATTCATTTTTTCCACGTTTTTGCACTCAAAAAAACTTTCCTCCTTCGCGTACACACTTTTTTTATGATTCCGAACCCATCTGTCTCACAAAATCGTCTAAAAGACCATTTAAACCAATACCTCCCTTTTGTTTCTTTTCCTTATACATTCATTTTTTCCACGTTTTTGCACTCAAAACAACTTTCCTCCTCCGCGTACACTCTGTTTTTAAGATTCCCAACCCATCTGACTCACAAAACTGTCTAAAAAGCCATTTAAACCAATATCGCCCTTTTGTTTCTTTTCCTTATACATTCATTTTTTTCACGTTTTTGCACTCAAAACAATTTTCCTCCTTCGCGTACACACTTTTTTTATAATTCCGAACCCATCTGACTCACAAAATCGTTAAAAAGCCATTTAAACCAATACCGCCCTTTTGTTTCTTTTCCTATACATTCATTTTTTCCACGTTTTTCCAACTTTCCTCCTTCTCGTACACACTTTTTTTATGAATCCGAACCCACCTGACTTACAAAAACCGTCTAAAAGGCCATTTAAACCAATACCTCCCATTTGTTTCTTTTCCTTATACATTCATTTTTTCCACATTTTTGTACTCAAAACAACTTTCCTCCTTCGCGTACACACTGTTTTTATGATTCCGAACCCATCTTTCTCACAAAATCGTCTAAAAGACCATTTAAACCAATACCTCCCTTTAGTTTCTTTTCCTTATACATTCATTTTTTCCACGTTTTTGCACTCAAAACAACTTTCCTCCTCCGCGTACACACTGTTTTTAAGATTCCCAACCCATCTGACTCACAAAACTGTCTAAAAAGCCGTTTAAACCAATACCGCCCTGTCATTTTTTCCACGTTTTTGCACTCAAAACAATTTTCTTCCTTCTCGTACACACTTTTTTTATGAATCCGAACCACCTGACTCACAAAAACCGTCTAAAAGGCCATTTAAACCAATACCTCCCATTTGTTTCTTTTCCTTATACATTCATTTTTTCCACATTTTTGTACTCAAAACAACTTTCCTCCTTCGCGTACACACTGTTTTTATGATTCCGAACCCATCTTACTCACAAAACTGTCTAAAAAGCCATTTAAACCAATACCGCCCTTTTGTTTCTTTTCCTTATACATTTATTTTTTCCACGTTTCGGAGCTCAAAACAACTTTCCTCCTTCGCGTACACACTGGTTTTATGATTCCGAACCCATCTGTCTCACAAAATCGTCTAAAAGACCATTTAAACCAATACCACCCTTTTGTTTCTTTTCTTTATACATTCATTTTTTCCACGTTTTTGCACTCAAGACAACTTTCCTCCTTCGCGTACACACTATTTTTATGATTCCGAACCCATCTGACTCACAAAATCGTCTAAAAGACCATTTAAACCAATACCTCCCTTTTGTTTCTTTTCCTTATACATTAATTTTTTCCACGTTTTTGCACTCAAGACAACTTTCCTCCTTCGCGTACACACTGTTTTTATGATTCCGAACCCATCTGACTCACAAAATCGTCTAAAAGACCATTTAAACCAATACCTCCCTTTTGTTTCTTTTCCTTATACATTAATTTTTTCCACGTTTTTGCACTCAAGACAACTTTCCTCCTTCGCGTACACACTGTTTTTATGATTCCGAACCCATCTGACTCACAAAATCGTTAAAAAGGCCATTTAAACCAATACCGCCCTTTTGTTTCTTTTCCTTATACATTCATTTTTTCCACATTTTTCCAACTTTCCTCCTTCTCGTACACTTTTTTTATGAATCCGAACCCATCTGACTCACAAAAACCGTCTAAAAGGCCATTTAAACCAATACCTCCCATTTGTTTCTTTTCCTTATACATTCATTTTTTCCACATTTTTGTACTCAAAACAACTTTCCTCCTTCGCGTACACACTGTTTTTATGATTCCGAACCCATCTTACTCACAAAACTGTCTAAAAAGCCATTTAAACCAATACCGCCCTTTTGTTTCTTTTCCTTATACATTTATTTTTTCCACGTTTCGGCACTCAAAACAACTTTTCTCCTTCACGTACGCACTGGTTTTATGATTCCGAAATCGTCTCACAAAATCCTGTCTCACAAAATCGTCTAAAAGACCATTTAAACCAATACTTCCCTTTTGTTTCTTTTCCTTATACATTCATTTTTTCCACGTTTTTGCACTCAAAACAACTTTCCTCCTCCGCGTACACACTGTTTTTAAGATTCCCAACCCATCTGACTCACAAAACTGTCTAAAAAGCCGTTTAAACCAATACCGCCCTGTCATTTTTTCCACGTTTTTGCACTCAAAACAATTTTCTTCCTTCTCGTACACACTTTTTTTATGAATCCGAACCACCTGACTCACAAAAACCGTCTAAAAGGCCATTTAAACCAATACCGCCCATTTGTTTCTTTTCCTTATACATTCATTTTTTCCACGTTTTTGCACTCAAAACAACTTTCCTCCTTCGCGTACACACCGTTTTTATGATTCCGAACCCATCTGAATCACAAAACTGTCTAAAAAGCCATTTAAACCAATACCGCCCTTATGTTTTTTTTCGTTATACATTAATTTTTTCCACGTTTTTGCACTCAAAACAACTTTCCTCCTTCGCGTAAACACTGTTTTTATGATTCCGGACCCATCTGACTCACAAAATCGTCTAAAAGACCATTTAAACCAATACCTCCCTTTTGTTTCTTTTCTTTATACATTCATTTTTTCCACGTTTTTGCACTCAAGACAACTTTCCTCCTTCGCGTACACACTGTTTTTATGATTCCGAACCCATCTGACTCACAAAATCGTCTAAAAGACCATTTAAACCAATACCTCCCTTTTGTTTCTTTTCCTTATACATTCATTTTTTTCCACGTTTTTGCACTCAAAACAACTTTCCTCCTCTGCGTACACACTGTTTTTAACATTCCAAACCCATCTGACTCACAAAACTGTCTAAAAAGCTATTTAAACCAATACCGCCCTTTTGTTTTTTTCGTTATACATTAATTTTTTCCACGTTTCGGCACTCAAAACAACTTTAATCCTTCGCGTACACACTGTTTTTATGATTCCGAACCCATCTGTCTCACAAAATCGTCTAAAAGACCATTTAAACCTTGTCCCTTTTGTTTCTTTTTCTTATACATTCGTTTTTCCACGTTTTTGCACTCAAAACAACATTCCTCCTTCTTGTACACACTTTTCTGATGATTCCGAACCTACCTGACTCACAAAACCGTCTAAATGGCCATTTAAACCAATACCGCCCTTTTGTTTCTTTTCCTTATACATTCATTTTTTCCATGTTTTTCCAACTTTCCTCCTTCTCGTACACACTTTTTTTATGATTCCGAACCCACCTGACTCACAAAACCGTCTAAAAGACCATTTAAACCAATACCGCCCTTTTGTTTCTTTTCATTATACATTTATTTTTTTCACGTTTCGGCACTCAAAACATCTTTCCACATTCGCGTACACACTGCTTTTATGATTTCGAACCCATCTGTCTCACAAAATCGTCTAAAAGACCATTTAAACCAATACCTCCCTTTTGTTTCTTTTCCTTATACATTCATTTTTTCCACGTTTTTGCACTCAAGACAACTTTCCTCCGCGTACAAACTGTTTTTATGATTCCGAACCCATCTGACTCACAATATCGTCTAAAAGACCATTTAAACCAATACCGCCCTTTTGTTTCTTTTCGTTATACATTTATTTTTTCCACGTTTCGGCACTCAAGACAACTTTCCTCCTTCGCGTACACACTTTTCTAATGATTCCGATCCTACCTGACTCACAAAACCGTCTAAAAGGCCATTTAAACTAATGCCGCCCTTTTGTTTCTTTTCCTTATACATTCATTTTTTTCCACGTTTTTCCAACTTTCCTCATTCTCGTACACACTTTTTTTATGATTCCGAACCCACCTGACTCACAAAACCGTCTAAAAGACCATTTAAACCAATACCTCCCTTTTGTTTCTTTTACTTATACATTCATTTTTTCCACGTTTTTGCACTCAAAAAAACTTTCCTCCTTCGCGTACACACTTTTTTTATGATTCCGAACCCATCTGTCTCACAAAATCGTCTAAAAGACCATTTAAACCAATACCTCCCATTTGTTTCTTTTCCTTATACATTCATTTTTTCCACGTTTTTGCACTCAAAACAACTTTCCTCCTCCGCGTACACTCTGTTTTTAAGATTCCCAACCCATCTGACTCACAAAACTGTCTAAAAAGCCATTTAAACCAATATCGCCCTTTTGTTTCTTTTCCTTATACATTCATTTTTTTCACGTTTTTGCACTCAAAACAATTTTCCTCCTTCGCGTACACACTTTTTTTATAATTCCGAACCCATCTGACTCACAAAATCGTTAAAAAGCCATTTAAACCAATACCGCCCTTTTGTTTCTTTTCCTTATACATTCATTTTTTCCACGTTTTTCCAACTTTCCTCCTTCTCGTACACACTTTTTTTATGAATCCGAACCCACCTGACTTACAAAAACCGTCTAAAAGGCCATTTAAACCAATACCTCCCATTTGTTTCTTTTCCTTATACATTCATTTTTTCCACATTTTTGTACTCAAAACAACTTTCCTCCTTCGCGTACACACTGTTTTTATGATTCCGAACCCATCTTTCTCACAAAATCGTCTAAAAGACCATTTAAACCAATACCTCCCTTTAGTTTCTTTTCCTTATACATTCATTTTTTCCACGTTTTTGCACTCAAAACAACTTTCCTCCTCCGCGTACACACTGTTTTTAAGATTCCCAACCCATCTGACTCACAAAACTGTCTAAAAAGCCGTTTAAACCAATACCGCCCTGTCATTTTTTCCACGTTTTTGCACTCAAAACAATTTTCTTCCTTCTCGTACACACTTTTTTTATGAATCCGAACCACCTGACTCACAAAAACCGTCTAAAAGGCCATTTAAACCAATACCTCCCATTTGTTTCTTTTCCTTATACATTCATTTTTTCCACATTTTTGTACTCAAAACAACTTTCCTCCTTCGCGTACACACTGTTTTTATGATTCCGAACCCATCTTACTCACAAAACTGTCTAAAAAGCCATTTAAACCAATACCGCCCTTTTGTTTCTTTTCCTTATACATTTATTTTTTTCACGTTTCGGCACTCAAAACATCTTTCCACATTCGCGTACACACTGCTTTTATGATTTCGAACCCATCTGTCTCACAAAATCGTCTAAAAGACCATTTAAACCAATACCTCCCTTTTGTTTCTTTTCCTTATACATTCATTTTTTCCACGTTTTTGCACTCAAAACAACTTTCCTCCTCCGCGTACACTCTGTTTTTAAGATTCCCAACCCATCTGACTCACAAAACTGTCTAAAAAGCCATTTAAACCAATTTCGCCCTTTTGTTTCTTTTCCTTATACATTCATTTTTTTCACGTTTTTGCACTCAAAACAATTTTCCTCCTTCGCGTACACACTTTTTTTATAATTCCGAACCCATCTGACTCACAAAATCGTTAAAAAGCCATTTAAACCAATACCGCCCTTTTGTTTCTTTTCCTTATACATTCATTTTTTCCACGTTTTTCCAACTTTCCTCCTTCTCGTACACACTTTTTTTATGAATCCGAACCCACCTGACTTACAAAAACCGTCTAAAAGGCCATTTAAACCAATACCTCCCATTTGTTTCTTTTCCTTATACATTCATTTTTTCCACATTTTTGTACTCAAAACAACTTTCCTCCTTCGCGTACACACTGTTTTTATGATTCCGAACCCATCTTACTCACAAAACTGTCTAAAAAGCCATTTAAACCAATACCGCCCTTTTGTTTCTTTTCCTTATACATTTATTTTTTCCACGTTTCGGAGCTCAAAACAACTTTCCTCCTTCGCGTACACACTGGTTTTATGATTCCGAACCCATCTGTCTCACAAAATCGTCTAAAAGACCATTTAAACCAATACCACCCTTTTGTTTCTTTTCTTTATACATTCATTTTTTCCACGTTTTTGCACTCAAGACAACTTTCCTCCTTCGCGTACACACTATTTTTATGATTCCGAACCCATCTGACTCACAAAATCGTCTAAAAGACCATTTAAACCAATACCTCCCTTTTGTTTCTTTTCCTTATACATTAATTTTTTCCACGTTTTTGCACTCAAGACAACTTTCCTCCTTCGCGTACACACTGTTTTTATGATTCCGAACCCATCTGACTCACAAAATCGTCTAAAAGACCATTTAAACCAATACCTCCCTTTTGTTTCTTTTCCTTATACATTAATTTTTTCCACGTTTTTGCACTCAAGACAACTTTCCTCCTTCGCGTACACACTGTTTTTATGATTCCGAACCCATCTGACTCACAAAATCGTTAAAAAGGCCATTTAAACCAATACCGCCCTTTTGTTTCTTTTCTTTATACATTCATTTTTTCCACATTTTTCCAACTTTCCTCCTTCTCGTACACACTTTTTTTATGAATCCGAACCCATCTGACTCACAAAAACCGTCTAAAAGGCCATTTAAACCAATACCTCCCATTTGTTTCTTTTCCTTATACATTCATTTTTTCCACATTTTTGTACTCAAAACAACTTTCCTCCTTCGCGTACACACTGTTTTTATGATTCCGAACCCATCTTACTCACAAAACTGTCTAAAAAGCCATTTAAACCAATACCGCCCTTTTGTTTCTTTTCCTTATACATTTATTTTTTTCCACGTTTCGGCACTCAAAACAACTTTTCTCCTTCACGTACGCACTGGTTTTATGATTCCGAAATCGTCTCACAAAATCCTGTCTCACAAAATCGTCTAAAAGACCATTTAAACCAATACTTCCCTTTTGTTTCTTTTCCTTATACATTCATTTTTTCCACGTTTTTGCACTCAAAACAACTTTCCTCCTCCGCGTACACACTGTTTTTAAGATTCCCAACCCATCTGACTCACAAAACTGTCTAAAAAGCCGTTTAAACCAATACCGCCCTGTCATTTTTTCCACGTTTTTGCACTCAAAACAATTTTCTTCCTTCTCGTACACACTTTTTTTATGAATCCGAACCACCTGACTCACAAAAACCGTCTAAAAGGCCATTTAAACCAATACCGCCCATTTGTTTCTTTTCCTTATACATTCATTTTTTCCACGTTTTTGCACTCAAAACAACTTTCCTCCTTCGCGTACACACCGTTTTTATGATTCCGAACCCATCTGAATCACAAAACTGTCTAAAAAGCCATTTAAACCAATACCGCCCTTATGTTTTTTTTCGTTATACATTAATTTTTTCCACGTTGTTGCACTCAAAACAACTTTCCTCCTTCGCGTAAACACTGTTTTTATGATTCCGGACCCATCTGACTCACAAAATCGTCTAAAAGACCATTTAAACCAATACCTCCCTTTTGTTTCTTTTCTTTATACATTCATTTTTTCCACGTTTTTGCACTCAAGACAACTTTCCTCCTCCGCGTACAAACTGTTTTTATGATTCCGAACCCATCTGACTCACAATATCGTCTAAAAGACCATTTAAACCAATACCGCCCTTTTGTTTCTTTTCGTTATACATTTATTTTTTCCACGTTTCGGCACTCAAGACAACTTTCCTCCTTCGCGTACACACTTTTCTAATGATTCCGATCCTACCTGACTCACAAAACCGTCTAAAAGGCCATTTAAACTAATGCCGCCCTTTTGTTTCTTTTCCTTATACATTCATTTTTTTCCACGTTTTTCCAACTTTCCTCATTCTCGTACACACTTTTTTTATGATTCCGAACCCACCTGACTCACAAAACCGTCTAAAAGACCATTTAAACCAATACCTCCCTTTTGTTTCTTTTACTTATACATTCATTTTTTCCACGTTTTTGCACTCAAAAAAACTTTCCTCCTTCGCGTACACACTTTTTTTATGATTCCGAACCCATCTGTCTCACAAAATCGTCTAAAAGACCATTTAAACCAATACCTCCCATTTGTTTCTTTTCCTTATACATTCATTTTTTCCACGTTTTTGCACTCAAAACAACTTTCCTCCTCCGCGTACACTCTGTTTTTAAGATTCCCAACCCATCTGACTCACAAAACTGTCTAAAAAGCCATTTAAACCAATATCGCCCTTTTGTTTCTTTTCCTTATACATTCATTTTTTTCACGTTTTTGCACTCAAAACAATTTTCCTCCTTCGCGTACACACTTTTTTTATAATTCCGAACCCATCTGACTCACAAAATCGTTAAAAAGCCATTTAAACCAATACCGCCCTTTTGTTTCTTTTCCTTATACATTCATTTTTTCCACGTTTTTCCAACTTTCCTCCTTCTCGTACACACTTTTTTTATGAATCCGAACCCACCTGACTTACAAAAACCGTCTAAAAGGCCATTTAAACCAATACCTCCCATTTGTTTCTTTTCCTTATACATTCATTTTTTCCACATTTTTGTACTCAAAACAACTTTCCTCCTTCGCGTACACACTGTTTTTATGATTCCGAACCCATCTTTCTCACAAAATCGTCTAAAAGACCATTTAAACCAATACCTCCCTTTAGTTTCTTTTCCTTATACATTCATTTTTTCCACGTTTTTGCACTCAAAACAACTTTCCTCCTCCGCGTACACACTGTTTTTAAGATTCCCAACCCATCTGACTCACAAAACTGTCTAAAAAGCCGTTTAAACCAATACCGCCCTGTCATTTTTTCCACGTTTTTGCACTCAAAACAATTTTCTTCCTTCTCGTACACACTTTTTTTATGAATCCGAACCACCTGACTCACAAAAACCGTCTAAAAGGCCATTTAAACCAATACCTCCCATTTGTTTCTTTTCCTTATACATTCATTTTTTCCACATTTTTGTACTCAAAACAACTTTCCTCCTTCGCGTACACACTGTTTTTATGATTCCGAACCCATCTTACTCACAAAACTGTCTAAAAAGCCATTTAAACCAATACCGCCCTTTTGTTTCTTTTCCTTATACATTTATTTTTTTCACGTTTCGGCACTCAAAACATCTTTCCACATTCGCGTACACACTGCTTTTATGATTTCGAACCCATCTGTCTCACAAAATCGTCTAAAAGACCATTTAAACCAATACCTCCCTTTTGTTTCTTTTCCTTATACATTCATTTTTTCCACGTTTTTGCACTCAAAACAACTTTCCTCCTCCGCGTACACTCTGTTTTTAAGATTCCCAACCCATCTGACTCACAAAACTGTCTAAAAAGCCATTTAAACCAATTTCGCCCTTTTGTTTCTTTTCCTTATACATTCATTTTTTTCACGTTTTTGCACTCAAAACAATTTTCCTCCTTCGCGTACACACTTTTTTTATAATTCCGAACCCATCTGACTCACAAAATCGTTAAAAAGCCATTTAAACCAATACCGCCCTTTTGTTTCTTTTCCTTATACATTCATTTTTTCCACGTTTTTCCAACTTTCCTCCTTCTCGTACACACTTTTTTTATGAATCCGAACCCACCTGACTTACAAAAACCGTCTAAAAGGCCATTTAAACCAATACCTCCCATTTGTTTCTTTTCCTTATACATTCATTTTTTCCACATTTTTGTACTCAAAACAACTTTCCTCCTTCGCGTACACACTGTTTTTATGATTCCGAACCCATCTTACTCACAAAACTGTCTAAAAAGCCATTTAAACCAATACCGCCCTTTTGTTTCTTTTCCTTATACATTTATTTTTTCCACGTTTCGGAGCTCAAAACAACTTTCCTCCTTCGCGTACACACTGGTTTTATGATTCCGAACCCATCTGTCTCACAAAATCGTCTAAAAGACCATTTAAACCAATACCACCCTTTTGTTTCTTTTCTTTATACATTCATTTTTTCCACGTTTTTGCACTCAAGACAACTTTCCTCCTTCGCGTACACACTATTTTTATGATTCCGAACCCATCTGACTCACAAAATCGTCTAAAAGACCATTTAAACCAATACCTCCCTTTTGTTTCTTTTCCTTATACATTAATTTTTTCCACGTTTTTGCACTCAAGACAACTTTCCTCCTTCGCGTACACACTGTTTTTATGATTCCGAACCCATCTGACTCACAAAATCGTCTAAAAGACCATTTAAACCAATACCTCCCTTTTGTTTCTTTTCCTTATACATTAATTTTTTCCACGTTTTTGCACTCAAGACAACTTTCCTCCTTCGCGTACACACTGTTTTTATGATTCCGAACCCATCTGACTCACAAAATCGTTAAAAAGGCCATTTAAACCAATACCGCCCTTTTGTTTCTTTTCTTTATACATTCATTTTTTCCACATTTTTCCAACTTTCCTCCTTCTCGTACACACTTTTTTTATGAATCCGAACCCATCTGACTCACAAAAACCGTCTAAAAGGCCATTTAAACCAATACCTCCCATTTGTTTCTTTTCCTTATACATTCATTTTTTCCACATTTTTGTACTCAAAACAACTTTCCTCCTTCGCGTACACACTGTTTTTATGATTCCGAACCCATCTTACTCACAAAACTGTCTAAAAAGCCATTTAAACCAATACCGCCCTTTTGTTTCTTTTCCTTATACATTTATTTTTTTCCACGTTTCGGCACTCAAAACAACTTTTCTCCTTCACGTACGCACTGGTTTTATGATTCCGAAATCGTCTCACAAAATCCTGTCTCACAAAATCGTCTAAAAGACCATTTAAACCAATACTTCCCTTTTGTTTCTTTTCCTTATACATTCATTTTTTCCACGTTTTTGCACTCAAAACAACTTTCCTCCTCCGCGTACACACTGTTTTTAAGATTCCCAACCCATCTGACTCACAAAACTGTCTAAAAAGCCGTTTAAACCAATACCGCCCTGTCATTTTTTCCACGTTTTTGCACTCAAAACAATTTTCTTCCTTCTCGTACACACTTTTTTTATGAATCCGAACCACCTGACTCACAAAAACCGTCTAAAAGGCCATTTAAACCAATACCGCCCATTTGTTTCTTTTCCTTATACATTCATTTTTTCCACGTTTTTGCACTCAAAACAACTTTCCTCCTTCGCGTACACACCGTTTTTATGATTCCGAACCCATCTGAATCACAAAACTGTCTAAAAAGCCATTTAAACCAATACCGCCCTTATGTTTTTTTTCGTTATACATTAATTTTTTCCACGTTGTTGCACTCAAAACAACTTTCCTCCTTCGCGTAAACACTGTTTTTATGATTCCGGACCCATCTGACTCACAAAATCGTCTAAAAGACCATTTAAACCAATACCTCCCTTTTGTTTCTTTTCTTTATACATTCATTTTTTCCACGTTTTTGCACTCAAGACAACTTTCCTCCTCCGCGTACAAACTGTTTTTATGATTCCGAACCCATCTGACTCACAATATCGTCTAAAAGACCATTTAAACCAATACCGCCCTTTTGTTTCTTTTCGTTATACATTTATTTTTTCCACGTTTCGGCACTCAAGACAACTTTCCTCCTTCGCGTACACACTTTTCTAATGATTCCGATCCTACCTGACTCACAAAACCGTCTAAAAGGCCATTTAAACTAATGCCGCCCTTTTGTTTCTTTTCCTTATACATTCATTTTTTTCCACGTTTTTCCAACTTTCCTCATTCTCGTACACACTTTTTTTATGATTCCGAACCCACCTGACTCACAAAACCGTCTAAAAGACCATTTAAACCAATACCTCCCTTTTGTTTCTTTTACTTATACATTCATTTTTTCCACGTTTTTGCACTCAAAAAAACTTTCCTCCTTCGCGTACACACTTTTTTTATGATTCCGAACCCATCTGTCTCACAAAATCGTCTAAAAGACCATTTAAACCAATACCTCCCATTTGTTTCTTTTCCTTATACATTCATTTTTTCCACGTTTTTGCACTCAAAACAACTTTCCTCCTCCGCGTACACTCTGTTTTTAAGATTCCCAACCCATCTGACTCACAAAACTGTCTAAAAAGCCATTTAAACCAATATCGCCCTTTTGTTTCTTTTCCTTATACATTCATTTTTTTCACGTTTTTGCACTCAAAACAATTTTCCTCCTTCGCGTACACACTTTTTTTATAATTCCGAACCCATCTGACTCACAAAATCGTTAAAAAGCCATTTAAACCAATACCGCCCTTTTGTTTCTTTTCCTTATACATTCATTTTTTCCACGTTTTTCCAACTTTCCTCCTTCTCGTACACACTTTTTTTATGAATCCGAACCCACCTGACTTACAAAAACCGTCTAAAAGGCCATTTAAACCAATACCTCCCATTTGTTTCTTTTCCTTATACATTCATTTTTTCCACATTTTTGTACTCAAAACAACTTTCCTCCTTCGCGTACACACTGTTTTTATGATTCCGAACCCATCTTTCTCACAAAATCGTCTAAAAGACCATTTAAACCAATACCTCCCTTTAGTTTCTTTTCCTTATACATTCATTTTTTCCACGTTTTTGCACTCAAAACAACTTTCCTCCTCCGCGTACACACTGTTTTTAAGATTCCCAACCCATCTGACTCACAAAACTGTCTAAAAAGCCGTTTAAACCAATACCGCCCTGTCATTTTTTCCACGTTTTTGCACTCAAAACAATTTTCTTCCTTCTCGTACACACTTTTTTTATGAATCCGAACCACCTGACTCACAAAAACCGTCTAAAAGGCCATTTAAACCAATACCTCCCATTTGTTTCTTTTCCTTATACATTCATTTTTTCCACATTTTTGTACTCAAAACAACTTTCCTCCTTCGCGTACACACTGTTTTTATGATTCCGAACCCATCTTACTCACAAAACTGTCTAAAAAGCCATTTAAACCAATACCGCCCTTTTGTTTCTTTTCCTTATACATTTATTTTTTTCACGTTTCGGCACTCAAAACATCTTTCCACATTCGCGTACACACTGCTTTTATGATTTCGAACCCATCTGTCTCACAAAATCGTCTAAAAGACCATTTAAACCAATACCTCCCTTTTGTTTCTTTTCCTTATACATTCATTTTTTCCACGTTTTTGCACTCAAAACAACTTTCCTCCTCCGCGTACACTCTGTTTTTAAGATTCCCAACCCATCTGACTCACAAAACTGTCTAAAAAGCCATTTAAACCAATTTCGCCCTTTTGTTTCTTTTCCTTATACATTCATTTTTTTCACGTTTTTGCACTCAAAACAATTTTCCTCCTTCGCGTACACACTTTTTTTATAATTCCGAACCCATCTGACTCACAAAATCGTTAAAAAGCCATTTAAACCAATACCGCCCTTTTGTTTCTTTTCCTTATACATTCATTTTTTCCACGTTTTTCCAACTTTCCTCCTTCTCGTACACACTTTTTTTATGAATCCGAACCCACCTGACTTACAAAAACCGTCTAAAAGGCCATTTAAACCAATACCTCCCATTTGTTTCTTTTCCTTATACATTCATTTTTTCCACATTTTTGTACTCAAAACAACTTTCCTCCTTCGCGTACACACTGTTTTTATGATTCCGAACCCATCTTACTCACAAAACTGTCTAAAAAGCCATTTAAACCAATACCGCCCTTTTGTTTCTTTTCCTTATACATTTATTTTTTCCACGTTTCGGAGCTCAAAACAACTTTCCTCCTTCGCGTACACACTGGTTTTATGATTCCGAACCCATCTGTCTCACAAAATCGTCTAAAAGACCATTTAAACCAATACCACCCTTTTGTTTCTTTTCTTTATACATTCATTTTTTCCACGTTTTTGCACTCAAGACAACTTTCCTCCTTCGCGTACACACTATTTTTATGATTCCGAACCCATCTGACTCACAAAATCGTCTAAAAGACCATTTAAACCAATACCTCCCTTTTGTTTCTTTTCCTTATACATTAATTTTTTCCACGTTTTTGCACTCAAGACAACTTTCCTCCTTCGCGTACACACTGTTTTTATGATTCCGAACCCATCTGACTCACAAAATCGTCTAAAAGACCATTTAAACCAATACCTCCCTTTTGTTTCTTTTCCTTATACATTAATTTTTTCCACGTTTTTGCACTCAAGACAACTTTCCTCCTTCGCGTACACACTGTTTTTATGATTCCGAACCCATCTGACTCACAAAATCGTTAAAAAGGCCATTTAAACCAATACCGCCCTTTTGTTTCTTTTCTTTATACATTCATTTTTTCCACATTTTTCCAACTTTCCTCCTTCTCGTACACACTTTTTTTATGAATCCGAACCCATCTGACTCACAAAAACCGTCTAAAAGGCCATTTAAACCAATACCTCCCATTTGTTTCTTTTCCTTATACATTCATTTTTTCCACATTTTTGTACTCAAAACAACTTTCCTCCTTCGCGTACACACTGTTTTTATGATTCCGAACCCATCTTACTCACAAAACTGTCTAAAAAGCCATTTAAACCAATACCGCCCTTTTGTTTCTTTTCCTTATACATTTATTTTTTTCCACGTTTCGGCACTCAAAACAACTTTTCTCCTTCACGTACGCACTGGTTTTATGATTCCGAAATCGTCTCACAAAATCCTGTCTCACAAAATCGTCTAAAAGACCATTTAAACCAATACTTCCCTTTTGTTTCTTTTCCTTATACATTCATTTTTTCCACGTTTTTGCACTCAAAACAACTTTCCTCCTCCGCGTACACACTGTTTTTAAGATTCCCAACCCATCTGACTCACAAAACTGTCTAAAAAGCCGTTTAAACCAATACCGCCCTGTCATTTTTTCCACGTTTTTGCACTCAAAACAATTTTCTTCCTTCTCGTACACACTTTTTTTATGAATCCGAACCACCTGACTCACAAAAACCGTCTAAAAGGCCATTTAAACCAATACCGCCCATTTGTTTCTTTTCCTTATACATTCATTTTTTCCACGTTTTTGCACTCAAAACAACTTTCCTCCTTCGCGTACACACCGTTTTTATGATTCCGAACCCATCTGAATCACAAAACTGTCTAAAAAGCCATTTAAACCAATACCGCCCTTATGTTTTTTTTCGTTATACATTAATTTTTTCCACGTTGTTGCACTCAAAACAACTTTCCTCCTTCGCGTAAACACTGTTTTTATGATTCCGGACCCATCTGACTCACAAAATCGTCTAAAAGACCATTTAAACCAATACCTCCCTTTTGTTTCTTTTCTTTATACATTCATTTTTTCCACGTTTTTGCACTCAAGACAACTTTCCTCCTTCGCGTACACACTGTTTTTATGATTCCGAACCCATCTGACTCACAAAATCGTCTAAAAGACCATTTAAACCAATACCTCCCTTTTGTTTCTTTTCCTTATACATTCATTTTTTTCCACGTTTTTGCACTCAAAACAACTTTCCTCCTCTGCGTACACACTGTTTTTAACATTCCAAACCCATCTGACTCACAAAACTGTCTAAAAAGCTATTTAAACCAATACCGCCCTTTTGTTTTTTTCGTTATACATTAATTTTTTCCACGTTTCGGCACTCAAAACAACTTTAATCCTTCGCGTACACACTGTTTTTATGATTCCGAACCCATCTGTCTCACAAAATCGTCTAAAAGACCATTTAAACCTTGTCCCTTTTGTTTCTTTTTCTTATACATTCGTTTTTCCACGTTTTTGCACTCAAAACAACATTCCTCCTTCTTGTACACACTTTTCTGATGATTCCGAACCTACCTGACTCACAAAACCGTCTAAATGGCCATTTAAACCAATACCGCCCTTTTGTTTCTTTTCCTTATACATTCATTTTTTCCCTGTTTTTCCAACTTTCCTCCTTCTCGTACACACTTTTTTTATGATTCCGAACCCACCTGACTCACAAAACCGTCTAAAAGACCATTTAAACCAATACCGCCCTTTTGTTTCTTTTCATTATACATTTATTTTTTTCACGTTTCGGCACTCAAAACATCTTTCCACATTCGCGTACACACTGCTTTTATGATTTCGAACCCATCTGTCTCACAAAATCGTCTAAAAGACCATTTAAACCAATACCTCCCTTTTGTTTCTTTTCCTTATACATTCATTTTTTCCACGTTTTTGCACTCAAGACAACTTTCCTCCGCGTACAAACTGTTTTTATGATTCCGAACCCATCTGACTCACAATATCGTCTAAAAGACCATTTAAACCAATACCGCCCTTTTGTTTCTTTTCGTTATACATTTATTTTTTCCACGTTTCGGCACTCAAGACAACTTTCCTCCTTCGCGTACACACTTTTCTAATGATTCCGATCCTACCGGACTCACAAAAACGTCTAAAAGGCCATTTAAACTAATGCCGCCCTTTTGTTTCTTTTCCTTATACATTCATTTTTTTCCACGTTTTTCCAACTTTCCTCATTCTCGTACACACTTTTTTTATGATTCCGAACCCACCTGACTCACAAAACCGTCTAAAAGACCATTTAAACCAATACCTCCCTTTTGTTTCTTTTACTTATACATTCATTTTTTCCACGTTTTTGCACTCAAAAAAACTTTCCTCCTTCGCGTACACACTTTTTTTATGATTCCGAACCCATCTGTCTCACAAAATCGTCTAAAAGACCATTTAAACCAATACCTACCTTTTGTTTCTTTTCCTTATACATTCATTTTTTCCACGTTTTTGCACTCAAAACAACTTTCCTCCTCCGCGTACACTCTGTTTTTAAGATTCCCAACCCATCTGACTCACAAAACTGTCTAAAAAGCCATTTAAACCAATATCGCCCTTTTGTTTCTTTTCCTTATACATTCATTTTTTTCACGTTTTTGCACTCAAAACAATTTTCCTCCTTCGCGTACACACTTTTTTTATAATTCCGAACCCATCTGACTCACAAAATCGTTAAAAAGCCATTTAAACCAATACCGCCCTTTTGTTTCTTTTCCTTATACATTCATTTTTTCCACGTTTTTCCAACTTTCCTCCTTCTCGTACACACTTTTTTTATGAATCCGAACCCACCTGACTTACAAAAACCGTCTAAAAGGCCATTTAAACCAATACCTCCCATTTGTTTCTTTTCCTTATACATTCATTTTTTCCACATTTTTGTACTCAAAACAACTTTCCTCCTTCGCGTACACACTGTTTTTATGATTCCGAACCCATCTTACTCACAAAACTGTCTAAAAAGCCATTTAAACCAATACCGCCCTTTTGTTTCTTTTCCTTATACATTTATTTTTTCCACGTTTCGGCGCTCAAAACAACTTTCCTCCTTCGCGTACACACTGGTTTTATGATTCCGAACCCATCTGTCTCACAAAATCGTCTAAAAGACCATTTAAACCAATACCACCCTTTTGTTTCTTTTCTTTATACATTCATTTTTTCCACGTTTTTGCACTCAAGACAACTTTCCTCCTTCGCGTACACACTATTTTTATGATTCCGAACCCATCTGACTCACAAAATCGTCTAAAAGACCATTTAAACCAATACCTCCCTTTTGTTTCTTTTCCTTATACATTAATTTTTTCCACGTTTTTGCACTCAAGACAACTTTCCTCCTTCGCGTACACACTGTTTTTATGATTCCGAACCCATCTGACTCACAAAATCGTCTAAAAGACCATTTAAACCAATACCTCCCTTTTGTTTCTTTTCCTTATACATTCATTTTTTTCCACGTTTTTGCACTCAAAACAACTTTCCTCCTCTGCGTACACACTGTTTTTAACATTCCAAACCCATCTGACTCACAAAACTGTCTAAAAAGCTATTTAAACCAATACCGCCCTTTTGTTTTTTTCGTTATACATTAATTTTTTCCACGTTTCGGCACTCAAAACAACTTTAATCCTTCGCGTACACACTGTTTTTATGATTCCGAACCCATCTGTCTCACAAAATCGTCTAAAAGACCATTTAAACCTTGTCCCTTTTGTTTCTTTTTCTTATACATTCGTTTTTCCACGTTTTTGCACTCAAAACAACATTCCTCCTTCTTGTACACACTTTTCTGATGATTCCGAACCTACCTGACTCACAAAACCGTCTAAAAGGCCATTTAAACCAATACCTCCCTTTTGTTTCTTTTACTTATACATTCATTTTTTCCACGTTTTTGCACTCAAAACAACTTTCCTCCTTCGCGTACACACTTTTTTTATGATTCCGAACCCATCTGTCTCACAAAATCGTCTAAAAGACCATTTAAACCAATACCTCCCTTTTGTTTCTTTTCCTTATACATTCATTTTTTCCACGTTTTTGCACTTAAAACAACTTTCCTCCTCCGCGTACACTCTGTTTTTAAGATTCCCAACCCATCTGACTCACAAAACTGTCTAAAAAGCCATTTAAACCAATACCGCCCTTTTGTTTCTTTTCCTTATACATTCATTTTTTCACGTTTTTGCACTCAAAACAATTTTCCTCCTTCGCGTACACACTTTTTTTATGATTCCGAACCCATCTGACTCACAAAATCGTTAAAAAGGCCATTTAAACCAATACCGCCCTTTTGTTTCTTTTCCTTATACATTCATTTTTTCCACGTTTTTCCAACTTTCCTCCTTCTCGTACACACTTTTTTTATGAATCCGAACCCATCTGACTCACAAAAACCGTCTAAAAGGCCATTTAAACCAATACCTCCCATTTGTTTCTTTTCCTTATACATTCATTTTTTCCACATTTTTCTACTCAAAACAACTTTCCTCCTTCGCGTACACACTGTTTTTATGATTCCGAACCCATCTTACTCACAAAACTGTCTAAAAAGCCATTTAAACCAATACCGCCCTTTTGTTTCTTTTCCTTATACATTTATTTTTTCCACGTTTCGGCACTCAAAACAACTTTTCTCCTTCACGTACGCACTGGTTTTATGATTCCGAAATCGTCTCACAAAATCCTGTCTCACAAAATCGTCTAAAAGACCATTTAAACCAATACTTCCCTTTTGTTTCTTTTCCTTATACATTCATTTTTTCCACGTTTTTGCACTCAAAACAACTTTCCTCCTCCGCGTACACACTGTTTTTAAGATTCCCAACCCATCTGACTCACAAAACTGTCTAAAAAGCCGTTTAAACCAATACCGCCCTGTCATTTTTTCCACGTTTCGGCACTCAAGACAACTTTCCTCCTTCGCGTACACACTTTTCTAATGATTCCGATCCTACCTGACTCACAAAACCGTCTAAAAGGCCATTTAAACTAATGCCGCCCTTTTGTTTCTTTTCCTTATACATTCATTTTTTTCCACGTTTTTCCAACTTTCCTCATTCTCGTACACACTTTTTTTATGATTCCGAACCCACCTGACTCACAAAACCGTCTAAAAGACCATTTAAACCAATACCTCCCTTTTGTTTCTTTTACTTATACATTCATTTTTTCCACGTTTTTGCACTCAAAAAAACTTTCCTCCTTCGCGTACACACTTTTTTTATGATTCCGAACCCATCTGTCTCACAAAATCGTCTAAAAGACCATTTAAACCAATACCTCCCTTTTGTTTCTTTTCCTTATACATTCATTTTTTCCACGTTTTTGCACTCAAAACAACTTTCCTCCTCCGCGTACACTCTGTTTTTAAGATTCCCAACCCATCTGACTCACAAAACTGTCTAAAAAGCCATTTAAACCAATATCGCCCTTTTGTTTCTTTTCCTTATACATTCATTTTTTTCACGTTTTTGCACTCAAAACAATTTTCCTCCTTCGCGTACACACTTTTTTTATAATTCCGAACCCATCTGACTCACAAAATCGTTAAAAAGCCATTTAAACCAATACCGCCCTTTTGTTTCTTTTCCTTATACATTCATTTTTTCCACGTTTTTCCAACTTTCCTCCTTCTCGTACACACTTTTTTTATGAATCCGAACCCACCTGACTTACAAAAACCGTCTAAAAGGCCATTTAAACCAATACCTCCCATTTGTTTCTTTTCCTTATACATTCATTTTTTCCACATTTTTGTACTCAAAACAACTTTCCTCCTTCGCGTACACACTGTTTTTATGATTCCGAACCCATCTTACTCACAAAACTGTCTAAAAAGCCATTTAAACCAATACCGCCCTTTTGTTTCTTTTCCTTATACATTTATTTTTTCCACGTTTCGGCGCTCAAAACAACTTTCCTCCTTCGCGTACACACTGGTTTTATGATTCCGAACCCATCTGTCTCACAAAATCGTCTAAAAGACCATTTAAACCAATACCACCCTTTTGTTTCTTTTCTTTATACATTCATTTTTTCCACGTTTTTGCACTCAAGACAACTTTCCTCCTTCGCGTACACACTATTTTTATGATTCCGAACCCATCTGACTCACAAAATCGTCTAAAAGACCATTTAAACCAATACCTCCCTTTTGTTTCTTTTCCTTATACATTAATTTTTTCCACGTTTTTGCACTCAAGACAACTTTCCTCCTTCGCGTACACACTGTTTTTATGATTCCGAACCCATCTGACTCACAAAATCGTCTAAAAGACCATTTAAACCAATACCTCCCTTTTGTTTCTTTTCCTTATACATTCATTTTTTTCCACGTTTTTGCACTCAAAACAACTTTCCTCCTCTGCGTACACACTGTTTTTAACATTCCAAACCCATCTGACTCACAAAACTGTCTAAAAAGCTATTTAAACCAATACCGCCCTTTTGTTTTTTTCGTTATACATTAATTTTTTCCACGTTTCGGCACTCAAAACAACTTTAATCCTTCGCGTACACACTGTTTTTATGATTCCGAACCCATCTGTCTCACAAAATCGTCTAAAAGACCATTTAAACCTTGTCCCTTTTGTTTCTTTTTCTTATACATTCGTTTTTCCACGTTTTTGCACTCAAAACAACATTCCTCCTTCTTGTACACACTTTTCTGATGATTCCGAACCTACCTGACTCACAAAACCGTCTAAAAGGCCATTTAAACCAATACCTCCCTTTTGTTTCTTTTACTTATACATTCATTTTTTCCACGTTTTTGCACTCAAAACAACTTTCCTCCTTCGCGTACACACTTTTTTTATGATTCCGAACCCATCTGTCTCACAAAATCGTCTAAAAGACCATTTAAACCAATACCTCCCTTTTGTTTCTTTTCCTTATACATTCATTTTTTCCACGTTTTTGCACTTAAAACAACTTTCCTCCTCCGCGTACACTCTGTTTTTAAGATTCCCAACCCATCTGACTCACAAAACTGTCTAAAAAGCCATTTAAACCAATACCGCCCTTTTGTTTCTTTTCCTTATACATTCATTTTTTCACGTTTTTGCACTCAAAACAATTTTCCTCCTTCGCGTACACACTTTTTTTATGATTCCGAACCCATCTGACTCACAAAATCGTTAAAAAGGCCATTTAAACCAATACCGCCCTTTTGTTTCTTTTCCTTATACATTCATTTTTTCCACGTTTTTCCAACTTTCCTCCTTCTCGTACACACTTTTTTTATGAATCCGAACCCATCTGACTCACAAAAACCGTCTAAAAGGCCATTTAAACCAATACCTCCCATTTGTTTCTTTTCCTTATACATTCATTTTTTCCACATTTTTCTACTCAAAACAACTTTCCTCCTTCGCGTACACACTGTTTTTATGATTCCGAACCCATCTTACTCACAAAACTGTCTAAAAAGCCATTTAAACCAATACCGCCCTTTTGTTTCTTTTCCTTATACATTTATTTTTTCCACGTTTCGGCACTCAAAACAACTTTTCTCCTTCACGTACGCACTGGTTTTATGATTCCGAAATCGTCTCACAAAATCCTGTCTCACAAAATCGTCTAAAAGACCATTTAAACCAATACTTCCCTTTTGTTTCTTTTCCTTATACATTCATTTTTTCCACGTTTTTGCACTCAAAACAACTTTCCTCCTCCGCGTACACACTGGTTTTATGATTCCGAACCCATCTGTCTCACAAAATCGTCTAAAAGACCATTTAAACCAATACCACCCTTTTGTTTCTTTTCTTTATACATTCATTTTTTCCACGTTTTTGCACTCAAGACAACTTTCCTCCTTCGCGTACACACTATTTTTATGATTCCGAACCCATCTGACTCACAAAATCGTCTAAAAGACCATTTAAACCAATACCTCCCTTTTGTTTCTTTTCATTATACATTTATTTTTTTCACGTTTCGGCACTCAAAACATCTTTCCACATTCGCGTACACACTGCTTTTATGATTTCGAACCCATCTGTCTCACAAAATCGTCTAAAAGACCATTTAAACCAATACCTCCCTTTTGTTTCTTTTCCTTATACATTCATTTTTTCCACGTTTTTGCACTCAAGACAACTTTCCTCCGCGTACAAACTGTTTTTATGATTCCGAACCCATCTGACTCACAATATCGTCTAAAAGACCATTTAAACCAATACCGCCCTTTTGTTTCTTTTCGTTATACATTTATTTTTTCCACGTTTCGGCACTCAAGACAACTTTCCTCCTTCGCGTACACACTTTTCTAATGATTCCGATCCTACCTGACTCACAAAACCGTCTAAAAGGCCATTTAAACTAATGCCGCCCTTTTGTTTCTTTTCCTTATACATTCATTTTTTTCCACGTTTTTCCAACTTTCCTCATTCTCGTACACACTTTTTTTATGATTCCGAACCCACCTGACTCACAAAACCGTCTAAAAGACCATTTAAACCAATACCTCCCTTTTGTTTCTTTTACTTATACATTCATTTTTTCCACGTTTTTGCACTCAAAAAAACTTTCCTCCTTCGCGTACACACTTTTTTTATGATTCCGAACCCATCTGTCTCACAAAATCGTCTAAAAGACCATTTAAACCAATACCTCCCTTTTGTTTCTTTTCCTTATACATTCATTTTTTCCACGTTTTTGCACTCAAAACAACTTTCCTCCTCCGCGTACACTCTGTTTTTAAGATTCCCAACCCATCTGACTCACAAAACTGTCTAAAAAGCCATTTAAACCAATATCGCCCTTTTGTTTCTTTTCCTTATACATTCATTTTTTTCACGTTTTTGCACTCAAAACAATTTTCCTCTTTCGCGTACACACTTTTTTTATAATTCCGAACCCATCTGACTCACAAAATCGTTAAAAAGCCATTTAAACCAATACCGCCCTTTTGTTTCTTTTCCTTATACATTCATTTTTTCCACGTTTTTCCAACTTTCCTCTTTCTCGTACACACTTTTTTTATGAATCCGAACCCACCTGACTTACAAAAACCGTCTAAAAGGCCATTTAAACCAATACCTCCCATTTGTTTCTTTTCCTTATACATTCATTTTTTCCACATTTTTGTACTCAAAACAACTTTCCTCCTTCGCGTACACACTGTTTTTATGATTCCGAACCCATCTTACTCACAAAACTGTCTAAAAAGCCATTTAAACCAATACCGCCCTTTTGTTTCTTTTCCTTATACATTTATTTTTTCCACGTTTCGGCGCTCAAAACAACTTTCCTCCTTCGCGTACACACTGGTTTTATGATTCCGAACCCATCTGTCTCACAAAATCGTCTAAAAGACCATTTAAACCAATACCACCCTTTTGTTTCTTTTCTTTATACATTCATTTTTTCCACGTTTTTACACTCAAGACAACTTTCCTCCTTCGCGTACACACTATTTTTATGATTCCGAACCCATCTGACTCACAAAATCGTCTAAAAGACCATTTAAACCAATACCTCCCTTTTGTTTCTTTTCCTTATACATTAATTTTTTCCACGTTTTTGCACTCAAGACAACTTTCCTCCTTCGCGTACACACTGTTTTTATGATTCCGAACCCATCTGACTCACAAAATCGTCTAAAAGACCATTTAAACCAATACCTCCCTTTTGTTTCTTTTCCTTATACATTCATTTTTTTCCACGTTTTTGCACTCAAAACAACTTTCCTCCTCTGCGTACACACTGTTTTTAACATTCCAAACCCATCTGACTCACAAAACTGTCTAAAAAGCTATTTAAACCAATACCGCCCTTTTGTTTTTTTCGTTATACATTAATTTTTTCCACGTTTCGGCACTCAAAACAACTTTAATCCTTCGCGTACACACTGTTTTTATGATTCCGAACCCATCTGTCTCACAAAATCGTCTAAAAGACCATTTAAACCTTGTCCCTTTTGTTTCTTTTTCTTATACATTCGTTTTTCCACGTTTTTGCACTCAAAACAACATTCCTCCTTCTTGTACACACTTTTCTGATGATTCCGAACCTACCTGACTCACAAAACCGTCTAAAAGGCCATTTAAACCAATACCTCCCTTTTGTTTCTTTTACTTATACATTCATTTTTTCCACGTTTTTGCACTCAAAACAACTTTCCTCCTTCGCGTACACACTTTTTTTATGATTCCGAACCCATCTGTCTCACAAAATCGTCTAAAAGACCATTTAAACCAATACCTCCCTTTTGTTTCTTTTCCTTATACATTCATTTTTTCCACGTTTTTGCACTTAAAACAACTTTCCTCCTCCGCGTACACTCTGTTTTTAAGATTCCCAACCCATCTGACTCACAAAACTGTCTAAAAAGCCATTTAAACCAATACCGCCCTTTTGTTTCTTTTCCTTATACATTCATTTTTTCACGTTTTTGCACTCAAAACAATTTTCCTCCTTCGCGTACACACTTTTTTTATGATTCCGAACCCATCTGACTCACAAAATCGTTAAAAAGGCCATTTAAACCAATACCGCCCTTTTGTTTCTTTTCCTTATACATTCATTTTTTCCACGTTTTTCCAACTTTCCTCCTTCTCGTACACACTTTTTTTATGAATCCGAACCCATCTGACTCACAAAAACCGTCTAAAAGGCCATTTAAACCAATACCTCCCATTTGTTTCTTTTCCTTATACATTCATTTTTTCCACATTTTTCTACTCAAAACAACTTTCCTCCTTCGCGTACACACTGTTTTTATGATTCCGAAGCCATCTTACTCACAAAACTGTCTAAAAAGCCATTTAAACCAATACCGCCCTTTTGTTTCTTTTCCTTATACATTTATTTTTTCCACGTTTCGGCACTCAAAACAACTTTTCTCCTTCACGTACGCACTGGTTTTATGATTCCGAAATCGTCTCACAAAATCCTGTCTCACAAAATCGTCTAAAAGACCATTTAAACCAATACTTCCCTTTTGTTTCTTTTCCTTATACATTCATTTTTTCCACGTTTTTGCACTCAAAACAACTTTCCTCCTCCGCGTACACACTGTTTTTAAGATTCCCAACCCATCTGACTCACAAAACTGTCTAAAAAGCCGTTTAAACCAATACCGCCCTGTCATTTTTTCCACGTTTTTGCACTCAAAACAATTTTCTTCCTTCTCGTACACACTTTTTTTATGAATCCGAACCACCTGACTCACAAAAACCGTCTAAAAGGCCATTTAAACCAATGCCGCCCTTTTGTTTCTTTTCTTTATACATTCATTTTTTTCCACGTTTTTCCAACTTTCCTCATTCTCGTACACACTTTTTTTATGATTCCGAACCCACCTGACTCACAAAACCGTCTAAAAGACCATTTAAACCAATACTTCCCTTTTGTTTCTTTTCCTTATACATTCATTTTTTCCACGTTTTTGCACTCAAAACAACTTTCCTCCTCCGCGTACACACTGTTTTTAAGATTCCCAACCCATCTGACTCACAAAACTGTCTAAAAAGCCGTTTAAACCAATACCGCCCTGTCATTTTTTCCACGTTTTTGCACTCAAAACAATTTTCTTCCTTCTCGTACATACTTTTCTAATGATTCCGAACCTACCTGACTCACAAAACCGTCTAAAAGGCCATTTAAACCAATGCCGCCCTTTTGTTTCTTTTCCTTATACATTCATTTTTTTCCACGTTTTTCCAACTTTCCTCATTCTCGTACACACTTTTTTTATGATTCCGAACCCACCTGACTCACAAAACCGTCTAAAAGACCATTTAAACCAATACCTCCCTTTTGTTTCTTTTACTTATACATTCATTTTTTCCACGTTTTTGCACTCAAAAAAACTTTCCTCCTTCGCGTACACACTTTTTTTATGATTCCGAACCCATCTGTCTCACAAAATCGTCTAAAAGACCATTTAAACCAATACCTCCCTTTTGTTTCTTTTCCTTATACATTCATTTTTTCCACGTTTTTGCACTCAAAACAACTTTCCTCCTCCGCGTACACTCTGTTTTTAAGATTCCCAACCCATCTGTCTCACAAAATCGTCTAAAAGACCATTTAAACCAATACCGCCCTTTTGTTTCTTTTCCTTATACATTTATTTTTTCCACATTTCGGCACTCAAAACAACTTTCGTACACACTGTTTTTATGATTCCGAACCCATCTGAATCACAAAACTGTCTAAAAAGCCATTTAAACCAATACCGCCCTTATGTTTTTTTTCGTTATACATTAATTTTTTCCACGTTTTTGCACTCAAAACAACTTTCCTCCTTCTCGTACACACTTTTTTTATGAATCCGAACCCACCAGACTCACAAAAACCGTCTAAAAGGCCATTTAAACCAATACCTTCCTTTTGTTTCTTTTCTTTATACATTCATTTTTTCCACGTTTTTGCACTCAAGACAACTTTCCTCCTTCGCGTACACACTATTTTTATGATTCCGAACACATCTGACTCACAAAATTGTCTAAAAGACCATTTAAACCAATACCTCCCTTTTGTTTCTTTTCCTTATACATTCACTTTTTCCACGTTTTTGTACTCAAAACAACTTTCCTCCTTCGCGTACACACTGTTTTTATGATTCCGAACCCATCTGTCTCACAAAATCGTCTAAAAGACCATTTAAACCAATACCTCCCTTTTGTTTCTTTTCGTTATACATTAATTTTTTCCACGTTTCGGCACTCAAAACAACTTTCCTCCTTTGCGTACACACTGTTTTTATGATTCCGAACCCACCTGACTCACAAAAACCGTCTAAAAGGCCATTTAAACCAATACCTCCCATTTGTTTCTTTTCCTTATACATTCATTTTTTCCACGTTTTTGCACTCAAAACAACTTTCCTCCTTCGCGTACACAATTTTTATGATTCCGAACCCATCTGTCTCACAAAATCGTCTAAAAGACCATTTAAACCAATACCTCCCTTTTGTTTCTTTTCCTTATACATTCATTTTTTCCACGTTTCTGCACTCAAAACAACTTTCCTCCTCCGCGTACACACTGTTTTTAAGATTCCCAACCCATCAGACTCGCAAAACTGTCTAAAAAGCCGTTTAAACCAATACCGCCCTGTCATTTTTTCCACGTTTTTGCACTCAAAACAATTTTCTTCCTTCTCGTACACACTTTTTTTCTGAATCCGAACCACCTGACTCACAAAAACCGTCTAAAAGGCCATTTAAACCAATACCGCCCATTTGTTTCTTTTCCGTATACATTCATTTTTTCCACGTTTTTGCACTCAAAACAACTTTCCTCCTTCGCGTACACACCGTTTTTATGATTCCGAACCCATCTTACTCACAAAACTGTCTAAAAAGCCATTCAAACCAATACCGCCCTTATGTTTTTTTTCGTTATACATTAATTTTTTCCACGTTTTTGCACTCAAAACAACTTTCCTCCTTCGCGTACACACTGTTTTTATGATTCCGAACCCATCTTTCTCACAAAATCGTCTAAAAGACCATTTAAACCAATACCTCCCTTTAGTTTCTTTTCCTTATACATTCATTTTTTCCACGTTTTTGCACTCAAAACAACTTTCCTCCTCCGCGTACACACTGTTTTTAAGATTCCCAACCCATCTGACTCACAAAACTGTCTAAAAAGCCGTTTAAACCAATACCGCCCTGTCATTTTTTCCACGTTTTTGCACTCAAAACAATTTTCTTCCTTCTCGTACACACTTTTTTTATGAATCCGAACCACCTGACTCACAAAAACCGTCTAAAAGGCCATTTAAACCAATACCTCCCATTTGTTTCTTTTCCTTATACATTCATTTTTTCCACATTTTTGTACTCAAAACAACTTTCCTCCTTCGCGTACACACTGTTTTTATGATTCCGAACCCATCTTACTCACAAAACTGTCTAAAAAGCCATTTAAACCAATACCGCCCTTTTGTTTCTTTTCCTTATACATTTATTTTTTTCACGTTTCGGCACTCAAAACATCTTTCCACATTCGCGTACACACTGCTTTTATGATTTCGAACCCATCTGTCTCACAAAATCGTCTAAAAGACCATTTAAACCAATACCTCCCTTTTGTTTCTTTTCCTTATACATTCATTTTTTCCACGTTTTTGCACTCAAAACAACTTTCCTCCTCCGCGTACACTCTGTTTTTAAGATTCCCAACCCATCTGACTCACAAAACTGTCTAAAAAGCCATTTAAACCAATTTCGCCCTTTTGTTTCTTTTCCTTATACATTCATTTTTTTCACGTTTTTGCACTCAAAACAATTTTCCTCCTTCGCGTACACACTTTTTTTATAATTCCGAACCCATCTGACTCACAAAATCGTTAAAAAGCCATTTAAACTAATACCGCCCTTTTGTTTCTTTTCCTTATACATTCATTTTTTCCACGTTTTTCCAACTTTCCTCCTTCTCGTACACACTTTTTTTATGAATCCGAACCCACCTGACTTACAAAAACCGTCTAAAAGGCCATTTAAACCAATACCTCCCATTTGTTTCTTTTCCTTATACATTCATTTTTTCCACATTTTTGTACTCAAAACAACTTTCCTCCTTCGCGTACACACTGTTTTTATGATTCCGAACCCATCTTACTCACAAAACTGTCTAAAAAGCCATTTAAACCAATACCGCCCTTTTGTTTCTTTTCCTTATACATTTATTTTTTCCACGTTTCGGAGCTCAAAACAACTTTCCTCCTTCGCGTACACACTGGTTTTATGATTCCGAACCCATCTGTCTCACAAAATCGTCTAAAAGACCATTTAAACCAATACCACCCTTTTGTTTCTTTTCTTTATACATTCATTTTTTCCACGTTTTTGCACTCAAGACAACTTTCCTCCTTCGCGTACACACTATTTTTATGATTCCGAACCCATCTGACTCACAAAATCGTCTAAAAGACCATTTAAACCAATACCTCCCTTTTGTTTCTTTTCCTTATACATTAATTTTTTCCACGTTTTTGCACTCAAGACAACTTTCCTCCTTCGCGTACACACTGTTTTTATGATTCCGAACCCATCTGACTCACAAAATCGTCTAAAAGACCATTTAAACCAATACCTCCCTTTTGTTTCTTTTCCTTATACATTAATTTTTTCCACGTTTTTGCACTCAAGACAACTTTCCTCCTTCGCGTACACACTGTTTTTATGATTCCGAACCCATCTGACTCACAAAATCGTCTAAAAGACCATTTAAACCAATACCTCCCTTTTGTTTCTTTTCCTTATACATTCATTTTTTTCCACGTTTTTGCACTCAAAACAACTTTCCTCCTCTGCGTACACACTGTTTTTAACATTCCAAACCCATCTGACTCACAAAACTGTCTAAAAAGCTATTTAAACCAATACCGCCCTTTTGTTTTTTTCGTTATACATTAATTTTTTCCACGTTTCGGCACTCAAAACAACTTTAATCCTTCGCGTACACACTGTTTTTATGATTCCGAACCCATCTGTCTCACAAAATCGTCTAAAAGACCATTTAAACCTTGTCCCTTTTGTTTCTTTTTCTTATACATTCGTTTTTCCACGTTTTTGCACTCAAAACAACATTCCTCCTTCTTGTACACACTTTTCTGATGATTCCGAACCTACCTGACTCACAAAACCGTCTAAAAGGCCATTTAAACCAATACCTCCCTTTTGTTTCTTTTACTTATACATTCATTTTTTCCACGTTTTTGCACTCAAAACAACTTTCCTCCTTCGCGTACACACTTTTTTTATGATTCCGAACCCATCTGTCTCACAAAATCGTCTAAAAGACCATTTAAACCAATACCTCCCTTTTGTTTCTTTTCCTTATACATTCATTTTTTCCACGTTTTTGCACTTAAAACAACTTTCCTCCTCCGCGTACACTCTGTTTTTAAGATTCCCAACCCATCTGACTCACAAAACTGTCTAAAAAGCCATTTAAACCAATACCGCCCTTTTGTTTCTTTTCCTTATACATTCATTTTTTCACGTTTTTGCACTCAAAACAATTTTCCTCCTTCGCGTACACACTTTTTTTATGATTCCGAACCCATCTGACTCACAAAATCGTTAAAAAGGCCATTTAAACCAATACCGCCCTTTTGTTTCTTTTCCTTATACATTCATTTTTTCCACGTTTTTCCAACTTTCCTCCTTCTCGTACACACTTTTTTTATGAATCCGAACCCATCTGACTCACAAAAACCGTCTAAAAGGCCATTTAAACCAATACCTCCCATTTGTTTCTTTTCCTTATACATTCATTTTTTCCACATTTTTGTACTCAAAACAACTTTCCTCCTTCGCGTACACACTGTTTTTATGATTCCGAACCCATCTTACTCACAAAACTGTCTAAAAAGCCATTTAAACCAATACCGCCCTTTTGTTTCTTTTCCTTATACATTTATTTTTTCCACGTTTCGGCACTCAAAACAACTTTTCTCCTTCACGTACGCACTGGTTTTATGATTCCGAAATCGTCTCACAAAATCCTGTCTCACAAAATCGTCTAAAAGACCATTTAAACCAATACTTCCCTTTTGTTTCTTTTCCTTATACATTCATTTTTTCCACATTTTTGCACTCAAAACAACTTTCCTCCTCCGCGTACACACTGTTTTTAAGATTCCCAACCCATCTGACTCACAAAACTGTCTAAAAAGCCGTTTAAACCAATACCGACCTGTCATTTTTTCCACGTTTTTGCACTCAAAACAATTTTCTTCCTTCTCGTACACACTTTTTTTATGAATCCGAACCACCTGACTCACAAAAACCGTCTAAAAGGCCATTTAAACCAATACCGCCCATTTGTTTCTTTTCCTTATACATTCATTTTTTCCACGTTTTTGCACTCAAAACAACTTTCCTCCTTCGCGTACACACCGTTTTTATGATTCCGAACCCATCTGAATCACAAAACTGTCTAAAAAGCCATTTAAACCAATACCGCCCTTATGTTTTTTTTCGTTATACATTAATTTTTTCCACGTTTTTGCACTCAAAACAACATTCCTCCTTCGCGTAAACACTGTTTTTATGATTCCGGACCCATCTGACTCACAAAATCGTCTAAAAGACCATTTAAACCAATACCTCCCTTTTGTTTCTTTTCTTTATACATTCATTTTTTCCACGTTTTTGCACTCAAGACAACTTTCCTCCGCGTACACACTGTTTTTATGATTCCGAACCCATCTGACTCACAAAATCGTCTAAAAGACCATTTAAACCAATACCTCCCTTTTGTTTCTTTTCCTTATACATTCATTTTTTTCCACGTTTTTGCACTCAAAACAACTTTCCTCCTCTGCGTACACACTGTTTTTAACATTCCAAACCCATCTGACTCACAAAACTGTCTAAAAAGCTATTTAAACCAATACCGCCCTTTTGTTTTTTTCGTTATACATTAATTTTTTCCACGTTTCGGCACTCAAAACAACTTTAATCCTTCGCGTACACACTGTTTTTATGATTCCGAACCCATCTGTCTCACAAAATCGTCTAAAAGACCATTTAAACCTTGTCCCTTTTGTTTCTTTTTCTTATACATTCGTTTTTCCACGTTTTTGCACTCAAAACAACATTCCTCCTTCTTGTACACACTTTTCTGATGATTCCGAACCTACCTGACTCACAAAACCGTCTAAATGGCCATTTAAACCAATACCGCCCTTTTGTTTCTTTTCCTTATACATTCATTTTTTCCATGTTTTTCCAACTTTCCTCCTTCTCGTACACACTGCTTTTATGATTTCGAACCCATCTGTCTCACAAAATCGTCTAAAAGACCATTTAAACCAATACCTCCCTTTTGTTTCTTTTCCTTATACATTCATTTTTTCCACGTTTTTGCACTCAAGACAACTTTCCTCCGCGTACAAACTGTTTTTATGATTCCGAACCCATCTGACTCACAATATCGTCTAAAAGACCATTTAAACCAATACCGCCCTTTTGTTTCTTTTCGTTATACATTTATTTTTTCCACGTTTCGGCACTCAAGACAACTTTCCTCCTTCGCGTACACACTTTTCTAATGATTCCGATCCTACCTGACTCACAAAACCGTCTAAAAGGCGATTTAAACTAATGCCGCCCTTTTGTTTCTTTTCCTTATACATTCATTTTTTTCCACGTTTTTCCAACTTTCCTCATTCTCGTACACACTTTTTTTATGATTCCGAACCCACCTGACTCACAAAACCGTCTAAAAGACCATTTAAACCAATACCTCCCTTTTGTTTCTTTTACTTATACATTCATTTTTTCCACGTTTTTGCACTCAAAAAAACTTTCCTCCTTCGCGTACACACTTTTTTTATGATTCCGAACCCATCTGTCTCACAAAATCGTCTAAAAGACCATTTAAACCAATACCTCCCTTTTGTTTCTTTTCCTTATACATTCATTTTTTCCACGTTTTTGCACTCAAAACAACTTTCCTCCTCCGCGTACACTCTGTTTTTAAGATTCCCAACCCATCTGACTCACAAAACTGTCTAAAAAGCCATTTAAACCAATATCGCCCTTTTGTTTCTTTTCCTTATACATTCATTTTTTTCACGTTTTTGCACTCAAAACAATTTTCCTCCTTCGCGTACACACTTTTTTTATAATTCCGAACCCATCTGACTCACAAAATCGTTAAAAAGCCATTTAAACCAATACCGCCCTTTTGTTTCTTTTCCTTATACATTCATTTTTTCCACGTTTTTCCAACTTTCCTCCTTCTCGTACACACTTTTTTTATGAATCCGAACCCACCTGACTTACAAAAACCGTCTAAAAGGCCATTTAAACCAATACCTCCCATTTGTTTCTTTTCCTTATACATTCATTTTTTCCACATTTTTGTACTCAAAACAACTTTCCTCCTTCGCGTACACACTGTTTTTATGATTCCGAACCCATCTTACTCACAAAACTGTCTAAAAAGCCATTTAAACCAATACCGCCCTTTTGTTTCTTTTCCTTATACATTTATTTTTTCCACGTTTCGGCGCTCAAAACAACTTTCCTCCTTCGCGTACACACTGGTTTTATGATTCCGAACCCATCTGTCTCACAAAATCGTCTAAAAGACCATTTAAACCAATACCACCCTTTTGTTTCTTTTCTTTATACATTCATTTTTTCCACGTTTTTGCACTCAAGACAACTTTCCTCCTTCGCGTACACACTATTTTTATGATTCCGAACCCATCTGACTCACAAAATCGTCTAAAAGACCATTTAAACCAATACCTCCCTTTTGTTTCTTTTCCTTATACATTAATTTTTTCCACGTTTTTGCACTCAAGACAACTTTCCTCCTTCGCGTACACACTGGTTTTATGATTCCGAACCCATCTGTCTCACAAAATCGTCTAAAAGACCATTTAAACCAATACCACCCTTTTGTTTCTTTTCTTTATACATTCATTTTTTCCACGTTTTTGCACTCAAGACAACTTTCCTCCTTCGCGTACACACTATTTTTATGATTCCGAACCCATCTGACTCACAAAATCGTCTAAAAGACCATTTAAACCAATACCTCCCTTTTGTTTCTTTTCCTTATACATTAATTTTTTCCACGTTTTTGCACTCAAGACAACTTTCCTCCTTCGCGTACACACTGTTTTTATGATTCCGAACCCATCTGACTCACAAAATCGTCTAAAAGACCATTTAAACCAATACCTCCCTTTTGTTTCTTTTCCTTATACATTCATTTTTTTCCACGTTTTTGCACTCAAAACAACTTTCCTCCTCTGCGTACACACTGTTTTTAACATTCCAAACCCATCTGACTCACAAAACTGTCTAAAAAGCTATTTAAACCAATACCGCCCTTTTGTTTTTTTCGTTATACATTAATTTTTTCCACGTTTCGGCACTCAAAACAACTTTAATCCTTCGCGTACACACTGTTTTTATGATTCCGAACCCATCTGTCTCACAAAATCGTCTAAAAGACCATTTAAACCTTGTCCCTTTTGTTTCTTTATCTTATACATTCGTTTTTCCACGTTTTTGCACTCAAAACAACATTCCTCCTTCTTGTACACACTTTTCTGATGATTCCGAACCTACCTGACTCACAAAACCGTCTAAAAGGCCATTTAAACCAATACCTCCCTTTTGTTTCTTTTACTTATACATTCATTTTTTCCACGTTTTTGCACTCAAAACAACTTTCCTCCTTCGCGTACACACTTTTTTTATGATTCCGAACCCATCTGTCTCACAAAATCGTCTAAAAGACCATTTAAACCAATACCTCCCTTTTGTTTCTTTTCCTTATACATTCATTTTTTCCACGTTTTTGCACTTAAAACAACTTTCCTCCTCCGCGTACACTCTGTTTTTAAGATTCCCAACCCATCTGACTCACAAAACTGTCTAAAAAGCCATTTAAACCAATACCGCCCTTTTGTTTCTTTTCCTTATACATTCATTTTTTCACGTTTTTGCACTCAAAACAATTTTCCTCCTTCGCGTACACACTTTTTTTATGAATCCGAACCCATCTGACTCACAAAAACCGTCTAAAAGGCCATTTAAACCAATACCTCCCATTTGTTTCTTTTCCTTATACATTCATTTTTTCCACATTTTTGTACTCAAAACAACTTTCCTCCTTCGCGTACACACTGTTTTTATGATTCCGAACCCATCTTACTCACAAAACTGTCTAAAAAGCCATTTAAACCAATACCGCCCTTTTGTTTCTTTTCCTTATACATTTATTTTTTCCACGTTTCGGCACTCAAAACAACTTTTCTCCTTCACGTACGCACTGGTTTTATGATTCCGAAATCGTCTCACAAAATCCTGTCTCACAAAATCGTCTAAAAGACCATTTAAACCAATACTTCCCTTTTGTTTCTTTTCCTTATACATTCATTTTTTCCACGTTTTTGCACTCAAAACAACTTTCCTCCTCTGCGTACACACTGTTTTTAAGATTCCCAACCCATCTGACTCACAAAACTGTCTAAAAAGCCGTTTAAACCAATACCGCCCTGTCATTTTTTCCACGTTTTTGCACTCAAAACAATTTTCTTCCTTCTCGTACACACTTTTTTTATGAATCCGAACCACCTGACTCACAAAAACCGTCTAAAAGGCCATTTAAACCAATACCGCCCATTTGTTTCTTTTCCTTATACATTCATTTTTTCCACGTTTTTGCACTCAAAAGAACTTTCCTCCTTCGCGTACACACCGTTTTTTATGATTCCGAACCCATCTGAATCACAAAACTGTCTAAAAAGCCATTTAAACCAATACCGCCCTTATGTTTTTTTTCGTTATACATTAATTTTTTCCACGTTTTTGCACTCAAAACAACTTTCCTCCTTCGCGTAAACACTGTTTTTATGATTCCGGACCCATCTGACTCACAAAATCGTCTAAAAGACCATTTAAACCAATACCTCCCTTTTGTTTCTTTTCCTTATACATTCATTTTTTCCACGTTTTTGCACTCAAAACAACTTTCCTCCTCCGCGTACACTCTGTTTTTAAGATTCCCAACCCATCTGACTCACAAAACTGTCTAAAAAGCCATTTAAACCAATACCGCCCTTTTGTTTCTTTTCCTTATACATTCATTTTTTCACGTTTTTGCACTTAAAACAATTTTCCTCCTTCGCGTACACACTTTTTTTATGAATCCGAACCACCTGACTCACAAAAACCGTCTAAAAGGCCATTTAAACCAATACCGCCCATTTGTTTCTTTTCCTTATACATTCATTTTTTCCACGTTTTTGCACTCAAAACAACTTTCCTCCTTCGCGTACACACTGTTTTTAAGATTCCAAACCCATCTGAATCACAAAACTGTCTAAAAAGCCATTTAAACCAATACCGCCCTTATGTTTTTTTTCGTTATACATTAATTTTTTCCACGTTTTTGCACTCAAAACAACTTTCCTCCTTCGCGTACACACTGTTTTTAACATTCCAAACCCATCTGACTCACAAAACTGTCTAAAAAGCTATTTAAACCAATACCGCCCTTTTGTTTTTTTTCGTTATACATTAATTTTTTCCACGTTTCGGCACTCAAAACAACTTTAATCCTTCGCGTACACACTGTTTTTATGATTCCGAACCCATCTGTCTCACAAAATCGTCTAAAAGACCATTTAAACCTTGTCCCTTTTGTTTCTTTTTCTTATACATTCGTTTATTCCACGTTTTTGCACTCAAAACAACATTCCTCCTTCTTGTACACACTTTTCTGATGATTCCGAACCTACCTGACTCACAAAACCGTCTAAATGGCCATTTAAACCAATACCGCCCTTTTGTTTCTTTTCCTTATACATTCATTTTTTCCATGTTTTTCCAACTTTCCTCCTTCTCGTACACACTTTTTTTATGATTCCGAACCCACCTGACTCACAAAACCGTCTAAAAGACCATTTAAACCAATACCGCCCTTTTGTTTCTTTTCATTATACATTTATTTTTTTCACGTTTCGGCACTCAAAACATCTTTCCACATTCGCGTACACACTGCTTTTATGATTTCGAACCCATCTGTCTCACAAAATCGTCTAAAAGACCATTTAAACCAATACCTCCCTTTTGTTTCTTTTCCTTATACATTCATTTTTTCCACGTTTTTGTACTCAAAACAACTTTCCTCCTCCGCGTACACTCTGTTTTTAAGATTCCCAACCCATCTGACTCACAAAACTGTCTAAAAAGCCATTTAAACCAATACCGCCCTTTTGTTTCTTTTCCTTATACATTCATTTTTTCACGTTTTTGCACTCAAAACAGTTTTCCTCTTTCGCGTACACACTTTTTTTATGATTCCGAACCCATCTGACTCACAAAATCGTTAAAAAGACCATTTAAACCAATACCGCATTTTTGTTTCTTTTCCATTTTTTCCACGTTTTTCCAACTTTCCTCCTTCTCGTACACACTTTTTTTATGAATCCGAACCCATCTTACTCACAAAACTGTCTAAAAAGCCATTCAAACCAATACCGCCCTTATGTTTTTTTTCGTTATACATTAATTTTTTCCACGTTTTTGCACTCAAAACAACTTTCCTCCTTCGCGTACACACTGTTTTTATGATTCCGAACCCATCTTTCTCACAAAATCGTCTAAAAGACCATTTAAACCAATACCTCCCTTTAGTTTCTTTTCCTTATACATTCATTTTTTTCCACGTTTTTGCACTCAAAACAACTTTCCTCCTCCGCGTACACACTGTTTTTAACATTCCAAACCCATCTGACTCACAAAACTGTCTAAAAAGCTATTTAAACCAATACCGCCCTTTTGTTTTTTTTCATTATACATTTATTTTTTTCACGTTTCGGCACTCAAAACATCTTTCCACATTCGCGTACACACTGCTTTTATGATTTCGAACCCATCTGTCTCACAAAATCGTCTAAAAGACCATTTAAACCAATACCGCCCTTTTGTTTCTTTTCGTTATACATTTATTTTTTCCACGTTTCGGCACTCAAGACAACTTTCCTCCTTCGCGTACACACTTTTCTAATGATTCCGATCCTACCTGACTCACAAAACCGTCTAAAAGGCCATTTAAACTAATGCCGCCCTTTTGTTTCTTTTCCTTATACATTCATTTTTTTCCACGTTTTTCCAACTTTCCTCATTCTCGTACACACTTTTTTTATGATTCCGAACCCACCTGACTCACAAAACCGTCTAAAAGACCATTTAAACCAATACCTCCCTTTTGTTTCTTTTACTTATACATTCATTTTTTCCACGTTTTTGCACTCAAAAAAACTTTCCTCCTTCGCGTACACACTTTTTTTATGATTCCGAACCCATCTGTCTCACAAAATCGTCTAAAAGACCATTTAAACCAATACCTCCCTTTTGTTTCTTTTCCTTATACATTCATTTTTTCCACGTTTTTGCACTCAAAACAACTTTCCTCCTCCGCGTACACTCTGTTTTTAAGATTCCCAACCCATCTGACTCACAAAACTGTCTAAAAAGCCATTTAAACCAATATCGCCCTTTTGTTTCTTTTCCTTATACATTCATTTTTTTCACGTTTTTGCACTCAAAACAATTTTCCTCCTTCGCGTACACACTTTTTTTATAATTCCGAACCCATCTGACTCACAAAATCGTCAAAAAGCCATTTAAACCAATACCGCCCTTTTGTTTCTTTTCCTTATACATTCATTTTTTCCACGTTTTTCCAACTTTCCTCCTTCTCGTACACACTTTTTTTATGAATCCGAACCCACCTGACTTACAAAAACCGTCTAAAAGGCCATTTAAACCAATACCTCCCATTTGTTTCTTTTCCTTATACATTCATTTTTTCCACATTTTTGTACTCAAAACAACTTTCCTCCTTCGCGTACACACTGTTTTTATGATTCCGAACCCATCTTACTCACAAAACTGTCTAAAAAGCCATTTAAACCAATACCGCCCTTTTGTTTCTTTTCCTTATACATTTATTTTTTCCACGTTTCGGCGCTCAAAACAACTTTCCTCCTTCGCGTACACACTGGTTTTATGATTCCGAACCCATCTGTCTCACAAAATCGTCTAAAAGACCATTTAAACCAATACCACCCTTTTGTTTCTTTTCTTTATACATTCATTTTTTCCACGTTTTTGCACTCAAGACAACTTTCCTCCTTCGCGTACACACTATTTTTATGATTCCGAACCCATCTGACTCACAAAATCGTCTAAAAGACCATTTAAACCAATACCTCCCTTTTGTTTCTTTTCCTTATACATTAATTTTTTCCACGTTTTTGCACTCAAGACAACTTTCCTCCTTCGCGTACACACTGTTTTTATGATTCCGAACCCATCTGACTCACAAAATCGTCTAAAAGACCATTTAAACCAATACCTCCCTTTTGTTTCTTTTCCTTATACATTCATTTTTTTCCACGTTTTTGAACTCAAAACAACTTTCCTCCTCTGCGTACACACTGTTTTTAACATTCCAAACCCATCTGACTCACAAAACTGTCTAAAAAGCTATTTAAACCAATACCGCCCTTTTGTTTTTTTCGTTATACATTAATTTTTTCCACGTTTCGGCACTCAAAACAACTTTAATCCTTCGCGTACACACTGTTTTTATGATTCCGAACCCATCTGTCTCACAAAATCGTCTAAAAGACCATTTAAACCTTGTCCCTTTTGTTTCTTTTTCTTATACATTCGTTTTTCCACGTTTTTGCACTCAAAACAACATTCCTCCTTCTTGTACACACTTTTCTGATGATTCCGAACCTACCTGACTCACAAAACCGTCTAAAAGGCCATTTAAACCAATACCTCCCTTTTGTTTCTTTTACTTATACATTCATTTTTTCCACGTTTTTGCACTCAAAACAACTTTCCTCCTTCGCGTACACACTTTTTTTATGATTCCGAACCCATCTGTCTCACAAAATCGTCTAAAAGACCATTTAAACCAATACCTCCCTTTTGTTTCTTTTCCTTATACATTCATTTTTTCCACGTTTTTGCACTTAAAACAACTTTCCTCCTCCGCGTACACTCTGTTTTTAAGATTCCCAACCCATCTGACTCACAAAACTGTCTAAAAAGCCATTTAAACCAATACCGCCCTTTTGTTTCTTTTCCTTATACATTCATTTTTTCACGTTTTTGCACTCAAAACAATTTTCCTCCTTCGCGTACACACTTTTTTTATGATTCCGAACCCATCTGACTCACAAAATCGTTAAAAAGGCCATTTAAACCAATACCGCCCTTTTGTTTCTTTTCCTTATACAATCATTTTTTCCACGTTTTTCCAACTTTCCTCCTTCTCGTACACACTTTTTTTATGAATCCGAACCCATCTGACTCACAAAAACCGTCTAAAAGGCCATTTAAACCAATACCTCCCATTTGTTTCTTTTCCTTATACATTCATTTTTTCCACATTTTTGTACTCAAAACAAGTTTCCTCCTTCGCGTACACACTGTTTTTATGATTCCGAACCCATCTTACTCACAAAACTGTCTAAAAAGCCATTTAAACCAATACCGCCCTTTTGTTTCTTTTCCTTATACATTTATTTTTTCCACGTTTCGGCACTCAAAACAACTTTTCTCCTTCACGTACGCACTGGTTTTATGATTCCGAAATCGTCTCACAAAATCCTGTCTCACAAAATCGTCTAAAAGACCATTTAAACCAATACTTCCCTTTTGTTTCTTTTCCTTATACATTCATTTTTTCCACGTTTTTGCACTCAAAACAACTTTCCTCCTCCGCGTACACACTGTTTTTAAGATTCCCAACCCATCTGACTCACAAAACTGTCTAAAAAGCCGTTTAAACCAATACCGCCCTGTCATTTTTTCCACGTTTTTGCACTCAAAACAATTTTCTTCCTTCTCGTACACACTTTTTTTATGAATCCGAACCACCTGACTCACAAAAACCGTCTAAAAGGCCATTTAAACCAATACCGCCCATTTGTTTCTTTTCCTTATACATTCATTTTTTCCACGTTTTTGCACTCAAAACAACTTTCCTCCTTCGCGTACACACCGTTTTTATGATTCCGAACCCATCTGAATCACAAAACGGTCTAAAAAGCCATTTAAACCAATACCGCCCTTATGTTTTTTTTCGTTATACATTAATTTTTTCCACGTTTTTGCACTCAAAACAACTTTCCTCCTTCGCGTAAACACTGTTTTTATGATTCCGGACCCATCTGACTCACAAAATCGTCTAAAAGACCATTTAAACCAATACCTCCCTTTTGTTTCTTTTCCTTATACATTCATTTTTTCCACGTTTTTGCACTCAAAACAACTTTCCTCCTCCGCGTACACTCTGTTTTTAAGATTCCCAACCCATCTGACTCACAAAACTGTCTAAAAAGCCATTTAAACCAATACCGCCCTTTTGTTTCTTTTCCTTATACATTCATTTTTTCACGTTTTTGCACTTAAAACAATTTTCCTCCTTCGCGTACACACTTTTTTTATGAATCCGAACCACCTGACTCACAAAAACCGTCTAAAAGGCCATTTAAACCAATACCGCCCATTTGTTTCTTTTCCTTATACATTCATTTTTTCCACGTTTTTGCACTCAAAACAACTTTCCTCCTTCGCGTACACACTGTTTTTAAGATTCCAAACCCATCTGAATCACAAAACTGTCTAAAAAGCCATTTAAACCAATACCGCCCTTATGTTTTTTTTCGTTATACATTAATTTTTTCCACGTTTTTGCACTCAAAACAACTTTCCTCCTTCGCGTACACACTGTTTTTAACATTCCAAACCCATCTGACTCACAAAACTGTCTAAAAAGCTATTTAAACCAATACCGCCCTTTTGTTTTTTTTCGTTATACATTAATTTTTTCCACGTTTCGGCACTCAAAACAACTTTAATCCTTCGCGTACACACTGTTTTTATGATTCCGAACCCATCTGTCTCACAAAATCGTCTAAAAGACCATTTAAACCTTGTCCCTTTTGTTTCTTTTTCTTATACATTCGTTTTTTCCACGTTTTTGCACTCAAAACAACATTCCTCCTTCTTGTACACACTTTTCTGATGATTCCGAACCTACCTGACTCACAAAACCGTCTAAATGGCCATTTAAACCAATACCGCCCTTTTGTTTCTTTTCCTTATACATTCATTTTTTCCATGTTTTTCCAACTTTCCTCCTTCTCGTACACACTTTTTTTATGATTCCGAACCCACCTGACTCACAAAACCGTCTAAAAGACCATTTAAACCAATACCGCCCTTTTGTTTCTTTTCATTATACATTTATTTTTTTCACGTTTCGGCACTCAAAACATCTTTCCACATTCGCGTACACACTGCTTTTATGATTTCGAACCCATCTGTCTCACAAAATCGTCTAAAAGACCATTTAAACCAATACCTCCCTTTTGTTTCTTTTCCTTATACATTCATTTTTTCCACGTTTTTGCACTCAAAACAACTTTCCTCCTCCGCGTACACTCTGTTTTTAAGATTCCCAACCCATCTGACTCACAAAACTGTCTAAAAAGCCATTTAAACCAATACCGCCCTTTTGTTTCTTTTCCTTATACATTCATTTTTTCACGTTTTTGCACTCAAAACAATTTTCCTCTTTCGCGTACACACTTTTTTTATGATTCCGAACCCATCTGACTCACAAAATCGTTAAAAAGGCCATTTAAACCAATACCGCATTTTTGTTTCTTTTCCTTATACATTCATTTTTTCCACGTTTTTCCAACTATCCTCCTTCTCGTACACACTTTTTTTATGAATCCGAACCCACCTGACTCACAAAAACCGTCTAAAAGGCCATTTAAACCAATACCTCCCATTTGTTTCTTTTCCTTATACATTAATTTTTTCCACGTTTTTGCACTCAAAACAACTTTCCTCCTTCGCGTACACAATTTTTATGATTCCGAACCCATCTGTCTCACAAAATCGTCTAAAAGACCATTTAAACCAATACCTCCCTTTTGTTTCTTTTCCTTATACATTCATTTTTTCCACGTTTTTGCACTCAAAACAACTTTCCTCCTCCGCGTACACACTGTTTTTAAGATTCCCAACCCATCTGACTCACAAAACTGTCTAAAAAGCCGTTTAAACCAATACCGCCCTGTCATTTTTTCCACGTTTTTGCACTCAAAACAATTTTCTTCCTTCTCGTACACACTTTTTTTCTGAATCCGAACCACCTGACTCACAAAAACCGTCTAAAAGGCCATTTAAACCAATAGCGCCCATTTGTTTCTTTTCCGTATACATTCATTTTTTCCACGTTTTTGCACTCAAAACAACTTTCCTCCTTCGCGTACACACCGTTTTTATGATTCCGAACCCATCTTACTCACAAAACTGTCTAAAAAGCCATTCAAACCAATACCGCCCTTATGTTTTTTTTCGTTATACATTAATTTTTTCCACGTTTTTGCACTCAAAACAACTTTCCTCCTTCGCGTACACACTGTTTTTATGATTCCGAACCCATCTTTCTCACAAAATCGTCTAAAAGACCATTTAAACCAATACCTCCCTTTAGTTTCTTTTCCTTATACATTCATTTTTTTCCACGTTTTTGCACTCAAAACAACTTTCCTCCTCCGCGTACACACTGTTTTTAACATTCCAAACCCATCTGACTCACAAAACTGTCTAAAAAGCTATTTAAACCAATACCGCCCTTTTGTTTTTTTTCATTATACATTTATTTTTTTCACGTTTCGGCACTCAAAACATCTTTCCACATTCGCGTACACACTGCTTTTATGATTTCGAACCCATCTGTCTCACAAAATCGTCTAAAAGACCATTTAAACCAATACCGCCCTTTTGTTTCTTTTCGTTATACATTTATTTTTTCCACGTTTCGGCACTCAAGACAACTTTCCTCCTTCGCGTACACACTTTTCTAATGATTCCGATCCTACCTGACTCACAAAACCGTCTAAAAGGCCATTTAAACTAATGCCGCCCTTTTGTTTCTTTTCCTTATACATTCATTTTTTTCCACGTTTTTCCAACTTTCCTCATTCTCGTACACACTTTTTTTATGATTCCGAACCCACCTGACTCACAAAACCGTCTAAAAGACCATTTAAACCAATACCTCCCTTTTGTTTCTTTTACTTATACATTCATTTTTTCCACGTTTTTGCACTCAAAAAAACTTTCCTCCTTCGCGTACACACTTTTTTTATGATTCCGAACCCATCTGTCTCACAAAATCGTCTAAAAGACCATTTAAACCAATACCTCCCTTTTGTTTCTTTTCCTTATACATTCATTTTTTCCACGTTTTTGCACTCAAAACAACTTTCCTCCTCCGCGTACACTCTGTTTTTAAGATTCCCAACCCATCTGACTCACAAAACTGTCTAAAAAGCCATTTAAACCAATATCGCCCTTTTGTTTCTTTTCCTTATACATTCATTTTTTTCACGTTTTTGCACTCAAAACAATTTTCCTCCTTCGCGTACACACTTTTTTTATAATTCCGAACCCATCTGACTCACAAAATCGTCAAAAAGCCATTTAAACCAATACCGCCCTTTTGTTTCTTTTCCTTATACATTCATTTTTTCCACGTTTTTCCAACTTTCCTCCTTCTCGTACACACTTTTTTTATGAATCCGAACCCACCTGACTTACAAAAACCGTCTAAAAGGCCATTTAAACCAATACCTCCCATTTGTTTCTTTTCCTTATACATTCATTTTTTCCACATTTTTGTACTCAAAACAACTTTCCTCCTTCGCGTACACACTGTTTTTATGATTCCGAACCCATCTTACTCACAAAACTGTCTAAAAAGCCATTTAAACCAATACCGCCCTTTTGTTTCTTTTCCTTATACATTTATTTTTTCCACGTTTCGGCGCTCAAAACAACTTTCCTCCTTCGCGTACACACTGGTTTTATGATTCCGAACCCATCTGTCTCACAAAATCGTCTAAAAGACCATTTAAACCAATACCACCCTTTTGTTTCTTTTCTTTATACATTCATTTTTTCCACGTTTTTGCACTCAAGACAACTTTCCTCCTTCGCGTACACACTATTTTTATGATTCCGAACCCATCTGACTCACAAAATCGTCTAAAAGACCATTTAAACCAATACCTCCCTTTTGTTTCTTTTCCTTATACATTAATTTTTTCCACGTTTTTGCACTCAAGACAACTTTCCTCCTTCGCGTACACACTGTTTTTATGATTCCGAACCCATCTGACTCACAAAATCGTCTAAAAGACCATTTAAACCAATACCTCCCTTTTGTTTCTTTTCCTTATACATTCATTTTTTTCCACGTTTTTGCACTCAAAACAACTTTCCTCCTCTGCGTACACACTGTTTTTAACATTCCAAACCCATCTGACTCACAAAACTGTCTAAAAAGCTATTTAAACCAATACCGCCCTTTTGTTTTTTTCGTTATACATTAATTTTTTCCACGTTTCGGCACTCAAAACAACTTTAATCCTTCGCGTACACACTGTTTTTATGATTCCGAACCCATCTGTCTCACAAAATCGTCTAAAAGACCATTTAAACCTTGTCCCTTTTGTTTCTTTTTCTTATACATTCGTTTTTCCACGTTTTTGCACTCAAAACAACATTCCTCCTTCTTGTACACACTTTTCTGATGATTCCGAACCTACCTGACTCACAAAACCGTCTAAAAGGCCATTTAAACCAATACCTCCCTTTTGTTTCTTTTACTTATACATTCATTTTTTCCACGTTTTTGCACTCAAAACAACTTTCCTCCTTCGCGTACACCCTTTTTTTATGATTCCGAACCCATCTGTCTCACAAAATCGTCTAAAAGACCATTTAAACCAATACCTCCCTTTTGTTTCTTTTCCTTATACATTCATTTTTTCCACGTTTTTGCACTTAAAACAACTTTCCTCCTCCGCGTACACTCTGTTTTTAAGATTCCCAACCCATCTGACTCACAAAACTGTCTAAAAAGCCATTTAAACCAATACCGCCCTTTTGTTTCTTTTCCTTATACATTCATTTTTTCACGTTTTTGCACTCAAAACAATTTTCCTCCTTCGCGTACACACTTTTTTTATGATTCCGAACCCATCTGACTCACAAAATCGTTAAAAAGGCCATTTAAACCAATACCGCCCTTTTGTTTCTTTTCCTTATACATTCATTTTTTCCACGTTTTTCCAACTTTCCTCCTTCTCGTACACACTTTTTTTATGAATCCGAACCCATCTGACTCACAAAAACCGTCTAAAAGGCCATTTAAACCAATACCTCCCATTTGTTTCTTTTCCTTATACATTCATTTTTTCCACATTTTTGTACTCAAAACAAGTTTCCTCCTTCGCGTACACACTGTTTTTATGATTCCGAACCCATCTTACTCACAAAACTGTCTAAAAAGCCATTTAAACCAATACCGCCCTTTTGTTTCTTTTCCTTATACATTTATTTTTTCCACGTTTCGGCACTCAAAACAACTTTTCTCCTTCACGTACGCACTGGTTTTATGATTCCGAAATCGTCTCACAAAATCCTGTCTCACAAAATCGTCTAAAAGACCATTTAAACCAATACTTCCCTTTTGTTTCTTTTCCTTATACATTCATTTTTTCCACGTTTTTGCACTCAAAACAACTTTCCTCCTCCGCGTACACACTGTTTTTAAGATTCCCAACCCATCTGACTCACAAAACTGTCTAAAAAGCCGTTTAAACCAATACCGCCCTGTCATTTTTTCCACGTTTTTGCACTCAAAACAATTTTCTTCCTTCTCGTACACACTTTTTTTATGAATCCGAACCACCTGACTCACAAAAACCGTCTAAAAGGCCATTTAAACCAATACCGCCCATTTGTTTCTTTTCCTTATACATTCATTTTTTCCACGTTTTTGCACTCAAAACAACTTTCCTCCTTCGCGTACACACCGTTTTTATGATTCCGAACCCATCTGAATCACAAAACGGTCTAAAAAGCCATTTAAACCAATACCGCCCTTATGTTTTTTTTCGTTATACATTAATTTTTTCCACGTTTTTGCACTCAAAACAACTTTCCTCCTTCGCGTAAACACTGTTTTTATGATTCCGGACCCATCTGACTCACAAAATCGTCTAAAAGACCATTTAAACCAATACCTCCCTTTTGTTTCTTTTCCTTATACATTCATTTTTTCCACGTTTTTGCACTCAAAACAACTTTCCTCCTCCGCGTACACTCTGTTTTTAAGATTCCCAACCCATCTGACTCACAAAACTGTCTAAAAAGCCATTTAAACCAATACCGCCCTTTTGTTTCTTTTCCTTATACATTCATTTTTTCACGTTTTTGCACTTAAAACAATTTTCCTCCTTCGCGTACACACTTTTTTTATGAATCCGAACCACCTGACTCACAAAAACCGTCTAAAAGGCCATTTAAACCAATACCGCCCATTTGTTTCTTTTCCTTATACATTCATTTTTTCCACGTTTTTGCACTCAAAACAACTTTCCTCCTTCGCGTACACACTGTTTTTAAGATTCCAAACCCATCTGAATCACAAAACTGTCTAAAAAGCCATTTAAACCAATACCGCCCTTATGTTTTTTTAGTTATACATTAATTTTTTCCACGTTTTTGCGCTCAAAACAACTTTCCTCCTTCGCGTACACACTGTTTTTATGATTCCGAACCCATCTGACTCACAAAATCGTCTAAAAGACCATTTAAACCAATACCTCCCTTTAGTTTCTTTTCCTTATACATTCATTTTTTTCCACGTTTTTGCACTCAAAACAACTTTCCTCCTCCGCGTACACACTGTTTTTAACATTCCAAACCCATCTGACTCACAAAACTGTCTAAAAAGCTATTTAAACCAATACCGCCCTTTTGTTTTTTTTCGTTATACATTAATTTTTTCCACGTTTCGGCACTCAAAACAACTTTAATCCTTCGCTTACACACTGTTTTTATGATTCCGAACCCATCTGTCTCACAAAATCGTCTAAAAGACCATTTAAACCAATACGTCCCTTTTGTTTCTTTTTCTTATACATTCGTTTTTTCCACGTTTTTGCACTCAAAACAACATTCCTCCTTCTTGTACACACTTTTCTGATGATTCCGAACCTACCTGACTCACAAAACCGTCTAAAAGGCCATTTAAACCAATACCGCCCTTTTGTTTCTTTTCCTTATACATTCATTTTTTCCATGTTTTTCCAACTTTCCTCCTTCTCGTACACACTTTTTTTATGATTCCGAACCCACCTGACTCACAAAACCGTCTAAAAGACCATTTAAACCAATACCGCCCTTTTGTTTCTTTTCATTATACATTTATTTTTTTCACGTTTCGGCATTAAAACATCTTTCCACATTCGCGTACACACTGCTTTTATGATTTCGAACCCATCTGCCTCACAAAATCGTCTAAAAGACCATTTAAACCAATACCTCCCTTTTGTTTCTTTTCCTTATACATTCATTTTTTCCACGTTTTTGCACTCAAGACAACTTTCCTCCTTCGCGTACACACTGTTTTTATGATTCCGAACCCATCTGACTCACAATATCGTCTAAAAGACCATTTAAACCAATACCGCCCTTTTGTTTCTTTTCGTTATACATTTATTTTTTCCACGTTTCGGCACTCAAGACAACTTTCCTCCTTCGCGTACACACTTTTCTAATGATTCCGAACCTACCTGACTCACAAAACCGTCTAAAAGGCCATTTAAACCAATACCTCCCTTTTGTTTCTTTTCCTTATACATTCATTTTTTCCACGTTTTTGCACTCAAGACAACTTTCCTCCTTTGCGTACACACTGTTTTTATGATTCCGAACCCATCTGACTCACAATATCGTCTAAAAGACCATTTAAACCAATACCGCCCTTTTGTTTCTTTTCGTTATACATTTATTTTTACCACGTTTCGGCACTCAAGACAACTTTCCTCCTTCGCGTACACACTTTTCTAATGATTACGAACCTACCTGACTCACAAAACCGTCTAAAAGGCCATTTAAACCAATACCTCCCTTTTGTTTCTTTTCCTTATACATTTATTTTTTCCAGGTTTCGGCACTCAAAGCAACTTTCCTCCTTTGCGTACACACTGTTTTTATGATTCCGAACCCATCTGTCTCAAAATCGTCTAAAAGACCATTTAAACCAATACCTCCCTTTTGATTCTTTTCCTTATACATTCACTTTTTCCACGTTTTTGCACTCAAGACAACTTTCCTCCTTCGCGTACACACTGTTTTTAAGATTCCAAACCCATCTGAATCACAAAACTGTCTAAAAAGCTATTTAAACCAATACCGCCCTTTTGTTTTTTTTCGTTATACATTAATTTTTTCCACGTTTCGGCACTCAAAACAACTTTAATCCTTCGCGTACACATTGTTTTTATGATTCCGAACCGATCTGACTCACAAAAACGCCTAAAAGATTATTTAAACCAATACCTCCCTTTTGTTTCTTTTCCTTATACATTCATTTTTACCACGTTTTTCCAACTTTCCTCCTTCTCGTGATTTTGTTTCTTTTCCTTATACATTCATTTTTTCCACGTTTTTGCACTCAAAACAACTTTCCTCCTCCGCGTACACACTTTTTTTATGATTCCGAACCCATCTGACTCACAAAATCGCTAAAAAGGCCATTTAAACCAATACCGCCCTTTTGTTTCTTTTCCTTATACATTCATTTTTTCCACGTTTTTCCAACTTTCCTCCTTCTCGTACACACTTTTTTTATGATTCCGAACCCATCTGACTCACAAAATCGTCTAAAAGACCATTTAAACCAATACCTCCCTTTTGATTCTTTTCCTTATACATTCACTTTTTCCACGTTTTTGCACTCAAAACAACTTTCTTCCTCTGCGTACACACTGTTTTTAACATTCCAAACCCATCTGACTCACAAAACTGTCTAAAAAGCTATTTAAACCAATACCGCCCTTTTGTTTTTTTTCGTTATACATTAATTTTTTCCACGTTTCGGCACTCAAAACAACTTTAATCCTTCGCGTACACACTGTTTTTATGATTCCGAACCCATCTGTCTCACAAAATCGTCTAAAAGACCATTTAAACCTTGTCCCTTTTGTTTCTTTTTCTTATACATTCGTTTTTTCCACGTTTTTGCACTCAAAACAACATTCCTCCTTCTTGTACACACTTTTCTGATGATTCCGAACCTACCTGACTCACAAAACCGTCTAAAAGGCCATTTAAACCAATACCGCCCTTTTGTTTCTTTTACTTATACATTCATTTTTTCCATGTTTTTCCAACTTTCCTCCTTCTCGTACACACTTTTTTTATGATTCCGAACCCACCTGACTCACAAAACCGTCTAAAAGACCATTTAAACCAATACCGCCCTTTTGTTTCTTTTCATTATACATTTATTTTTTTCACGTTTCGGCACTCAAAACATCTTTCCACATTCGCGTACACACTGCTTTTATGATTTCGAACCCATCTGTCTCACAAAATCGTCTGAAAGACCATTTAAACCAATACCTCCCTTTTGTTTCTTTTCCTTATACATTCATTTTTTCCACGTTTTTGCACTCAAGACAACTTTCCTCCTTCGCGTACACACTGTTTTTATGATTCCGAACCCATCTGACTCACAATATCGTCTAAAAGACCATTTAAACCAATACCGCCCTTTTGTTTCTTTTCGTTATACATTTATTTTTTCCACGTTTCGGCACTCAAGACAACTTTCCTCCTTCGCGTACACACTTTTCTAATGATTCCGAACCTACCTGACTCACAAAACCGTCTAAAAGGCCATTTAAACCAATGCCGCCCTTTTGTTTCTTTTCCTTATACATTCATTTTTTTCCACGTTTTTCCAACTTTCCTCATTCTCGTACACACTTTTTTTATGATTCCGAACCCATCTGTCTCAAAATCGTCTAAAAGACCATTTAAACCAATACCTCCCTTTTGATTCTTTTCCTTATACATTCACTTTTTCCACGTTTTTGCACTCAAGACAACTTTCCTCCTTCGCGTACACACTGTTTTTAAGATTCCAAACCCATCTGAATCACAAAACTGTCTAAAAAGCTATTTAAACCAATACCGCCCTTTTGTTTTTTTTCGTTATACATTAATTTTTTCCACGTTTCGGCACTCAAAACAACTTTAATCCTTCGCGTACACATTGTTTTTATGATTCCGAACCGATCTGACTCACAAAAACGCCTAAAAGATTATTTAAACCAATACCTCCCTTTTGTTTCTTTTCCTTATACATTCATTTTTACCACGTTTTTCCAACTTTCCTCCTTCTCGTGATTTTGTTTCTTTTCCTTATACATTCATTTTTTCCACGTTTTTGCACTCAAAACAACTTTCCTCCTCCGCGTACACACTTTTTTTATGATTCCGAACCCATCTGACTCACAAAATCGCTAAAAAGGCCATTTAAACCAATACCGCCCTTTTGTTTCTTTTCCTTATACATTCATTTTTTCCACGTTTTTCCAACTTTCCTCCTTCTCGTACACACTTTTTTTATGATTCCGAACCCATCTGACTCACAAAATCGTCTAAAAGACCATTTAAACCAATACCTCCCTTTTGATTCTTTTCCTTATACATTCACTTTTTCCACGTTTTTGCACTCAAAACAACTTTCCTCCTCTGCGTACACACTGTTTTTAACATTCCAAACCCATCTGACTCACAAAACTGTCTAAAAAGCTATTTAAACCAATACCGCCCTTTTGTTTTTTTTCGTTATACATTAATTTTTTCCACGTTTCGGCACTCAAGACAACTTTCCTCCTTCGCGTACACACTTTTCTAATGATTCCGAACCTACCTGACTCACAAAACCGTCTAAAAGGCCATTTAAACCAATGCCGCCCTTTTGTTTCTTTTCCTTATACATTCATTTTTTTCCACGTTTTTCCAACTTTCCTCATTCTCGTACACACTTTTTTTATGATTCCGAACCCACCTGACTCACAAAACCGTCTAAAAGACCATTTAAACCAATACCTCCCTTTTGTTTCTTTTACTTATACATTCATTTTTTCCACGTTTTTGCACTCAAAACAACTTTCCTCCTTCGCGTACACACTTTTTTTATGATTCCGAACCCATCTGTCTCACAAAATCGTCTAAAAGACCATTTAAACCAATACCTCCCTTTTGTTTCTTTTCCTTATACATTCATTTTTTCCACGTTTTTGCACTCAAAACAACTTTCCTCCTCCGCGTACACTCTGTTTTTAAGATTCCCAACCCATCTGACTCACAAAACTGTCTAAAAAGCCATTTAAACCAATACCGCCCTTTTGTTTCTTTTCCTTATACATTCATTTTTTCACGTTTTTGCACTCAAAACAATTTTCCTCTTTCGCGTACACACTTTTTTTATGATTCCGAACCCATCTGACTCACAAAATCGTTAAAAAGGCCATTTAAACCAATACCGCCCTTTTGTTTCTTTTCCTTATACATTCATTTTTTCCACGTTTTTCCAACTTTCCTCCTTCTCGTACACACTTTTTTTATGAATCCGAACCCACCTGACTCACAAAAACCGTCTAAAAGGCCATTTAAACCAATACCTCCCATTTGTTTCTTTTCCTTATACATTCATTTTTTCCACGTTTTTGCACTCAAAACAACTTTCCTCCTTCGCGTACACACTTTTTTTATGATTCCGAACCCATCTGTCTCACAAAATCGTCTAAAAGACCATTTAAACCAATACCTCCCTTTTGTTTCTTTTCCTTATACATTCATTTTTTCCACGTTTTTGCACTCAAAACAACTTTCCTCCTCCGCGTACACACTGTTTTTAAGATTCCCAACCCATCTGACTCACAAAACTGTCTAAAAAGCCGTTTAAACCAATACCGCCCTGTCATTTTTTCCACGTTTTTGCACTCAAAACAATTTTCTTCCTTCTCGTACACACTTTTTTTCTGAATCCGAACCACCTGACTCACAAAAACCGTCTAAAAGGCCATTTAAACCAATACCGCCCATTTGTTTCTTTTCCGTATACATTCATTTTTTCCACGTTTTTGCACTCAAAACAACTTTCCTCCTTCGCGTACACACCGTTTTTATGATTCCGAACCCATCTTACTCACAAAACTGTCTAAAAAGCCATTCAAACCAATACCGCCCTTATGTTTTTTTTCGTTATACATTAATTTTTTCCACGTTTTTGCACTCAAAACAACTTTCCTCCTTCGCGTACACACTGTTTTTATGATTCCGAACCCATCTTTCTCACAAAATCGTCTAAAAGACCATTTAAACCAATACCTCCCTTTAGTTTCTTTTCCTTATACATTCATTTTTTTCCACGTTTTTGCACTCAAAACAACTTTCCTCCTCCGCGTACACACTGTTTTTAACATTCCAAACCCATCTGACTCACAAAACTGTCTAAAAAGCTATTTAAACCAATACCGCCCTTTTGTTTTTTTTCATTATACATTTATTTTTTTCACGTTTCGGCACTCAAAACATCTTTCCACATTCGCGTACACACTGCTTTTATGATTTCGAACCCATCTGTCTCACAAAATCGTCTAAAAGACCATTTAAACCAATACCTCCCTTTTGTTTCTTTTCCTTATACATTCATTTTTTCCACGTTTTTGCACTCAAGACAACTTTCCTCCTTCGCGTACAAACTGTTTTTATGATTCCGAACCCATCTGACTCACAAAATCGTCTAAAAGACCATTTAAACCAATACCTCCCTTTTTTTTCCTTATACATTAATTTTTTGCACGTTTTTGCTCTCAAGACAACTTTCCTCCTTCGCGTACACACTGTTTTTATGATTCCGAACCCATCTGACTCACAAAATCGTCTAAAAGACCATCTCCTTATATTATTAAAATCTGTGCGCGTTTGTCTGTCTGTCTGTCTGTCTGTCTGTGAGAAATGCCTTGTCATAGCTAAAGCTCCGGCGCTAATGGTCGCAGCGCTTCGAAACCGGTGTCGACAGACGCAGAATTTCTTCATCTCGACATCGCGATATTTCGCTAAGCGATGCGACCCTAATTAGCGGAGATATTAATTAAAATGTCCACCCATGTCTACCGAAAAATGACCCAGAATTCATGATTAAATGCTTAAAAAGCGACATTTTTACGGAAAAAGTAGAAAATAAATTAGAAATATCAGTCGTATTGTTACAAACAAGATACCATTGGAAAGGGCTTTTTTTTCTCAATCCGATGGTGTAAACGGCTTATCGATCGGACAATTAGATTTTTTTAAATTAACTAAACTAAACAAAAATGGTGGCAACAAATCACAAGCATTTTAACTTGGCAGACGATCTTGAACGGAAAGAAAAAACATCTGGTGTTTTAATGAGGTCATGTATTTTTGTACTGGGATTAAAAATTACAATTTTCTATTTTCTTCAATTTTTCAAAATTCGCACATTTGAATTAGTATACAATCTTAACACCACAAAACTAACTTCCTGTTAAAATTTCATCGATTTTCGTCAATAAACAAAAGATTTACATTTTAATTGCAAATTAAATTTTATCTTTAATCGAATCACATTTTATCTGTCGAAAGAGGATGCGAGTTTCAAAACGACACAAATAAACTTAAGGTAAAAATATTTCTTTTTCTATTTACTTCCATTAACCGACAACCGTAGATAATGGAATTCGAAATTTCACCTGACTTACACGTTTTGAGGTGTCATGGCGCTGTAATAATTTAAAATTTCAATATTTAAAATTCTAATTATGTTTAACTTTTTTATATTTTTTTAATATGTCATTCGATACACATTTTAAAGTACGGTTACATTATCGAAAGGGGAATTCGAGATTCCACCCGATTTACACGTTTTGAGGTCTCCTGATTAGGTTTTCTTTTGCATCGCAATAGTGGAATTCGAGATTTCAGCTTATTTACACGTTTCGAGGTCTCCTGAATGGGTTTTCTTTTGTATCTCAGCTACTAATTAAAGTGTCGAAAGTGGAATTAGAGATTTCACCTGATTTACACGTTTTGAGGTGTTCTGAATGGGTTTTCTTTTGTATCTCAACTGCTAATTAAAATAATTTCATAAGTAATACATCATTTGAAAGCTTTGTTAATTTGGAATTGAATAGTAGATTACAGAAATTCGATATTTCGACATTTCTCCTGATTTAAACGTTTTGAGGTGTCCTGAATGGGTTTCTCTTTTGTCTCAGATACTAATTAAAAAAATTTCATAAGTAATGCATCATTTGAAAGCTTTGTTGAGTTGGAATCGAACAGTAGATTACAGACATTTCTACCGCCAGATGGCGCTGTAATATTTTTAAATTACAATATTTCTATTTCTAATCATGATTATTATTTTTTTTAATGCGTCATTCGATACACATTTTAAAGTACTTTTACATTATCGAAAATTAATTCAAGTTTTCAATAGATTTACACGTTTTGAGGTCTCCTGAATCAGTTTTCTTTTGTATCTCAACTACTAATTAAAATAATTTTATAAGTAATACATCATTAGAAAGCTTTGTTGATTTGGGATCGAACAGTGGAATACAGAAATTTCTACCGCCAGATGGCGCTGTAATATTTTCAAATTTCCATATTTCAATTTCTAATCATGATTAAATTATTTTTAATACATCATTCGAAAGATATTTTAAAGTTCTTTTATATTATCGAAATCAGCAGATTTCCACGTTTTGAGGCGTCCTGATTAGGTGTTCTTTTGCATCTCAGCTAATTGAGTAAGACCGTTCGAAACTGGTATACGTAGGTTTATTAGAAGGGGCTGAAAGGGTGGGGATGAAATAGGCGTGCACCGCGCGCGTATCCCCTAACTTGTGCGTGCGCAGCGCGCACGGGACTGCGCTGACCCAGTCCGACTTTTTAACCGATGAGAAATAATTTTTTTAATTTTCTTTTCTTAAGAATAAAAATTTGATTCGAGAAGCAATACGTGTGCGCAGCGTGCGTATACCCTCACACGTGCGCGCGCAGCGCGCATGGGTCTGCGCTGCCAAAGTCAGTGGGGACCCGGTGTGATTTTTTTCCCGATCAGAAATGATTTTATTAGGGGGCACGAAGTGTCAGGGAAGGAATGCGGGCGTGCAGCGCGTATATTCTTTAACTGGTGCGCGCGCAGCGCGCACGGGACTACGCTGCCGAAGGCAGTGGGGACCCGGGCCGACTTTGTACCCCATGAGAAATGATTTTTTTTCTTTTCTTTTCTTAAGAATAAAAATTTAATTTGTGAAGAAATATTTGCGAGCTGCGCACATATACCTTCACACGTGCGCGCGCAGCGCGCATGGGTCTGCGCTGCCGAAGGCAGTGGGGACCCGGTGTGAGTTTTTACCCGATCAGAAATGATTTTTTTTTGGGGGGGGGGGGGGCACGAAGGGTCAGGGAAGGAATACGCGCGCGCAGCGCGTGTATCCCTTAACTTGTGCACGCGCAGCGCGCACGGGACTGCGCTGCCGAAGGCAGTGGGGACCCAGGACGACACTTTGCCCGATCAGAAATGATTTTTTTTTAAATTTCTTTTCTTAAGACTAAAAGTTACTGTTAGTGATTCATTAATTATAGTGATTCATTTGAAAATACTGACCCGCTAGCGGGCGAAGCTCGCTAGTTTAAACCAATACCTCCCTTTTGTTTCTTTTCCTTATACATTCATTTTTTTCCACGTTTTTGCACTCAAAACAACTTTCCTCCTCTGCGTACACACTGTTTTTAACATTCCAAACCCATCTGACTCACAAAACTGTCTAAAAAGCTATTTAAACCAATACCGCCCTTTTGTTTTTTTTCGTTATACATTAATTTTTTCCACGTTTCGGCACTCAAAACAACTTTAATCCTTCGCGTACACACTGTTTTTATGATTCCGAACCCATCTGTCTCACAAAATCGTCTAAAAGACCATTTAAACCTTGTCCCTTTTGTTTCTTTTTCTTATACATTCGTTTTTTCCACGTTTTTGCACTCAAAACAACATTCCTCCTTCTTGTACACACTTTTCTGATGATTCCGAACCTACCTGACTCACAAAACCGTCTAAATGGCCATTTAAACCAATACCGCCCTTTTGTTTCTTTTCCTTATACATTCATTTTTTCCATGTTTTTCCAACTTTCCTCCTTCTCGTACACACTTTTTTTATGATTCCGAACCCACCTGACTCACAAAACCGTCTAAAAGACCATTTAAACCAATACCGCCCTTTTGTTTCTTTTCATTATACATTTATTTTTTTCACGTTTCGGCACTCAAAACATCTTTCCACATTCGCGTACACACTGCTTTTATGATTTCGAACCCATCTGACTCACAATATCGTCTAAAAGACCATTTAAACCAATACCGCCCTTTTGTTTCTTTTCCTTATACATTCATTTTTTTCCACGTTTTTCCAACTTTCCTCCTTCTCGTACACACTTTTTTTATGATTCCGAACCCACCTGACTCACAAAACCGTCTAAAAGACCATTTAAACCAATACCTCCCTTTTGTTTCTTTTACTTATACATTCATTTTTTCCACGTTTTTGCACTCAAAACAACTTTCCTCCTTCGCGTACACACTTTTTTACCATGTTTTTATTAACTTCGATTCTTGTTTGTTTGTGGGTTTGTTTGTTTGTGTGTTTGTCAGGGACAAATCTTGCAATCGATTTTTAACTAACTTCCCGACTAGCTAGATATTTGAAATTTTCAGGACAGCTCACAACACGGTGACAATACATTTTTCTAATAATTTTAGTCAACTATTTCAAGTCCCGCTGCCTTCGGCAGCGCTTATATGATTCGACGGAAAATTTATTTAACTAACTTCCCGACTAGCTAGACATTTGAAACTTTCAGAATAGTTCATAACACGGTGAAAATGCATTTTCTTAATACCTTTAGCCAACTGTTTCGGGTTCCTGCTGCCTTCGGCAGCGTTATCAGTACAAAGGTTGCAATCGATTTTTCACTAACTTTCTGACTAGCTAGACATTTGAAACTTTCAGAACAGCTCACAACACGGTGACAATACATTTTTCTAATAATTTTAGTCAACTATTTCAGGTCCCGCTGCCTCCGGCAGCGCTTACATAATACGACAGAACATTTATTTAACTAACTTCCCGACTAGCTAGACATTTGAAACTTTCAGAATAGTTCAGAACACGGCGAAAATACAATTTTTAAATATTTTTAACCAACTGCTTCGGGTTCCTGCTGACTTCGGCATCGTTACCAGTACAAAGCTTGCATTTGATTTTTCACTAACTTCCCGACTAGCTAGACATTTGAAACTTTCAGGCTAGTTCAGAACACGGTGAAAATATATTTTTTAATACCTTTAGCCAACTGTTTCGGGTTCCTGCTGCTTTCGGCAGCGTTATCAGTATAAAGCTTGCAATCGATTTTTCACTAACTTTCCGACTAGCTAGACATTTGAAACATCCAGGCTAGCTCATAATACGGTGACAATACTTTTTTAAAAACTTTTAGTCAACTGCTTCAGGTCCCTACTGCCTTCGGCAACGTTTATATGATTCAACAGAAATTTTATTTAACTAACTTCCTGACTAGCTAGACATTTGAAACTTTCACAATAGTTCAGAACACGGTGAAAATGCTTTTTTTAATACTTTTAGCCAACTGTTTCGGGTTCCTGCTGCCTTCGGCAGCGTTACCAGTACAAAGCTTGCAATCGATTTTTCACTAACTTCCCGACTAGCTAGATATTTGAAACTTTCAGGATAGCTCAGAACACGGGGGCAATACATTTTTTTAAATACTTTTAGTCAACTGTTTCAGGTCCCTACTGTATTCGGCAGCGTTCATATGATTCAACAGAAAATTTAATTTATTTAACTAACTTCCCGAGTAGCTAGACATTAGAAACTTTCGGAATAGTCCAGAATACGGTAAAAATGCTTTTTAAAAATATTTTTATCCAATTGCTTCGGGACCCTGCTGCCTTCGGCAGCGTTTCCAGTACAAAACTTGCAATCAACTTTTAACTAACTTCCCGGCTAGATAGCCATTTGAAACTTTTATAATAGCTCAAAAGACGATAGCAAGGAATTTTTTTAATACTTTTATCCAATTGCTGGGGTTCCGGCTGCCTTCAGTAGCGTTTATATGATTCAACAGAAAATTTAAAAACATGGTTTATGAAAATTTTTTTATCTTATAATTATTTATGATTCCGAACCCATCTGTCTCACAAAATCGTCTAAAAGACCATTTAAACCAATACCTCCCTTTTGTTTCTTTTCCTTATACATTCATTTTTTCCACGTTTTTGCACTCAAAACAACTTTCCTCCTCCGCGTACACTCTGTTTTTAAGATTCCCAACCCATCTGACTCACAAAACTGTCTAAAAAGCCATTTAAACCAATACCGCCCTTTTGTTTCTTTTCCTTATACATTCATTTTTTCACGTTTTTGCACTCAAAACAATTTTCCTCCTTCGCGTACACACTTTTTTTATGATTCCGAACCCATCTGACTCACAAAATCGTTAAAAAGGCCATTTAAACCAATACCGCCCTTTTGTTTCTTTTCCTTATACATTCATTTTTTCCACGTTTTTCCAACTTTCCTCCTTCTCGTACACACTTTTTTTATGAATCCGAACCCATCTGACTCACAAAAACCGTCTAAAAGGCCATTTAAACCAATACCTCCTATTTGTTTCTTTTCCTTATACATTCATTTTTTCCACATTTTTGTACTCAAAACAACTTTCCTCCTTCGCGTACACACTGTTTTTATGATTCCGAACCCATCTTACTCACAAAACTGTCTAAAAAGCCATTTAAACCAATACCGCCCTTTTGTTTCTTTTCCTTATACATTTATTTTTTCCACGTTTCGGCACTCAAAACAACTTTCCTCCTTCACGTACGCACTGGTTTTATGATTCCGAAATCGTCTCACAAAATCCTGTCTCACAAAATCGTCTAAAAGACCATTTAAACCAATACCTCCCTTTTGTTTCTTTTCCTTATACATTCATTTTTTCCACATTTTTGTACTCAAAACAACTTTCCTCCTCCGCGTACACACTGTTTTTAAGATTCCCAACCCATCTGACTCACAAAACTGTCTAAAAAGCCGTTTAAACCAATACCGCCCTGTCATTTTTTCCACGTTTTTGCACTCAAAACAATTTTCTTCCTTCTCGTACACACTTTTTTTGTGAATCCGAACCACCTGACTCACAAAAACCGTCTAAAAGGCCATTTAAACCAATACCGCCCATTTGTTTCTTTTCCTTATACATTCATTTTTTCCACGTTTTTGCACTCAAAACAACTTTCCTCCTTCGCGTACACACCGTTTTTATGATTCCGAACCCATCTGAATCACAAAACTGTCTAAAAAGCCATTTAAACCAATACCGCCCTTATGTTTTTTTTCGTTATACATTAATTTTTTCCACGTTTTTGCACTCAAAACAACTTTCCTCCTTCGCGTACACACTGTTTTTATGATTCCGGACCCATCTGACTCACAAAATCGTCTAAAAGACCATTTAAACCAATACCTCCCTTTTGATTCTTTTCCTTATACATTCACTTTTTCCACGTTTTTGCACTAAAACAACTTTCCTCCTCTGCGTACACACTGTTTTTAACATTCCAAACCCATCTGACTCACAAAACTGTCTAAAAAGCTATTTAAACCAATACCGCCCTTTTGTTTTTTTTCGTTATACATTAATTTTTTCCACGTTTCGGCACTCAAAACAACTTTAATCCTTCGCGTACACACTGTTTTTATGATTCCGAACCCATCTGTCTCACAAAATCGTCTAAAAGACCATTTAAACCTTGTCCCTTTTGTTTCTTTTTCTTATACATTCGTTTTTTCCACGTTTTTGCACTCAAAACAACATTCCTCCTTCTTGTACACACTTTTCTGATGATTCCGAACCTACCTGACTCACAAAACCGTCTAAAAGGCCATTTAAACCAATACCGCCCTTTTGTTTCTTTTACTTATACATTCATTTTTTCCATGTTTTTCCAACTTTCCTCCTTCTCGTACACACTTTTTTTATGATTCCGAACCCACCTGACTCACAAAACCGTCTAAAAGACCATTTAAACCAATACCGCCCTTTTGTTTCTTTTCATTATACATTTATTTTTTTCACGTTTCGGCACTCAAAACATCTTTCCACATTCGCGTACACACTGCTTTTATGATTTCGAACCCATCTGTCTCACAAAATCGTCTGAAAGACCATTTAAACCAATACCTCCCTTTTGTTTCTTTTCCTTATACATTCATTTTTTTCCACGTTTTTGCACTCAAAACAACTTTCCTCCTCCGCGTACACACTGTTTTTAACATTCCAAACCCATCTGACTCACAAAACTGTCTAAAAAGCTATTTAAACCAATACCGCCCTTTTGTTTTTTTTCATTATACATTTATTTTTTTCACGTTTCGGCACTCAAAACATCTTTCCACATTCGCGTACACACTGCTTTTATGATTTCGAACCCATCTGTCTCACAAAATCGTCTAAAAGACCATTTAAACCAATACCTCCCTTTTGTTTCTTTTCCTTATACATTCATTTTTTTCCACGTTTTTGCACTCAAAACAACTTTCCTCCTCCGCGTACACACTGTTTTTAACATTCCAAACCCATCTGACTCACAAAACTGTCTAAAAAGCTATTTAAACCAATACCGCCCTTTTGTTTTTTTTCATTATACATTTATTTTTTTCACGTTTCGGCACTCAAAACATCTTTCCACATTCGCGTACACACTGCTTTTATGATTTCGAACCCATCTGTCTCACAAAATCGTCTAAAAGACCATTTAAACCAATACCTCCCTTTTGTTTCTTTTCCTTATACATTCATTTTTTCCACGTTTTTGCACTCAAGACAACTTTCCTCCTTCGCGTACAAACTGTTTTTATGATTCCGAACCCATCTGACTCACAAAATCGTCTAAAAGACCATTTAAACCAATACCTCCCTTTTTTTTCCTTATACATTAATTTTTTGCACGTTTTTGCTCTCAAGACAACTTTCCTCCTTCGCGTACACACTGTTTTTATGATTCCGAACCCATCTGACTCACAAAATCGTCTAAAAGACCATCTCCTATATTATTAAAATCTGTACGCGTGTGTGTGTGTGTGTGTGTGTGTGTGTGTCTGTCTGTGAGAAACGGCTTGACGCAGCTAAGGCTCCGCCGCTAAAGGTCGCACGGACTTCGAACAGGTACCGATGGACAGAGAATTTATCGCAGATCTGGGTTATCTAATTCGCTAAGCGATGCGACCCTAATTAGCGGAGATATTAATTAAAACGTCGACCATTGTCTACCGAAAAATGACCCAGAATTCATGATTAAATGCTTAAAAAGCGACATTTTTACGGAAAAAGTGGAAAATAAATTAGAACTATCAGTCGTATCGTTACAAACAAGATACCATTGGAAAGGGTTTTTTTTTCTTAAACCGATGGTTTAAACGGCTTATCGATCGGACAATTAGATTTTTTAAAATTAACTAAACTATAAAAAAATATTGGCAACAAATCACAAGAATCTTAGCTTTGCAGACTTTTCGTCTACAGCAGTCTTCAACGGAAACACATCTGGTCACAATGAAGTCACGTGTTTCGTAGTGCGATTAAAAATTACAATTTTCTATTTTCTTCAATTTTTCAAATTTTACACATTTTATTTAGTATATAATATTTACACCACAAAACAAACTTGCATTTCAAATTTCATAGATTTTCGTCAATAAACAAAAGATTTACATTTTAATTGCAAATTAAATTTTATCTTTACACGCCGGACATTTTTGCAATATTCTAATACGCGTATTTCAATTTCTAATTACGATTGATTTATTTTTTATACATCATACGAAAGATATTTTAAAGTTCTTTTACATAATTCAAAGTTTTCAACAGATTTACACGTTTTGAGGTCTCCTAAATCAGTGTTCTTTCATGGCGCTGTAATATTTTCAAATTTCAATATTTCAATTTCTAATTATGATTAAATTATTTTTAATACATCATTCGAAAGATATTTTAAAGTTCTTTTAAATTATCGAAAGTTTTCACCAGAATTACACGTTTTGAGGTGTCCTGAATCAGTTTTCTTTTATGGCGTTGTAATATTTTCAATTTTTAATATTACAATTTCTAATTATGATTAAATTATTTTTAATACTTAATTCGAAAGATATTTTAAAGTTCTTTTATATTATCGAAAGTTTTCACCAGATTTACACGTTTTGAGGTGTCCCGAATGAGTTTTCTTTTGTATCTCCGATACTAATTATAATAATTTCATAAGTAATACATCATTAGAAAGCTTTTTTGATTTGGAATCGAACAGTGGAATACAGAAATTTCTACCGCCAGATGGCGCTGTAATTTTTTCAAATTTCAATATTTCAATTTCTAATTATAATTAAATTATTTTTAATGCATCACTCGAAAGATATTTTAAAGTTCTTTTAAATTATCGAAAGTTTTCACGAGATATACACGTTTTCAGGTCTCCTGAATCAGTTTTCTCTTATGGTGCTGTATTATTTTCAAATTTCAATATTTCAATTTCTAATTATGATTAAATTTTTTTTAATACATCATTCGAAAGATATTTTAAAGTTCTTTTAAATTATCGAAAGTTTTCACCAGATTTACACGTTTTGAGGTGTCCTGATTACGTTTTCCTTTGCATCTCAGCTAATTCAGTTAGACCGTTCAAAATTGATATACGTAGGTTAATTAGGAGGGGCTGAAAGGGTGGGGAAGAGATAGGCGTGCACCGCGCGCGTATCCCCTAACTTGTGCGCGCACGGGACTGCGCGGCCGAAGGCAGTGGGGACCAGGTCCGACTTTTTAACCGATGAGAAATGATTTTTTTCATTTTCTTTTCTTAAGAATAAAAATTTGATTTGAGAAGGAGTATATGCGCGCAGCGCGCGTATACCTTCACACGTGCGCGCGCAGCGCGCATGGGTTTGCGCTGCCGAAGGCAGTGGGGACCCGGTGTGAGTTTTTAACCGATCAGAAATGATTTTTTTTTAGGGGGCACGAAGGGTCAGGGAAGGAATACGCGAGCGCAGCGCGTGTATCCGTGAACTTGTGCGTGCGCAGCGTGCACGTGACTGCGCTGCCGAAGGCAGTGGGGACCCGGTCCGACTTTGTACCCGATGAGAAATGATTTTTTAAATTTTCTTTTCTTAAGAATAAAAATATGACTTCAGGAGGAATATGTGCGCGCAGCGCACGTATACCTTCACACATGCGCGCGCATGGGTCTGCGCTGCCGAAGGCAGTGGGGACCCGGTGCGAGTTTTTACCCGATCAGAAATGATTTTTTTAGGGGGCACGAAAGGTCAGGGAAGGTATACGCGCGCGCAGCGCGTATATCCCTTAAGTTGTGCGCGCACGGGACTGCGCTGCCGAAGGCAGTGGGGACCCGGGCCGAGTTTTTACCCAATCAGAAATGATTTTTTTTTTTAATTTCTTTTCTTAACACTAAAAATTACTGTTACTGATTCATTAATTTTAGTGATTCATTTGAAAATACTGACCCGCTAGCGGGCGAAGCCAGCTAGTCTCCTTATATTATTAAAATCTGTGCGCGTTTGTCTGTCTGTCTGTCTGTCTGTCTGTCTGTGAGAAATGCCTTGTCATAGCTAAAGCTCCGGCGCTAATGGTCGCAGCGCTTCGAAACCGGTGTCGACAGACGCAGAATTTCTTCATCTCGACATCGCGATATTTCGCTAAGCGATGCGACCCTAATTAGCGGAGATATTAATTAAAATGTCCACCCATGTCTACCGAAAAATGACCCAGAATTCATGATTAAATGCTTAAAAAGCGACATTTTTACGGAAAAAGTAGAAAATAAATTAGAAATATCAGTCGTATTGTTACAAACAAGATACCATTGGAAAGGGCTTTTTTTTCTCAATCCGATGGTGTAAACGGCTTATTGATCGGACAATTAGATTTTTTTAAATTAACTAAACTAAACAAAAATGGTGGCAACAAATCACAAGCATTTTAACTTGGCAGACGATCTTGAACGGAAAGAAAAAACATCTGGTGTTTTAATGAGGTCATGTATTTTTGTACTGGGATTAAAAATTACAATTTTCTATTTTCTTCAATTTTTCAAAATTCGCACATTTGAATTAGTATACAATCTTAACACCACAAAACTAACTTCCTGTTAAAATTTCATCGATTTTCGTCAATAAACAAAAGATTTACATTTTAATTGCAAATTAAATTTTATCTTTAATCGAATCACATTTTATCTGTCGAAAGAGGATGCGAGTTTCAAAACGACACAAATAAACTTAGTACTAAACTAGGTAAAAATATTTCTTTTTCTATTTACTTCCATTAACCGACAACCGTAGATAATGGAATTCGAAATTTCACCTGACTTACACGTTTTGAGGTGTCATGGCGCTGTAATAATTTAAAATTTCAATATTTAAAATTCTAATTATGTTTAACTTTTTTATATTTTTTTAATATGTCATTCGATACACATTTTAAAGTACGGTTACATTATCGAAAGGGGAATTCGAGATTCCACCCGATTTACACGTTTTAAAGTCTCCTGATTAGGTTTTCTTTTGCATCGCAATAGTGGAATTCGAGATTTCAGCTTATTTACACGTTTCGAGGTCTCCTGAATGGGTTTTCTTTTGTATCTCAGCTACTAATTAAAGTGTCGAAAGTGGAATTAGAGATTTCACCTGATTTACACGTTTTGAGGTGTTCTGAATGGGTTTTCTTTTGTATCTCAACTGCTAATTAAAATAATTTCATAAGTAATACATCATTTGAAAGCTTTGTTAATTTGGAATTGAATAGTAGATTACAGAAATTCGATATTTCGACATTTCTCCTGATTTAAACGTTTTGAGGTGTCCTGAATAGGTTTCTCTTTTGTCTCAGTTACTAATTAAAAAAATTTCATAAGTAATGCATCATTTGAAAGCTTTGTTGAGTTGGAATCGAACAGTAGATTACAGAAATTTCTACCGCCAGATGGCGCTGTAATATTTTTAAATTACAATATTTCTATTTCTAATCATGATTATTATTTTTTTTTTAATGCGTCATTCGATACACATTTTAAAGTACTTTTACATTATCGAAAATTAATTCAACATTTCAATAGATTTACACGTTTTGAGGTCTCCTGAATCAGTTTTCTTTTGTATCTCAACTACTAATTAAAATAATTTTATAAGTAATACATCATTAGAAAGCTTTGTTGATTTGGGATCGAACAGTGGAATACAGAAATTTCTACCGCCAGATGGCGCTGTAATATTTTCAAATTTCCATATTTCAATTTCTAATCATGATTAAATTATTTTTAATACATCATTCAAAAGATATTTTAAAGTTCTTTTATATTATCGAAATCAGCAGATTTACACGTTTTGAGGCGTCCTGATTAGGTGTTCTTTTGCATCTCAGCTAATTGAGTAAGACCGTTCGAAACTGGTATACGTAGGTTTATTAGAAGGGGCTGAAAGGGTGGGGATGAAATAGGCGTGCACCGCGCGCGTATCCCCTAACTTGTGCGTGCGCAGCGCGCACGGGACTGCGCTGACCCAGTCCGACTTTTTAACCGATGAGAAATAATTTTTTTAATTTTCTTTTCTTAAGAATAAAAATTTGATTCGAGAAGCAATACGTGTGCGCAGCGTGCGTGTACCCTCACACGTGCGCGCGCAGCGCGCATGGGTCTGCGCTGCCAAAGGCAGTGGGGACCCGGTGTGATTTTTTTCCCGATCAGAAATGATTTTATTAGGGGGCACGAAGTGTCAGGGAAGGAATGCGGGCGTGCAGCGCGTATATTCTTTAACTGGTGCGCGCGCAGCGCGCACGGGACTACGCTGCCGAAGGCAGTGGGGACCCGGGCCGACTTTGTACCCCATGAGAAATGATTTTTTTTTCTTTTCTTTTCTTAAGAATAAAAATTTAATTTGAGAAGAAATATTTGCGAGCTGCGCACATATACCTTCACACGTGCGCGCGCATGGGTCTGCGCTGCCGAAGGCAGTGGGGACCCGGTGTGAGTTTTTACCCGATCAGAAATGATCTTTTTTGGGGGGGGGGCTCGAACGGTCAGGGAAGGAATACGCGCGCGCAGCGCGTGTATCCCTTAACTTGTGCACGCGCAGCGCGCACGGGACTGCGCTGCCGAAGGCAGTGGGGACCCAGGACGACACTTAGCCCGATCAGAAATGATTTTTTTTTTTAATTTCTTTTCTTAAGACTAAAAGTTACTGTTAGTGATTCATTAATTATAGTGATTCATTTGAAAATACTGACCCGCTAGCGGGCGAAGCTCGCTAGTCTCCTTATATTATTAAAATCTGTGCGCGTTTGTCTGTCTGTCTGTCTGTCTGTCTGTCTGTGAGAAATGCCTTGTCATAGCTAAAGCTCCGGCGCTAATGGTCGCAGCGCTTCGAAACCGGTGTCGACAGACGCAGAATTTCTTCATCTCGACATCGCGATATTTCGCTAAGCGATGCGACCCTAATTAGCGGAGATATTAATTAAAATGTCCACCCATGTCTACCGAAAAATGACCCAGAATTCATGATTAAATGCTTAAAAAGCGACATTTTTACGGAAAAAGTAGAAAATAAATTAGAAATATCAGTCGTATTGTTACAAACAAGATACCATTGGAAAGGGCTTTTTTTTCTCAATCCGATGGTGTAAACGGCTTATCGATCGGACAATTAGATTTTTTTAAATTAACTAAACTAAACAAAAATGGTGGCAACAAATCACAAGCATTTTAACTTGGCAGACGATCTTGAACGGAAAGAAAAAACATCTGGTGTTTTAATGAGGTCATGTATTTTTGTACTGGGATTAAAAATTACAATTTTCTATTTTCTTCAATTTTTCAAAATTCGCACATTTGAATTAGTATACAATCTTAACACCACAAAACTAACTTCCTGTTAAAATTTCATCGATTTTCGTCAATAAACAAAAGATTTACATTTTAATTGCAAATTAAATTTTATCTTTAATCGAATCACATTTTATCTGTCGAAAGAGGATGCGAGTTTCAAAACGACACAAATAAACTTAAGGTAAAAATATTTCTTTTTCTATTTACTTCCATTAACCGACAACCGTAGATAATGGAATTCGAAATTTCACCTGACTTACACGTTTTGAGGTGTCATGGCGCTGTAATAATTTAAAATTTCAATATTTAAAATTCTAATTATGTTTAACTTTTTTATATTTTTTTAATATGTCATTCGATACACATTTTAAAGTACGGTTACATTATCGAAAGGGGAATTCGAGATTCCACCCGATTTACACGTTTTGAGGTCTCCTGATTAGGTTTTCTTTTGCATCGCAATAGTGGAATTCGAGATTTCAGCTTATTTACACGTTTCGAGGTCTCCTGAATGGGTTTTCTTTTGTATCTCAGCTACTAATTAAAGTGTCGAAAGTGGAATTAGAGATTTCACCTGATTTACACGTTTTGAGGTGTTCTGAATGGGTTTTCTTTTGTATCTCAACTGCTAATTAAAATAATTTCATAAGTAATACATCATTTGAAAGCTTTGTTAATTTGGAATTGAATAGTAGATTACAGAAATTCGATATTTCGACATTTCTCCTGATTTAAACGTTTTGAGGTGTCCTGAATGGGTTTCTCTTTTGTCTCAGATACTAATTAAAAAAATTTCATAAGTAATGCATCATTTGAAAGCTTTGTTGAGTTGGAATCGAACAGTAGATTACAGACATTTCTACCGCCAGATGGCGCTGTAATATTTTTAAATTACAATATTTCTATTTCTAATCATGATTATTATTTTTTTTAATGCGTCATTCGATACACATTTTAAAGTACTTTTACATTATCGAAAATTAATTCAAGTTTTCAATAGATTTACACGTTTTGAGGTCTCCTGAATCAGTTTTCTTTTGTATCTCAACTACTAATTAAAATAATTTTATAAGTAATACATCATTAGAAAGCTTTGTTGATTTGGGATCGAACAGTGGAATACAGAAATTTCTACCGCCAGATGGCGCTGTAATATTTTCAAATTTCCATATTTCAATTTCTAATCATGATTAAATTATTTTTAATACATCATTCGAAAGATATTTTAAAGTTCTTTTATATTATCGAAATCAGCAGATTTCCACGTTTTGAGGCGTCCTGATTAGGTGTTCTTTTGCATCTCAGCTAATTGAGTAAGACCGTTCGAAACTGGTATACGTAGGTTTATTAGAAGGGGCTGAAAGGGTGGGGATGAAATAGGCGTGCACCGCGCGCGTATCCCCTAACTTGTGCGTGCGCAGCGCGCACGGGACTGCGCTGACCCAGTCCGACTTTTTAACCGATGAGAAATAATTTTTTTAATTTTCTTTTCTTAAGAATAAAAATTTGATTCGAGAAGCAATACGTGTGCGCAGCGTGCGTATACCCTCACACGTGCGCGCGCAGCGCGCATGGGTCTGCGCTGCCAAAGTCAGTGGGGACCCGGTGTGATTTTTTTCCCGATCAGAAATGATTTTATTAGGGGGCACGAAGTGTCAGGGAAGGAATGCGGGCGTGCAGCGCGTATATTCTTTAACTGGTGCGCGCGCAGCGCGCACGGGACTACGCTGCCGAAGGCAGTGGGGACCCGGGCCGACTTTGTACCCCATGAGAAATGATTTTTTTTCTTTTCTTTTCTTAAGAATAAAAATTTAATTTGTGAAGAAATATTTGCGAGCTGCGCACATATACCTTCACACGTGCGCGCGCAGCGCGCATGGGTCTGCGCTGCCGAAGGCAGTGGACACCCGGTGTGAGTTTTTACCCGATCAGAAATGATTTTTTTTTGGGGGGGGGGGGCACGAAGGGTCAGGGAAGGAATACGCGCGCGCAGCGCGTGTATCCCTTAACTTGTGCACGCGCAGCGCGCACGGGACTGCGCTGCCGAAGGCAGTGGGGACCCAGGACGACACTTTGCCCGATCAGAAATGATTTTTTTTTAAATTTCTTTTCTTAAGACTAAAAGTTACTGTTAGTGATTCATTAATTATAGTGATTCATTTGAAAATACTGACCCGCTAGCGGGCGAAGCTCGCTAGTTTAAACCAATACCTCCCTTTTGTTTCTTTTCCTTATACATTCATTTTTTTCCACGTTTTTGCACTCAAAACAACTTTCCTCCTCTGCGTACACACTGTTTTTAACATTCCAAACCCATCTGACTCACAAAACTGTCTAAAAAGCTATTTAAACCAATACCGCCCTTTTGTTTTTTTTCGTTATACATTAATTTTTTCCACGTTTCGGCACTCAAAACAACTTTAATCCTTCGCGTACACACTGTTTTTATGATTCCGAACCCATCTGTCTCACAAAATCGTCTAAAAGACCATTTAAACCTTGTCCCTTTTGTTTCTTTTTCTTATACATTCGTTTTTTCCACGTTTTTGCACTCAAAACAACATTCCTCCTTCTTGTACACACTTTTCTGATGATTCCGAACCTACCTGACTCACAAAACCGTCTAAATGGCCATTTAAACCAATACCGCCCTTTTGTTTCTTTTCCTTATACATTCATTTTTTCCATGTTTTTCCAACTTTCCTCCTTCTCGTACACACTTTTTTTATGATTCCGAACCCACCTGACTCACAAAACCGTCTAAAAGACCATTTAAACCAATACCGCCCTTTTGTTTCTTTTCATTATACATTTATTTTTTTCACGTTTCGGCACTCAAAACATCTTTCCACATTCGCGTACACACTGCTTTTATGATTTCGAACCCATCTGACTCACAATATCGTCTAAAAGACCATTTAAACCAATACCGCCCTTTTGTTTCTTTTCCTTATACATTCATTTTTTTCCACGTTTTTCCAACTTTCCTCCTTCTCGTACACACTTTTTTTATGATTCCGAACCCACCTGACTCACAAAACCGTCTAAAAGACCATTTAAACCAATACCTCCCTTTTGTTTCTTTTACTTATACATTCATTTTTTCCACGTTTTTGCACTCAAAACAACTTTCCTCCTTCGCGTACACACTTTTTTACCATGTTTTTATTAACTTCGATTCTTGTTTGTTTGTGGGTTTGTTTGTTTGTGTGTTTGTCAGGGACAAATCTTGCAATCGATTTTTAACTAACTTCCCGACTAGCTAGATATTTGAAATTTTCAGGACAGCTCACAACACGGTGACAATACATTTTTCTAATAATTTTAGTCAACTATTTCAAGTCCCGCTGCCTTCGGCAGCGCTTATATGATTCGACGGAAAATTTATTTAACTAACTTCCCGACTAGCTAGACATTTGAAACTTTCAGAATAGTTCATAACACGGTGAAAATGCATTTTCTTAATACCTTTAGCCAACTGTTTCGGGTTCCTGCTGCCTTCGGCAGCGTTATCAGTACAAAGGTTGCAATCGATTTTTCACTAACTTTCTGACTAGCTAGACATTTGAAACTTTCAGAACAGCTCACAACACGGTGACAATACATTTTTCTAATAATTTTAGTCAACTATTTCAGGTCCCGCTGCCTCCGGCAGCGCTTACATAATACGACAGAACATTTATTTAACTAACTTCCCGACTAGCTAGACATTTGAAACTTTCAGAATAGTTCAGAACACGGCGAAAATACAATTTTTAAATATTTTTAACCAACTGCTTCGGGTTCCTGCTGACTTCGGCATCGTTACCAGTACAAAGCTTGCATTTGATTTTTCACTAACTTCCCGACTAGCTAGACATTTGAAACTTTCAGGCTAGTTCAGAACACGGTGAAAATATATTTTTTAATACCTTTAGCCAACTGTTTCGGGTTCCTGCTGCTTTCGGCAGCGTTATCAGTATAAAGCTTGCAATCGATTTTTCACTAACTTTCCGACTAGCTAGACATTTGAAACATCCAGGCTAGCTCATAATACGGTGACAATACTTTTTTAAAAACTTTTAGTCAACTGCTTCAGGTCCCTACTGCCTTCGGCAACGTTTATATGATTCAACAGAAATTTTATTTAACTAACTTCCTGACTAGCTAGACATTTGAAACTTTCACAATAGTTCAGAACACGGTGAAAATGCTTTTTTTAATACTTTTAGCCAACTGTTTCGGGTTCCTGCTGCCTTCGGCAGCGTTACCAGTACAAAGCTTGCAATCGATTTTTCACTAACTTCCCGACTAGCTAGATATTTGAAACTTTCAGGATAGCTCAGAACACGGGGGCAATACATTTTTTTAAATACTTTTAGTCAACTGTTTCAGGTCCCTACTGTATTCGGCAGCGTTCATATGATTCAACAGAAAATTTAATTTATTTAACTAACTTCCCGAGTAGCTAGACATTAGAAACTTTCGGAATAGTCCAGAATACGGTAAAAATGCTTTTTAAAAATATTTTTATCCAATTGCTTCGGGACCCTGCTGCCTTCGGCAGCGTTTCCAGTACAAAACTTGCAATCAACTTTTAACTAACTTCCCGGCTAGATAGCCATTTGAAACTTTTATAATAGCTCAAAAGACGATAGCAAGGAATTTTTTTAATACTTTTATCCAATTGCTGGGGTTCCGGCTGCCTTCAGTAGCGTTTATATGATTCAACAGAAAATTTAAAAACATGGTTTATGAAAATTTTTTTATCTTATAATTATTTATGATTCCGAACCCATCTGTCTCACAAAATCGTCTAAAAGACCATTTAAACCAATACCTCCCTTTTGTTTCTTTTCCTTATACATTCATTTTTTCCACGTTTTTGCACTCAAAACAACTTTCCTCCTCCGCGTACACTCTGTTTTTAAGATTCCCAACCCATCTGACTCACAAAACTGTCTAAAAAGCCATTTAAACCAATACCGCCCTTTTGTTTCTTTTCCTTATACATTCATTTTTTCACGTTTTTGCACTCAAAACAATTTTCCTCCTTCGCGTACACACTTTTTTTATGATTCCGAACCCATCTGACTCACAAAATCGTTAAAAAGGCCATTTAAACCAATACCGCCCTTTTGTTTCTTTTCCTTATACATTCATTTTTTCCACGTTTTTCCAACTTTCCTCCTTCTCGTACACACTTTTTTTATGAATCCGAACCCATCTGACTCACAAAAACCGTCTAAAAGGCCATTTAAACCAATACCTCCTATTTGTTTCTTTTCCTTATACATTCATTTTTTCCACATTTTTGTACTCAAAACAACTTTCCTCCTTCGCGTACACACTGTTTTTATGATTCCGAACCCATCTTACTCACAAAACTGTCTAAAAAGCCATTTAAACCAATACCGCCCTTTTGTTTCTTTTCCTTATACATTTATTTTTTCCACGTTTCGGCACTCAAAACAACTTTCCTCCTTCACGTACGCACTGGTTTTATGATTCCGAAATCGTCTCACAAAATCCTGTCTCACAAAATCGTCTAAAAGACCATTTAAACCAATACCTCCCTTTTGTTTCTTTTCCTTATACATTCATTTTTTCCACATTTTTGTACTCAAAACAACTTTCCTCCTCCGCGTACACACTGTTTTTAAGATTCCCAACCCATCTGACTCACAAAACTGTCTAAAAAGCCGTTTAAACCAATACCGCCCTGTCATTTTTTCCACGTTTTTGCACTCAAAACAATTTTCTTCCTTCTCGTACACACTTTTTTTGTGAATCCGAACCACCTGACTCACAAAAACCGTCTAAAAGGCCATTTAAACCAATACCGCCCATTTGTTTCTTTTCCTTATACATTCATTTTTTCCACGTTTTTGCACTCAAAACAACTTTCCTCCTTCGCGTACACACCGTTTTTATGATTCCGAACCCATCTGAATCACAAAACTGTCTAAAAAGCCATTTAAACCAATACCGCCCTTATGTTTTTTTTCGTTATACATTAATTTTTTCCACGTTTTTGCACTCAAAACAACTTTCCTCCTTCGCGTACACACTGTTTTTATGATTCCGGACCCATCTGACTCACAAAATCGTCTAAAAGACCATTTAAACCAATACCTCCCTTTTGATTCTTTTCCTTATACATTCACTTTTTCCACGTTTTTGCACTAAAACAACTTTCCTCCTCTGCGTACACACTGTTTTTAACATTCCAAACCCATCTGACTCACAAAACTGTCTAAAAAGCTATTTAAACCAATACCGCCCTTTTGTTTTTTTTCGTTATACATTAATTTTTTCCACGTTTCGGCACTCAAAACAACTTTAATCCTTCGCGTACACACTGTTTTTATGATTCCGAACCCATCTGTCTCACAAAATCGTCTAAAAGACCATTTAAACCTTGTCCCTTTTGTTTCTTTTTCTTATACATTCGTTTTTTCCACGTTTTTGCACTCAAAACAACATTCCTCCTTCTTGTACACACTTTTCTGATGATTCCGAACCTACCTGACTCACAAAACCGTCTAAAAGGCCATTTAAACCAATACCGCCCTTTTGTTTCTTTTACTTATACATTCATTTTTTCCATGTTTTTCCAACTTTCCTCCTTCTCGTACACACTTTTTTTATGATTCCGAACCCACCTGACTCACAAAACCGTCTAAAAGACCATTTAAACCAATACCGCCCTTTTGTTTCTTTTCATTATACATTTATTTTTTTCACGTTTCGGCACTCAAAACATCTTTCCACATTCGCGTACACACTGCTTTTATGATTTCGAACCCATCTGTCTCACAAAATCGTCTGAAAGACCATTTAAACCAATACCTCCCTTTTGTTTCTTTTCCTTATACATTCATTTTTTCCACGTTTTTGCACTCAAGACAACTTTCCTCCTTCGCGTACACACTGTTTTTATGATTCCGAACCCATCTGACTCACAATATCGTCTAAAAGACCATTTAAACCAATACCGCCCTTTTGTTTCTTTTCGTTATACATTTATTTTTTCCACGTTTCGGCACTCAAGACAACTTTCCTCCTTCGCGTACACACTTTTCTAATGATTCCGAACCTACCTGACTCACAAAACCGTCTAAAAGGCCATTTAAACCAATGCCGCCCTTTTGTTTCTTTTCCTTATACATTCATTTTTTTCCACGTTTTTCCAACTTTCCTCATTCTCGTACACACTTTTTTTATGATTCCGAACCCACCTGACTCACAAAACCGTCTAAAAGACCATTTAAACCAATACCTCCCTTTTGTTTCTTTTACTTATACATTCATTTTTTCCACGTTTTTGCACTCAAAACAACTTTCCTCCTTCGCGTACACACTTTTTTTATGATTCCGAACCCATCTGTCTCACAAAATCGTCTAAAAGACCATTTAAACCAATACCTCCCTTTTGTTTCTTTTCCTTATACATTAATTTTTTCCACGTTTTTGCACTCAAGACAACTTTCCTCCTTCGCGTACACACTGTTTTTATGATTCCGAACCCATCTGACTCACAAAATCGTCTAAAAGACCATTTAAACCAATACCTCCCTTTTGTTTCTTTTCCTTATACATTCATTTTTTTCCACGTTTTTGCACTCAAAACAACTTTCCTCCTCTGCGTACACACTGTTTTTAACATTCCAAACCCATCTGACTCACAAAACTGTCTAAAAAGCTATTTAAACCATTACCGCCCTTTTGTTTTTTTTCGTTATACATTAATTTTTTCCACGTTTCGGCACTCAAAACAACTTTAATCCTTCGCGTACACACTGTTTTTATGATTCCGAACCCATCTGTCTCACAAAATCGTCTAAAAGACCATTTAAACCTTGTCCCTTTTGTTTCTTTTTCTTATACATTCGTTTTTTCCACGTTTTTGCACTCAAAACAACATTCCTCCTTCTTGTACACACTTTTCTGATGATTCCGAACCTACCTGACTCACAAAACCGTCTAAATGGCCATTTAAACCAATACCGCCCTTTTGTTTCTTTTCCTTATACATTCATTTTTTCCATGTTTTTCCAACTTTCCTCCTTCTCGTACACACTTTTTTTATGATTCCGAACCCACCTGACTCACAAAACCGTCTAAAAGACCATTTAAACCAATACCGCCCTTTTGTTTCTTTTCATTATACATTTATTTTTTTCACGTTTCGGCACTCAAAACATCTTTCCACATTCGCGTACACACTGCTTTTATGATTTCGAACCCATCTGTCTCACAAAATCGTCTAAAAGACCATTTAAACCAATACCTCCCTTTTGTTTCTTTTCCTTATACATTCATTTTTTCCACGTTTTTGCACTCAAGACAACTTTCCTCCTTCGCGTACACACTGTTTTTATGATTCCGAACCCATCTGACTCACAATATCGTCTAAAAGACCATTTAAACCAATACCGCCCTTTTGTTTCTTTTCCTTATACATTCATTTTTTTCCACGTTTTTCCAACTTTCCTCCTTCTCGTACACACTTTTTTTATGATTCCGAACCCACCTGACTCACAAAACCGTCTAAAAGACAATTTAAACCAATACCGCCCTTTTGTTTCTTTTCCTTATACATTCATTTTTTCACGTTTTTGCACTCAAAACAACTTTCCTCCTCCGCGTACACTCTGTTTTTAAGATTCCCAACCCATCTGACTCACAAAACTGTCTAAAAAGCCATTTAAACCAATACCGCCCTTTTGTTTCTTTTCCTTATACATTCATTTTTTCACGTTTTTGCACTCAAAACAATTTTCCTCCTTCGCGTACACACTTTTTTTATGATTCCGAACCCATCTGACTCACAAAATCGTTAAAAAGGCCATTTAAACCAATACCGCCCTTTTGTTTCTTTTCCTTATACATTCATTTTTTCCACGTTTTTCCAACTTTCCTCCTTCTCGTACACACTTTTTTTATGAATCCGAACCCATCTGACTCACAAAAACCGTCTAAAAGGCCATTTAAACCAATACCTCCTATTTGTTTCTTTTCCTTATACATTCATTTTTTCCACATTTTTGTACTCAAAACAACTTTCCTCCTTCGCGTACACACTGTTTTTATGATTCCGAACCCATCTTACTCACAAAACTGTCTAAAAAGCCATTTAAACCAATAAGGCCCTTTTGTTTCTTTTCCTTATACATTTATTTTTTCCACGTTTCGGCACTCAAAACAACTTTCCTCCTTCACGTACGCACTGGTTTTATGATTCCGAAATCGTCTCACAAAATCCTGTCTCACAAAATCGTCTAAAAGACCATTTAAACCAATACCTCCCTTTTGTTTCTTTTCCTTATACATTCATTTTTTCCACGTTTTTGCACTCAAAACAACTTTCCTCCTCCGCGTACACACTGTTTTTAAGATTCCCAACCCATCTGACTCACAAAACTGTCTAAAAAGCCGTTTAAACCAATACCGCCCTGTCATTTTTTTCACGTTTTTGCACTCAAAACAATTTTCTTCCTTCTCGTACACACTTTTTTTATGAATCCGAACCACCTGACTCACAAAAACCGTCTAAAAGGCCATTTAAACCAATACCGCCCATTTGTTTCTTTTCCTTATACATTCATTTTTTCCACGTTTTTGCACTCAAAACAACTTTCCTCCTTCGCGTACACACCGTTTTTATGATTCCGAACCCATCTGAATCACAAAACTGTCTAAATAGCCATTTAAACCAATACCGCCCTTATGTTTTTTTTCGTTATACATTAATTTTTTCCACGTTTCGGCACTCAAGACAACTTTCCTCCTTCGCGTACACACTTTTCTAATGATTCCGAACCTACCTGACTCACAAAACCGTCTAAAAGGCCATTTAAACCAATGCCACCCTTTTGTTTCTTTTCCTTATACATTCATTTTTTTCCACGTTTTTCCAACTTTCCTCATTCTCGTACACACTTTTTTTATGATTCCGAACCCACCTGACTCACAAAACCGTCTAAAAGACCATTTAAACCAATACCTCCCTTTTGTTTCTTTTCCTTATACATTAATTTTTTCCACGTTTTTGCACTCAAGACAACTTTCCTCCTTCGCGTACACACTGTTTTTATGATTCCGAACCCATCTGACTCACAAAATCGTCTAAAAGACCATTTAAACCAATACCTCCCTTTTGTTTCTTTTCCTTATACATTCATTTTTTTCCACGTTTTTGCACTCAAAACAACTTTCCTCCTCTGCGTACACACTGTTTTTAACATTCCAAACCCATCTGACTCACAAAACTGTCTAAAAAGCTATTTAAACCAATACCGCCCTTTTGTTTTTTTTCGTTATACATTAATTTTTTCCACGTTTCGGCACTCAAAACAACTTTAATCCTTCGCGTACACACTGTTTTTATGATTCCGAACCCATCTGTCTCACAAAATCGTCTAAAAGACCATTTAAACCTTGTCCCTTTTGTTTCTTTTTCTTATACATTCGTTTTTTCCACGTTTTTGCACTCAAAACAACATTCCTCCTTCTTGTACACACTTTTCTGATGATTCCGAACCTACCTGACTCACAAAACCGTCTAAATGGCCATTTAAACCAATACCGCCCTTTTGTTTCTTTTCCTTATACATTCATTTTTTCCATGTTTTTCCAACTTTCCTCCTTCTCGTACACACTTTTTTAATGATTCCGAACCCACCTGACTCACAAAACCGTCTAAAAGACCATTTAAACCAATACCGCCCTTTTGTTTCTTTTCATTATACATTTATTTTTTTCACGTTTCGGCACTCAAAACATCTTTCCACATTCGCGTACACACTGCTTTTATGATTTCGAACCCATCTGTCTCACAAAATCGTCTAAAAGACCATTTAAACCAATACCTCCCTTTTGTTTCTTTTCCTTATACATTCATTTTTTCCACGTTTTTGCACTCAAGACAACTTTCCTCCTTCACGTACACACTGTTTTTATGATTCCGAACCCATCTGACTCACAATATCGTCTAAAAGACCATTTAAACCAATACCGCCCTTTTGTTTCTTTTCCTTATACATTCATTTTTTTCCACGTTTTTCCAACTTTCCTCCTTCTCGTACACACTTTTTTTATGATTCCGAACCCACCTGACTCACAAAACCGTCTAAAAGACCATTTAAACCAATACCTCCCTTTTGTTTCTTTTACTTATACATTCATTTTTTCCACGTTTTTGCACTCAAAACAACTTTCCTCCTTCGCGTACACACTTTTTTTATGATTCCGAACCCATCTGTCTCACAAAATCGTCTAAAAGACCATTTAAACCAATACCTCCCTTTTGTTTCTTTTCCTTATACATTCATTTTTTCCACGTTTTTGCACTCAAAACAACTTTCCTCCTCCGCGTACACTCTGTTTTTAAGATTCCCAACCCATCTGACTCACAAAACTGTCTAAAAAGCCATTTAAACCAATACCGCCCTTTTGTTTCTTTTCCTTATACATTCATTTTTTCACGTTTTTGCACTCAAAACAATTTTCCTCCTTCGCGTACACACTTTTTTTATGATTCCGAACCCATCTGACTCACAAAATCGTTAAAAAGGCCATTTAAACCAATACCGCCCTTTTGTTTCTTTTCCTTATACATTCATTTTTTCCACGTTTTTCCAACTTTCCTCCTTCTCGTACACACTTTTTTTATGAATCCGAACCCATCTGACTCACAAAAACCGTCTAAAAGGCCATTTAAACCAATACCTCCTATTTGTTTCTTTTCCTTATACATTCATTTTTTCCACATTTTTGTACTCAAAACAACTTTCCTCCTTCGCGTACACACTGTTTTTATGATTCCGAACCCATCTTACTCACAAAACTGTCTAAAAAGCCATTTAAACCAATACCGCCCTTTTGTTTCTTTTCCTTATACATTTATTTTTTCCACGTTTCGGCACTCAAAACAACTTTCCTCCTTCACGTACGCACTGGTTTTATGATTCCGAAATCGTCTCACAAAATCCTGTCTCACAAAATCGTCTAAAAGACCATTTAAACCAATACCTCCCTTTTGTTTCTTTTCCTTATACATTCATTTTTTCCACGTTTTTGCACTCAAAACAACTTTCCTCCTCCGCGTACACACTGTTTTTAAGATTCCCAACCCATCTGACTCACAAAACTGTCTAAAAAGCCGTTTAAACCAATACCGCCCTGTCATTTTTTCCACGTTTTTGCACTCAAAACAATTTTCTTCCTTCTCGTACACACTTTTTTTATGAATCCGAACCACCTGACTCACAAAAACCGTCTAAAAGGCCATTTAAACCAATACCTCCCTTTTGTTTCTTTTCCTTATACATTAATTTTTTCCACGTTTTTGCACTCAAGACAACTTTCCTCCTTCGCGTACACACTGTTTTTATGATTCCGAACCCATCTGACTCACAAAATCGTCTAAAAGACCATTTAAACCAATACCTCCCTTTTGTTTCTTTTCCTTATACATTCATTTTTTTCCACGTTTTTGCACTCAAAACAACTTTCCTCCTCTGCGTACACACTGTTTTTAACATTCCAAACCCATCTGACTCACAAAACTGTCTAAAAAGCTATTTAAACCAATACCGCCCTTTTGTTTTTTTTCGTTATACATTAATTTTTTCCACGTTTCGGCACTCAAAACAACTTTAATCCTTCGCGTACACACTGTTTTTATGATTCCGAACCCATCTGTCTCACAAAATCGTCTAAAAGACCATTTAAACCTTGTCCCTTTTGTTTCTTTTTCTTATACATTCGTTTTTTCCACGTTTTTGCACTCAAAACAACATTCCTCCTTCTTGTACACACTTTTCTGATGATTCCGAACCTACCTGACTCACAAAACCGTCTAAATGGCCATTTAAACCAATACCGCCCTTTTGTTTCTTTTCCTTATACATTCATTTTTTCCATGTTTTTCCAACTTTCCTCCTTCTCGTACACACTTTTTTAATGATTCCGAACCCACCTGACTCACAAAACCGTCTAAAAGACCATTTAAACCAATACCGCCCTTTTGTTTCTTTTCATTATACATTTATTTTTTTCACGTTTCGGCACTCAAAACATCTTTCCACATTCGCGTACACACTGCTTTTATGATTTCGAACCCATCTGTCTCACAAAATCGTCTAAAAGACCATTTAAACCAATACCTCCCTTTTGTTTCTTTTCCTTATACATTCATTTTTTCCACGTTTTTGCACTCAAGACAACTTTCCTCCTTCACGTACACACTGTTTTTATGATTCCGAACCCATCTGACTCACAATATCGTCTAAAAGACCATTTAAACCAATACCGCCCTTTTGTTTCTTTTCCTTATACATTCATTTTTTTCCACGTTTTTCCAACTTTCCTCCTTCTCGTACACACTTTTTTTATGATTCCGAACCCACCTGACTCACAAAACCGTCTAAAAGACCATTTAAACCAATACCTCCCTTTTGTTTCTTTTACTTATACATTCATTTTTTCCACGTTTTTGCACTCAAAACAACTTTCCTCCTTCGCGTACACACTTTTTTTATGATTCCGAACCCATCTGTCTCACAAAATCGTCTAAAAGACCATTTAAACCAATACCTCCCTTTTGTTTCTTTTCCTTATACATTCATTTTTTCCACGTTTTTGCACTCAAAACAACTTTCCTCCTCCGCGTACACTCTGTTTTTAAGATTCCCAACCCATCTGACTCACAAAACTGTCTAAAAAGCCATTTAAACCAATACCGCCCTTTTGTTTCTTTTCCTTATACATTCATTTTTTCACGTTTTTGCACTCAAAACAATTTTCCTCCTTCGCGTACACACTTTTTTTATGATTCCGAACCCATCTGACTCACAAAATCGTTAAAAAGGCCATTTAAACCAATACCGCCCTTTTGTTTCTTTTCCTTATACATTCATTTTTTCCACGTTTTTCCAACTTTCCTCCTTCTCGTACACACTTTTTTTATGAATCCGAACCCATCTGACTCACAAAAACCGTCTAAAAGGCCATTTAAACCAATACCTCCTATTTGTTTCTTTTCCTTATACATTCATTTTTTCCACATTTTTGTACTCAAAACAACTTTCCTCCTTCGCGTACACACTGTTTTTATGATTCCGAACCCATCTTACTCACAAAACTGTCTAAAAAGCCATTTAAACCAATACCGCCCTTTTGTTTCTTTTCCTTATACATTTATTTTTTCCACGTTTCGGCACTCAAAACAACTTTCCTCCTTCACGTACGCACTGGTTTTATGATTCCGAAATCGTCTCACAAAATCCTGTCTCACAAAATCGTCTAAAAGACCATTTAAACCAATACCTCCCTTTTGTTTCTTTTCCTTATACATTCATTTTTTCCACGTTTTTGCACTCAAAACAACTTTCCTCCTCCGCGTACACACTGTTTTTAAGATTCCCAACCCATCTGAATCACAAAACTGTCTAAATAGCCATTTAAACCAATACCGCCCTTATGTTTTTTTTCGTTATACATTAATTTTTTCCACGTTTTTGCACTCAAAACAACTTTCCTCCTTCGCGTACACACTGTTTTTATGAATCCGAACCACCTGACTCACAAAAACCGTCTAAAAGGCCATTTAAACCAATACCGCCCATTTGTTTCTTTTCCTTATACATTCATTTTTTCCACGTCTTTGCACTCAAAACAACTTTCCTCCTTCGCGTACACACCGTTTTTATGATTCCGAACCCATCTGAATCACAAAACTGTCTAAATAGCCATTTAAACCAATACCGCCCTTATGTTTTTTTTCGTTATACATTAATTTTTTCCACGTTTTTGCACTCAAAACAACTTTCCTCCTTCGCGTACACACTGTTTTTATGATTCCGGACCCATCTGACTCACAAAATCGTCTAAAAGACCATTTAAACCAATACCTCCCTTTTGATTCTTTTCCTTATACATTCACTTTTTCCACGTTTTTGCACTCAAAACAACTTTCCTCCTCTGCGTACACACTGTTTTTAACATTCCAAACCCATCTTACTCACAAAACTGTCTAAAAAGCTATTTAAACCAATACCGCCCTTTTGTTTTTTTTCGTTATACATTAATTTTTTCCACGTTTCGGCACTCAAAACAACTTTAATCCTTCGCGTACACACTGTTTTTATGATTCCGAACCCATCTGTCTCACAAAATCGTCTAAAAGACCATTTAAACCTTGTCCCTTTTGTTTCTTTTTCTTATACATTCGTTTTTTCCACGTTTTTGCACTCAAAACAACATTCCTCCTTCTTGTACACACTTTTCTGATGATTCCGAACCTACCTGACTCACAAAACCGTCTAAAAGGCCATTTAAACCAATACCGCCCTTTTGTTTCTTTTCATTATACATTTATTTTTTTCACGTTTCGGCACTCAAAACATCTTTCCACATTCGCGTACACACTGCTTTTATGATTCCGAACCCATCTGTCTCACAAAATCGTCTAAAAGACCATTTAAACCAATACCTCCCTTTTGTTTCTTTTCCTTATACATTCATTTTTTCCACGTTTTTGCACTCAAAACAACTTTCCTCCTCCGCGTACACACTGTTTTTAAGGTTCCCAACCCATCTGACTCACAAAACTGTCTAAAAAGCCGTTTAAACCAATACCGCCCTGTCATTTTTTCCACGTTTTTGCACTCAAAACAATTTTCTTCCTTCTCGTACACACTTTTTTCTGAATCCGAACCACCTGACTCACAAAAACCGTCTAAAAGGCCATTTAAACCAATACCGCCCATTTGTTTCTTTTCCGTATACATTCATTTTTTCCACGTTTTTGCACTCAAAACATGGTGCAAAACATGGTGAGGAACACAAAACATGGTTTGTGTTCCTCCTTCGCGTACACACCGTTTTTATGATTCCGAACCCATCTTACTCACAAAACTGTCTAAAAAGCCATTCAAACCAATACCGCCCTTATGTTTTTTTTCGTTATACATTAATTTTTTCCACGTTTTTGCACTCAAAACAACTTTCCTCCTTCGCGTACACACTGTTTTTATGATTCCGAACCCATCTTTCTCACAAAATCGTCTAAAAGACCATTTAAACCAATACCTCCCTTTAGTTTCTTTTCCTTATACATTCATTTTTTTCCACGTTTTTGCACTCAAAACAACTTTCCTCCTCCGCGTACACACTGTTTTTAACATTCCAAACCCATCTGACTCACAAAACTGTCTAAAAAGCTATTTAAACCAATACCGCCCTTTTGTTTTTTTTCATTATACATTTATTTTTTTCACGTTTCGGCACTCAAAACATCTTTCCACATTCGCGTACACACTGCTTTTATGATTTCGAACCCATCTGTCTCACAAAATCGTCTAAAAGACTATTTAAACCAATACCTCCCTTTTGTTTCTTTTCCTTATACATTCATTTTTTCCACGTTTTTGCACTCAAGACAACTTTCCTCCTTCGCGTACAAACTGTTTTTATGATTCCGAACCCATCTGACTCACAAAATCGTCTAAAAGACCATTTAAACCAATACCTCCTTTTTTTTTCCTTATACATTAATTTTTTCCACGTTTTTGCACTCAAGACAACTTTCCTCCTTCGCGTACACACTGTTTTTATGATTCCGAACCCATCTGACTCACAAAACCGTCTAAAAGGCCATTTAAACCAATGCCACCCTTTTGTTTCTTTTCCTTATACATTCATTTTTTTCCACGTTTTTCCAACTTTCCTCATTCTCGTACACACTTTTTTTATGATTCCGAACCCACCTGACTCACAAAACCGTCTAAAAGACCATTTAAACCAATACCTCCCTTTTGTTTCTTTTACTTATACATTCATTTTTTCCACGTTTTTGCACTCAAAACAACTTTCCTCCTTCGCGTACACACTTTTTTTATGATTCCGAACCCATCTGTCTCACAAAATCGTCTAAAAGACCATTTAAACCAATACCTCCCTTTTGTTTCTTTTCCTTATACATTAATTTTTTCCACGTTTTTGCACTCAAGACAACTTTCCTCCTTCGCGTACACACTGTTTTTATGATTCCGAACCCATCTGACTCACAAAATCGTCTAAAAGACCATTTAAACCAATACCTCCCTTTTGTTTCTTTTCCTTATACATTCATTTTTTTCCACGTTTTTGCACTCAAAACAACTTTCCTCCTCTGCGTACACACTGTTTTTAACATTCCAAACCCATCTGACTCACAAAACTGTCTAAAAAGCTATTTAAACCAATACCGCCCTTTTGTTTTTTTTCGTTATACATTAATTTTTTCCACGTTTCGGCACTCAAAACAACTTTAATCCTTCGCGTACACACTGTTTTTATGATTCCGAACCCACCTGTCTCACAAAATCGTCTAAAAGACCATTTAAACCTTGTCCCTTTTGTTTCTTTTTCTTATACATTCGTTTTTTCCACGTTTTTGCACTCAAAACAACATTCCTCCTTCTTGTACACACTTTTCTGATGATTCCGAACCTACCTGACTCACAAAACCGTCTAAATGGCCATTTAAACCAATACCGCCCTTTTGTTTCTTTTCCTTATACATTCATTTTTTCCATGTTTTTCCAACTTTCCTCCTTCTCGTACACACTTTTTTTATGATTCCGAACCCACCTGACTCACAAAACCGTCTAAAAGACCATTTAAACCAATACCGCCCTTTTGTTTCTTTTCATTATACATTTATTTTTTTCACGTTTCGGCACTCAAAACATCTTTCCACATTCGCGTACACACTGCTTTTATGATTTCGAACCCATCTGTCTCACAAAATCGTCTAAAAGACCATTTAAACCAATACCTCCCTTTTGTTTCTTTTCCTTATACATTCATTTTTTCCACGTTTTTGCACTCAAGACAACTTTCCTCCTTCGCGTACACACTGTTTTTATGATTCCGAACCCATCTGACTCACAATATCGTCTAAAAGACCATTTAAACCAATACCGCCCTTTTGTTTCTTTTCCTTATACATTCATTTTTTTCCACGTTTTTCCAACTTTCCTCCTTCTCGTACACACTTTTTTTATGATTCCGAACCCACCTGACTCACAAAACCGTCTAAAAGACCACTTAAACCAATACCTCCCTTTTGTTTCTTTTACTTATACATTCATTTTTTCCACGTTTTTGCACTCAAAACAACTTTCCTCCTTCGCGTACACACTTTTTTTATGATTCCGAACCCATCTGTCTCACAAAATCGTCTAAAAGACCATTTAAACCAATACCTCCCTTTTGTTTCTTTTCCTTATACATTCATTTTTTCCACGTTTTTGCACTCAAAACAACTTTCCTCCTCCGCGTACACTCTGTTTTTAAGATTCCCAACCCATCTGACTCACAAAACTGTCTAAAAAGCCATTTAAACCAATACCGCCCTTTTGTTTCTTTTCCTTATACATTCATTTTTTCACGTTTTTGCACTCAAAACAATTTTCCTCCTTCGCGTACACACTTTTTTTATGATTCCGAACCCATCTGACTCACAAAATCGTTAAAAAGGCCATTTAAACCAATACCGCCCTTTTGTTTCTTTTCCTTATACATTCATTTTTTCCACGTTTTTCCAACTTTCCTCCTTCTCGTACACACTTTTTTTATGAATCCGAACCCATCTGACTCACAAAAACCGTCTAAAAGGCCATTTAAACCAATACCTCCCATTTGTTTCTTTTCCTTATACATTCATTTTTTCCACATTTTTGTACTCAAAACAACTTTCCTCCTTCGCGTACACACTGTTTTTATGATTCCGAACCCATCTTACTCACAAAACTGTCTAAAAAGCCATTTAAACCAATACCGCCCTTTTGTTTCTTTTCCTTATACATTTATTTTTTCCACGTTTCGGCACTCAAAACAACTTTCCTCCTTCACGTACGCACTGGTTTTATGATTCCGAAATCGTCTCACAAAATCCTGTCTCACAAAATCGTCTAAAAGACCATTTAAACCAATACCTCCCTTTTGTTTCTTTTCCTTATACATTCATTTTTTCCACGTTTTTGCACTCAAAACAACTTTCCTCCTCCGCGTACACACTGTTTTTAAGATTCCCAACCCATCTGACTTACAAAACTGTCTAAAAAGCCGTTTAAACCAATACCGCCCTGTCATTTTTTCCACGTTTTTGCACTCAAAACAATTTTCTTCCTTCTCGTACACACTTTTTTTATGAATCCGAATCACCTGACTCACAAAAACCGTCTAAAAGGCCATTTAAACCAATACCGCCCGTTTGTTTATTTTCCTTATACATTCATTTTTTCCACGTTTTTGCACTCAAAACAACTTTCCTCCTTCGCGTACACACCGTTTTTATGATTCCGAACCCATCTGAATCACAAAACTGTCTAAAAAGCCATTTAAACCAATACCGCCCTTATGTTTTTTTTCGTTATACATTAATTTTTTCCACGTTTTTGCACTCAAAACAACTTTCCTCCTTCGCGTAAACACTGTTTTTATGATTCCGGACCCATCTGACTCACAAAATCGTCTAAAAGACCATTTAAACCAATACCTCCCTTTTGTTTCTTTTCCTTATACATTCATTTTTTCCACGTTTTTGCACTCAAAACAACTTTCCTCCTCCGCGTACACTCTGTTTTTAAGATTCCCAACCCATCTGACTCACAAAACTGTCTAAAAAGCCATTTAAACCAATACCGCCCTTTTGTTTCTTTTCCTTATACATTCATTTTTTCACGTTTTTGCACTCAAAACAATTTTCCTCCTTCGCGTACACACTTTTTTTATGATTCCGAACCCATCTGACTCACAAAATCGTTAAAAAGGCCATTTAAACCAATACCGCCCTTTTGTTTCTTTTCCTTATACATTCATTTTTTCCACGTTTTTGCACTCAAAACAACTTTCCTCCTTCGCGTACACACTTTTTTTTATGATTCCGAACCCATCTGTCTCACAAAATCGTCTAAAAGAATATTTAAACCAATACCTCCCTTTTGTTTCTTTTCCTTATACATTCATTTTTTCCACGTTTTTGCACTCAAAACAACTTTCCTCCTCCGCGTACACACTGTTTTTAAGATTACCAACCCATCTGACTCACAAAACTGTCTAAAAAGCCGTTTAAACCAATACCGCCCTGTCATTTTTTCCACGTTTTTGCACTCAAAACAATTTTCTTCCTTCTCGTACACACTTTTTTTATGAATCCGAACCACCTGACTCACAAAAACCATCTAAAAGGCCATTTAAACCAATACCGCCCATTTGTTTCTTTTCCTTATACATTCATTTTTTCCACGTTTTTGCACTCAAAACAACTTTCCTCCTTCGCGTACACACTGTTTTTAAGATTCCAAACCCATCTGAATCACAAAACTGTCTAAAAAGCCATTTAAACCAATACCGCCCTTATGTTTTTTTTCGTTATACATTAATTTTTTCCACGTTTTTGCACTCAAAACAACTTTCCTCCTTCGCGTACACACTGTTTTTATGATTCCGAACCCATCTGACTCACAAAATCGTCTAAAAGACCATTTAAACCAATACCTCCCTTTAGTTTCTTTTCCTTATACATTCATTTTTTTCCACGTTTTTCCAACTTTCCTCATTCTCGTACACACTTTTTTTATGATTCCGAACCCACCTGACTCACAAAACCGTCTAAAAGACCATTTAAACCAATACCTCCCTTTTGTTTCTTTTACTTATACATTCATTTTTTCCACGTTTTTGCACTCAAAACAACTTTCCTCCTTCGCGTACACACTTTTTTTACCCATCTGTCTCACAAAATCGTCTAAAAGACCATTTAAACCAATACCTCCCTTTTGTTTCTTTTCCTTATACATTCATTTTTTCCACGTTTTTGCACTCAAAACAACTTTCCTCCTCCGCGTACACTCTGTTTTTAAGATTCCCAACCCATCTGACTCACAAAACTGTCTAAAAAGCCATTTAAACCAATACCGCCCTTTTGTTTCTTTTCCTTATACATTCATTTTTTCACGTTTTTGCACTCAAAACAATTTTCCTCTTTCGCGTACACACTTTTTTTATGATTCCGAACCCATCTGACTCACAAAATCGTTAAAAAGGCCATTTAAACCAATACCGCCCTTTTGTTTCTTTTCCTTATACATTCATTTTTTCCACGTTTTTCCAACTTTCCTCCTTCTCGTACACACTTTTTTCATGAATCCGAACCCACCTGACTCACAAAAACCGTCTAAAAGGCCATTTAAACCAATACCTCCCATTTGTTTCTTTTCCTTATACATTCATTTTTTCCACGTTTTTGCACTCAAAACAACTTTCCTCCTTCGCGTACACACTTTTTTTATGATTCCGAACCCATCTGTCTCACAAAATCGTCTAAAAGACCATTTAAACCAATACCTCCCTTTTGTTTCTTTTCCTTATACATTCATTTTTTCCACGTTTTTGCACTCAAAACAACTTTCCTCCTCCGCGTACACACTGTTTTTAAGATTCCCAACCCATCTGACTCACAAAACTGTCTAAAAAGCCGTTTAAACCAATACCGCCCTGTCATTTTTTCCACGTTTTTGCACTCAAAACAATTTTCTTCCTTCTCGTACACACTTTTTTTATGAATCCGAACCACCTGACTCACAAAAACCGTCTAAAAGGCCATTTAAACCAATACCGCCCATTTGTTTCATTTCCTTATACATTCATTTTTTCCACGTTTTTGCACTCAAAACAACTTTCCTCCTCCGCGTACACTCTGTTTTTAAGATTCCCAACCCATCTGACTCACAAAACTGTCTAAAAAGCCATTTAAACCAATACCGCCCTTTTGTTTCTTTTCCTTATACATTCATTTTTTCACGTTTTTGCACTCAAAACAATTTTCCTCCTTCGCGTACACACTTTTTTTATGATTCCGAACCCATCTGACTCACAAAATCGTTAAAAAAAGGCCATTTAAACCAATACCGCCCTTTTGTTTCTTTTCCTTATACATTCATTTTCCACATTTTTGTACTCAAAACAACTTTCCTCCTTCGCGTACACACTGTTTTTATGATTCCGAACCCATCTTACTCACAAAACTGTCTAAAAAGCCATTTAAACCCAAAGAAACCGCCCTTTTGTTTCTTTTCCTTATACATTTATTTTTTCCACGTTTCGGAACTCAAAACAACTTTCCTCCTTCGCGTACGCACTGGTTTTATGATTCCGAAATCGTCTCACAAAATCCTGTCTCACAAAATCGTCTAAAAGACCATTTAAACCAATACCTCCCTTTTGTTTCTTTTCCTTATACATTCATTTTTTCCACGTTTTTGCACTCAAAACAACTTTCCTCCTTCGCGTACACACTTTTTTTTATGATTCCGAACCCATCTGTCTCACAAAATCGTCTAAAAGAATATTTAAACCAATACCTCCCTTTTGTTTCTTTTCCTTATACATTCATTTTTTCCACGTTTTTGCACTCAAAACAACTTTCCTCCTCCGCGTACACACTGTTTTTAAGATTCCCAACCCATCTGACTCACAAAACTGTCTAAAAAGCCATTTAAACCAATACCTCCCTTTTGTTTCTTTTCCTTATACATTCATTTTTTCCACGTTTTTGCACTCAAAACAACTTTCTTCCTCCGCGTACACTCTGTTTTTAAGATTCCCAACCCATCTGACTCACAAAACTGTCTAAAAAGCCATTTAAACCGCCCTTTTGTTTCTTTTCCTTATACATTCATTTTTTCACGTTTTTGCACTCAAAACAATTTTCCTCCTTCGCGTACACACTTTTTTTATGATTCCGAACCCATCTGACTCACAAAATCGTTAAAAAGGCCATTTAAACCAATACCGCCCTTTTGTTTCTTTTCCTTATACATTCATTTTTTCCACGTTTTTCCAACTTTCCTCCTTCTCGTACACACTTTTTTTATGAATCCGAACCCATCTGACTCACAAAAACCGTCTAAAAGGCCATTTAAACCAATACCTCCCATTTGTTTCTTTTCCTTATACATTCATTTTTTCCACATTTTTGTACTCAAAACAACTTTCCTCCTTCGCGTACACACTGTTTTTATGATTCCGAACCCATCTTACTCACAAAACTGTCTAAAAAGCCATTTAAACCAATACCGCCCTTTTGTTTCTTTTCCTTATACATTTATTTTTTCCACGTTTCGGCACTCAAAACAACTTTCCTCCTTCGCGTACGCACTGGTTTTATGATTCCGAAATCGTCTCACAAAATCCTGTCTCACAAAATCGTCTAAAAGACCATTTAAACCAATACCTCCCTTTTGTTTCTTTTCCTTATACATTCATTTTTTCCACGTTTTTGCACTCAAAACAACTTTCCTCCTTCGCGTACACACTTTTTTTTATGATTCCGAACCCATCTGTCTCACAAAATCGTCTAAAAGAATATTTAAACCAATACCTCCCTTTTGTTTCTTTTCCTTATACATTCATTTTTTCCACGTTTTTGCACTCAAAACAACTTTCCTCCTCCGCGTACACACTGTTTTTAAGATTCCCAACCCATCTGACTCACAAAACTGTCTAAAAAGCCGTTTAAACCAATACCGCCCTGTCATTTTTTCCACGTTTTTGCACTCAAAACAATTTTCTTCCTTCTCGTACACACTTTTTTTATGAATCCGAACCACCTGACTCACAAAAACCATCTAAAAGGCCATTTAAACCAATACCGCCCATTTGTTTCTTTTCCTTATACATTCATTTTTTCCACGTTTTTGCACTCAAAACAACTTTCCTCCTTCGCGTACACACTGTTTTTAAGATTCCAAACCCATCTGAATCACAAAACTGTCTAAAAAGCCATTTAAACCAATACCGCCCTTATGTTTTTTTTCGTTATACATTAATTTTTTCCACGTTTTTGCACTCAAAACAACTTTCCTCCTTCGCGTACACACTGTTTTTATGATTCCGAACCCATCTGACTCACAAAATCGTCTAAAAGACCATTTAAACCAATACCTCCCTTTAGTTTCTTTTCCTTATACATTCATTTTTTTCCACGTTTTTCCAACTTTCCTCATTCTCGTACACACTTTTTTTATGATTCCGAACCCACCTGACTCACAAAACCGTCTAAAAGACCATTTAAACCAATACCTCCCTTTTGTTTCTTTTACTTATACATTCATTTTTTCCACGTTTTTGCACTCAAAACAACTTTCCTCCTTCGCGTACACACTTTTTTTATGATTCCGAACCCATCTGTCTCACAAAATCGTCTAAAAGACCATTTAAACCAATACCTCCCTTTTGTTTCTTTTCCTTATACATTCATTTTTTCCACGTTTTTGCACTCAAAACAACTTTCCTCCTCCGCGTACACTCTGTTTTTAAGATTCCCAACCCATCTGACTCACAAAACTGTCTAAAAAGCCATTTAAACCAATACCGCCCTTTTGTTTCTTTTCCTTATACATTCATTTTTTCACGTTTTTGCACTCAAAACAATTTTCCTCTTTCGCGTACACACTTTTTTTATGATTCCGAACCCATCTGACTCACAAAATCGTTAAAAAGGCCATTTAAACCAATACCGCCCTTTTGTTTCTTTTCCTTATACATTCATTTTTTCCACGTTTTTCCAACTTTCCTCCTTCTCGTACACACTTTTTTCATGAATCCGAACCCACCTGACTCACAAAAACCGTCTAAAAGGCCATTTAAACCAATACCTCCCATTTGTTTTTTTTCGTTATACATTAATTTTTTCCACGTTTTTGCACTCAAAACAACTTTCCTCCTTCGCGTACACACTGTTTTTATGATTCCGAACCCATCTGACTCACAAAATCGTCTAAAAGACCATTTAAACCAATACCTCCCTTTAGTTTCTTTTCCTTATACATTCATTTTTTTCCACGTTTTTCCAACTTTCCTCATTCTCGTACACACTTTTTTTATGATTCCGAACCCACCTGACTCACAAAACCGTCTAAAAGACCATTTAAACCAATACCTCCCTTTTGTTTCTTTTACTTATACATTCATTTTTTCCACGTTTTTGCACTCAAAACAACTTTCCTCCTTCGCGTACACACTTTTTTTACCCATCTGTCTCACAAAATCGTCTAAAAGACCATTTAAACCAATACCTCCCTTTTGTTTCTTTTCCTTATACATTCATTTTTTCCACGTTTTTGCACTCAAAACAACTTTCCTCCTCCGCGTACACTCTGTTTTTAAGATTCCCAACCCATCTGACTCACAAAACTGTCTAAAAAGCCATTTAAACCAATACCGCCCTTTTGTTTCTTTTCCTTATACATTCATTTTTTCACGTTTTTGCACTCAAAACAATTTTCCTCTTTCGCGTACACACTTTTTTTATGATTCCGAACCCATCTGACTCACAAAATCGTTAAAAAGGCCATTTAAACCAATACCGCCCTTTTGTTTCTTTTCCTTATACATTCATTTTTTCCACGTTTTTCCAACTTTCCTCCTTCTCGTACACACTTTTTTCATGAATCCGAACCCACCTGACTCACAAAAACCGTCTAAAAGGCCATTTAAACCAATACCTCCCATTTGTTTCTTTTCCTTATACATTCATTTTTTCCACATTTTTGTACTCAAAACAACTTTCCTCCTTCGCGTACACACTGTTTTTATGATTCCGAACCCATCTTACTCACAAAACTGTCTAAAAAGCCATTTAAACCAATAAGGCCCTTTTGTTTCTTTTCCTTATACATTTATTTTTTCCACGTTTCGGCACTCAAAACAACTTTCCTCCTTCACGTACGCACTGGTTTTATGATTCCGAAATCGTCTCACAAAATCCTGTCTCACAAAATCGTCTAAAAGACCATTTAAACCAATACCTCCCTTTTGTTTCTTTTCCTTATACATTCATTTTTTCCACGTTTTTGCACTCAAAACAACTTTCCTCCTCCGCGTACACACTGTTTTTAAGATTCCCAACCCATCTGACTCACAAAACTGTCTAAAAAGCCGTTTAAACCAATACCGCCCTGTCATTTTTTTCACGTTTTTGCACTCAAAACAATTTTCTTCCTTCTCGTACACACTTTTTTTATGAATCCGAACCACCTGACTCACAAAAACCGTCTAAAAGGCCATTTAAACCAATACCGCCCATTTGTTTCTTTTCCTTATACATTCATTTTTTCCACGTTTTTGCACTCAAAACAACTTTCCTCCTTCGCGTACACACCGTTTTTATGATTCCGAACCCATCTGAATCACAAAACTGTCTAAATAGCCATTTAAACCAATACCGCCCTTATGTTTTTTTTCGTTATACATTAATTTTTTCCACGTTTCGGCACTCAAGACAACTTTCCTCCTTCGCGTACACACTTTTCTAATGATTCCGAACCTACCTGACTCACAAAACCGTCTAAAAGGCCATTTAAACCAATGCCACCCTTTTGTTTCTTTTCCTTATACATTCATTTTTTTCCACGTTTTTCCAACTTTCCTCATTCTCGTACACACTTTTTTTATGATTCCGAACCCACCTGACTCACAAAACCGTCTAAAAGACCATTTAAACCAATACCTCCCTTTTGTTTCTTTTCCTTATACATTAATTTTTTCCACGTTCTTGCACTCAAGACAACTTTCCTCCTTCGCGTACACACTGTTTTTATGATTCCGAACCCATCTGACTCACAAAATCGTCTAAAAGACCATTTAAACCAATACCTCCCTTTTGTTTCTTTTCCTTATACATTCATTTTTTTCCACGTTTTTGCACTCAAAACAACTTTCCTCCTCTGCGTACACACTGTTTTTAACATTCCAAACCCATCTGACTCACAAAACTGTCTAAAAAGCTATTTAAACCAATACCGCCCTTTTGTTTTTTTTCGTTATACATTAATTTTTTCCACGTTTCGGCACTCAAAACAACTTTAATCCTTCGCGTACACACTGTTTTTATGATTCCGAACCCATCTGTCTCACAAAATCGTCTAAAAGACCATTTAAACCTTGTCCCTTTTGTTTCTTTTTCTTATACATTCGTTTTTTCCACGTTTTTGCACTCAAAACAACATTCCTCCTTCTTGTACACACTTTTCTGATGATTCCGAACCTACCTGACTCACAAAACCGTCTAAATGGCCATTTAAACCAATACCGCCCTTTTGTTTCTTTTCCTTATACATTCATTTTTTCCATGTTTTTCCAACTTTCCTCCTTCTCGTACACACTTTTTTAATGATTCCGAACCCACCTGACTCACAAAACCGTCTAAAAGACCATTTAAACCAATACCGCCCTTTTGTTTCTTTTCATTATACATTTATTTTTTTCACGTTTCGGCACTCAAAACATCTTTCCACATTCGCGTACACACTGCTTTTATGATTTCGAACCCATCTGTCTCACAAAATCGTCTAAAAGACCATTTAAACCAATACCTCCCTTTTGTTTCTTTTCCTTATACATTCATTTTTTCCACGTTTTTGCACTCAAGACAACTTTCCTCCTTCACGTACACACTGTTTTTATGATTCCGAACCCATCTGACTCACAATATCGTCTAAAAGACCATTTAAACCAATACCGCCCTTTTGTTTCTTTTCCTTATACATTCATTTTTTTCCACGTTTTTCCAACTTTCCTCCTTCTCGTACACACTTTTTTTATGATTCCGAACCCACCTGACTCACAAAACCGTCTAAAAGACCATTTAAACCAATACCTCCCTTTTGTTTCTTTTACTTATACATTCATTTTTTCCACGTTTTTGCACTCAAAACAACTTTCCTCCTTCGCATACACACTTTTTTTATGATTCCGAACCCATCTGTCTCACAAAATCGTCTAAAAGACCATTTAAACCAATACCTCCCTTTTGTTTCTTTTCCTTATACATTCATTTTTTCCACGTTTTTGCACTCAAAACAACTTTCCTCCTCCGCGTACACTCTGTTTTTAAGATTCCCAACCCATCTGACTCACAAAACTGTCTAAAAAGCCATTTAAACCAATACCGCCCTTTTGTTTCTTTTCCTTATACATTCATTTTTTCACGTTTTTGCACTCAAAACAATTTTCCTCCTTCGCGTACACACTTTTTTTATGATTCCGAACCCATCTGACTCACAAAATCGTTAAAAAGGCCATTTAAACCAATACCGCCCTTTTGTTTCTTTTCCTTATACATTCATTTTTTCCACGTTTTTCCAACTTTCCTCCTTCTCGTACACACTTTTTTTATGAATCCGAACCCATCTGACTCACAAAAACCGTCTAAAAGGCCATTTAAACCAATACCTCCTATTTGTTTCTTTTCCTTATACATTCATTTTTTCCACATTTTTGTACTCAAAACAACTTTCCTCCTTCGCGTACACACTGTTTTTATGATTCCGAACCCATCTTACTCACAAAACTGTCTAAAAAGCCATTTAAACCAATACCGCCCTTTTGTTTCTTTTCCTTATACATTTATTTTTTCCACGTTTCGGCACTCAAAACAACTTTCCTCCTTCACGTACGCACTGGTTTTATGATTCCGAAATCGTCTCACAAAATCCTGTCTCACAAAATCGTCTAAAAGACCATTTAAACCAATACCTCCCTTTTGTTTCTTTTCCTTATACATTCATTTTTTCCACGTTTTTGCACTCAAAACAACTTTCCTCCTCCGCGTACACACTGTTTTTAAGATTCCCAACCCATCTGACTCACAAAACTGTCTAAAAAGCCGTTTAAACCAATACCGCCCTGTCATTTTTTCCACGTTTTTGCACTCAAAACAATTTTCTTCCTTCTCGTACACACTTTTTTTATGAATCCGAACCACCTGACTCACAAAAACCGTCTAAAAGGCCATTTAAACCAATACCGCCCATTTGTTTCTTTTCCTTATACATTCATTTTTTCCACGTCTTTGCACTCAAAACAACTTTCCTCCTTCGCGTACACACCGTTTTTATGATTCCGAACCCATCTGAATCACAAAATCGTCTAAAAGACCATTTAAACCTTGTCCCTTTTGTTTCTTTTTCTTATACATTCGTTTTTTCCACGTTTTTGCACTCAAAACAACATTCCTCCTTCTTGTACACACTTTTCTGATGATTCCGAACCTACCTGACTCACAAAACCGTCTAAAAGGCCATTTAAACCAATACCGCCCTTTTGTTTCTTTTCATTATACATTTATTTTTTTCACGTTTCGGCACTCAAAACATCTTTCCACATTCGCGTACACACTGCTTTTATGATTCCGAACCCATCTGTCTCACAAAATCGTCTAAAAGACCATTTAAACCAATACCTCCCTTTTGTTTCTTTTCCTTATACATTCATTTTTTCCACGTTTTTGCACTCAAAACAACTTTCCTCCTCCGCGTACACACTGTTTTTAAGGTTCCCAACCCATCTGACTCACAAAACTGTCTAAAAAGCCGTTTAAACCAATACCGCCCTGTCATTTTTTCCACGTTTTTGCACTCAAAACAATTTTCTTCCTTCTCGTACACACTTTTTTCTGAATCCGAACCACCTGACTCACAAAAACCGTCTAAAAGGCCATTTAAACCAATACCGCCCATTTGTTTCTTTTCCGTATACATTCATTTTTTCCACGTTTTTGCACTCAAAACATGGTGCAAAACATGGTGAGGAACACAAAACATGGTTTGTGTTCCTCCTTCGCGTACACACCGTTTTTATGATTCCGAACCCATCTTACTCACAAAACTGTCTAAAAAGCCATTCAAACCAATACCGCCCTTATGTTTTTTTTCGTTATACATTAATTTTTTCCACGTTTTTGCACTCAAAACAACTTTCCTCCTTCGCGTACACACTGTTTTTATGATTCCGAACCCATCTTTCTCACAAAATCGTCTAAAAGACCATTTAAACCAATACCTCCCTTTAGTTTCTTTTCCTTATACATTCATTTTTTTCCACGTTTTTGCACTCAAAACAACTTTCCTCCTCCGCGTACACACTGTTTTTAACATTCCAAACCCATCTGACTCACAAAACTGTCTAAAAAGCTATTTAAACCAATACCGCCCTTTTGTTTTTTTTCATTATACATTTATTTTTTTCACGTTTCGGCACTCAAAACATCTTTCCACATTCGCGTACACACTGCTTTTATGATTTCGAACCCATCTGTCTCACAAAATCGTCTAAAAGACCATTTAAACCAATACCTCCCTTTTGTTTCTTTTCCTTATACATTCATTTTTTCCACGTTTTTGCACTCAAGACAACTTTCCTCCTTCGCGTACAAACTGTTTTTATGATTCCGAACCCATCTGACTCACAAAATCGTCTAAAAGACCATTTAAACCAATACCTCCTTTTTTTTTCCTTATACATTAATTTTTTCCACGTTTTTGCACTCAAGACAACTTTCCTCCTTCGCGTACACACTGTTTTTATGATTCCGAACCCATCTGACTCACAAAACCGTCTAAAAGGCCATTTAAACCAATGCCACCCTTTTGTTTCTTTTCCTTATACATTCATTTTTTTCCACGTTTTTCCAACTTTCCTCATTCTCGTACACACTTTTTTTATGATTCCGAACCCACCTGACTCACAAAACCGTCTAAAAGACCATTTAAACCAATACCTCCCTTTTGTTTCTTTTACTTATACATTCATTTTTTCCACGTTTTTGCACTCAAAACAACTTTCCTCCTTCGCGTACACACTTTTTTTATGATTCCGAACCCATCTGTCTCACAAAATCGTCTAAAAGACCATTTAAACCAATACCTCCCTTTTGTTTCTTTTCCTTATACATTAATTTTTTCCACGTTTTTGCACTCAAGACAACTTTCCTCCTTCGCGTACACACTGTTTTTATGATTCCGAACCCATCTGACTCACAAAATCGTCTAAAAGACCATTTAAACCAATACCTCCCTTTTGTTTCTTTTCCTTATACATTCATTTTTTTCCACGTTTTTGCACTCAAAACAACTTTCCTCCTCTGCGTACACACTGTTTTTAACATTCCAAACCCATCTGACTCACAAAACTGTCTAAAAAGCTATTTAAACCAATACCGCCCTTTTGTTTTTTTTCGTTATACATTAATTTTTTCCACGTTTCGGCACTCAAAACAACTTTAATCCTTCGCGTACACACTGTTTTTATGATTCCGAACCCACCTGTCTCACAAAATCGTCTAAAAGACCATTTAAACCTTGTCCCTTTTGTTTCTTTTTCTTATACATTCGTTTTTTCCACGTTTTTGCACTCAAAACAACATTCCTCCTTCTTGTACACACTTTTCTGATGATTCCGAACCTACCTGACTCACAAAACCGTCTAAATGGCCATTTAAACCAATACCGCCCTTTTGTTTCTTTTCCTTATACATTCATTTTTTCCATGTTTTTCCAACTTTCCTCCTTCTCGTACACACTTTTTTTATGATTCCGAACCCACCTGACTCACAAAACCGTCTAAAAGACCATTTAAACCAATACCGCCCTTTTGTTTCTTTTCATTATACATTTATTTTTTTCACGTTTCGGCACTCAAAACATCTTTCCACATTCGCGTACACACTGCTTTTATGATTTCGAACCCATCTGTCTCACAAAATCGTCTAAAAGACCATTTAAACCAATACCTCCCTTTTGTTTCTTTTCCTTATACATTCATTTTTTCCACGTTTTTGCACTCAAGACAACTTTCCTCCTTCGCGTACACACTGTTTTTATGATTCCGAACCCATCTGACTCACAATATCGTCTAAAAGACCATTTAAACCAATACCGCCCTTTTGTTTCTTTTCCTTATACATTCATTTTTTTCCACGTTTTTCCAACTTTCCTCCTTCTCGTACACACTTTTTTTATGATTCCGAACCCACCTGACTCACAAAACCGTCTAAAAGACCACTTAAACCAATACCTCCCTTTTGTTTCTTTTACTTATACATTCATTTTTTCCACGTTTTTGCACTCAAAACAACTTTCCTCCTTCGCGTACACACTTTTTTTATGATTCCGAACCCATCTGTCTCACAAAATCGTCTAAAAGACCATTTAAACCAATACCTCCCTTTTGTTTCTTTTCCTTATACATTCATTTTTTCCACGTTTTTGCACTCAAAACAACTTTCCTCCTCCGCGTACACTCTGTTTTTAAGATTCCCAACCCATCTGACTCACAAAACTGTCTAAAAAGCCATTTAAACCAATACCGCCCTTTTGTTTCTTTTCCTTATACATTCATTTTTTCACGTTTTTGCACTCAAAACAATTTTCCTCCTTCGCGTACACACTTTTTTTATGATTCCGAACCCATCTGACTCACAAAATCGTTAAAAAGGCCATTTAAACCAATACCGCCCTTTTGTTTCTTTTCCTTATACATTCATTTTTTCCACGTTTTTCCAACTTTCCTCCTTCTCGTACACACTTTTTTTATGAATCCGAACCCATCTGACTCACAAAAACCGTCTAAAAGGCCATTTAAACCAATACCTCCCATTTGTTTCTTTTCCTTATACATTCATTTTTTCCACATTTTTGTACTCAAAACAACTTTCCTCCTTCGCGTACACACTGTTTTTATGATTCCGAACCCATCTTACTCACAAAACTGTCTAAAAAGCCATTTAAACCAATACCGCCCTTTTGTTTCTTTTCCTTATACATTTATTTTTTCCACGTTTCGGCACTCAAAACAACTTTCCTCCTTCACGTACGCACTGGTTTTATGATTCCGAAATCGTCTCACAAAATCCTGTCTCACAAAATCGTCTAAAAGACCATTTAAACCAATACCTCCCTTTTGTTTCTTTTCCTTATACATTCATTTTTTCCACGTTTTTGCACTCAAAACAACTTTCCTCCTCCGCGTACACACTGTTTTTAAGATTCCCAACCCATCTGACTTACAAAACTGTCTAAAAAGCCGTTTAAACCAATACCGCCCTGTCATTTTTTCCACGTTTTTGCACTCAAAACAATTTTCTTCCTTCTCGTACACACTTTTTTTATGAATCCGAATCACCTGACTCACAAAAACCGTCTAAAAGGCCATTTAAACCAATACCGCCCGTTTGTTTATTTTCCTTATACATTCATTTTTTCCACGTTTTTGCACTCAAAACAACTTTCCTCCTTCGCGTACACACCGTTTTTATGATTCCGAACCCATCTGAATCACAAAACTGTCTAAAAAGCCATTTAAACCAATACCGCCCTTATGTTTTTTTTCGTTATACATTAATTTTTTCCACGTTTTTGCACTCAAAACAACTTTCCTCCTTCGCGTAAACACTGTTTTTATGATTCCGGACCCATCTGACTCACAAAATCGTCTAAAAGACCATTTAAACCAATACCTCCCTTTTGTTTCTTTTCCTTATACATTCATTTTTTCCACGTTTTTGCACTCAAAACAACTTTCCTCCTCCGCGTACACTCTGTTTTTAAGATTCCCAACCCATCTGACTCACAAAACTGTCTAAAAAGCCATTTAAACCAATACCGCCCTTTTGTTTCTTTTCCTTATACATTCATTTTTTCACGTTTTTGCACTCAAAACAATTTTCCTCCTTCGCGTACACACTTTTTTTATGATTCCGAACCCATCTGACTCACAAAATCGTTAAAAAGGCCATTTAAACCAATACCGCCCTTTTGTTTCTTTTCCTTATACATTCATTTTTTCCACGTTTTTGCACTCAAAACAACTTTCCTCCTTCGCGTACACACTTTTTTTTATGATTCCGAACCCATCTGTCTCACAAAATCGTCTAAAAGAATATTTAAACCAATACCTCCCTTTTGTTTCTTTTCCTTATACATTCATTTTTTCCACGTTTTTGCACTCAAAACAACTTTCCTCCTCCGCGTACACACTGTTTTTAAGATTACCAACCCATCTGACTCACAAAACTGTCTAAAAAGCCGTTTAAACCAATACCGCCCTGTCATTTTTTCCACGTTTTTGCACTCAAAACAATTTTCTTCCTTCTCGTACACACTTTTTTTATGAATCCGAACCACCTGACTCACAAAAACCATCTAAAAGGCCATTTAAACCAATACCGCCCATTTGTTTCTTTTCCTTATACATTCATTTTTTCCACGTTTTTGCACTCAAAACAACTTTCCTCCTTCGCGTACACACTGTTTTTAAGATTCCAAACCCATCTGAATCACAAAACTGTCTAAAAAGCCATTTAAACCAATACCGCCCTTATGTTTTTTTTCGTTATACATTAATTTTTTCCACGTTTTTGCACTCAAAACAACTTTCCTCCTTCGCGTACACACTGTTTTTATGATTCCGAACCCATCTGACTCACAAAATCGTCTAAAAGACCATTTAAACCAATACCTCCCTTTAGTTTCTTTTCCTTATACATTCATTTTTTTCCACGTTTTTCCAACTTTCCTCATTCTCGTACACACTTTTTTTATGATTCCGAACCCACCTGACTCACAAAACCGTCTAAAAGACCATTTAAACCAATACCTCCCTTTTGTTTCTTTTACTTATACATTCATTTTTTCCACGTTTTTGCACTCAAAACAACTTTCCTCCTTCGCGTACACACTTTTTTTACCCATCTGTCTCACAAAATCGTCTAAAAGACCATTTAAACCAATACCTCCCTTTTGTTTCTTTTCCTTATACATTCATTTTTTCCACGTTTTTGCACTCAAAACAACTTTCCTCCTCCGCGTACACTCTGTTTTTAAGATTCCCAACCCATCTGACTCACAAAACTGTCTAAAAAGCCATTTAAACCAATACCGCCCTTTTGTTTCTTTTCCTTATACATTCATTTTTTCACGTTTTTGCACTCAAAACAATTTTCCTCTTTCGCGTACACACTTTTTTTATGATTCCGAACCCATCTGACTCACAAAATCGTTAAAAAGGCCATTTAAACCAATACCGCCCTTTTGTTTCTTTTCCTTATACATTCATTTTTTCCACGTTTTTCCAACTTTCCTCCTTCTCGTACACACTTTTTTCATGAATCCGAACCCACCTGACTCACAAAAACCGTCTAAAAGGCCATTTAAACCAATACCTCCCATTTGTTTCTTTTCCTTATACATTCATTTTTTCCACGTTTTTGCACTCAAAACAACTTTCCTCCTTCGCGTACACACTTTTTTTATGATTCCGAACCCATCTGTCTCACAAAATCGTCTAAAAGACCATTTAAACCAATACCTCCCTTTTGTTTCTTTTCCTTATACATTCATTTTTTCCACGTTTTTGCACTCAAAACAACTTTCCTCCTCCGCGTACACACTGTTTTTAAGATTCCCAACCCATCTGACTCACAAAACTGTCTAAAAAGCCGTTTAAACCAATACCGCCCTGTCATTTTTTCCACGTTTTTGCACTCAAAACAATTTTCTTCCTTCTCGTACACACTTTTTTTATGAATCCGAACCACCTGACTCACAAAAACCGTCTAAAAGGCCATTTAAACCAATACCGCCCATTTGTTTCATTTCCTTATACATTCATTTTTTCCACGTTTTTGCACTCAAAACAACTTTCCTCCTCCGCGTACACTCTGTTTTTAAGATTCCCAACCCATCTGACTCACAAAACTGTCTAAAAAGCCATTTAAACCAATACCGCCCTTTTGTTTCTTTTCCTTATACATTCATTTTTTCACGTTTTTGCACTCAAAACAATTTTCCTCCTTCGCGTACACACTTTTTTTATGATTCCGAACCCATCTGACTCACAAAATCGTTAAAAAAAGGCCATTTAAACCAATACCGCCCTTTTGTTTCTTTTCCTTATACATTCATTTTCCACATTTTTGTACTCAAAACAACTTTCCTCCTTCGCGTACACACTGTTTTTATGATTCCGAACCCATCTTACTCACAAAACTGTCTAAAAAGCCATTTAAACCCAAAGAAACCGCCCTTTTGTTTCTTTTCCTTATACATTTATTTTTTCCACGTTTCGGAACTCAAAACAACTTTCCTCCTTCGCGTACGCACTGGTTTTATGATTCCGAAATCGTCTCACAAAATCCTGTCTCACAAAATCGTCTAAAAGACCATTTAAACCAATACCTCCCTTTTGTTTCTTTTCCTTATACATTCATTTTTTCCACGTTTTTGCACTCAAAACAACTTTCCTCCTTCGCGTACACACTTTTTTTTATGATTCCGAACCCATCTGTCTCACAAAATCGTCTAAAAGAATATTTAAACCAATACCTCCCTTTTGTTTCTTTTCCTTATACATTCATTTTTTCCACGTTTTTGCACTCAAAACAACTTTCCTCCTCCGCGTACACACTGTTTTTAAGATTCCCAACCCATCTGACTCACAAAACTGTCTAAAAAGCCATTTAAACCAATACCTCCCTTTTGTTTCTTTTCCTTATACATTCATTTTTTCCACGTTTTTGCACTCAAAACAACTTTCCTCCTCCGCGTACACTCTGTTTTTAAGATTCCCAACCCATCTGACTCACAAAACTGTCTAAAAAGCCATTTAAACCGCCCTTTTGTTTCTTTTCCTTATACATTCATTTTTTCACGTTTTTGCACTCAAAACAATTTTCCTCCTTCGCGTACACACTTTTTTTATGATTCCGAACCCATCTGACTCACAAAATCGTTAAAAAGGCCATTTAAACCAATACCGCCCTTTTGTTTCTTTTCCTTATACATTCATTTTTTCCACGTTTTTACAACTTTCCTCCTTCTCGTACACACTTTTTTTATGAATCCGAACCCATCTGACTCACAAAAACCGTCTAAAAGGCCATTTAAACCAATACCTCCCATTTGTTTCTTTTCCTTATACATTCATTTTTTCCACATTTTTGTACTCAAAACAACTTTCCTCCTTCGCGTACACACTGTTTTTATGATTCCGAACCCATCTTACTCACAAAACTGTCTAAAAAGCCATTTAAACCAATACCGCCCTTTTGTTTCTTTTCCTTATACATTTATTTTTTCCACGTTTCGGCACTCAAAACAACTTTCCTCCTTCGCGTACGCACTGGTTTTATGATTCCGAAATCGTCTCACAAAATCCTGTCTCACAAAATCGTCTAAAAGACCATTTAAACCAATACCTCCCTTTTGTTTCTTTTCCTTATACATTCATTTTTTCCACGTTTTTGCACTCAAAACAACTTTCCTCCTTCGCGTACACACTTTTTTTTATGATTCCGAACCCATCTGTCTCACAAAATCGTCTAAAAGAATATTTAAACCAATACCTCCCTTTTGTTTCTTTTCCTTATACATTCATTTTTTCCACGTTTTTGCACTCAAAACAACTTTCCTCCTCCGCGTACACACTGTTTTTAAGATTCCCAACCCATCTGACTCACAAAACTGTCTAAAAAGCCGTTTAAACCAATACCGCCCTGTCATTTTTTCCACGTTTTTGCACTCAAAACAATTTTCTTCCTTCTCGTACACACTTTTTTTATGAATCCGAACCACCTGACTCACAAAAACCATCTAAAAGGCCATTTAAACCAATACCGCCCATTTGTTTCTTTTCCTTATACATTCATTTTTTCCACGTTTTTGCACTCAAAACAACTTTCCTCCTTCGCGTACACACTGTTTTTAAGATTCCAAACCCATCTGAATCACAAAACTGTCTAAAAAGCCATTTAAACCAATACCGCCCTTATGTTTTTTTTCGTTATACATTAATTTTTTCCACGTTTTTGCACTCAAAACAACTTTCCTCCTTCGCGTACACACTGTTTTTATGATTCCGAACCCATCTGACTCACAAAATCGTCTAAAAGACCATTTAAACCAATACCTCCCTTTAGTTTCTTTTCCTTATACATTCATTTTTTTCCACGTTTTTCCAACTTTCCTCATTCTCGTACACACTTTTTTTATGATTCCGAACCCACCTGACTCACAAAACCGTCTAAAAGACCATTTAAACCAATACCTCCCTTTTGTTTCTTTTACTTATACATTCATTTTTTCCACGTTTTTGCACTCAAAACAACTTTCCTCCTTCGCGTACACACTTTTTTTATGATTCCGAACCCATCTGTCTCACAAAATCGTCTAAAAGACCATTTAAACCAATACCTCCCTTTTGTTTCTTTTCCTTATACATTCATTTTTTCCACGTTTTTGCACTCAAAACAACTTTCCTCCTCCGCGTACACTCTGTTTTTAAGATTCCCAACCCATCTGACTCACAAAACTGTCTAAAAAGCCATTTAAACCAATACCGCCCTTTTGTTTCTTTTCCTTATACATTCATTTTTTCACGTTTTTGCACTCAAAACAATTTTCCTCTTTCGCGTACACACTTTTTTTATGATTCCGAACCCATCTGACTCACAAAATCGTTAAAAAGGCCATTTAAACCAATACCGCCCTTTTGTTTCTTTTCCTTATACATTCATTTTTTCCACGTTTTTCCAACTTTCCTCCTTCTCGTACACACTTTTTTCATGAATCCGAACCCACCTGACTCACAAAAACCGTCTAAAAGGCCATTTAAACCAATACCTCCCATTTGTTTTTTTTCGTTATACATTAATTTTTTCCACGTTTTTGCACTCAAAACAACTTTCCTCCTTCGCGTACACACTGTTTTTATGATTCCGAACCCATCTGACTCACAAAATCGTCTAAAAGACCATTTAAACCAATACCTCCCTTTAGTTTCTTTTCCTTATACATTCATTTTTTTCCACGTTTTTCCAACTTTCCTCATTCTCGTACACACTTTTTTTATGATTCCGAACCCACCTGACTCACAAAACCGTCTAAAAGACCATTTAAACCAATACCTCCCTTTTGTTTCTTTTACTTATACATTCATTTTTTCCACGTTTTTGCACTCAAAACAACTTTCCTCCTTCGCGTACACACTTTTTTTACCCATCTGTCTCACAAAATCGTCTAAAAGACCATTTAAACCAATACCTCCCTTTTGTTTCTTTTCCTTATACATTCATTTTTTCCACGTTTTTGCACTCAAAACAACTTTCCTCCTCCGCGTACACTCTGTTTTTAAGATTCCCAACCCATCTGACTCACAAAACTGTCTAAAAAGCCATTTAAACCAATACCGCCCTTTTGTTTCTTTTCCTTATACATTCATTTTTTCACGTTTTTGCACTCAAAACAATTTTCCTCTTTCGCGTACACACTTTTTTTATGATTCCGAACCCATCTGACTCACAAAATCGTTAAAAAGGCCATTTAAACCAATACCGCCCTTTTGTTTCTTTTCCTTATACATTCATTTTTTCCACGTTTTTCCAACTTTCCTCCTTCTCGTACACACTTTTTTCATGAATCCGAACCCACCTGACTCACAAAAACCGTCTAAAAGGCCATTTAAACCAATACCTCCCATTTGTTTCTTTTCCTTATACATTCATTTTTTCCACGTTTTTGCACTCAAAACAACTTTCCTCCTTCGCGTACACACTTTTTTTATGATTCCGAACCCATCTGTCTCACAAAATCGTCTAAAAGACCATTTAAACCAATACCTCCCTTTTGTTTCTTTTCCTTATACATTCATTTTTTCCACGTTTTTGCACTCAAAACAACTTTCCTCCTCCGCGTACACACTGTTTTTAAGATTCCCAACCCATCTGACTCACAAAACTGTCTAAAAAGCCGTTTAAACCAATACCGCCCTGTCATTTTTTCCACGTTTTTGCACTCAAAACAATTTTCTTCCTTCTCGTACACACTTTTTTTATGAATCCGAACCACCTGACTCACAAAAACCGTCTAAAAGGCCATTTAAACCAATACCGCCCATTTGTTTCATTTCCTTATACATTCATTTTTTCCACGTTTTTGCACTCAAAACAACTTTCCTCCTCCGCGTACACTCTGTTTTTAAGATTCCCAACCCATCTGACTCACAAAACTGTCTAAAAAGCCATTTAAACCAATACCGCCCTTTTGTTTCTTTTCCTTATACATTCATTTTTTCACGTTTTTGCACTCAAAACAATTTTCCTCCTTCGCGTACACACTTTTTTTATGATTCCGAACCCATCTGACTCACAAAATCGTTAAAAAAAGGCCATTTAAACCAATACCGCCCTTTTGTTTCTTTTCCTTATACATTCATTTTCCACATTTTTGTACTCAAAACAACTTTCCTCCTTCGCGTACACACTGTTTTTATGATTCCGAACCCATCTTACTCACAAAACTGTCTAAAAAGCCATTTAAACCCAAAGAAACCGCCCTTTTGTTTCTTTTCCTTATACATTTATTTTTTCCACGTTTCGGAACTCAAAACAACTTTCCTCCTTCGCGTACGCACTGGTTTTATGATTCCGAAATCGTCTCACAAAATCCTGTCTCACAAAATCGTCTAAAAGACCATTTAAACCAATACCTCCCTTTTGTTTCTTTTCCTTATACATTCATTTTTTCCACGTTTTTGCACTCAAAACAACTTTCCTCCTTCGCGTACACACTTTTTTTTATGATTCCGAACCCATCTGTCTCACAAAATCGTCTAAAAGAATATTTAAACCAATACCTCCCTTTTGTTTCTTTTCCTTATACATTCATTTTTTCCACGTTTTTGCACTCAAAACAACTTTCCTCCTCCGCGTACACACTGTTTTTAAGATTCCCAACCCATCTGACTCACAAAACTGTCTAAAAAGCCATTTAAACCAATACCTCCCTTTTGTTTCTTTTCCTTATACATTCATTTTTTCCACGTTTTTGCACTCAAAACAACTTTCCTCCTCCGCGTACACTCTGTTTTTAAGATTCCCAACCCATCTGACTCACAAAACTGTCTAAAAAGCCATTTAAACCGCCCTTTTGTTTCTTTTCCTTATACATTCATTTTTTCACGTTTTTGCACTCAAAACAATTTTCCTCCTTCGCGTACACACTTTTTTTATGATTCCGAACCCATCTGACTCACAAAATCGTTAAAAAGGCCATTTAAACCAATACCGCCCTTTTGTTTCTTTTCCTTATACATTCATTTTTTCCACGTTTTTCCAACTTTCCTCCTTCTCGTACACACTTTTTTTATGAATCCGAACCCATCTGACTCACAAAAACCGTCTAAAAGGCCATTTAAACCAATACCTCCCATTTGTTTCTTTTCCTTATACATTCATTTTTTCCACATTTTTGTACTCAAAACAACTTTCCTCCTTCGCGTACACACTGTTTTTATGATTCCGAACCCATCTTACTCACAAAACTGTCTAAAAAGCCATTTAAACCAATACCGCCCTTTTGTTTCTTTTCCTTATACATTTATTTTTTCCACGTTTCGGCACTCAAAACAACTTTCCTCCTTCGCGTACGCACTGGTTTTATGATTCCGAAATCGTCTCACAAAATCCTGTCTCACAAAATCGTCTAAAAGACCATTTAAACCAATACCTCCCTTTTGTTTCTTTTCCTTATACATTCATTTTTTCCACGTTTTTGCACTCAAAACAACTTTCCTCCTTCGCGTACACACTTTTTTTTATGATTCCGAACCCATCTGTCTCACAAAATCGTCTAAAAGAATATTTAAACCAATACCTCCCTTTTGTTTCTTTTCCTTATACATTCATTTTTTCCACGTTTTTGCACTCAAAACAACTTTCCTCCTCCGCGTACACACTGTTTTTAAGATTCCCAACCCATCTGACTCACAAAACTGTCTAAAAAGCCGTTTAAACCAATACCGCCCTGTCATTTTTTCCACGTTTTTGCACTCAAAACAATTTTCTTCCTTCTCGTACACACTTTTTTTATGAATCCGAACCACCTGACTCACAAAAACCATCTAAAAGGCCATTTAAACCAATACCGCCCATTTGTTTCTTTTCCTTATACATTCATTTTTTCCACGTTTTTGCACTCAAAACAACTTTCCTCCTTCGCGTACACACTGTTTTTAAGATTCCAAACCCATCTGAATCACAAAACTGTCTAAAAAGCCATTTAAACCAATACCGCCCTTATGTTTTTTTTCGTTATACATTAATTTTTTCCACGTTTTTGCACTCAAAACAACTTTCCTCCTTCGCGTACACACTGTTTTTATGATTCCGAACCCATCTGACTCACAAAATCGTCTAAAAGACCATTTAAACCAATACCTCCCTTTAGTTTCTTTTCCTTATACATTCATTTTTTTCCACGTTTTTCCAACTTTCCTCATTCTCGTACACACTTTTTTTATGATTCCGAACCCACCTGACTCACAAAACCGTCTAAAAGACCATTTAAACCAATACCTCCCTTTTGTTTCTTTTACTTATACATTCATTTTTTCCACGTTTTTGCACTCAAAACAACTTTCCTCCTTCGCGTACACACTTTTTTTATGATTCCGAACCCATCTGTCTCACAAAATCGTCTAAAAGACCATTTAAACCAATACCTCCCTTTTGTTTCTTTTCCTTATACATTCATTTTTTCCACGTTTTTGCACTCAAAACAACTTTCCTCCTCCGCGTACACTCTGTTTTTAAGATTCCCAACCCATCTGACTCACAAAACTGTCTAAAAAGCCATTTAAACCAATACCGCCCTTTTGTTTCTTTTCCTTATACATTCATTTTTTCACGTTTTTGCACTCAAAACAATTTTCCTCTTTCGCGTACACACTTTTTTTATGATTCCGAACCCATCTGACTCACAAAATCGTTAAAAAGGCCATTTAAACCAATACCGCCCTTTTGTTTCTTTTCCTTATACATTCATTTTTTCCACGTTTTTCCAACTTTCCTCCTTCTCGTACACACTTTTTTCATGAATCCGAACCCACCTGACTCACAAAAACCGTCTAAAAGGCCATTTAAACCAATACCTCCCATTTGTTTCTTTTCCTTATACATTCATTTTTTCCACGTTTTTGCACTCAAAACAACTTTCCTCCTTCGCGTACACACTTTTTTTATGATTCCAAACCCATCTGTCTCACAAAATCGTCTAAAAGACCATTTAAACCAATACCTCCCTTTTGTTTCTTTTCCTTATACATTCATTTTTTCCACGTTTTTGCACTCAAAACAACTTTCCTCCTCCGCGTACACACTGTTTTTAAGATTCCCAACCCATCTGACTCACAAAACTGTCTAAAAAGCCGTTTAAACCAATACCGCCCTGTCATTTTTTCCACGTTTTTGCACTCAAAACAATTTTCTTCCTTCTCGTACACACTTTTTTTATGAATCCGAACCACCTGACTCACAAAAACCGTCTAAAAGGCCATTTAAACCAATACCGCCCATTTGTTTCATTTCCTTATACATTCATTTTTTCCACGTTTTTGCACTCAAAACAACTTTCCTCCTTCGCGTACACACCGTTTTTATGATTCCGAACCCATCTGAATCACAAAACTGTCTAAAAAGCCATTTAAACCAATACCGCCCTTATGTTTTTTTTCGTTATACATTAATTTTTTCCACGTTTTTGCACTTAAAACAACTTTCCTCCTCCGCGTACACTCTGTTTTTAAGATTCCCAACCCATCTGACTCACAAAACTGTCTAAAAAGCCATTTAAACCAATACCGCCCTTTTGTTTCTTTTCCTTATACATTCATTTTTTCACGTTTTTGCACTCAAAACAATTTTCCTCCTTCGCGTACACACTTTTTTTATGATTCCGAACCCATCTGACTCACAAAATCGTTAAAAAGGCCATTTAAACCAATACCGCCCTTTTGTTTCTTTTCCTTATACATTCATTTTTTCCACGTTTTTCCAACTTTCCTCCTTCTCGTACACACTTTTTTTATGAATCCGAACCCATCTGACTCACAAAATCGTTAAAAAGGCCATTTAAACCAATACCGCCCTTTTGTTTCTTTTCCTTATACATTCATTTTTTCCACATTTTTGTACTCAAAACAACTTTCCTCCTTCGCGTACACACTGTTTTTATGATTCCGAACCCATCTTACTCACAAAACTGTCTAAAAAGCCATTTAAACCAATACCGCCCTTTTGTTTCTTTTCCTTATACATTTATTTTTTCCACGTTTCGGAACTCAAAACAACTTTCCTCCTTCGCGTACGCACTGGTTTTATGATTCCGAAATCGTCTCACAAAATCCTGTCTCACAAAATCGTCTAAAAGACCATTTAAACCAATACCTCCCTTTTGTTTCTTTTCCTTATACATTCATTTTTTCCACGTTTTTGCACTCAAAACAACTTTCCTCCTTCGCGTACACACTTTTTTTTATGATTCCGAACCCATCTGTCTCACAAAATCGTCTAAAAGAATATTTAAACCAATACCTCCCTTTTGTTTCTTTTCCTTATACATTCATTTTTTCCACGTTTTTGCACTCAAAACAACTTTCCTCCTCCGCGTACACACTGTTTTTAAGATTCCCAACCCATCTGACTCACAAAACTGTCTAAAAAGCCGTTTAAACCAATACCGCCCTGTCATTTTTTCCACGTTTTTGCACTCAAAACAATTTTCTTCCTTCTCGTACACACTTTTTTTATGAATCCGAACCACCTGACTCACAAAAACCGTCTAAAAGGCCATTTAAACCAATACCGCCCATTTGTTTCTTTTCCTTATACATTCATTTTTTCCACGTTTTTGCACTCAAAACAACTTTCCTCCTTCGCGTACACACTGTTTTTAAGATTCCAAACCCATCTGAATCACAAAACTGTCTAAAAAGCCATTTAAACCAATACCGCCCTTATGTTTTTTTTCGTTATACATTAATTTTTTCCACGTTTTTGCACTCAAAACAACTTTCCTCCTTCGCGTACACACTGTTTTTATGATTCCGAACCCATCTGACTCACAAAATCGTCTAAAAGACCATTTAAAATAATACCTCCCTTTAGTTTCTTTTCCTTATACATTCATTTTTTTCCACGTTTTTGCACTCAAAACAACTTTCCTCCTCCGCGTACACACTGTTTTTAACATTCCAAACCCATCTGACTCACAAAACTGTCTAAAAAGCTATTTAAACCAATACCGCCCTTTTGTTTTTTTTCGTTATACATTAATTTTTTCCACGTTTCGGCACTCAAAACAACTTTAATCCTTCGCTTACACACTGTTTTTATGATTCCGAACCCATCTGTCTCACAAAATCGTCTAAAAGACCATTTAAACCAATACGTCCCTTTTGTTTCTTTTTCTTATACATTCGTTTTTTCCACGTTTTTGCACTCAAAACAACATTCCTCCTTCTTGTACACACTTTTCTGATGATTCCGAACCTACCTGACTCAAAAAACCGTCTAAAAGGCCATTTAAACCAATACCGCCCTTTTGTTTCTTTTCCTTATACATTCATTTTTTCCATGTTTTTCCAACTTTCCTCCTTCTCGTACACACTTTTCTGATGATTCCGAACCTACCTGACTCACAAAACCGTCTAAAAGGCCATTTAAACCAATACCTCCCTTTTGTTTCTTTTACTTATACATTCATTTTTTCCACGTTTTTGCACTCAAAACAACTTTCCTCCTTCGCGTACACACTTTTTTTATGATTCCGAACCCATCTGTCTCACAAAATCGTCTAAAAGACCATTTAAACCAATACCTCCCTTTTGTTTCTTTTCCTTATACATTCATTTTTTCCACGTTTTTGCACTTAAAACAACTTTCCTCCTCCGCGTACACTCTGTTTTTAAGATTCCCAACCCATCTGACTCACAAAACTGTCTAAAAAGCCATTTAAACCAATACCGCCCTTTTGTTTCTTTTCCTTATACATTCATTTTTTCACGTTTTTGCACTCAAAACAATTTTCCTCCTTCGCGTACACACTTTTTTTATGATTCCGAACCCATCTGACTCACAAAATCGTTAAAAAGGCCATTTAAACCAATACCGCCCTTTTGTTTCTTTTCCTTATACATTCATTTTTTCCACGTTTTTCCAACTTTCCTCCTTCTCGTACACACTTTTTTTATGAATCCGAACCCATCTGACTCACAAAAACCGTCTAAAAGGCCATTTAAACCAATACCTCCCATTTGTTTCTTTTCCTTATACATTCATTTTTTCCACATTTTTGTACTCAAAACAACTTTCCTCCTTCGCGTACACACTGTTTTTATGATTCCGAACCCATCTTACTCACAAAACTGTCTAAAAAGCCATTTAAACCAATACCGCCCTTTTGTTTCTTTTCCTTATACATTTATTTTTTCCACGTTTCGGCACTCAAAACAACTTTCCTCCTTCACGTACGCACTGGTTTTATGATTCCGAAATCGTCTCACAAAATCCTGTCTCACAAAATTGTCTAAAAGACCATTTAAACCAATACTTCCCTTTTGTTTCTTTTCCTTATACATTCATTTTTTCCACGTTTTTGCACTCAAAACAACTTTCCTCCTCCGCGTACACACTGTTTTTAAGATTCCCAACCCATCTGACTCACAAAACTGTCTAAAAAGCCGTTTAAACCAATACCGCCCTGTCATTTTTTCCACGTTTTTGCACTCAAAACAATTTTCTTCCTTCTCGTACACACTTTTTTTATGAATCCGAATCACCTGACTCACAAAAACCGTCTAAAAGGCCATTTAAACCAATACCGCCCGTTTGTTTCTTTTCCTTATACATTCATTTTTTCCACGTTTTTGCACTCAAAACAACTTTCCTCCTTCGCGTACACACCGTTTTTATGATTCCGAACCCATCTGAATCACAAAACTGTCTAAAAAGCCATTTAAACCAATACCGCCCTTATGTTTTTTTTCGTTATACATTAATTTTTTCCACGTTTTTGCACTCAAAACAACTTTCCTCCTTCGCGTAAACACTGTTTTTATGATTCCGAACCCATCTTACTCACAAATCTGTCTAAAAAGCCATTTAAACCAATACCGCCCTTTTGTTTCTTTTCCTTATACATTTATTTTTTCCACGTTTCGGCACTCAAAACAACTTTCCTCCTTCGCGTACGCACTGGTTTTATGATTCCGAAATCGTCTCACAAAATCCTGTCTCACAAAATCGTCTAAAAGACCATTTAAACCAATACCTCCCTTTTGTTTCTTTTCCTTATACATTCATTTTTTCCACGTTTTTGCACTCAAAACAACTTTCCTCCTTCGCGTACACACTTTTTTTTATGATTCCGAACCCATCTGTCTCACAAAATCGTCTAAAAGAATATTTAAACCAATACCTCCCTTTTGTTTCTTTTCCTTATACATTCATTTTTTCCACGTTTTTGCACTCAAAACAACTTTCCTCCTCCGCGTACACACTGTTTTTAAGATTCCCAACCCATCTGACTCACAAAACTGTCTAAAAAGCCATTTAAACCAATACCGCCCTTTTGTTTCTTTTCCTTATACATTCATTTTTTCACGTTTTTGCACTCAAAACAATTTTCCTCCTTCGCGTACACACTTTTTTTATGATTCCGAACCCATCTGACTCACAAAATCGTTAAAAAGGCCATTTAAACCAATACCGCCCTTTTGTTTCTTTTCCTTATACATTCATTTTTTCCACGTTTTTCCAACTTTCCTCCTTCTCGTACACACTTTTTTTATGAATCCGAACCCATCTGACTCACAAAATCGTTAAAAAGGCCATTTAAACCAATACCGCCCTTTTGTTTCTTTTCCTTATACATTCATTTTTTCCACATTTTTGTACTCAAAACAACTTTCCTCCTTCGCGTACACACTGTTTTTATGATTCCGAACCCATCTTACTCACAAAACTGTCTAAAAAGCCATTTAAACCAATACCGCCCTTTTGTTTCTTTTCCTTATACATTTATTTTTTCCACGTTTCGGAACTCAAAACAACTTTCCTCCTTCGCGTACGCACTGGTTTTATGATTCCGAAATCGTCTCACAAAATCCTGTCTCACAAAATCGTCTAAAAGACCATTTAAACCAATACCTCCCTTTTGTTTCTTTTCCTTATACATTCATTTTTTCCACGTTTTTGCACTCAAAACAACTTTCCTCCTTCGCGTACACACTTTTTTTTATGATTCCGAACCCATCTGTCTCACAAAATCGTCTAAAAGAATATTTAAACCAATACCTCCCTTTTGTTTCTTTTCCTTATACATTCATTTTTTCCACGTTTTTGCACTCAAAACAACTTTCCTCCTCCGCGTACACACTGTTTTTAAGATTCCCAACCCATCTGACTCACAAAACTGTCTAAAAAGCCGTTTAAACCAATACCGCCCTGTCATTTTTTCCACGTTTTTGCACTCAAAACAATTTTCTTCCTTCTCGTACACACTTTTTTTATGAATCCGAACCACCTGACTCACAAAAACCGTCTAAAAGGCCATTTAAACCAATACCGCCCATTTGTTTCTTTTCCTTATACATTCATTTTTTCCACGTTTTTGCACTCAAAACAACTTTCCTCCTTCGCGTACACACTGTTTTTAAGATTCCAAACCCATCTGAATCACAAAACTGTCTAAAAAGCCATTTAAACCAATACCGCCCTTATGTTTTTTTTCGTTATACATTAATTTTTTCCACGTTTTTGCACTCAAAACAACTTTCCTCCTTCGCGTACACACTGTTTTTATGATTCCGAACCCATCTGACTCACAAAATCGTCTAAAAGACCATTTAAACCAATACCTCCCTTTAGTTTCTTTTCCTTATACATTCATTTTTTTCCACGTTTTTGCACTCAAAACAACTTTCCTCCTCCGCGTACACACTGTTTTTAACATTCCAAACCCATCTGACTCACAAAACTGTCTAAAAAGCTATTTAAACCAATACCGCCCTTTTGTTTTTTTTCGTTATACATTAATTTTTTCCACGTTTCGGCACTCAAAACAACTTTAATCCTTCGCTTACACACTGTTTTTATGATTCCGAACCCATCTGTCTCACAAAATCGTCTAAAAGACCATTTAAACCAATACGTCCCTTTTGTTTCTTTTTCTTATACATTCGTTTTTTCCACGTTTTTGCACTCAAAACAACATTCCTCCTTCTTGTACACACTTTTCTGATGATTCCGAACCTACCTGACTCACAAAACCGTCTAAAAGGCCATTTAAACCAATACCGCCCTTTTGTTTCTTTTCCTTATACATTCATTTTTTCCATGTTTTTCCAACTTTCCTCCTTCTCGTACACACTTTTCTGATGATTCCGAACCTACCTGACTCACAAAACCGTCTAAAAGGCCATTTAAACCAATACCTCCCTTTTGTTTCTTTTACTTATACATTCATTTTTTCCACGTTTTTGCACTCAAAACAACTTTCCTCCTTCGCGTACACACTTTTTTTATGATTCCGAACCCATCTGTCTCACAAAATCGTCTAAAAGACCATTTAAACCAATACCTCCCTTTTGTTTCTTTTCCTTATACATTCATTTTTTCCACGTTTTTGCACTTAAAACAACTTTCCTCCTCCGCGTACACTCTGTTTTTAAGATTCCCAACCCATCTGACTCACAAAACTGTCTAAAAAGCCATTTAAACCAATACCGCCCTTTTGTTTCTTTTCCTTATACATTCATTTTTTCACGTTTTTGCACTCAAAACAATTTTCCTCCTTCGCGTACACACTTTTTTTATGATTCCGAACCCATCTGACTCACAAAATCGTTAAAAAGGCCATTTAAACCAATACCGCCCTTTTGTTTCTTTTCCTTATACATTCATTTTTTCCACGTTTTTCCAACTTTCCTCCTTCTCGTACACACTTTTTTTATGAATCCGAACCCATCTGACTCACAAAAACCGTCTAAAAGGCCATTTAAACCAATACCTCCCATTTGTTTCTTTTCCTTATACATTCATTTTTTCCACATTTTTGTACTCAAAACAACTTTCCTCCTTCGCGTACACACTGTTTTTATGATTCCGAACCCATCTTACTCACAAAACTGTCTAAAAAGCCATTTAAACCAATACCGCCCTTTTGTTTCTTTTCCTTATACATTTATTTTTTCCACGTTTCGGCACTCAAAACAACTTTCCTCCTTCACGTACGCACTGGTTTTATGATTCCGAAATCGTCTCACAAAATCCTGTCTCACAAAATTGTCTAAAAGACCATTTAAACCAATACTTCCCTTTTGTTTCTTTTCCTTATACATTCATTTTTTCCACGTTTTTGCACTCAAAACAACTTTCCTCCTCCGCGTACACACTGTTTTTAAGATTCCCAACCCATCTGACTCACAAAACTGTCTAAAAAGCCGTTTAAACCAATACCGCCCTGTCATTTTTTCCACGTTTTTGCACTCAAAACAATTTTCTTCCTTCTCGTACACACTTTTTTTATGAATCCGAATCACCTGACTCACAAAAACCGTCTAAAAGGCCATTTAAACCAATACCGCCCGTTTGTTTCTTTTCCTTATACATTCATTTTTTCCACGTTTTTGCACTCAAAACAACTTTCCTCCTTCGCGTACACACCGTTTTTATGATTCCGAACCCATCTGAATCACAAAACTGTCTAAAAAGCCATTTAAACCAATACCGCCCTTATGTTTTTTTTCGTTATACATTAATTTTTTCCACGTTTTTGCACTCAAAACAACTTTCCTCCTTCGCGTAAACACTGTTTTTATGATTCCGAACCCATCTTACTCACAAATCTGTCTAAAAAGCCATTTAAACCAATACCGCCCTTTTGTTTCTTTTCCTTATACATTTATTTTTTCCACGTTTCGGCACTCAAAACAACTTTCCTCCTTCGCGTACGCACTGGTTTTATGATTCCGAAATCGTCTCACAAAATCCTGTCTCACAAAATCGTCTAAAAGACCATTTAAACCAATACCTCCCTTTTGTTTCTTTTCCTTATACATTCATTTTTTCCACGTTTTTGCACTCAAAACAACTTTCCTCCTTCGCGTACACACTTTTTTTTATGATTCCGAACCCATCTGTCTCACAAAATCGTCTAAAAGAATATTTAAACCAATACCTCCCTTTTGTTTCTTTTCCTTATACATTCATTTTTTCCACGTTTTTGCACTCAAAACAACTTTCCTCCTCCGCGTACACACTGTTTTTAAGATTCCCAACCCATCTGACTCACAAAACTGTCTAAAAAGCCGTTTAAACCAATACCGCCCTGTCATTTTTTCCACGTTTTTGCACTCAAAACAATTTTCTTCCTTCTCGTACACACTTTTTTTATGAATCCGAACCACCTGACTCACAAAAACCATCTAAAAGGCCATTTAAACCAATACCGCCCATTTGTTTCTTTTCCTTATACATTCATTTTTTCCACGTTTTTGCACTCAAAACAACTTTCCTCCTTCGCGTACACACTGTTTTTAAGATTCCAAACCCATCTGAATCACAAAACTGTCTAAAAAGCCATTTAAACCAATACCGCCCTTATGTTTTTTTTCGTTATACATTAATTTTTTCCACGTTTTTGCACTCAAAACAACTTTCCTCCTTCGCGTACACACTGTTTTTATGATTCCGAACCCATCTGACTCACAAAATCGTCTAAAAGACCATTTAAACCAATACCTCCCTTTAGTTTCTTTTCCTTATACATTCATTTTTTTCCACGTTTTTCCAACTTTCCTCATTCTCGTACACACTTTTTTTATGATTCCGAACCCACCTGACTCACAAAACCGTCTAAAAGACCATTTAAACCAATACCTCCCTTTTGTTTCTTTTACTTATACATTCATTTTTTCCACGTTTTTGCACTCAAAACAACTTTCCTCCTTCGCGTACACACTTTTTTTATGATTCCGAACCCATCTGTCTCACAAAATCGTCTAAAAGACCATTTAAACCAATACCTCCCTTTTGTTTCTTTTCCTTATACATTCATTTTTTCCACGTTTTTGCACTCAAAACAACTTTCCTCCTCCGCGTACACTCTGTTTTTAAGATTCCCAACCCATCTGACTCACAAAACTGTCTAAAAAGCCATTTAAACCAATACCGCCCTTTTGTTTCTTTTCCTTATACATTCATTTTTTCACGTTTTTGCACTCAAAACAATTTTCCTCTTTCGCGTACACACTTTTTTTATGATTCCGAACCCATCTGACTCACAAAATCGTTAAAAAGGCCATTTAAACCAATACCGCCCTTTTGTTTCTTTTCCTTATACATTCATTTTTTCCACGTTTTTCCAACTTTCCTCCTTCTCGTACACACTTTTTTCATGAATCCGAACCCACCTGACTCACAAAAACCGTCTAAAAGGCCATTTAAACCAATACCTCCCATTTGTTTCTTTTCCTTATACATTCATTTTTTCCACGTTTTTGCACTCAAAACAACTTTCCTCCTTCGCGTACACACTTTTTTTATGATTCCGAACCCATCTGTCTCACAAAATCGTCTAAAAGACCATTTAAACCAATACCTCCCTTTTGTTTCTTTTCCTTATACATTCATTTTTTCCACGTTTTTGCACTCAAAACAACTTTCCTCCTCCGCGTACACACTGTTTTTAAGATTCCCAACCCATCTGACTCACAAAACTGTCTAAAAAGCCGTTTAAACCAATACCGCCCTGTCATTTTTTCCACGTTTTTGCACTCAAAACAATTTTCTTCCTTCTCGTACACACTTTTTTTATGAATCCGAACCACCTGACTCACAAAAACCGTCTAAAAGGCCATTTAAACCAATACCGCCCATTTGTTTCATTTCCTTATACATTCATTTTTTCCACGTTTTTGCACTCAAAACAACTTTCCTCCTTCGCGTACACACCGTTTTTATGATTCCGAACCCATCTGAATCACAAAACTGTCTAAAAAGCCATTTAAACCAATACCGCCCTTATGTTTTTTTTCGTTATACATTAATTTTTTCCACGTTTTTGCACTTAAAACAACTTTCCTCCTCCGCGTACACTCTGTTTTTAAGATTCCCAACCCATCTGACTCACAAAACTGTCTAAAAAGCCATTTAAACCAATACCGCCCTTTTGTTTCTTTTCCTTATACATTCATTTTTTCACGTTTTTGCACTCAAAACAATTTTCCTCCTTCGCGTACACACTTTTTTTATGATTCCGAACCCATCTGACTCACAAAATCGTTAAAAAGGCCATTTAAACCAATACCGCCCTTTTGTTTCTTTTCCTTATACATTCATTTTTTCCACGTTTTTCCAACTTTCCTCCTTCTCGTACACACTTTTTTTATGAATCCGAACCCATCTGACTCACAAAATCGTTAAAAAGGCCATTTAAACCAATACCGCCCTTTTGTTTCTTTTCCTTATACATTCATTTTTTCCACATTTTTGTACTCAAAACAACTTTCCTCCTTCGCGTACACACTGTTTTTATGATTCCGAACCCATCTTACTCACAAAACTGTCTAAAAAGCCATTTAAACCAATACCGCCCTTTTGTTTCTTTTCCTTATACATTTATTTTTTCCACGTTTCGGAACTCAAAACAACTTTCCTCCTTCGCGTACGCACTGGTTTTATGATTCCGAAATCGTCTCACAAAATCCTGTCTCACAAAATCGTCTAAAAGACCATTTAAACCAATACCTCCCTTTTGTTTCTTTTCCTTATACATTCATTTTTTCCACGTTTTTGCACTCAAAACAACTTTCCTCCTTCGCGTACACACTTTTTTTTATGATTCCGAACCCATCTGTCTCACAAAATCGTCTAAAAGAATATTTAAACCAATACCTCCCTTTTGTTTCTTTTCCTTATACATTCATTTTTTCCACGTTTTTGCACTCAAAACAACTTTCCTCCTCCGCGTACACACTGTTTTTAAGATTCCCAACCCATCTGACTCACAAAACTGTCTAAAAAGCCGTTTAAACCAATACCGCCCTGTCATTTTTTCCACGTTTTTCCACTCAAAACAATTTTCTTCCTTCTCGTACACACTTTTTTTATGAATCCGAACCACCTGACTCACAAAAACCGTCTAAAAGGCCATTTAAACCAATACCGCCCATTTGTTTCTTTTCCTTATACATTCATTTTTTCCACGTTTTTGCACTCAAAACAACTTTCCTCCTTCGCGTACACACTGTTTTTAAGATTCCAAACCCATCTGAATCACAAAACTGTCTAAAAAGCCATTTAAACCAATACCGCCCTTATGTTTTTTTTCGTTATACATTAATTTTTTCCACGTTTTTGCACTCAAAACAACTTTCCTCCTTCGCGTACACACTGTTTTTATGATTCCGAACCCATCTGACTCACAAAATCGTCTAAAAGACCATTTAAACCAATACCTCCCTTTAGTTTCTTTTCCTTATACATTCATTTTTTTCCACGTTTTTGCACTCAAAACAACTTTCCTCCTCCGCGTACACACTGTTTTTAACATTCCAAACCCATCTGACTCACAAAACTGTCTAAAAAGCTATTTAAACCAATACCGCCCTTTTGTTTTTTTTCGTTATACATTAATTTTTTCCACGTTTCGGCACTCAAAACAACTTTAATCCTTCGCTTACACACTGTTTTTATGATTCCGAACCCATCTGTCTCACAAAATCGTCTAAAAGACCATTTAAACCAATACGTCCCTTTTGTTTCTTTTTCTTATACATTCGTTTTTTCCACGTTTTTGCACTCAAAACAACATTCCTCCTTCTTGTACACACTTTTCTGATGATTCCGAACCTACCTGACTCACAAAACCGTCTAAAAGGCCATTTAAACCAATACCGCCCTTTTGTTTCTTTTCCTTATACATTCATTTTTTCCATGTTTTTCCAACTTTCCTCCTTCTCGTACACACTTTTCTGATGATTCCGAACCTACCTGACTCACAAAACCGTCTAAAAGGCCATTTAAACCAATACCTCCCTTTTGTTTCTTTTACTTATACATTCATTTTTTCCACGTTTTTGCACTCAAAACAACTTTCCTCCTTCGCGTACACACTTTTTTTATGATTCCGAACCCATCTGTCTCACAAAATCGTCTAAAAGACCATTTAAACCAATACCTCCCTTTTGTTTCTTTTCCTTATACATTCATTTTTTCCACGTTTTTGCACTTAAAACAACTTTCCTCCTCCGCGTACACTCTGTTTTTAAGATTCCCAACCCATCTGACTCACAAAACTGTCTAAAAAGCCATTTAAACCAATACCGCCCTTTTGTTTCTTTTCCTTATACATTCATTTTTTCACGTTTTTGCACTCAAAACAATTTTCCTCCTTCGCGTACACACTTTTTTTATGATTCCGAACCCATCTGACTCACAAAATCGTTAAAAAGGCCATTTAAACCAATACCGCCCTTTTGTTTCTTTTCCTTATACATTCATTTTTTCCACGTTTTTCCAACTTTCCTCCTTCTCGTACACACTTTTTTTATGAATCCGAACCCATCTGACTCACAAAAACCGTCTAAAAGGCCATTTAAACCAATACCTCCCATTTGTTTCTTTTCCTTATACATTCATTTTTTCCACATTTTTGTACTCAAAACAACTTTCCTCCTTCGCGTACACACTGTTTTTATGATTCCGAACCCATCTTACTCACAAAACTGTCTAAAAAGCCATTTAAACCAATACCGCCCTTTTGTTTCTTTTCCTTATACATTTATTTTTTCCACGTTTCGGCACTCAAAACAACTTTCCTCCTTCACGTACGCACTGGTTTTATGATTCCGAAATCGTCTCACAAAATCCTGTCTCACAAAATTGTCTAAAAGACCATTTAAACCAATACTTCCCTTTTGTTTCTTTTCCTTATACATTCATTTTTTCCACGTTTTTGCACTCAAAACAACTTTCCTCCTCCGCGTACACACTGTTTTTAAGATTCCCAACCCATCTGACTCACAAAACTGTCTAAAAAGCCGTTTAAACCAATACCGCCCTGTCATTTTTTCCACGTTTTTGCACTCAAAACAATTTTCTTCCTTCTCGTACACACTTTTTTTATGAATCCGAATCACCTGACTCACAAAAACCGTCTAAAAGGCCATTTAAACCAATACCGCCCGTTTGTTTCTTTTCCTTATACATTCATTTTTTCCACGTTTTTGCACTCAAAACAACTTTCCTCCTTCGCGTACACACCGTTTTTATGATTCCGAACCCATCTGAATCACAAAACTGTCTAAAAAGCCATTTAAACCAATACCGCCCTTATGTTTTTTTTCGTTATACATTAATTTTTTCCACGTTTTTGCACTCAAAACAACTTTCCTCCTTCGCGTAAACACTGTTTTTATGATTCCGGACCCATCTGACTCACAAAATCGTCTAAAAGACCATTTAAACCAATACCTCCCTTTTGTTTCTTTTCCTTATACATTCATTTTTTCCACGTTTTTGCACTCAAAACAACTTTCCTCCTCCGCGTACACTCTGTTTTTAAGATTCCCAACCCATCTGACTCACAAAACTGTCTAAAAAGCCATTTAAACCAATACCGCCCTTTTGTTTCTTTTCCTTATACATTCATTTTTTCACGTTTTTGCACTCAAAACAATTTTCCTCCTTCGCGTACACACTTTTTTTATGATTCCGAACCCATCTGACTCACAAAATCGTTAAAAAGGCCATTTAAACCAATACCGCCCTTTTGTTTCTTTTCCTTATACATTCATTTTTTCCACGTTTTTCCAACTTTCCTCCTTCTCGTACACACTTTTTTTATGAATCCGAACCCATCTGACTCACAAAAACCGTCTAAAAGGCCATTTAAACCAATACCTCCCATTTGTTTCTTTTCCTTATACATTCATTTTTTCCACATTTTTGTACTCAAAACAACTTTCCTCCTTCGCGTACACACTGTTTTTATGATTCCGAACCCATCTTACTCACAAAACTGTCTAAAAAGCCATTTAAACCAATACCGCCCTTTTGTTTCTTTTCCTTATACATTTATTTTTTCCACGTTTCGGCACTCAAAACAACTTTCCTCCTTCGCGTACGCACTGGTTTTATGATTCCGAAATCGTCTCACAAAATCCTGTCTCACAAAATCGTCTAAAAGACCATTTAAACCAATACCTCCCTTTTGTTTCTTTTCCTTATACATTCATTTTTTCCACGTTTTTGCACTCAAAACAACTTTCCTCCTTCGCGTACACACTTTTTTTTATGATTCCGAACCCATCTGTCTCACAAAATCGTCTAAAAGAATATTTAAACCAATACCTCCCTTTTGTTTCTTTTCCTTATACATTCATTTTTTCCACGTTTTTGCACTCAAAACAACTTTCCTCCTCCGCGTACACACTGTTTTTAAGATTCCCAACCCATCTGACTCACAAAACTGTCTAAAAAGCCGTTTAAACCAATACCGCCCTGTCATTTTTTCCACGTTTTTGCACTCAAAACAATTTTCTTCCTTCTCGTACACACTTTTTTTATGAATCCGAACCACCTGACTCACAAAAACCATCTAAAAGGCCATTTAAACCAATACCGCCCATTTGTTTCTTTTCCTTATACATTCATTTTTTCCACGTTTTTGCACTCAAAACAACTTTCCTCCTTCGCGTACACACTGTTTTTAAGATTCCAAACCCATCTGAATCACAAAACTGTCTAAAAAGCCATTTAAACCAATACCGCCCTTATGTTTTTTTTCGTTATACATTAATTTTTTCCACGTTTTTGCACTCAAAACAACTTTCCTCCTTCGCGTACACACTGTTTTTATGATTCCGAACCCATCTGACTCACAAAATCGTCTAAAAGACCATTTAAACCAATACCTCCCTTTAGTTTCTTTTCCTTATACATTCATTTTTTTCCACGTTTTTCCAACTTTCCTCATTCTCGTACACACTTTTTTTATGATTCCGAACCCACCTGACTCACAAAACCGTCTAAAAGACCATTTAAACCAATACCTCCCTTTTGTTTCTTTTACTTATACATTCATTTTTTCCACGTTTTTGCACTCAAAACAACTTTCCTCCTTCGCGTACACACTTTTTTTACCCATCTGTCTCACAAAATCGTCTAAAAGACCATTTAAACCAATACCTCCCTTTTCTTTCTTTTCCTTATACATTCATTTTTTCCACGTTTTTGCACTCAAAACAACTTTCCTCCTCCGCGTACACTCTGTTTTTAAGATTCCCAACCCATCTGACTCACAAAACTGTCTAAAAAGCCATTTAAACCAATACCGCCCTTTTGTTTCTTTTCCTTATACATTCATTTTTTCACGTTTTTGCACTCAAAACAATTTTCCTCTTTCGCGTACACACTTTTTTTATGATTCCGAACCCATCTGACTCACAAAATCGTTAAAAAGGCCATTTAAACCAATACCGCCCTTTTGTTTCTTTTCCTTATACATTCATTTTTTCCACGTTTTTCCAACTTTCCTCCTTCTCGTACACACTTTTTTCATGAATCCGAACCCACCTGACTCACAAAAACCGTCTAAAAGGCCATTTAAACCAATACCTCCCATTTGTTTCTTTTCCTTATACATTCATTTTTTCCACGTTTTTGCACTCAAAACAACTTTCCTCCTTCGCGTACACACTTTTTTTATGATTCCGAACCCATCTGTCTCACAAAATCGTCTAAAAGACCATTTAAACCAATACCTCCCTTTTGTTTCTTTTCCTTATACATTCATTTTTTCCACGTTTTTGCACTCAAAACAACTTTCCTCCTCCGCGTACACACTGTTTTTAAGATTCCCAACCCATCTGACTCACAAAACTGTCTAAAAAGCCGTTTAAACCAATACCGCCCTGTCATTTTTTCCACGTTTTTGCACTCAAAACAATTTTCTTCCTTCTCGTACACACTTTTTTTATGAATCCGAACCACCTGACTCACAAAAACCGTCTAAAAGACCATTTAAACCAATACCTCCCTTTTGTTTCTTTTCCTTATACATTCATTTTTTCCACGTTTTTGCACTCAAAACAACTTTCCTCCTTCGCGTACACACTTTTTTTTATGATTCCGAACCCATCTGTCTCACAAAATCGTCTAAAAGAATATTTAAACCAATACCTCCCTTTTGTTTCTTTTCCTTATACATTCATTTTTTCCACGTTTTTGCACTCAAAACAACTTTCCTCCTCCGCGTACACACTGTTTTTAAGATTCCCAACCCATCTGACTCACAAAACTGTCTAAAAAGCCGTTTAAACCAATACCGCCCTGTCATTTTTTCCACGTTTTTGCACTCAAAACAATTTTCTTCCTTCTCGTACACACTTTTTTTATGAATCCGAACCACCTGACTCACAAAAACCATCTAAAAGGCCATTTAAACCAATACCGCCCATTTGTTTCTTTTCCTTATACATTCATTTTTTCCACGTTTTTGCACTCAAAACAACTTTCCTCCTTCGCGTACACACTGTTTTTAAGATTCCAAACCCATCTGAATCACAAAACTGTCTAAAAAGCCATTTAAACCAATACCGCCCTTATGTTTTTTTTCGTTATACATTAATTTTTTCCACGTTTTTGCACTCAAAACAACTTTCCTCCTTCGCGTACACACTGTTTTTATGATTCCGAACCCATCTGACTCACAAAATCGTCTAAAAGACCATTTAAACCAATACCTCCCTTTAGTTTCTTTTCCTTATACATTCATTTTTTTCCACGTTTTTCCAACTTTCCTCATTCTCGTACACACTTTTTTTATGATTCCGAACCCACCTGACTCACAAAACCGTCTAAAAGACCATTTAAACCAATACCTCCCTTTTGTTTCTTTTACTTATACATTCATTTTTTCCACGTTTTTGCACTCAAAACAACTTTCCTCCTTCGCGTACACACTTTTTTTATGATTCCGAACCCATCTGTCTCACAAAATCGTCTAAAAGACCATTTAAACCAATACCTCCCTTTTGTTTCTTTTCCTTATACATTCATTTTTTCCACGTTTTTGCACTCAAAACAACTTTCCTCCTCCGCGTACACTCTGTTTTTAAGATTCCCAACCCATCTGACTCACAAAACTGTCTAAAAAGCCATTTAAACCAATACCGCCCTTTTGTTTCTTTTCCTTATACATTCATTTTTTCACGTTTTTGCACTCAAAACAATTTTCCTCTTTCGCGTACACACTTTTTTTATGATTCCGAACCCATCTGACTCACAAAATCGTTAAAAAGGCCATTTAAACCAATACCGCCCTTTTGTTTCTTTTCCTTATACATTCATTTTTTCCACGTTTTTCCAACTTTCCTCCTTCTCGTACACACTTTTTTCATGAATCCGAACCCACCTGACTCACAAAAACCGTCTAAAAGGCCATTTAAACCAATACCTCCCATTTGTTTCTTTTCCTTATACATTCATTTTTTCCACGTTTTTGCACTCAAAACAACTTTCCTCCTTCGCGTACACACTTTTTTTATGATTCCGAACCCATCTGTCTCACAAAATCGTCTAAAAGACCATTTAAACCAATACCTCCCTTTTGTTTCTTTTCCTTATACATTCATTTTTTCCACGTTTTTGCACTCAAAACAACTTTCCTCCTTCGCGTACACACTTTTTTTATGATTCCGAACCCATCTGTCTCACAAAATCGTCTAAAAGACCATTTAAACCAATACCTCCCTTTTGTTTCTTTTCCTTATACATTCATTTTTTCCACGTTTTTGCACTCAAAACAACTTTCCTCCTCCGCGTACACACTGTTTTTAAGATTCCCAACCCATCTGACTCACAAAACTGTCTAAAAAGCCGTTTAAACCAATACCGCCCTGTCATTTTTTCCACGTTTTTGCACTCAAAACAATTTTCTTCCTTCTCGTACACACTTTTTTTATGAATCCGAACCACCTGACTCACAAAAACCGTCTAAAAGGCCATTTAAACCAATACCGCCCATTTGTTTCATTTCCTTATACATTCATTTTTTCCACGTTTTTGCACTCAAAACAACTTTCCTCCTTCGCGTACACACCGTTTTTATGATTCCGAACCCATCTGAATCACAAAACTGTCTAAAAAGCCGAACCAATACCGCCCTTATGTTTTTTTTCGTTATACATTAATTTTTTCCACGTTTTTGCACTTAAAACAACTTTCCTCCTCCGCGTACACTCTGTTTTTAAGATTCCCAACCCATCTGACTCACAAAACTGTCTAAAAAGCCATTTAAACCAATACCGCCCTTTTGTTTCTTTTCCTTATACATTCATTTTTTCACGTTTTTGCACTCAAAACAATTTTCCTCCTTCGCGTACACACTTTTTTTATGATTCCGAACCCATCTGACTCACAAAATCGTTAAAAAGGCCATTTAAACCAATACCGCCCTTTTGTTTCTTTTCCTTATACATTCATTTTTTCCACGTTTTTCCAACTTTCCTCCTTCTCGTACACACTTTTTTTATGAATCCGAACCCATCTGACTCACAAAATCGTTAAAAAGGCCATTTAAACCAATACCGCCCTTTTGTTTCTTTTCCTTATACATTCATTTTTTCCACATTTTTGTACTCAAAACAACTTTCCTCCTTCGCGTACACACTGTTTTTATGATTCCGAACCCATCTTACTCACAAAACTGTCTAAAAAGCCATTTAAACCAATACCGCCCTTTTGTTTCTTTTCCTTATACATTTATTTTTTCCACGTTTCGGAACTCAAAACAACTTTCCTCCTTCGCGTACGCACTGGTTTTATGATTCCGAAATCGTCTCACAAAATCCTGTCTCACAAAATCGTCTAAAAGACCATTTAAACCAATACCTCCCTTTTGTTTCTTTTCCTTATACATTCATTTTTTCCACGTTTTTGCACTCAAAACAACTTTCCTCCTTCGCGTACACACTTTTTTTTATGATTCCGAACCCATCTGTCTCACAAAATCGTCTAAAAGAATATTTAAACCAATACCTCCCTTTTGTTTCTTTTCCTTATACATTCATTTTTTCCACGTTTTTGCACTCAAAACAACTTTCCTCCTCCGCGTACACACTGTTTTTAAGATTCCCAACCCATCTGACTCACAAAACTGTCTAAAAAGCCGTTTAAACCAATACCGCCCTGTCATTTTTTCCACGTTTTTCCACTCAAAACAATTTTCTTCCTTCTCGTACACACTTTTTTTATGAATCCGAACCACCTGACTCACAAAAACCGTCTAAAAGGCCATTTAAACCAATACCGCCCATTTGTTTCTTTTCCTTATACATTCATTTTTTCCACGTTTTTGCACTCAAAACAACTTTCCTCCTTCGCGTACACACTGTTTTTAAGATTCCAAACCCATCTGAATCACAAAACTGTCTAAAAAGCCATTTAAACCAATACCGCCCTTATGTTTTTTTTCGTTATACATTAATTTTTTCCACGTTTTTGCACTCAAAACAACTTTCCTCCTTCGCGTACACACTGTTTTTATGATTCCGAACCCATCTGACTCACAAAATCGTCTAAAAGACCATTTAAACCAATACCTCCCTTTAGTTTCTTTTCCTTATACATTCATTTTTTTCCACGTTTTTGCACTCAAAACAACTTTCCTCCTCCGCGTACACACTGTTTTTAACATTCCAAACCCATCTGACTCACAAAACTGTCTAAAAAGCTATTTAAACCAATACCGCCCTTTTGTTTTTTTTCGTTATACATTAATTTTTTCCACGTTTCGGCACTCAAAACAACTTTAATCCTTCGCTTACACACTGTTTTTATGATTCCGAACCCATCTGTCTCACAAAATCGTCTAAAAGACCATTTAAACCAATACGTCCCTTTTGTTTCTTTTTCTTATACATTCGTTTTTTCCACGTTTTTGCACTCAAAACAACATTCCTCCTTCTTGTACACACTTTTCTGATGATTCCGAACCTACCTGACTCACAAAACCGTCTAAAAGGCCATTTAAACCAATACCGCCCTTTTGTTTCTTTTCCTTATACATTCATTTTTTCCATGTTTTTCCAACTTTCCTCCTTCTCGTACACACTTTTCTGATGATTCCGAACCTACCTGACTCACAAAACCGTCTAAAAGGCCATTTAAACCAATACCTCCCTTTTGTTTCTTTTACTTATACATTCATTTTTTCCACGTTTTTGCACTCAAAACAACTTTCCTCCTTCGCGTACACACTTTTTTTATGATTCCGAACCCATCTGTCTCACAAAATCGTCTAAAAGACCATTTAAACCAATACCTCCCTTTTGTTTCTTTTCCTTATACATTCATTTTTTCCACGTTTTTGCACTTAAAACAACTTTCCTCCTCCGCGTACACTCTGTTTTTAAGATTCCCAACCCATCTGACTCACAAAACTGTCTAAAAAGCCATTTAAACCAATACCGCCCTTTTGTTTCTTTTCCTTATACATTCATTTTTTCACGTTTTTGCACTCAAAACAATTTTCCTCCTTCGCGTACACACTTTTTTTATGATTCCGAACCCATCTGACTCACAAAATCGTTAAAAAGGCCATTTAAACCAATACCGCCCTTTTGTTTCTTTTCCTTATACATTCATTTTTTCCACGTTTTTCCAACTTTCCTCCTTCTCGTACACACTTTTTTTATGAATCCGAACCCATCTGACTCACAAAAACCGTCTAAAAGGCCATTTAAACCAATACCTCCCATTTGTTTCTTTTCCTTATACATTCATTTTTTCCACATTTTTGTACTCAAAACAACTTTCCTCCTTCGCGTACACACTGTTTTTATGATTCCGAACCCATCTTACTCACAAAACTGTCTAAAAAGCCATTTAAACCAATACCGCCCTTTTGTTTCTTTTCCTTATACATTTATTTTTTCCACGTTTCGGCACTCAAAACAACTTTCCTCCTTCACGTACGCACTGGTTTTATGATTCCGAAATCGTCTCACAAAATCCTGTCTCACAAAATTGTCTAAAAGACCATTTAAACCAATACTTCCCTTTTGTTTCTTTTCCTTATACATTCATTTTTTCCACGTTTTTGCACTCAAAACAACTTTCCTCCTCCGCGTACACACTGTTTTTAAGATTCCCAACCCATCTGACTCACAAAACTGTCTAAAAAGCCGTTTAAACCAATACCGCCCTGTCATTTTTTCCACGTTTTTGCACTCAAAACAATTTTCTTCCTTCTCGTACACACTTTTTTTATGAATCCGAATCACCTGACTCACAAAAACCGTCTAAAAGGCCATTTAAACCAATACCGCCCGTTTGTTTCTTTTCCTTATACATTCATTTTTTCCACGTTTTTGCACTCAAAACAACTTTCCTCCTTCGCGTACACACCGTTTTTATGATTCCGAACCCATCTGAATCACAAAACTGTCTAAAAAGCCATTTAAACCAATACCGCCCTTATGTTTTTTTTCGTTATACATTAATTTTTTCCACGTTTTTGCACTCAAAACAACTTTCCTCCTTCGCGTAAACACTGTTTTTATGATTCCGGACCCATCTGACTCACAAAATCGTCTAAAAGACCATTTAAACCAATACCTCCCTTTTGTTTCTTTTCCTTATACATTCATTTTTTCCACGTTTTTGCACTCAAAACAACTTTCCTCCTCCGCGTACACTCTGTTTTTAAGATTCCCAACCCATCTGACTCACAAAACTGTCTAAAAAGCCATTTAAACCAATACCGCCCTTTTGTTTCTTTTCCTTATACATTCATTTTTTCACGTTTTTGCACTCAAAACAATTTTCCTCCTTCGCGTACACACTTTTTTTATGATTCCGAACCCATCTGACTCACAAAATCGTTAAAAAGGCCATTTAAACCAATACCGCCCTTTTGTTTCTTTTCCTTATACATTCATTTTTTCCACGTTTTTCCAACTTTCCTCCTTCTCGTACACACTTTTTTTATGAATCCGAACCCATCTGACTCACAAAAACCGTCTAAAAGGCCATTTAAACCAATACCTCCCATTTGTTTCTTTTCCTTATACATTCATTTTTTCCACATTTTTGTACTCAAAACAACTTTCCTCCTTCGCGTACACACTGTTTTTATGATTCCGCACCCATCTTACTCACAAAACTGTCTAAAAAGCCATTTAAACCAATACCGCCCTTTTGTTTCTTTTCCTTATACATTTATTTTTTCCACGTTTCGGCACTCAAAACAACTTTCCTCCTTCGCGTACGCACTGGTTTTATGATTCCGAAATCGTCTCACAAAATCCTGTCTCACAAAATCGTCTAAAAGACCATTTAAACCAATACCTCCCTTTTGTTTCTTTTCCTTATACATTCATTTTTTCCACGTTTTTGCACTCAAAACAACTTTCCTCCTTCGCGTACACACTTTTTTTTATGATTCCGAACCCATCTGTCTCACAAAATCGTCTAAAAGAATATTTAAACCAATACCTCCCTTTTGTTTCTTTTCCTTATACATTCATTTTTTCCACGTTTTTGCACTCAAAACAACTTTCCTCCTCCGCGTACACACTGTTTTTAAGATTCCCAACCCATCTGACTCACAAAACTGTCTAAAAAGCCGTTTAAACCAATACCGCCCTGTCATTTTTTCCACGTTTTTGCACTCAAAACAATTTTCTTCCTTCTCGTACACACTTTTTTTATGAATCCGAACCACCTGACTCACAAAAACCATCTAAAAGGCCATTTAAACCAATACCGCCCATTTGTTTCTTTTCCTTATACATTCATTTTTTCCACGTTTTTGCACTCAAAACAACTTTCCTCCTTCGCGTACACACTGTTTTTAAGATTCCAAACCCATCTGAATCACAAAACTGTCTAAAAAGCCATTTAAACCAATACCGCCCTTATGTTTTTTTTCGTTATACATTAATTTTTTCCACGTTTTTGCACTCAAAACAACTTTCCTCCTTCGCGTACACACTGTTTTTATGATTCCGAACCCATCTGACTCACAAAATCGTCTAAAAGACCATTTAAACCAATACCTCCCTTTAGTTTCTTTTCCTTATACATTCATTTTTTTCCACGTTTTTCCAACTTTCCTCATTCTCGTACACACTTTTTTTATGATTCCGAACCCACCTGACTCACAAAACCGTCTAAAAGACCATTTAAACCAATACCTCCCTTTTGTTTCTTTTACTTATACATTCATTTTTTCCACGTTTTTGCACTCAAAACAACTTTCCTCCTTCGCGTACACACTTTTTTTACCCATCTGTCTCACAAAATCGTCTAAAAGACCATTTAAACCAATACCTCCCTTTTCTTTCTTTTCCTTATACATTCATTTTTTCCACGTTTTTGCACTCAAAACAACTTTCCTCCTCCGCGTACACTCTGTTTTTAAGATTCCCAACCCATCTGACTCACAAAACTGTCTAAAAAGCCATTTAAACCAATACCGCCCTTTTGTTTCTTTTCCTTATACATTCATTTTTTCACGTTTTTGCACTCAAAACAATTTTCCTCTTTCGCGTACACACTTTTTTTATGATTCCGAACCCATCTGACTCACAAAATCGTTAAAAAGGCCATTTAAACCAATACCGCCCTTTTGTTTCTTTTCCTTATACATTCATTTTTTCCACGTTTTTCCAACTTTCCTCCTTCTCGTACACACTTTTTTCATGAATCCGAACCCACCTGACTCACAAAAACCGTCTAAAAGGCCATTTAAACCAATACCTCCCATTTGTTTCTTTTCCTTATACATTAATTTTTTCCACGTTTTTGCACTCAAAACAACTTTCCTCCTTCGCGTACACACTTTTTTTATGATTCCGAACCCATCTGTCTCACAAAATCGTCTAAAAGACCATTTAAACCAATACCTCCCTTTTGTTTCTTTTCCTTATACATTCATTTTTTCCACGTTTTTGCACTCAAAACAACTTTCCTCCTCCGCGTACACACTGTTTTTAAGATTCCCAACCCATCTGACTCACAAAACTGTCTAAAAAGCCGTTTAAACCAATACCGCCCTGTCATTTTTTCCACGTTTTTGCACTCAAAACAATTTTCTTCCTTCTCGTACACACTTTTTTTATGAATCCGAACCACCTGACTCACAAAAACCGTCTAAAAGGCCATTTAAACCAATACCGCCCATTTGTTTCATTTCCTTATACATTCATTTTTTCCACGTTTTTGCACTCAAAACAACTTTCCTCCTTCGCGTACACACCGTTTTTATGATTCCGAACCCATCTGAATCACAAAACTGTCTAAAAAGCCATTTAAACCAATACCGCCCTTATGTTTTTTTTCGTTATACATTAATTTTTTCCACGTTTTTGCACTCAAAACAACTTTCCTCCTTCGCGTACACACTGTTTTTATGATTCCGGACCCATCTGACTCACAAAATCGTCTAAAAGACCATTTAAACCAATACCTCCCTTTTGTTTCTTTTCCTTATACATTCATTTTTTCCACGTTTTTGCACTCAAAACAACTTTCCTCCTCCGCGTACACTCTGTTTTTAAGATTCCCAACCCATCTGACTCACAAAACTGTCTAAAAAGCCATTTAAACCAATACCGCCCTTTTGTTTCTTTTCCTTATACATTCATTTTTTCACGTTTTTGCACTCAAAACAATTTTCCTCCTTCGCGTACACACTTTTTTTATGATTCCGAACCCATCTGACTCACAAAATCGTTAAAAAGGCCATTTAAACCAATACCGCCCTTTTGTTTCTTTTCCTTATACATTCATTTTTTCCACATTTTTGTACTCAAAACAACTTTCCTCCTTCGCGTACACACTGTTTTTATGATTCCGAACCCATCTGACTCACAAAATCGTCTAAAAGACCATTTAAACCAATACCTCCCTTTAGTTTCTTTTCCTTATACATTCATTTTTTTCCACGTTTTTCCAACTTTCCTCATTCTCGTACACACTTTTTTTATGATTCCGAACCCACCTGACTCACAAAACCGTCTAAAAGACCATTTAAACCAATACCTCCCTTTTGTTTCTTTTACTTATACATTCATTTTTTCCACGTTTTTGCACTCAAAAAAACTTTCCTCCTTCGCGTACACACTTTTTTTACCCATCTGTCTCACAAAATCGTCTAAAAGACCATTTAAACCAATACCTCCCTTTTCTTTCTTTTCCTTATACATTCATTTTTTCCACGTTTTTGCACTCAAAACAACTTTCCTCCTCCGCGTACACTCTGTTTTTAAGATTCCCAACCCATCTGACTCACAAAACTGTCTAAAAAGCCATTTAAACCAATACCGCCCTTTTGTTTCTTTTCCTTATACATTCATTTTTTCCACGTTTTTCCAACTTTCCTCCTTCTCGTACACACTTTTTTCATGAATCCGAACCCACCTGACTCACAAAAACCGTCTAAAAGGCCATTTAAACCAATACCTCCCATTTGTTTCTTTTCCTTATACATTCATTTTTTCCACGTTTTTGCACTCAAAACAACTTTCCTCCTTCGCGTACACACTTTTTTTATGATTCCGAACCCATCTGTCTCACAAAATCGTCTAAAAGACCATTTAAACCAATACCTCCCTTTTGTTTCTTTTCCTTATACATTCATTTTTTCCACGTTTTTGCACTCAAAACAACTTTCCTCCTCCGCGTACACACTGTTTTTAAGATTCCCAACCCATCTGACTCACAAAACTGTCTAAAAAGCCGTTTAAACCAATACCGCCCTGTCATTTTTTCCACGTTTTTGCACTCAAAACAATTTTCTTCCTTCTCGTACACACTTTTTTTATGAATCCGAACCACCTGACTCACAAAAACCGTCTAAAAGGCCATTTAAACCAATACCGCCCATTTGTTTCATTTCCTTATACATTCATTTTTTCCACGTTTTTGCACTCAAAACAACTTTCCTCCTTCGCGTACACACCGTTTTTATGATTCCGAACCCATCTGAATCACAAAACTGTCTAAAAAGCCATTTAAACCAATACCGCCCTTATGTTTTTTTTCGTTATACATTAATTTTTTCCACGTTTTTGCACTCAAAACAACTTTCCTCCTTCGCGTACACACTGTTTTTATGATTCCGGACCCATCTGACTCACAAAATCGTCTAAAAGACCATTTAAACCAATACCTCCCTTTTGTTTCTTTTCCTTATACATTCATTTTTTCCACGTTTTTGCACTCAAAACAACTTTCCTCCTCCGCGTACACTCTGTTTTTAAGATTCCCAACCCATCTGACTCACAAAACTGTCTAAAAAGCCATTTAAACCAATACCGCCCTTTTGTTTCTTTTCCTTATACATTCATTTTTTCCACATTTTTGTACTCAAAACAACTTTCCTCCTTCGCGTACACACTGTTTTTATGATTCCGAACCCATCTTACTCACAAAACTGTCTAAAAAGCCATTTAAACCAATACCGCCCTTTTGTTTCTTTTCCTTATACATTTATTTTTTCCACGTTTCGGAACTCAAAACAACTTTCCTCCTTCGCGTACGCACTGGTTTTATGATTCCGAAATCGTCACAAAATCCTGTCTCACAAAATCGTCTAAAAGACCATTTAAACCAATACCTCCCTTTTGTTTCTTTTCCTTATACATTCATTTTTTCCACGTTTTTGCACTCAAAACAACTTTCCTCCTTCGCGTACACACTTTTTTTTATGATTCCGAACCCATCTGTCTCACAAAATCGTCTAAAAGAATATTTAAACCAATACCTCCCTTTTGTTTCTTTTCCTTATACATTCATTTTTTCCACGTTTTTGCACTCAAAACAACTTTCCTCCTCCGCGTACACACTGTTTTTAAGATTCCGAACCCATCTGACTCACAAAACTGTCTAAAAAGCCATTTAAACCAATACCTCCCTTTTGTTTCTTTTCCTTATACATTCATTTTTTCCACGTTTTTGCACTCAAAACAACTTTCCTCCTCCGCGTACACTCTGTTTTTAAGATTCCCAACCCATCTGACTCACAAAACTGTCTAAAAAGCCATTTAAACCGCCCTTTTGTTTCTTTTCCTTATACATTCATTTTTTCACGTTTTTGCACTCAAAACAATTTTCCTCCTTCGCGTACACACTTTTTTTATGATTCCGAACCCATCTGACTCACAAAATCGTTAAAAAGGCCATTTAAACCAATACCGCCCTTTTGTTTCTTTTCCTTATACATTCATTTTTTCCACGTTTTTCCAACTTTCCTCCTTCTCGTACACACTTTTTTTATGAATCCGAACCCATCTGACTCACAAAAACCGTCTAAAAGGCCATTTAAACCAATACCTCCCATTTGTTTCTTTTCCTTATACATTCATTTTTTCCACATTTTTGTACTCAAAACAACTTTCCTCCTTCGCGTACGCACTGGTTTTATGATTCCGAAATCGTCTCACAAAATCCTGTCTCACAAAATCGTCTAAAAGACCATTTAAACCAATACCTCCCTTTTGTTTCTTTTCCTTATACATTCATTTTTTCCACGTTTTTGCACTCAAAACAACTTTCCTCCTTCGCGTACACACTTTTTTTTATGATTCCGAACCCATCTGTCTCACAAAATCGTCTAAAAGAATATTTAAACCAATACCTCCCTTTTGTTTCTTTTCCTTATACATTCATTTTTTCCACGTTTTTGCACTCAAAACAACTTTCCTCCTCCGCGTACACACTGTTTTTAAGATTCCCAACCCATCTGACTCACAAAACTGTCTAAAAAGCCGTTTAAACCAATACCGCCCTGTCATTTTTTCCACGTTTTTGCACTCAAAACAATTTTCTTCCTTCTCGTACACACTTTTTTTATGAATCCGAACCACCTGACTCACAAAAACCATCTAAAAGGCCATTTAAACCAATACCGCCCATTTGTTTCTTTTCCTTATACATTCATTTTTTCCACGTTTTTGCACTCAAAACAACTTTCCTCCTTCGCGTACACACTGTTTTTAAGATTCCAAACCCATCTGAATCACAAAACTGTCTAAAAAGCCATTTAAACTAATACCGCCCTTATGTTTTTTTTCGTTATACATTAATTTTTTCCACGTTTTTGCACTCAAAACAACTTTCCTCCTTCGCGTACACACTGTTTTTATGATTCCGAACCCATCTGACTCACAAAATCGTCTAAAAGACCATTTAAACCAATACCTCCCTTTAGTTTCTTTTCCTTATACATTCATTTTTTTCCACGTTTTTCCAACTTTCCTCATTCTCGTACACACTTTTTTTATGATTCCGAACCCACCTGACTCACAAAACCGTCTAAAAGACCATTTAAACCAATACCTCCCTTTTGTTTCTTTTACTTATACATTCATTTTTTCCACGTTTTTGCACTCAAAACAACTTTCCTCCTTCGCGTACACACTTTTTTTATGATTCCGAACCCATCTGTCTCACAAAATCGTCTAAAAGACCATTTAAACCAATACCTCCCTTTTGTTTCTTTTCCTTATACATTCATTTTTTCCACGTTTTTGCACTCAAAACAACTTTCCTCCTCCGCGTACACTCTGTTTTTAAGATTCCCAACCCATCTGACTCACAAAACTGTCTAAAAAGCCATTTAAACCAATACCGCCCTTTTGTTTCTTTTCCTTATACATTCATTTTTTCACGTTTTTGCACTCAAAACAATTTTCTTCTTTCGCGTACACACTTTTTTTATGATTCCGAACCCATCTGACTCACAAAATCGTTAAAAAGGCCATTTAAACCAATACCGCACTTTTGTTTCTTTTCCTTATACATTCATTTTTTCCACGTTTTTCCAACTTTCCTCCTTCTCGTACACACTTTTTTCATGAATCCGAACCCACCTGACTCACAAAAACCGTATAAAAGGCCATTTAAACCAATACCTCCCATTTGTTTCTTTTCCTTATACATTCATTTTTTCCACGTTTTTGCACTCAAAACAACTTTCCTCCTTCGCGTACACACTTTTTTTATGATTCCGAACCCATCTGTCTCACAAAATCGTCTAAAAGACCATTTAAACCAATACCTCCCTTTTGTTTCTTTTCCTTATACATTCATTTTTTCCACGTTTTTGCACTCAAAACAACTTTCCTCCTCCGCGTACACACTGTTTTTAAGATTCCCAACCCATCTGACTCACAAAACTGTCTAAAAAGGCCATTTAAACCAATACCGTGTACGTACACAATGTATTTCTTTTCCTTATACATTCATTTTTTCCACGTTTTTCCAACTTTTCTCCTTCTCGTATACACTTTTTTTATGATTCCGAACCCATCTGTCTCACAAAATCGTCTAAAAGATCATTTAAACCAATACCTCCCTTTTGTTTCTTTTCCTTATACATTCATTTTTCTTACGTTTTTGCACTCAAGATAACTTTCGTCCTTCGCGTACACACTGTTTTTAATATTCCAAACCCATCTGTCTCACAAAATCGCCTAAAAGACCATTTAAACTAATACCTCCCTTTTCTTTCTTTTCCTTATACATTAATTTTTTCCACGTTTCTCCCTTTTGTTTCTTTACCTACCGTCTTGTGTCTTGATACCTCCCTTTTGTTTCTTTTCCTTATACATTCATTTTTTCCACTTTTTTGCACTCAAAACAACTTTCCTCCTTCGCGTACACACTGTTTTTAAGATTCCAAACCCATCTGAATCACAAAACTGTCTAAAAAGCCATTTAAACCAATACCTCCCTTTTGTTTCTTTTTATACATTCATTTTTTCCACGTTTTTCCTACTTTCCTCCTTCTCGTACACACTTTTTTATGATTCCGAACCCATCTGTCTCACAAAATCGTCTAAAAGACCATTTAAACCAATACCTCCCTTTTGTTTCTTTTCCTTATACATTCATTTTTACCACGCTTTTGCACTCAAGACAAGTTTCCTTCTTCGCGTACACACTGTTTTTTTAATTCCGAACCCACCTGATTCACAAAATCGCCTAAAAGACCATTTAAACCAATACCTCCCTTTTCTTTCTTTTCCTTATACATTCATTTTTTCCATGTTTTTGCACTCAAAACAACTTTCCTCCTTCGCGTACACACTGTTTTTAAGATTCCAAACCTATCTGACTCACAAAACTGTCTAAATAGTCATTTAAACCAATACCGCCCTTTTGATTCTTTTCCTTATACATTCATTTTTTCCACGTTTTTCCAACTTTCCTCCTTCGCGTACACACTGTTTTTAAGATTCCAAAACTATCTGACTCACAAAACTGTCTAAAAAGCCATTTAAACAATACCGCCCTTTTGTTTCTTTTCCTTATACATTCATTTTTTCCACGTTTTTGCACTCAAAACAACTTTCCTCCTTCGCGTACACACTTTTTTTATGATTCCGAACCCATCTGACTCACAAAATCGTTAAAAAGGCCATTTAAACCAATACCGCCCTTATGTTTCTTTTCCTAATACATTCATTTTTTCCACGTTTTTCCAACTTTCCTCCTTCTCGTACACACTTTTTTTACGATTAAGAACCCATCTGTCTCACAAAACTGTCTAAAAGGCCATTTAAACCAATACCGCCCATTTGTTTCTTTTCCTTATACATTCATTTTTCTTACGTTTTTGCACTCAGGACAACTTTCGTCCTTCGCGTACACACTGTTTTTATGATTCCGAACCCATCCGACTCACAAAATCGTATAAAAGACCATTTATCCCCATACAACCATTTTGTTTCTTTTCGTTATACATTAATTTTTTCCACGTTTCGGCACTCAAAACAACTTTCCTCCTTCGCGTACACACTGTTTTTATTATTCCGAACCCATCTGAATCACAAAACTGTCTAAAAAGCCATTTAAACCAATACCTCCCTTTTGTTTCTTTTCCTTATACATTCATTTTTTCCACTCAAAACAACTTTCCTCCTTCGCGTACACACTGTTTTTAAGATTCCAAACCCATCTGAATCACAAAACTGTCTAAAAAGCCATTTAAACCAATACCTCCCTTTTGTTTCTTTTTCTTATACATTCATTTTTTCCACGTTTTTGCACTCAAAACAACATTCCTCCTTCTTGTACACACTTTTCTGTACCTCCCTTTTCTTTCTTTTCCTTATACATTCATTTTTTCCACGTTTTTGCACTCAAGACAACTTTCCTCCTTCGCGTACACACTGTTTTTATTATTCCGAACCCATCTGACTCACAAAATCGCCTAAAAGACCATTTAAACCAATACCTCCTTTTTCTTTCTTTTCCTTATACATTCATTTTTTCCACGTTTTTGCACTCAAAACAACTTTCCTCCTTCGCGTACACACTGTTTTTAAGATTCCAAACCCATCTGACTCACAAAACTGTCTAAAAAGCCATTTAAACCAATACCGTCCTTTTGTTTTTTTTCGTTATACATTAATTTTTTCCACGTTTCGGCACTCAAAACAACTTTCCTGCTTCGCGTACACACTGTTTGTATGATTCCGAACCCATCTGTCTTTAAAAATCGTCTAAAAGACCATTTAAACCTTCGCGTACACACTGTTTTTAAGATTCCAAACCCATCTGACTCACAAAACTGTCTAAAAAGCCATTTAAACCAATACCGCCCTTTTGTTTCTTTTCCTTATACATTCATTTTTTCCACGTTTTTGCACTCAAAACAACATCCCTCCTTCTTGTACACACTTTTCTGATGAATCCGAACCCACCTGACTCACAAAACCGTCTAAAAAGCCATTTAAACCAATACCGCCCTTTTGTTTCTTTTCCTTGTACATTCATTTTTTCCACGTTTTTCCAACTTTCCTCCTTCTCGTACACACTTTTTTTAAGATTCCAAACCTATCTGACTCACAAAACTGTCTAAAAAGCCATTTAAACCAATACCGAACTTTTGTTTCTTTTCCTTATACATTCATTTTTTCCACGTTTTTGCACTCAAAACAACTTTCCTCCTTCGCGTACACACTTTTTTCATGATTCCGAACCCATCTGACTCACAAAATCGTTAAAAAGGCCATTTAAACCAATACCGCCCATTTGTTTCTTTTCCTTATACATTCATTTTTCTTACGTTTTTGCACTCAGGACAACTTTCGTCCTTCGCGTACACACTGTTTTTATGATTCCGAACCCATCTGTCTCACAAAATCGTCTAAAAGACAATTTAAACCAATACCTCCCTTTTGTTTCTTTTCCTTATACATTCATTTTTTCCACGTTTTTGCACTCAAAACAACTTTCCTCCTTCGCGTACACACTGTTTTTAAGATTCCAAACCTATCTGACTCACAAAACCGTCTAAAAGGCCATTTAAACCAATACCGCCCATTTGTTTCTTTTCCTTATACATTCATTTTTCTTACGTTTTTGCACTCAGGACAACTTTCGTCCTTCGCGTACACACTGTTTTTATGATTCCGAACCCATCTGTCTCACAAAATCGTCTAAAAGACAATTTAAACCAATACCTCCCTTTTGTTTCTTTTCCTTATACATTCATTTTTTCCACGTTTTTGCACTCAAAACAACTTTCCTCCTTAGCGTACACACTGTTTTTAAGATTCCAAACATATCTGACTCACAAAACTGTCTAAAAAGCCATTTAAACCAATACCGCCCTTTTGTTTCTTTTCCTTATACATTCATTTTTTCCACGTTTTTGCACTCAAAACAACTTTCCTCCTTCGCGTACACACTTTTTTTATGATTCCGAACCCATCTGACTCACAAAATCGTTAAAAAGGCCATTTAAACCAATACCGCGTACGTACACAATGTATTTCTTTTCCTTATACATTCATTTTTTCCACGTTTTTCCAACTTTCCTCCTTCTCGTATACACTTTTTTTATGATTCCGAACCCATCTGTCTCACAAAATCGTCTAAAAGATCATTTAAACCAATACCTCCCTTTTGTTTCTTTTCCTTATACATTCATTTTTTCCACGTTTTTGCACTCAAAACAACTTTCCTCCTTAGCGTACACACTTTTTTTATGATTCCGAACCCATCTGACTCACAAAATCGTTAAAAAGACCATTTAAACCAATACCTCCCTTTTGTTTCTTTTCCTTATACATTCATTTTTTCCACTTTTTTGCACTCAAAACAACTTTCCTCCTTCGCGTACACACTGTTTTTAAGATTCCGAACCCATCTGAATCACAAAACTGTCTAAAAAGCCATTTAAACCAATACCTCCCTTTTGTTTCTTTTCCTTATACATTCATTTTTTCCACGTTTTTGCACTCAAAACAACTTTCCTCCTCCGCGTACACTCTGTTTTTAAGATTCCCAACCCATCTGACTCACAAAACTGTCTAAAAAGCCATTTAAACCGCCCTTTTGTTTCTTTTCCTTATACATTCATTTTTTCACGTTTTTGCACTCAAAACAATTTTCCTCCTTCGCGTACACACTTTTTTTATGATTCCGAACCCATCTGACTCACAAAATCGTTAAAAAGGCCATTTAAACCAATACCGCCCTTTTGTTTCTTTTCCTTATACATTCATTTTTTCCACGTTTTTCCAACTTTCCTCCTTCTCGTACACACTTTTTTTATGAATCCGAACCCATCTGACTCACAAAAACCGTCTAAAAGGCCATTTAAACCAATACCTCCCATTTGTTTCTTTTCCTTATACATTCATTTTTTCCACATTTTTGTACTCAAAACAACTTTCCTCCTTCGCGTACACACTGTTTTTATGATTCCGAACCCATCTTACTCACAAAACTGTCTAAAAAGCCATTTAAACCAATACCGCCCTTTTGTTTCTTTTCCTTATACATTCATTTTTTCCACGTTTTTGCACTCAAAACAACTTTCCTCCTTCGCGTACACACTTTTTTTATGATTCCGAACCCATCTGACTCACAAAATCGTTAAAAAGACCATTTAAACCAATACCTCCCTTTTGTTTCTTTTCCTTATACATTCATTTTTTCCACTTTTTTGCACTCAAAACAACTTTCCTCCTTCGCGTACACACTGTTTTTAAGATTCCGAACCCATCTGAATCACAAAACTGTCTAAAAAGCCATTTAAACCAATACCTCCCTTTTGTTTCTTTTCCTTATACATTCATTTTTTCCACGTTTTTGCACTCAAAACAACTTTCCTCCTCCGCGTACACTCTGTTTTTAAGATTCCCAACCCATCTGACTCACAAAACTGTCTAAAAAGCCATTTAAACCGCCCTTTTGTTTCTTTTCCTTATACATTCATTTTTTCACGTTTTTGCACTCAAAACAATTTTCCTCCTTCGCGTACACACTTTTTTTATGATTCCGAACCCATCTGACTCACAAAATCGTTAAAAAGGCCATTTAAACCAATACCGCCCTTTTGTTTCTTTTCCTTATACATTCATTTTTTCCACGTTTTTCCAACTTTCCTCCTTCTCGTACACACTTTTTTTATGAATCCGAACCCATCTGACTCACAAAAACCGTCTAAAAGGCCATTTAAACCAATACCTCCCATTTGTTTCTTTTCCTTATACATTCATTTTTTCCACATTTTTGTACTCAAAACAACTTTCCTCCTTCGCGTACACACTGTTTTTATGATTCCGAACCCATCTTACTCACAAAACTGTCTAAAAAGCCATTTAAACCAATACCGCCCTTTTGTTTCTTTTCCTTATACATTTATTTTTTCCACGTTTCGGCACTCAAAACAACTTTCCTCCTTCGCGTACGCACTGGTTTTATGATTCCGAAATCGTCTCACAAAATCCTGTCTCACAAAATCGTCTAAAAGACCATTTAAACCAATACCTCCCTTTTGTTTCTTTTCCTTATACATTCATTTTTTCCACGTTTTTGCACTCAAAACAACTTTCCTCCTTCGCGTACACACTTTTTTTTATGATTCCGAACCCATCTGTCTCACAAAATCGTCTAAAAGAATATTTAAACCAATACCATCTTTTGTTTCTTTTCCTTATACATTCATTTTTTCCACGTTTTTGCACTCAAAACAACTTTCCTCCTCCGCGTACACACTGTTTTTAAGATTCCCAACCCATCTGACTCACAAAACTGTCTAAAAAGCCGTTTAAACCAATACCGCCCTGTCATTTTTTCCACGTTTTTGCACTCAAAACAATTTTCTTCCTTCTCGTACACACTTTTTTTATGAATCCGAACCACCTGACTCACAAAAACCATCTAAAAGGCCATTTAAACCAATACCGCCCATTTGTTTCTTTTCCTTATACATTCATTTTTTCCACGTTTTTGCACTCAAAACAACTTTCCTCCTTCGCGTACACACTGTTTTTAAGATTCCAAACCCATCTGAATCACAAAACTGTCTAAAAAGCCATTTAAACCAATACCGCCCTTATGTTTTTTTTCGTTATACATTAATTTTTTCCACGTTTTTGCACTCAAAACAACTTTCCTCCTTCGCGTACACACTGTTTTTATGATTCCGAACCCATCTGACTCACAAAATCGTCTAAAAGACCAATACCTCCCTTTAGTTTCTTTTCCTTATACATTCATTTTTTTCGACGTTTTTCCAACTTTCCTCATTCTCGTACACACTTTTTTTATGATTCCGAACCCACCTGACTCACAAAACCGTCTAAAAGACCATTTAAACCAATACCTCCCTTTTGTTTCTTTTACTTATACATTCATTTTTTCCACGTTTTTGCACTCAAAACAACTTTCCTCCTTCGCGTACACACTTTTTTTATGATTCCGAACCCATCTGTCTCACAAAATCGTCTAAAAGACCATTTAAACCAATACGTCCCTTTTGTTTCTTTTCCTTATACATTCATTTTTTCCACGTTTTTGCACTCAAAACAACTTTCCTCCTCCGCGTACACTCTGTTTTTAAGATTCCCAACCCATCTGACTCACAAAACTGTCTAAAAAGCCATTTAAACCAATACCGCCCTTTTGTTTCTTTTCCTTATACATTCATTTTTTCACGTTTTTGCACTCAAAACAATTTTCCTCTTTCGCGTACACACTTTTTTTATGATTCCGAACCCATCTGACTCACAAAATCGTTAAAAAGGCCATTTAAACCAATACCGCCCTTTTGTTTCTTTTCCTTATACATTCATTTTTTCCACGTTTTTCCAACTTTCCTCCTTCTCGTACACACTTTTTTCATGAATCCGAACCCACCTGACTCACAAAAACCGTCTAAAAGGCCATTTAAACCAATACCTCCCATTTGTTTCTTTTCCTTATACATTCATTTTTTCCACGTTTTTGCACTCAAAACAACTTTCCTCCTTCGCGTACACACTTTTTTTATGATTCCGAACCCATCTGTCTCACAAAATCGTCTAAAAGACCATTTAAACCAATACCTCCCTTTTGTTTCTTTTCCTTATACATTCATTTTTTCCACGTTTTTGCACTCAAAACAACTTTCCTCCTCCGCGTACACACTGTTTTTAAGATTCCCAACCCATCTGACTCACAAAACTGTCTAAAAAGGCCATTTAAACCAATACCGTGTACGTACACAATGTATTTCTTTTCCTTATACATTCATTTTTTCGACGTTTTTCCAACTTTCCTCATTCTCGTACACACTTTTTTTATGATTCCGAACCCACCTGACTCACAAAACCGTCTAAAAGACCATTTAAACCAATACCTCCCTTTTGTTTCTTTTACTTATACATTCATTTTTTCCACGTTTTTGCACTCAAAACAACTTTCCTCCTTCGCGTACACACTTTTTTTATGATTCCGAACCCATCTGTCTCACAAAATCGTCTAAAAGACCATTTAAACCAATACGTCCCTTTTGTTTCTTTTCCTTATACATTCATTTTTTCCACGTTTTTGCACTCAAAACAACTTTCCTCCTCCGCGTACACTCTGTTTTTAAGATTCCCAACCCATCTGACTCACAAAACTGTCTAAAAAGCCATTTAAACCAATACCGCCCTTTTGTTTCTTTTCCTTATACATTCATTTTTTCACGTTTTTGCACTCAAAACAATTTTCCTCTTTCGCGTACACACTTTTTTTATGATTCCGAACCCATCTGACTCACAAAATCGTTAAAAAGGCCATTTAAACCAATACCGCCCTTTTGTTTCTTTTCCTTATACATTCATTTTTTCCACGTTTTTCCAACTTTCCTCCTTCTCGTACACACTTTTTTCATGAATCCGAACCCACCTGACTCACAAAAACCGTCTAAAAGGCCATTTAAACCAATACCTCCCATTTGTTTCTTTTCCTTATACATTCATTTTTTCCACGTTTTTGCACTCAAAACAACTTTCCTCCTTCGCGTACACACTTTTTTTATGATTCCGAACCCATCTGTCTCACAAAATCGTCTAAAAGACCATTTAAACCAATACCTCCCTTTTGTTTCTTTTCCTTATACATTCATTTTTTCCACGTTTTTGCACTCAAAACAACTTTCCTCCTCCGCGTACACACTGTTTTTAAGATTCCCAACCCATCTGACTCACAAAACTGTCTAAAAAGGCCATTTAAACCAATACCGTGTACGTACACAATGTATTTCTTTTCCTTATACATTCATTTTTTCCACGTTTTTCCAACTTTTCTCCTTCTCGTATACACTTTTTTTATGATTCCGAACCCATCTGTCTCACAAAATCGTCTAAAAGATCATTTAAACCAATACCTCCCTTTTGTTTCTTTTCCTTATACATTCATTTTTTCCACGTTTTTGCACTCAAGATAACTTTCGTCCTTCGCGTACACACTGTTTTTAATATTCCAAACCCATCTGTCTCACAAAATCGCCTAAAAGACCATTTAAACCAATACCTCCCTTTTCTTTCTTTTCCTTATACATTAATTTTTTCCACGTTTCTCCCTTTTGTTTCTTTACCTACCGTCTTGTGTCTTGATACCTCCCTTTTGTTTCTTTTCCTTATACATTCATTTTTTCCACTTTTTTGCACTCAAAACAACTTTCCTCCTTCGCGTACACACTGTTTTTAAGATTCCAAACCCATCTGAATCACAAAACTGTCTAAAAAGCCATTTAAACCAATACCTCCCTTTTGTTTCTTTTTCTTATACATTCATTTTTTCCACGTTTTTCCTACTTTCCTCCTTCTCGTACACACTTTTTTATGATTCCGAACCCATCTGTCTCACAAAATCGTCTAAAAGACCATTTAAACCAATACCTCCCTTTTGTTTCTTTTCCTTATACATTCATTTTTACCACGCTTTTGCACTCAAGACAAGTTTCCTTCTTCGCGTACACACTGTTTTTATAATTCCGAACCCACCTCATTCACAAAATCGCCTAAAAGACCATTTAAACCAATACCTCCCTTTTCTTTCTTTTCCTTATACATTCATTTTTTCCATGTTTTTGCACTCAAAACAACTTTCCTCCTTCGCGTACACACTGTTTTTAAGATTCCAAACCTATCTGACTCACAAAACTGTCTAAATAGTCATTTAAACCAATACCGCCCTTTTGATTCTTTTCCTTATACATTCATTTTTTCCACGTTTTTCCAACTTTCCTCCTTCGCGTACACACTGTTTTTAAGATTCCAAAACTATCTGACTCACAAAACTGTCTAAAAAGCCATTTAAACAATACCGCCCTTTTGTTTCTTTTCCTTATACATTCATTTTTTCCACGTTTTTGCACTCAAAACAACTTTCCTCCTTCGCGTACACACTTTTTTTATGATTCCGAACCCATCTGACTCACAAAATCGTTAAAAAGGCCATTTAAACCAATACCGCCCTTATGTTTCTTTTCCTAATACATTCATTTTTTCCACGTTTTTCCAACTTTCCTCCTTCTCGTACACACTTTTTTTATGATTAAGAACCCATCTGTCTCACAAAACTGTCTAAAAGGCCATTTAAACCAATACCGCCCATTTGTTTCTTTTCCTTATACATTCATTTTTTCCACTCAAAACAACTTTCCTCCTTCGCGTACACACTGTTTTTAAGATTCCAAACCCATCTGAATCACAAAACTGTCTAAAAAGCCATTTAAACCAATACCTCCCTTTTGTTTCTTTTTCTTATACATTCATTTTTTCCACGTTTTTGCACTCAAAACAACATTCCTCCTTCTTGTACACACTTTTCTGTACCTCCCTTTTCTTTCTTTTCCTTATACATTAATTTTTTCCACGTTTCGGCACTCAAAACAACTTTCCTCCTTCGCGTACACACTGTTTTTATTATTCCGAACCCATCTGAATCACAAAACTGTCTAAAAAGCCATTTAAACCAATACCTCCCTTTTGTTTCTTTTCCTTATACATTCATTTTTTCCACTCAAAACAACTTTCCTCCTTCGCGTACACACTGTTTTTAAGATTCCAAACCCATCTGAATCACAAAACTGTCTAAAAAGCCATTTAAACCAATACCTCCCTTTTGTTTCTTTTTCTTATACATTCATTTTTTCCACGTTTTTGCACTCAAAACAACATTCCTCCTTCTTGTACACACTTTTCTGTACCTCCCTTTTCTTTCTTTTCCTTATACATTCATTTTTTCCACGTTTTTGCACTCAAGACAACTTTCCTCCTTCGCGTACACACTGTTTTTATTATTCCGAACCCATCTGACTCACAAAATCGCCTAAAAGACCATTTAAACCAATACCTCCTTTTTCTTTCTTTTCCTTATACATTCATTTTTTCCACGTTTTTGCACTCAAAACAACTTTCCTCCTTCGCGTACACACTGTTTTTAAGATTCCAAACCCATCTGACTCACAAAACTGTCTAAAAAGCCATTTAAACCAATACCGTCCTTTTGTTTTTTTTCGTTATACATTAATTTTTTCCACGTTTCGGCACTCAAAACAACTTTCCTCCTTCGCGTACACACTGTTTGTATGATTCCGAACCCATCTGTCTTTAAAAATCGTCTAAAAGACCATTTAAACCTTCGCGTACACACTGTTTTTAAGATTCCAAACCCATCTGACTCACAAAACTGTCTAAAAAGCCATTTAAACCAATACCGCCCTTTTGTTTCTTTTCCTTATACATTCATTTTTTCCACGTTTTTGCACTCAAAACAACATCCCTCCTTCTTGTACACACTTTTCTGATGAATCCGAACCCACCTGACTCACAAAACCGTCTAAAAAGCCATTTAAACCAATACCGCCCTTTTGTTTCTTTTCCTTGTACATTCATTTTTTCCACGTTTTTCCAACTTTCCTCCTTCTCGTACACACTTTTTTTAAGATTCCAAACCTATCTGACTCACAAAACTGTCTAAAAAGCCATTTAAACCAATACCGAACTTTTGTTTCTTTTCCTTATACATTCATTTTTTCCACGTTTTTGCACTCAAAACAACTTTCCTCCTTCGCGTACACACTTTTTTCATGATTCCGAACCCATCTGACTCACAAAATCGTTAAAAAGGCCATTTAAACCAATACCGCCCATTTGTTTCTTTTCCTTATACATTCATTTTTCTTACGTTTTTGCACTCAGGACAACTTTCGTCCTTCGCGTACACACTGTTTTTATGATTCCGAACCCATCTGTCTCACAAAATCGTCTAAAAGACAATTTAAACCAATACCTCCCTTTTGTTTCTTTTCCTTATACATTCATTTTTTCCACGTTTTTGCACTCAAAACAACTTTCCTCCTTCGCGTACACACTGTTTTTAAGATTCCAAACCTATCTGACTCACAAAACCGTCTAAAAGGCCATTTAAACCAATACCGCCCATTTGTTTCTTTTCCTTATACATTCATTACTTTCTTCTATATGTAATATAGAGAAAGTATTGGATTCGCGAAAATTTTCGACCTCCGTTTTTTGACGGATCTACACGTTTTGGGATGTCCTGAACACGAATTGATAGTTTTTAGAAAATGTCTGTCTGTCTGTGTGTCTGTCTGTCTGTCTGTGTGTCTGTATCATTTTTTTGTGGACGCTGTATCTCACGAACATATGAATGAAATTTAACCAAACTTGGTATTTAGTTGCACCCTGACATGAACTGGTGCCCATTAGATTTGGGGATCAATAGCTCAACAGGTGGCGCTGTAATCGCATTTTATGCAAATTTTTAACATGGCAGCATAGGACAAAATTCCGTATAAATGGGCATAATGAGAGTTATTTTAAACTTGTGATTGTAAAATGAATTTGAATTATTGATGATAGTAGTAGTTAACTAGGAAAAAAAAATTGTGCATGGGGGGGCATCGGTTCCCCCCCTGGGGGGGAAGTACCCCCCCCGGGGGGGTTAAATTTTGAAGATGGGTATCATTCGAAAGATCTCGTCAATACCTTTAAAACGAATGGTTGAACCATAAATCTGTGATAATTTAAAACAAAGTTATCGATTTTTTTTACTTTTAACAAAAAAAAAACTTAGAAAAATAATCGTATTTTTTTTTTTTTTTTTTTAACGAAATTTTACCAAACTTGGTATTTAGTTGGTCCCCGACATAAACTGTTGCTGATTATATTTGGGGATCAATAGCTCAACAGGTGGCGCTGTGATAGCATTTTATCTAAATTTTTAACATGGCAGCATAGGACAAAAATTCGTATAAATGTGCATAATAAGAGTTATTTTACACTTGTGTTTGAAAAATTAATATGAATTATTGATAATAGTAGTACGTAACTAGGAAAAAAATTTTGTGCATGGGGGGGCATCGCTTCCCCCCCTGGGGGGAAGTACCCCCCCGGGGGGGGGAGGTAAATTTTGAAGATGGGTATCATTCGAAAGGTCTCGTCAATACCTTTAAAACGAATCGTTGAACTATAAATCTGTGATAATTTAAAACAAAGTTATCGATTTTTTTTACTTTTAACCAAAAAAAAAAAAAAAAAAAAAACTTAGAAAAAAATTCTATTTTTTTTTTTTTTTTTTTTTTTTAATATTGTTAGTGATTGAATATGTATTAATTTTCACAAAAAAAAAAAGGAAAAAAAAAAATTTTTTTTTTTTAAATATTGTTACTGATTGAATATGTATAGGAAAATATAGAAGAAAGTCTTGTGGTGGCCACAACATACTAGTTTTTCTTACGTTTTTGCACTCAGGACAACTTTCGTCCTTCGCGTACACACTGTTTTTATGATTCCGAACCCATCTGTCTCACAAAATCGTCTAAAAGACAATTTAAACCAATACCTCCCTTTTGTTTCTTTTCCTTATACATTCATTTTTTCCACGTTTTTGCACTCAAAACAACTTTCCTCCTTAGCGTACACACTGTTTTTAAGATTCCAAACATATCTGACTCACAAAACTGTCTAAAAAGCCATTTAAACCAATACCGCCCTTTTGTTTCTTTTCCTTATACATTCATTTTTTCCACGTTTTTGCACTCAAAACAACTTTCCTCCTTCGCGTACACACTTTTTTTATGATTCCGAACCCATCTGACTCACAAAATCGTTAAAAAGGCCATTTAAACCAATACCGCGTACGTACACAATGTATTTCTTTTCCTTATACATTCATTTTTTCCACGTTTTTCCAACATTCCTCCTTCTCGTATACACTTTTTTTATGATTCCGAACCCATCTGTCTCACAAAATCGTCTAAAAGATCATTTAAACCAATACCTCCCTTTTGTTTCTTTTCCTTATACATTCATTTTTTCCACGTTTTTGCACTCAAAACAACTTTCCTCCTTAGCGTACACACTTTTTTTATGATTCCGAACCCATCTGACTCACAAAATCGTTAAAAAGACCATTTAAACCAATACCTCCCTTTTGTTTCTTTTCCTTATACATTCATTTTTTCCACTTTTTTGCACTCAAAACAACTTTCCTCCTTCGCGTACACACTGTTTTTAAGATTCCGAACCCATCTGAATCACAAAACTGTCTAAAAAGCCATTTAAACCAATACCTCCCTTTTGTTTCTTTTTCTTATACATTCATTTTTTCCACGTTTTTCCTACTTTCCTCCTTCTCGTACACACTTTTTTATGATTCCGAACCCATCTGTCTCACAAAATCGTCTAAAAGACCATTTAAACCAATACCTCCCTTTTGTTTCTTTTCCTTATACATTCATTTTTACCACGTTTTTGCACTCAAGACAAGTTTCCTTCTTCGCGTACACACTGTTTTTATAATTCCGAACCCACCTGATTCACAAAATCGCCTAAAAGACCATTTAAACCAATACCTCCCTTTTCTTTCTTTTCCTTATACATTCATTTTTTCCACGTTTTTGCACTCAAAACAACTTTCCTCCTTCGCGTACACACTGTTTTTAAGATTCCAAACCTATCTGACTCACAAAACTGTCTAAATAGTCATTTAAACCAATACCGCCCTTTTGATTCTTTTCCTTATACATTCATTTTTTCCACGTTTTTCCAACTTTCCTCCTTCGCGTACACACTGTTTTTAAGATTCCAAAACTATCTGACTCACAAAACTGTCTAAAAAGCCATTTAAACCAATACCGCCCTTTTGTTTCTTTTCCTTATACATTCATTTTTTCCACGTTTTTGCACTCAAAACAACTTTCCTCCTTCGCGTACACACTTTTTTTATGATTCCGAACCCATCTGACTCACAAAATCGTTAAAAAGGCCATTTAAACCAATACCGCCCATTTGTTTCTTTTCCTTATACATTCATTTTTCTTACGTTTTTGCACTCAGGACAACTTTCGTCCTTCGCGTACACACAGTTTTTATGATTCCGAACCCATCCGACTCACAAAATCGTATAAAAGACCATTTATCCCCATACCACCCTTTTGTTTCTTTTCGTTATACATTAATTTTTTCCACGTTTCGGCACTTAAAAGAACTTTCCTCCTTCGCGTACACACTGTTTTTATGATTCCGAAGCCATCTGACTAACAAAATCGCCTAAAACACCATTTAAACCAATACCTCCCTTTTCTTTCTTTTCCTTATACATTCATTTTTCTTACGTTTTTGCACTCAAGACAACTTTCCTCCTTTGCGTACACACTGTTCTAGTGATTACGAACCCATCTGACTCACAAAATCGCCTAAAAGACCATTTAAACCAATATCTCCCTTTTGTTTCTTTTCCTTATACATTCATTTTTTCCACTCAAAACAACTTTCCTCCTTCGCGTACACACTGTTTTTAAGATTCCAAACCCATCTGAATCACAAAACTGTCTAAAAAGCCATTTAAACCAATACCTCCCTTTTGTTTCTTTTTCTTATACATTCATTTTTTCCACGTTTTTGCACTCAAAACAACATTCCTCCTTCTTGTACACACTTTTCTGTACCTCCCTTTTCTTTCTTTTCCTTATACATTCATTTTTTCCACGTTTTTGCACTCAAGACAACTTTCCTCCTTCGCGTACACACTGTTTTTATTATTCCGAACCCATCTGACTCACAAAATCGCCTAAAAGACCATTTAAACCAATACCTCCTTTTTCTTTCTTTTCCTTATACATTCATTTTTTCCACGTTTTTGCACTCAAAACAACTTTCTTCCTTCGCGTACACACTGTTTTTAAGATTCCAAACCCATCTGACTCACAAAACTGTCTAAAAAGCCATTTAAACCAATACCGTCCTTTTGTTTTTTTTCGTTATACATTAATTTTTTCCACGTTTCGGCACTCAAAACAACTTTCCTCCTTCGCGTACACACTGTTTGTATGATTCCGAACCCATCTGTCTTTAAAAATCGTCTAAAAGACCATTTAAACCTTCGCGTACACACTGTTTTTAAGATTCCAAACCCATCTGACTCACAAAACTGTCTAAAAAGCCATTTAAACCAATACCGCCCTTTTGTTTCTTTTCCTTATACATTCATTTTTTCCACGTTTTTGCACTCAAAACAACATCCCTCCTTCTTGTACACACTTTTCTGATGAATCCGAACCCACCTGACTCACAAAACCGTCTAAAAAGCCATTTAAACCAATACCGCCCTTTTGTTTCTTTTCCTTGTACATTCATTTTTTCCACGTTTTTCCAACTTTCCTCCTTCTCGTACACACTTTTTTTAAGATTCCAAACCTATCTGACTCACAAAACTGTCTAAAAAGCCATTTAAACCAATACCGAACTTTTGTTTCTTTTCCTTATACATTCATTTTTTCCACGTTTTTGCACTCAAAACAACTTTCCTCCTTCGCGTACACACTTTTTTCATGATTCCGAACCCATCTGACTCACAAAATCGTTAAAAAGGCCATTTAAACCAATACCGTCCTTTTGTTTCTTTTCCTAATACATTCATTTTTTCCACGTTTTTCCAACTTTCCTCATTCTCGTACACACTTTTTTTATGTTTCCGAACCCATCTGTCTCACAAAACTGTCTAAAAGGCCATTTAAACCAATACCGCCCATTTGTTTCTTTTCCTTATACATTCATTTTTCTTACGTTTTTGCACTCAGGACAACTTTCGTCCTTCGCGTACACACTGTTTTTATGATTCCGAACCCATCTGTCTCACAAAATCGTCTAAAAGACAATTTAAACCAATACCTCCCTTTTGTTTCTTTTCCTTATACATTCATTTTTTCCACGTTTTTGCACTCAAAACAACTTTCCTCCTTCGCGTACACACTGTTTTTAAGATTCCAAACCTATCTGACTCACAAAACCGTCTAAAAAGCCATTTAAACCAATACCGCCTTTTGATTCTTTTCCTTATACATTCATTTTTTCCACGTTTTTCCAACTTTCCTTCTTCGCGTACACACTGTTTTTAAGATTCCAAACCTATCTGACTCACAAAACTGTCTGAAAAGCCATTTAAACCAATACCGCCCTTTTGTTTCTTTTCCTTATACATTCATTTTTTCCACGTTTTTGCACTCAAAACAACTTTCCTCCTTAGCGTACACACTGTTTTTAAGATTCCAAACATATCTGACTCACAAAACTGTCTAAAAAGCCATTTAAACCAATACCGCCCTTTTGTTTCTTTTCCTTATACATTCATTTTTTCCACGTTTTTGCACTCAAAACAACTTTCCTCCTTCGCGTACACACTTTTTTTATGATTCCGAACCCATCTGACTCACAAAATCGTTAAAAAGGCCATTTAAACCAATACCGCGTACGTACACAATGTATTTCTTTTCCTTATACATTCATTTTTTCCACGTTTTTCCAACTTTCCTCCTTCTCGTATACACTTTTTTTATGATTCCGAACCCATCTGTCTCACAAAATCGTCTAAAAGATCATTTAAACCAATACCTCGATTTTGTTTCTTTTCCTTATACATTCATTTTTTCCACGTTTTTGCACTCAAAACAACTTTCCTCCTTAGCGTACACACTTTTTTTATGATTCCGAACCCATCTGACTCACAAAATCGTTAAAAAGACCATTTAAACCAATACCTCCCTTTTCTTTCTTTTCCTTATACATTCATTTTTCTTACGTTTTTGCACTCAAGATAACTTTCGTCCTTCGCGTACACACTGTTTTTAATATTCCAAACCCATCTGTCTCACAAAATCGCCTAAAAGACCATTTAAACCAATACCTCCCTTTTCTTTCTTTTCCTTATACATTATTTTTTTCCACGTTTCTCCCTTTTGTTTCTTTACCTACCGTCTTGTGTCTTGATACCTCCCTTTTGTTTCTTTTCCTTATACATTCATTTTTTCCACTTTTTTGCACTCAAAACAACTTTCCTCCTTCGCGTACACACTGTTTTTAAGATTCCAAACCCATCTGAATCACAAAACTGTCTAAAAAGCCATTTAAACCAATACCTCCCTTTTGTTTCTTTTTCTTATACATTCATTTTTTCCACGTTTTTCCTACTTTCCTCCTTCTCGTACACACTTTTTTATGATTCCGAACCCATCTGTCTCACAAAATCGTCTAAAAGACCATTTAAACCAATACCTCCCTTTTGTTTCTTTTCCTTATACATTCATTTTTACCACGCTTTTGCACACAAGACAAGTTTCCTTCTTCGCGTACACACTGTTTTTATAATTCCGAACCCACCTGATTCACAAAATCGCCTAAAAGACCATTTAAACCAATACCTCCCTTTTCTTTCTTTTCCTTATACATTCATTTTTTCCACGTTTTTGCACTCAAAACAACTTTCCTCCTTCGCGTACACACTGTTTTTAAGATTCCAAACCTATCTGACTCACAAAACTGTCTAAATAGTCATTTAAACCAATACCGCCCTTTTGATTATTTTCCTTATACATTCATTTTTTCCACGTTTTTCCAACTTTCCTCCTTCGCGTACACACTGTTTTTAAGATTCCAAAACTATCTGACTCACAAAACTGTCTAAAAAGCCATTTAAACAATACCGCCCTTTTGTTTCTTTTCCTTATACATTCATTTTTTCCACGTTTTTGCACTCAAAACAACTTTCCTCCTTCGCGTACACACTTTTTTTATGATTCCGAACCCATCTGACTCACAAAATCGTTAAAAAGGCCATTTAAACCAATACCGCCCTTATGTTTCTTTTCCTAATACATTCATTTTTTCCACGTTTTTCCAACTTTCCTCCTTCTCGTACACACTTTTTTTATGATTAAGAACCCATCTGTCTCACAAAACTGTCTAAAAGGCCATTTAAACCAATACCGCCCATTTGTTTCTTTTCCTTATACATTCATTTTTCTTACGTTTTTGCACTCAGGACAACTTTCGTCCTTCGCGTACACACTGTTTTTATGATTCCGAACCCATCCGACTCACAAAATCGTATAAAAGACCATTTATCCCCATACCACCATTTTGTTTCTTTTCGTTATACATTAATTTTTTCCACGTTTCGGCACTCAAAACAACTTTCCTCCTTCGCGTACACACTGTTTTTATTATTCCGAACCCATCTGAATCACAAAACTGTCTAAAAAGCCATTTAAACCAATACCTCCCTTTTGTTTCTTTTCCTTATACATTCATTTTTTCCACTCAAAACAACTTTCCTCCTTCGCGTACACACTGTTTTTAAGATTCCAAACCCATCTGAATCACAAAACTGTCTAAAAAGCCATTTAAACCAATACCTCCCTTTTGTTTCTTTTTCTTATACATTCATTTTCCACATTTTTGTACTCAAAACAACTTTCCTCCTTCGCGTACACACTGTTTTTATGATTCCGAACCCATCTTACTCACAAAATCGTTAAAAAAAGGCCATTTAAACCAATACCGCCCTTTTGTTTCTTTTCCTTATACATTCATTTTCCACATTTTTGTACTCAAAACAACTTTCCTCCTTCGCGTACACACTGTTTTTATGATTCCGAACCCATCTTACTCACAAAACTGTCTAAAAAGCCATTTAAACCCAAAGAAACCGCCCTTTTGTTTCTTTTCCTTATACATTTATTTTTTCCACGTTTCGGAACTCAAAACAACTTTCCTCCTTCGCGTACGCACTGGTTTTATGATTCCGAAATCGTCTCACAAAATCCTGTCTCACAAAATCGTCTAAAAGACCATTTAAACCAATACCTCCCTTTTGTTTCTTTTCCTTATACATTCATTTTTTCCACGTTTTTGCACTCAAAACAACTTTCCTCCTTCGCGTACACACTTTTTTTTATGATTCCGAACCCATCTGTCTCACAAAATCGTCTAAAAGAATATTTAAACCAATACCTCCCTTTTGTTTCTTTTCCTTATACATTCATTTTTTCCACGTTTTTGCACTCAAAACAACTTTCCTCCTCCGCGTACACACTGTTTTTAAGATTCCCAACCCATCTGACTCACAAAACTGTCTAAAAAGCCATTTAAACCAATACCTCCCTTTTGTTTCTTTTCCTTATACATTCATTTTTTCCACGTTTTTGCACTCAAAACAACTTTCCTCCTCCGCGTACACTCTGTTTTTAAGATTCCCAACCCATCTGACTCACAAAACTGTCTAAAAAGCCATTTAAACCGCCCTTTTGTTTCTTTTCCTTATACATTCATTTTTTCACGTTTTTGCACTCAAAACAATTTTCCTCCTTCGCGTACACACTTTTTTTATGATTCCGAACCCATCTGACTCACAAAATCGTTAAAAAGGCCATTTAAACCAATACCGCCCTTTTGTTTCTTTTCCTTATACATTCATTTTTTCCACGTTTTTCCAACTTTCCTCCTTCTCGTACACACTTTTTTTATGAATCCGAACCCATCTGACTCACAAAAACCGTCTAAAAGGCCATTTAAACCAATACCTCCCATTTGTTTCTTTTCCTTATACATTCATTTTTTCCACATTTTTGTACTCAAAACAACTTTCCTCCTTCGCGTACACACTGTTTTTATGATTCCGAACCCATCTTACTCACAAAACTGTCTAAAAAGCCATTTAAACCAATACCGCCCTTTTGTTTCTTTTCCTTATACATTTATTTTTTCCACGTTTCGGCACTCAAAACAACTTTCCTCCTTCGCGTACGCACTGGTTTTATGATTCCGAAATCGTCTCACAAAATCCTGTCTCACAAAATCGTCTAAAAGACCATTTAAACCAATACCTCCCTTTTGTTTCTTTTCCTTATACATTCATTTTTTCCACGTTTTTGCACTCAAAACAACTTTCCTCCTTCGCGTACACACTTTTTTTTATGATTCCGAACCCATCTGTCTCACAAAATCGTCTAAAAGAATATTTAAACCAATACCTCCCTTTTGTTTCTTTTCCTTATACATTCATTTTTTCCACGTTTTTGCACTCAAAACAACTTTCCTCCTCCGCGTACACACTGTTTTTAAGATTCCCAACCCATCTGACTCACAAAACTGTCTAAAAAGCCGTTTAAACCAATACCGCCCTGTCATTTTTTCCACGTTTTTGCACTCAAAACAATTTTCTTCCTTCTCGTACACACTTTTTTTATGAATCCGAACCACCTGACTCACAAAAACCATCTAAAAGGCCATTTAAACCAATACCGCCCATTTGTTTCTTTTCCTTATACATTCATTTTTTCCACGTTTTTGCACTCAAAACAACTTTCCTCCTTCGCGTACACACTGTTTTTAAGATTCCAAACCCATCTGAATCACAAAACTGTCTAAAAAGCCATTTAAACCAATACCGCCCTTATGTTTTTTTTCGTTATACATTAATTTTTTCCACGTTTTTGCACTCAAAACAACTTTCCTCCTTCGCGTACACACTGTTTTTATGATTCCGAACCCATCTGACTCACAAAATCGTCTAAAAGACCATTTAAACCAATACCTCCCTTTAGTTTCTTTTCCTTATACATTCATTTTTTTCCACGTTTTTCCAACTTTCCTCATTCTCGTACACACTTTTTTTATGATTCCGAACCCACCTGACTCACAAAACCGTCTAAAAGACCATTTAAACCAATACCTCCCTTTTGTTTCTTTTACTTATACATTCATTTTTTCCACGTTTTTGCACTCAAAACAACTTTCCTCCTTCGCGTACACACTTTTTTTATGATTCCGAACCCATCTGTCTCACAAAATCGTCTAAAAGACCATTTAAACCAATACCTCCCTTTTGTTTCTTTTCCTTATACATTCATTTTTTCCACGTTTTTGCACTCAAAACAACTTTCCTCCTCCGCGTACACTCTGTTTTTAAGATTCCCAACCCATCTGACTCACAAAACTGTCTAAAAAGCCATTTAAACCAATACCGCCCTTTTGTTTCTTTTCCTTATACATTCATTTTTTCACGTTTTTGCACTCAAAACAATTTTCCTCTTTCGCGTACACACTTTTTTTATGATTCCGAACCCATCTGACTCACAAAATCGTTAAAAAGGCCATTTAAACCAATACCGCCCTTTTGTTTCTTTTCCTTATACATTCATTTTTTCCACGTTTTTCCAACTTTCCTCCTTCTCGTACACACTTTTTTCATGAATCCGAACCCACCTGACTCACAAAAACCGTCTAAAAGGCCATTTAAACCAATACCTCCCATTTGTTTCTTTTCCTTATACATTCATTTTTTCCACGTTTTTGCACTCAAAACAACTTTCCTCCTTCGCGTACACACTTTTTTTATGATTCCAAACCCATCTGTCTCACAAAATCGTCTAAAAGACCATTTAAACCAATACCTCCCTTTTGTTTCTTTTCCTTATACATTCATTTTTTCCACGTTTTTGCACTCAAAACAACTTTCCTCCTCCGCGTACACACTGTTTTTAAGATTCCCAACCCATCTGACTCACAAAACTGTCTAAAAAGCCGTTTAAACCAATACCGCCCTGTCATTTTTTCCACGTTTTTGCACTCAAAACAATTTTCTTCCTTCTCGTACACACTTTTTTTATGAATCCGAACCACCTGACTCACAAAAACCGTCTAAAAGGCCATTTAAACCAATACCGCCCATTTGTTTCATTTCCTTATACATTCATTTTTTCCACGTTTTTGCACTCAAAACAACTTTCCTCCTTCGCGTACACACCGTTTTTATGATTCCGAACCCATCTGAATCACAAAACTGTCTAAAAAGCCATTTAAACCAATACCGCCCTTATGTTTTTTTTCGTTATACATTAATTTTTTCCACGTTTTTGCACTTAAAACAACTTTCCTCCTCCGCGTACACTCTGTTTTTAAGATTCCCAACCCATCTGACTCACAAAACTGTCTAAAAAGCCATTTAAACCAATACCGCCCTTTTGTTTCTTTTCCTTATACATTCATTTTTTCACGTTTTTGCACTCAAAACAATTTTCCTCCTTCGCGTACACACTTTTTTTATGATTCCGAACCCATCTGACTCACAAAATCGTTAAAAAGGCCATTTAAACCAATACCGCCCTTTTGTTTCTTTTCCTTATACATTCATTTTTTCCACGTTTTTCCAACTTTCCTCCTTCTCGTACACACTTTTTTTATGAATCCGAACCCATCTGACTCACAAAATCGTTAAAAAGGCCATTTAAACCAATACCGCCCTTTTGTTTCTTTTCCTTATACATTCATTTTTTCCACATTTTTGTACTCAAAACAACTTTCCTCCTTCGCGTACACACTGTTTTTATGATTCCGAACCCATCTTACTCACAAAACTGTCTAAAAAGCCATTTAAACCAATACCGCCCTTTTGTTTCTTTTCCTTATACATTTATTTTTTCCACGTTTCGGAACTCAAAACAACTTTCCTCCTTCGCGTACACACTTTTTTTTATGATTCCGAACCCATCTGTCTCACAAAATCGTCTAAAAGAATATTTAAACCAATACCTCCCTTTTGTTTCTTTTCCTTATACATTCATTTTTTCCACGTTTTTGCACTCAAAACAACTTTCCTCCTCCGCGTACACACTGTTTTTAAGATTCCCAACCCATCTGACTCACAAAACTGTCTAAAAAGCCGTTTAAACCAATACCGCCCTGTCATTTTTTCCACGTTTTTGCACTCAAAACAATTTTCTTCCTTCTCGTACACACTTTTTTTATGAATCCGAACCACCTGACTCACAAAAACCGTCTAAAAGGCCATTTAAACCAATACCGCCCATTTGTTTCTTTTCCTTATACATTCATTTTTTCCACGTTTTTGCACTCAAAACAACTTTCCTCCTTCGCGTACACACTGTTTTTAAGATTCCAAACCCATCTGAATCACAAAACTGTCTAAAAAGCCATTTAAACCAATACCGCCCTTATGTTTTTTTTCGTTATACATTAATTTTTTCCACGTTTTTGCACTCAAAACAACTTTCCTCCTTCGCGTACACACTGTTTTTATGATTCCGAACCCATCTGACTCACAAAATCGTCTAAAAGACCATTTAAAATAATACCTCCCTTTAGTTTCTTTTCCTTATACATTCATTTTTTTCCACGTTTTTGCACTCAAAACAACTTTCCTCCTCCGCGTACACACTGTTTTTAACATTCCAAACCCATCTGACTCACAAAACTGTCTAAAAAGCTATTTAAACCAATACCGCCCTTTTGTTTTTTTTCGTTATACATTAATTTTTTCCACGTTTCGGCACTCAAAACAACTTTAATCCTTCGCTTACACACTGTTTTTATGATTCCGAACCCATCTGTCTCACAAAATCGTCTAAAAGACCATTTAAACCAATACGTCCCTTTTGTTTCTTTTTCTTATACATTCGTTTTTTCCACGTTTTTGCACTCAAAACAACATTCCTCCTTCTTGTACACACTTTTCTGATGATTCCGAACCTACCTGACTCAAAAAACCGTCTAAAAGGCCATTTAAACCAATACCGCCCTTTTGTTTCTTTTCCTTATACATTCATTTTTTCCATGTTTTTCCAACTTTCCTCCTTCTCGTACACACTTTTCTGATGATTCCGAACCTACCTGACTCACAAAACCGTCTAAAAGGCCATTTAAACCAATACCTCCCTTTTGTTTCTTTTACTTATACATTCATTTTTTCCACGTTTTTGCACTCAAAACAACTTTCCTCCTTCGCGTACACACTTTTTTTATGATTCCGAACCCATCTGTCTCACAAAATCGTCTAAAAGACCATTTAAACCAATACCTCCCTTTTGTTTCTTTTCCTTATACATTCATTTTTTCCACGTTTTTGCACTTAAAACAACTTTCCTCCTCCGCGTACACTCTGTTTTTAAGATTCCCAACCCATCTGACTCACAAAACTGTCTAAAAAGCCATTTAAACCAATACCGCCCTTTTGTTTCTTTTCCTTATACATTCATTTTTTCACGTTTTTGCACTCAAAACAATTTTCCTCCTTCGCGTACACACTTTTTTTATGATTCCGAACCCATCTGACTCACAAAATCGTTAAAAAGGCCATTTAAACCAATACCGCCCTTTTGTTTCTTTTCCTTATACATTCATTTTTTCCACGTTTTTCCAACTTTCCTCCTTCTCGTACACACTTTTTTTATGAATCCGAACCCATCTGACTCACAAAAACCGTCTAAAAGGCCATTTAAACCAATACCTCCCATTTGTTTCTTTTCCTTATACATTCATTTTTTCCACATTTTTGTACTCAAAACAACTTTCCTCCTTCGCGTACACACTGTTTTTATGATTCCGAACCCATCTTACTCACAAAACTGTCTAAAAAGCCATTTAAACCAATACCGCCCTTTTGTTTCTTTTCCTTATACATTTATTTTTTCCACGTTTCGGCACTCAAAACAACTTTCCTCCTTCACGTACGCACTGGTTTTATGATTCCGAAATCGTCTCACAAAATCCTGTCTCACAAAATTGTCTAAAAGACCATTTAAACCAATACTTCCCTTTTGTTTCTTTTCCTTATACATTCATTTTTTCCACGTTTTTGCACTCAAAACAACTTTCCTCCTCCGCGTACACACTGTTTTTAAGATTCCCAACCCATCTGACTCACAAAACTGTCTAAAAAGCCGTTTAAACCAATACCGCCCTGTCATTTTTTCCACGTTTTTGCACTCAAAACAATTTTCTTCCTTCTCGTACACACTTTTTTTATGAATCCGAATCACCTGACTCACAAAAACCGTCTAAAAGGCCATTTAAACCAATACCGCCCGTTTGTTTCTTTTCCTTATACATTCATTTTTTCCACGTTTTTGCACTCAAAACAACTTTCCTCCTTCGCGTACACACCGTTTTTATGATTCCGAACCCATCTGAATCACAAAACTGTCTAAAAAGCCATTTAAACCAATACCGCCCTTATGTTTTTTTTCGTTATACATTAATTTTTTCCACGTTTTTGCACTCAAAACAACTTTCCTCCTTCGCGTAAACACTGTTTTTATGATTCCGAACCCATCTTACTCACAAATCTGTCTAAAAAGCCATTTAAACCAATACCGCCCTTTTGTTTCTTTTCCTTATACATTTATTTTTTCCACGTTTCGGCACTCAAAACAACTTTCCTCCTTCGCGTACGCACTGGTTTTATGATTCCGAAATCGTCTCACAAAATCCTGTCTCACAAAATCGTCTAAAAGACCATTTAAACCAATACCTCCCTTTTGTTTCTTTTCCTTATACATTCATTTTTTCCACGTTTTTGCACTCAAAACAACTTTCCTCCTTCGCGTACACACTTTTTTTTATGATTCCGAACCCATCTGTCTCACAAAATCGTCTAAAAGAATATTTAAACCAATACCTCCCTTTTGTTTCTTTTCCTTATACATTCATTTTTTCCACGTTTTTGCACTCAAAACAACTTTCCTCCTCCGCGTACACACTGTTTTTAAGATTCCCAACCCATCTGACTCACAAAACTGTCTAAAAAGCCATTTAAACCAATACCGCCCTTTTGTTTCTTTTCCTTATACATTCATTTTTTCACGTTTTTGCACTCAAAACAATTTTCCTCCTTCGCGTACACACTTTTTTTATGATTCCGAACCCATCTGACTCACAAAATCGTTAAAAAGGCCATTTAAACCAATACCGCCCTTTTGTTTCTTTTCCTTATACATTCATTTTTTCCACGTTTTTCCAACTTTCCTCCTTCTCGTACACACTTTTTTTATGAATCCGAACCCATCTGACTCACAAAATCGTTAAAAAGGCCATTTAAACCAATACCGCCCTTTTGTTTCTTTTCCTTATACATTCATTTTTTCCACATTTTTGTACTCAAAACAACTTTCCTCCTTCGCGTACACACTGTTTTTATGATTCCGAACCCATCTTACTCACAAAACTGTCTAAAAAGCCATTTAAACCAATACCGCCCTTTTGTTTCTTTTCCTTATACATTTATTTTTTCCACGTTTCGGAACTCAAAACAACTTTCCTCCTTCGCGTACGCACTGGTTTTATGATTCCGAAATCGTCTCACAAAATCCTGTCTCACAAAATCGTCTAAAAGACCATTTAAACCAATACCTCCCTTTTGTTTCTTTTCCTTATACATTCATTTTTTCCACGTTTTTGCACTCAAAACAACTTTCCTCCTTCGCGTACACACTTTTTTTTATGATTCCGAACCCATCTGTCTCACAAAATCGTCTAAAAGAATATTTAAACCAATACCTCCCTTTTGTTTCTTTTCCTTATACATTCATTTTTTCCACGTTTTTGCACTCAAAACAACTTTCCTCCTCCGCGTACACACTGTTTTTAAGATTCCCAACCCATCTGACTCACAAAACTGTCTAAAAAGCCGTTTAAACCAATACCGCCCTGTCATTTTTTCCACGTTTTTGCACTCAAAACAATTTTCTTCCTTCTCGTACACACTTTTTTTATGAATCCGAACCACCTGACTCACAAAAACCGTCTAAAAGGCCATTTAAACCAATACCGCCCATTTGTTTCTTTTCCTTATACATTCATTTTTTCCACGTTTTTGCACTCAAAACAACTTTCCTCCTTCGCGTACACACTGTTTTTAAGATTCCAAACCCATCTGAATCACAAAACTGTCTAAAAAGCCATTTAAACCAATACCGCCCTTATGTTTTTTTTCGTTATACATTAATTTTTTCCACGTTTTTGCACTCAAAACAACTTTCCTCCTTCGCGTACACACTGTTTTTATGATTCCGAACCCATCTGACTCACAAAATCGTCTAAAAGACCATTTAAACCAATACCTCCCTTTAGTTTCTTTTCCTTATACATTCATTTTTTTCCACGTTTTTGCACTCAAAACAACTTTCCTCCTCCGCGTACACACTGTTTTTAACATTCCAAACCCATCTGACTCACAAAACTGTCTAAAAAGCTATTTAAACCAATACCGCCCTTTTGTTTTTTTTCGTTATACATTAATTTTTTCCACGTTTCGGCACTCAAAACAACTTTAATCCTTCGCTTACACACTGTTTTTATGATTCCGAACCCATCTGTCTCACAAAATCGTCTAAAAGACCATTTAAACCAATACGTCCCTTTTGTTTCTTTTTCTTATACATTCGTTTTTTCCACGTTTTTGCACTCAAAACAACATTCCTCCTTCTTGTACACACTTTTCTGATGATTCCGAACCTACCTGACTCACAAAACCGTCTAAAAGGCCATTTAAACCAATACCGCCCTTTTGTTTCTTTTCCTTATACATTCATTTTTTCCATGTTTTTCCAACTTTCCTCCTTCTCGTACACACTTTTCTGATGATTCCGAACCTACCTGACTCACAAAACCGTCTAAAAGGCCATTTAAACCAATACCTCCCTTTTGTTTCTTTTACTTATACATTCATTTTTTCCACGTTTTTGCACTCAAAACAACTTTCCTCCTTCGCGTACACACTTTTTTTATGATTCCGAACCCATCTGTCTCACAAAATCGTCTAAAAGACCATTTAAACCAATACCTCCCTTTTGTTTCTTTTCCTTATACATTCATTTTTTCCACGTTTTTGCACTTAAAACAACTTTCCTCCTCCGCGTACACTCTGTTTTTAAGATTCCCAACCCATCTGACTCACAAAACTGTCTAAAAAGCCATTTAAACCAATACCGCCCTTTTGTTTCTTTTCCTTATACATTCATTTTTTCACGTTTTTGCACTCAAAACAATTTTCCTCCTTCGCGTACACACTTTTTTTATGATTCCGAACCCATCTGACTCACAAAATCGTTAAAAAGGCCATTTAAACCAATACCGCCCTTTTGTTTCTTTTCCTTATACATTCATTTTTTCCACGTTTTTCCAACTTTCCTCCTTCTCGTACACACTTTTTTTATGAATCCGAACCCATCTGACTCACAAAAACCGTCTAAAAGGCCATTTAAACCAATACCTCCCATTTGTTTCTTTTCCTTATACATTCATTTTTTCCACATTTTTGTACTCAAAACAACTTTCCTCCTTCGCGTACACACTGTTTTTATGATTCCGAACCCATCTTACTCACAAAACTGTCTAAAAAGCCATTTAAACCAATACCGCCCTTTTGTTTCTTTTCCTTATACATTTATTTTTTCCACGTTTCGGCACTCAAAACAACTTTCCTCCTTCACGTACGCACTGGTTTTATGATTCCGAAATCGTCTCACAAAATCCTGTCTCACAAAATTGTCTAAAAGACCATTTAAACCAATACTTCCCTTTTGTTTCTTTTCCTTATACATTCATTTTTTCCACGTTTTTGCACTCAAAACAACTTTCCTCCTCCGCGTACACACTGTTTTTAAGATTCCCAACCCATCTGACTCACAAAACTGTCTAAAAAGCCGTTTAAACCAATACCGCCCTGTCATTTTTTCCACGTTTTTGCACTCAAAACAATTTTCTTCCTTCTCGTACACACTTTTTTTATGAATCCGAATCACCTGACTCACAAAAACCGTCTAAAAGGCCATTTAAACCAATACCGCCCGTTTGTTTCTTTTCCTTATACATTCATTTTTTCCACGTTTTTGCACTCAAAACAACTTTCCTCCTTCGCGTACACACCGTTTTTATGATTCCGAACCCATCTGAATCACAAAACTGTCTAAAAAGCCATTTAAACCAATACCGCCCTTATGTTTTTTTTCGTTATACATTAATTTTTTCCACGTTTTTGCACTCAAAACAACTTTCCTCCTTCGCGTAAACACTGTTTTTATGATTCCGAACCCATCTTACTCACAAATCTGTCTAAAAAGCCATTTAAACCAATACCGCCCTTTTGTTTCTTTTCCTTATACATTTATTTTTTCCACGTTTCGGCACTCAAAACAACTTTCCTCCTTCGCGTACGCACTGGTTTTATGATTCCGAAATCGTCTCACAAAATCCTGTCTCACAAAATCGTCTAAAAGACCATTTAAACCAATACCTCCCTTTTGTTTCTTTTCCTTATACATTCATTTTTTCCACGTTTTTGCACTCAAAACAACTTTCCTCCTTCGCGTACACACTTTTTTTTATGATTCCGAACCCATCTGTCTCACAAAATCGTCTAAAAGAATATTTAAACCAATACCTCCCTTTTGTTTCTTTTCCTTATACATTCATTTTTTCCACGTTTTTGCACTCAAAACAACTTTCCTCCTCCGCGTACACACTGTTTTTAAGATTCCCAACCCATCTGACTCACAAAACTGTCTAAAAAGCCGTTTAAACCAATACCGCCCTGTCATTTTTTCCACGTTTTTGCACTCAAAACAATTTTCTTCCTTCTCGTACACACTTTTTTTATGAATCCGAACCACCTGACTCACAAAAACCATCTAAAAGGCCATTTAAACCAATACCGCCCATTTGTTTCTTTTCCTTATACATTCATTTTTTCCACGTTTTTGCACTCAAAACAACTTTCCTCCTTCGCGTACACACTGTTTTTAAGATTCCAAACCCATCTGAATCACAAAACTGTCTAAAAAGCCATTTAAACCAATACCGCCCTTATGTTTTTTTTCGTTATACATTAATTTTTTCCACGTTTTTGCACTCAAAACAACTTTCCTCCTTCGCGTACACACTGTTTTTATGATTCCGAACCCATCTGACTCACAAAATCGTCTAAAAGACCATTTAAACCAATACCTCCCTTTAGTTTCTTTTCCTTATACATTCATTTTTTTCCACGTTTTTCCAACTTTCCTCATTCTCGTACACACTTTTTTTATGATTCCGAACCCACCTGACTCACAAAACCGTCTAAAAGACCATTTAAACCAATACCTCCCTTTTGTTTCTTTTACTTATACATTCATTTTTTCCACGTTTTTGCACTCAAAACAACTTTCCTCCTTCGCGTACACACTTTTTTTATGATTCCGAACCCATCTGTCTCACAAAATCGTCTAAAAGACCATTTAAACCAATACCTCCCTTTTGTTTCTTTTCCTTATACATTCATTTTTTCCACGTTTTTGCACTCAAAACAACTTTCCTCCTCCGCGTACACTCTGTTTTTAAGATTCCCAACCCATCTGACTCACAAAACTGTCTAAAAAGCCATTTAAACCAATACCGCCCTTTTGTTTCTTTTCCTTATACATTCATTTTTTCACGTTTTTGCACTCAAAACAATTTTCCTCTTTCGCGTACACACTTTTTTTATGATTCCGAACCCATCTGACTCACAAAATCGTTAAAAAGGCCATTTAAACCAATACCGCCCTTTTGTTTCTTTTCCTTATACATTCATTTTTTCCACGTTTTTCCAACTTTCCTCCTTCTCGTACACACTTTTTTCATGAATCCGAACCCACCTGACTCACAAAAACCGTCTAAAAGGCCATTTAAACCAATACCTCCCATTTGTTTCTTTTCCTTATACATTCATTTTTTCCACGTTTTTGCACTCAAAACAACTTTCCTCCTTCGCGTACACACTTTTTTTATGATTCCGAACCCATCTGTCTCACAAAATCGTCTAAAAGACCATTTAAACCAATACCTCCCTTTTGTTTCTTTTCCTTATACATTCATTTTTTCCACGTTTTTGCACTCAAAACAACTTTCCTCCTCCGCGTACACACTGTTTTTAAGATTCCCAACCCATCTGACTCACAAAACTGTCTAAAAAGCCGTTTAAACCAATACCGCCCTGTCATTTTTTCCACGTTTTTGCACTCAAAACAATTTTCTTCCTTCTCGTACACACTTTTTTTATGAATCCGAACCACCTGACTCACAAAAACCGTCTAAAAGGCCATTTAAACCAATACCGCCCATTTGTTTCATTTCCTTATACATTCATTTTTTCCACGTTTTTGCACTCAAAACAACTTTCCTCCTTCGCGTACACACCGTTTTTATGATTCCGAACCCATCTGAATCACAAAACTGTCTAAAAAGCCATTTAAACCAATACCGCCCTTATGTTTTTTTTCGTTATACATTAATTTTTTCCACGTTTTTGCACTTAAAACAACTTTCCTCCTCCGCGTACACTCTGTTTTTAAGATTCCCAACCCATCTGACTCACAAAACTGTCTAAAAAGCCATTTAAACCAATACCGCCCTTTTGTTTCTTTTCCTTATACATTCATTTTTTCACGTTTTTGCACTCAAAACAATTTTCCTCCTTCGCGTACACACTTTTTTTATGATTCCGAACCCATCTGACTCACAAAATCGTTAAAAAGGCCATTTAAACCAATACCGCCCTTTTGTTTCTTTTCCTTATACATTCATTTTTTCCACGTTTTTCCAACTTTCCTCCTTCTCGTACACACTTTTTTTATGAATCCGAACCCATCTGACTCACAAAATCGTTAAAAAGGCCATTTAAACCAATACCGCCCTTTTGTTTCTTTTCCTTATACATTCATTTTTTCCACATTTTTGTACTCAAAACAACTTTCCTCCTTCGCGTACACACTGTTTTTATGATTCCGAACCCATCTTACTCACAAAACTGTCTAAAAAGCCATTTAAACCAATACCGCCCTTTTGTTTCTTTTCCTTATACATTTATTTTTTCCACGTTTCGGAACTCAAAACAACTTTCCTCCTTCGCGTACGCACTGGTTTTATGATTCCGAAATCGTCTCACAAAATCCTGTCTCACAAAATCGTCTAAAAGACCATTTAAACCAATACCTCCCTTTTGTTTCTTTTCCTTATACATTCATTTTTTCCACGTTTTTGCACTCAAAACAACTTTCCTCCTTCGCGTACACACTTTTTTTTATGATTCCGAACCCATCTGTCTCACAAAATCGTCTAAAAGAATATTTAAACCAATACCTCCCTTTTGTTTCTTTTCCTTATACATTCATTTTTTCCACGTTTTTGCACTCAAAACAACTTTCCTCCTCCGCGTACACACTGTTTTTAAGATTCCCAACCCATCTGACTCACAAAACTGTCTAAAAAGCCGTTTAAACCAATACCGCCCTGTCATTTTTTCCACGTTTTTCCACTCAAAACAATTTTCTTCCTTCTCGTACACACTTTTTTTATGAATCCGAACCACCTGACTCACAAAAACCGTCTAAAAGGCCATTTAAACCAATACCGCCCATTTGTTTCTTTTCCTTATACATTCATTTTTTCCACGTTTTTGCACTCAAAACAACTTTCCTCCTTCGCGTACACACTGTTTTTAAGATTCCAAACCCATCTGAATCACAAAACTGTCTAAAAAGCCATTTAAACCAATACCGCCCTTATGTTTTTTTTCGTTATACATTAATTTTTTCCACGTTTTTGCACTCAAAACAACTTTCCTCCTTCGCGTACACACTGTTTTTATGATTCCGAACCCATCTGACTCACAAAATCGTCTAAAAGACCATTTAAACCAATACCTCCCTTTAGTTTCTTTTCCTTATACATTCATTTTTTTCCACGTTTTTGCACTCAAAACAACTTTCCTCCTCCGCGTACACACTGTTTTTAACATTCCAAACCCATCTGACTCACAAAACTGTCTAAAAAGCTATTTAAACCAATACCGCCCTTTTGTTTTTTTTCGTTATACATTAATTTTTTCCACGTTTCGGCACTCAAAACAACTTTAATCCTTCGCTTACACACTGTTTTTATGATTCCGAACCCATCTGTCTCACAAAATCGTCTAAAAGACCATTTAAACCAATACGTCCCTTTTGTTTCTTTTTCTTATACATTCGTTTTTTCCACGTTTTTGCACTCAAAACAACATTCCTCCTTCTTGTACACACTTTTCTGATGATTCCGAACCTACCTGACTCACAAAACCGTCTAAAAGGCCATTTAAACCAATACCGCCCTTTTGTTTCTTTTCCTTATACATTCATTTTTTCCATGTTTTTCCAACTTTCCTCCTTCTCGTACACACTTTTCTGATGATTCCGAACCTACCTGACTCACAAAACCGTCTAAAAGGCCATTTAAACCAATACCTCCCTTTTGTTTCTTTTACTTATACATTCATTTTTTCCACGTTTTTGCACTCAAAACAACTTTCCTCCTTCGCGTACACACTTTTTTTATGATTCCGAACCCATCTGTCTCACAAAATCGTCTAAAAGACCATTTAAACCAATACCTCCCTTTTGTTTCTTTTCCTTATACATTCATTTTTTCCACGTTTTTGCACTTAAAACAACTTTCCTCCTCCGCGTACACTCTGTTTTTAAGATTCCCAACCCATCTGACTCACAAAACTGTCTAAAAAGCCATTTAAACCAATACCGCCCTTTTGTTTCTTTTCCTTATACATTCATTTTTTCACGTTTTTGCACTCAAAACAATTTTCCTCCTTCGCGTACACACTTTTTTTATGATTCCGAACCCATCTGACTCACAAAATCGTTAAAAAGGCCATTTAAACCAATACCGCCCTTTTGTTTCTTTTCCTTATACATTCATTTTTTCCACGTTTTTCCAACTTTCCTCCTTCTCGTACACACTTTTTTTATGAATCCGAACCCATCTGACTCACAAAAACCGTCTAAAAGGCCATTTAAACCAATACCTCCCATTTGTTTCTTTTCCTTATACATTCATTTTTTCCACATTTTTGTACTCAAAACAACTTTCCTCCTTCGCGTACACACTGTTTTTATGATTCCGAACCCATCTTACTCACAAAACTGTCTAAAAAGCCATTTAAACCAATACCGCCCTTTTGTTTCTTTTCCTTATACATTTATTTTTTCCACGTTTCGGCACTCAAAACAACTTTCCTCCTTCACGTACGCACTGGTTTTATGATTCCGAAATCGTCTCACAAAATCCTGTCTCACAAAATTGTCTAAAAGACCATTTAAACCAATACTTCCCTTTTGTTTCTTTTCCTTATACATTCATTTTTTCCACGTTTTTGCACTCAAAACAACTTTCCTCCTCCGCGTACACACTGTTTTTAAGATTCCCAACCCATCTGACTCACAAAACTGTCTAAAAAGCCGTTTAAACCAATACCGCCCTGTCATTTTTTCCACGTTTTTGCACTCAAAACAATTTTCTTCCTTCTCGTACACACTTTTTTTATGAATCCGAATCACCTGACTCACAAAAACCGTCTAAAAGGCCATTTAAACCAATACCGCCCGTTTGTTTCTTTTCCTTATACATTCATTTTTTCCACGTTTTTGCACTCAAAACAACTTTCCTCCTTCGCGTACACACCGTTTTTATGATTCCGAACCCATCTGAATCACAAAACTGTCTAAAAAGCCATTTAAACCAATACCGCCCTTATGTTTTTTTTCGTTATACATTAATTTTTTCCACGTTTTTGCACTCAAAACAACTTTCCTCCTTCGCGTAAACACTGTTTTTATGATTCCGGACCCATCTGACTCACAAAATCGTCTAAAAGACCATTTAAACCAATACCTCCCTTTTGTTTCTTTTCCTTATACATTCATTTTTTCCACGTTTTTGCACTCAAAACAACTTTCCTCCTCCGCGTACACTCTGTTTTTAAGATTCCCAACCCATCTGACTCACAAAACTGTCTAAAAAGCCATTTAAACCAATACCGCCCTTTTGTTTCTTTTCCTTATACATTCATTTTTTCACGTTTTTGCACTCAAAACAATTTTCCTCCTTCGCGTACACACTTTTTTTATGATTCCGAACCCATCTGACTCACAAAATCGTTAAAAAGGCCATTTAAACCAATACCGCCCTTTTGTTTCTTTTCCTTATACATTCATTTTTTCCACGTTTTTCCAACTTTCCTCCTTCTCGTACACACTTTTTTTATGAATCCGAACCCATCTGACTCACAAAAACCGTCTAAAAGGCCATTTAAACCAATACCTCCCATTTGTTTCTTTTCCTTATACATTCATTTTTTCCACATTTTTGTACTCAAAACAACTTTCCTCCTTCGCGTACACACTGTTTTTATGATTCCGAACCCATCTTACTCACAAAACTGTCTAAAAAGCCATTTAAACCAATACCGCCCTTTTGTTTCTTTTCCTTATACATTTATTTTTTCCACGTTTCGGCACTCAAAACAACTTTCCTCCTTCGCGTACGCACTGGTTTTATGATTCCGAAATCGTCTCACAAAATCCTGTCTCACAAAATCGTCTAAAAGACCATTTAAACCAATACCTCCCTTTTGTTTCTTTTCCTTATACATTCATTTTTTCCACGTTTTTGCACTCAAAACAACTTTCCTCCTTCGCGTACACACTTTTTTTTATGATTCCGAACCCATCTGTCTCACAAAATCGTCTAAAAGAATATTTAAACCAATACCTCCCTTTTGTTTCTTTTCCTTATACATTCATTTTTTCCACGTTTTTGCACTCAAAACAACTTTCCTCCTCCGCGTACACACTGTTTTTAAGATTCCCAACCCATCTGACTCACAAAACTGTCTAAAAAGCCGTTTAAACCAATACCGCCCTGTCATTTTTTCCACGTTTTTGCACTCAAAACAATTTTCTTCCTTCTCGTACACACTTTTTTTATGAATCCGAACCACCTGACTCACAAAAACCATCTAAAAGGCCATTTAAACCAATACCGCCCATTTGTTTCTTTTCCTTATACATTCATTTTTTCCACGTTTTTGCACTCAAAACAACTTTCCTCCTTCGCGTACACACTGTTTTTAAGATTCCAAACCCATCTGAATCACAAAACTGTCTAAAAAGCCATTTAAACCAATACCGCCCTTATGTTTTTTTTCGTTATACATTAATTTTTTCCACGTTTTTGCACTCAAAACAACTTTCCTCCTTCGCGTACACACTGTTTTTATGATTCCGAACCCATCTGACTCACAAAATCGTCTAAAAGACCATTTAAACCAATACCTCCCTTTAGTTTCTTTTCCTTATACATTCATTTTTTTCCACGTTTTTCCAACTTTCCTCATTCTCGTACACACTTTTTTTATGATTCCGAACCCACCTGACTCACAAAACCGTCTAAAAGACCATTTAAACCAATACCTCCCTTTTGTTTCTTTTACTTATACATTCATTTTTTCCACGTTTTTGCACTCAAAACAACTTTCCTCCTTCGCGTACACACTTTTTTTACCCATCTGTCTCACAAAATCGTCTAAAAGACCATTTAAACCAATACCTCCCTTTTCTTTCTTTTCCTTATACATTCATTTTTTCCACGTTTTTGCACTCAAAACAACTTTCCTCCTCCGCGTACACTCTGTTTTTAAGATTCCCAACCCATCTGACTCACAAAACTGTCTAAAAAGCCATTTAAACCAATACCGCCCTTTTGTTTCTTTTCCTTATACATTCATTTTTTCACGTTTTTGCACTCAAAACAATTTTCCTCTTTCGCGTACACACTTTTTTTATGATTCCGAACCCATCTGACTCACAAAATCGTTAAAAAGGCCATTTAAACCAATACCGCCCTTTTGTTTCTTTTCCTTATACATTCATTTTTTCCACGTTTTTCCAACTTTCCTCCTTCTCGTACACACTTTTTTCATGAATCCGAACCCACCTGACTCACAAAAACCGTCTAAAAGGCCATTTAAACCAATACCTCCCATTTGTTTCTTTTCCTTATACATTCATTTTTTCCACGTTTTTGCACTCAAAACAACTTTCCTCCTTCGCGTACACACTTTTTTTATGATTCCGAACCCATCTGTCTCACAAAATCGTCTAAAAGACCATTTAAACCAATACCTCCCTTTTGTTTCTTTTCCTTATACATTCATTTTTTCCACGTTTTTGCACTCAAAACAACTTTCCTCCTCCGCGTACACACTGTTTTTAAGATTCCCAACCCATCTGACTCACAAAACTGTCTAAAAAGCCGTTTAAACCAATACCGCCCTGTCATTTTTTCCACGTTTTTGCACTCAAAACAATTTTCTTCCTTCTCGTACACACTTTTTTTATGAATCCGAACCACCTGACTCACAAAAACCGTCTAAAAGACCATTTAAACCAATACCTCCCTTTTGTTTCTTTTCCTTATACATTCATTTTTTCCACGTTTTTGCACTCAAAACAACTTTCCTCCTTCGCGTACACACTTTTTTTTATGATTCCGAACCCATCTGTCTCACAAAATCGTCTAAAAGAATATTTAAACCAATACCTCCCTTTTGTTTCTTTTCCTTATACATTCATTTTTTCCACGTTTTTGCACTCAAAACAACTTTCCTCCTCCGCGTACACACTGTTTTTAAGATTCCCAACCCATCTGACTCACAAAACTGTCTAAAAAGCCGTTTAAACCAATACCGCCCTGTCATTTTTTCCACGTTTTTGCACTCAAAACAATTTTCTTCCTTCTCGTACACACTTTTTTTATGAATCCGAACCACCTGACTCACAAAAACCATCTAAAAGGCCATTTAAACCAATACCGCCCATTTGTTTCTTTTCCTTATACATTCATTTTTTCCACGTTTTTGCACTCAAAACAACTTTCCTCCTTCGCGTACACACTGTTTTTAAGATTCCAAACCCATCTGAATCACAAAACTGTCTAAAAAGCCATTTAAACCAATACCTCCCTTTAGTTTCTTTTCCTTATACATTCATTTTTTTCCACGTTTTTCCAACTTTCCTCATTCTCGTACACACTTTTTTTATGATTCCGAACCCACCTGACTCACAAAACCGTCTAAAAGACCATTTAAACCAATACCTCCCTTTTGTTTCTTTTACTTATACATTCATTTTTTCCACGTTTTTGCACTCAAAACAACTTTCCTCCTTCGCGTACACACTTTTTTTATGATTCCGAACCCATCTGTCTCACAAAATCGTCTAAAAGACCATTTAAACCAATACCTCCCTTTTGTTTCTTTTCCTTATACATTCATTTTTTCCACGTTTTTGCACTCAAAACAACTTTCCTCCTCCGCGTACACTCTGTTTTTAAGATTCCCAACCCATCTGACTCACAAAACTGTCTAAAAAGCCATTTAAACCAATACCGCCCTTTTGTTTCTTTTCCTTATACATTCATTTTTTCACGTTTTTGCACTCAAAACAATTTTCCTCTTTCGCGTACACACTTTTTTTATGATTCCGAACCCATCTGACTCACAAAATCGTTAAAAAGGCCATTTAAACCAATACCGCCCTTTTGTTTCTTTTCCTTATACATTCATTTTTTCCACGTTTTTCCAACTTTCCTCCTTCTCGTACACACTTTTTTCATGAATCCGAACCCACCTGACTCACAAAAACCGTCTAAAAGGCCATTTAAACCAATACCTCCCATTTGTTTCTTTTCCTTATACATTCATTTTTTCCACGTTTTTGCACTCAAAACAACTTTCCTCCTTCGCGTACACACTTTTTTTATGATTCCGAACCCATCTGTCTCACAAAATCGTCTAAAAGACCATTTAAACCAATACCTCCCTTTTGTTTCTTTTCCTTATACATTCATTTTTTCCACGTTTTTGCACTCAAAACAACTTTCCTCCTTCGCGTACACACTTTTTTTATGATTCCGAACCCATCTGTCTCACAAAATCGTCTAAAAGACCATTTAAACCAATACCTCCCTTTTGTTTCTTTTCCTTATACATTCATTTTTTCCACGTTTTTGCACTCAAAACAACTTTCCTCCTCCGCGTACACACTGTTTTTAAGATTCCCAACCCATCTGACTCACAAAACTGTCTAAAAAGCCGTTTAAACCAATACCGCCCTGTCATTTTTTCCACGTTTTTGCACTCAAAACAATTTTCTTCCTTCTCGTACACACTTTTTTTATGAATCCGAACCACCTGACTCACAAAAACCGTCTAAAAGGCCATTTAAACCAATACCGCCCATTTGTTTCATTTCCTTATACATTCATTTTTTCCACGTTTTTGCACTCAAAACAACTTTCCTCCTTCGCGTACACACCGTTTTTATGATTCCGAACCCATCTGAATCACAAAACTGTCTAAAAAGCCGAACCAATACCGCCCTTATGTTTTTTTTCGTTATACATTAATTTTTTCCACGTTTTTGCACTTAAAACAACTTTCCTCCTCCGCGTACACTCTGTTTTTAAGATTCCCAACCCATCTGACTCACAAAACTGTCTAAAAAGCCATTTAAACCAATACCGCCCTTTTGTTTCTTTTCCTTATACATTCATTTTTTCACGTTTTTGCACTCAAAACAATTTTCCTCCTTCGCGTACACACTTTTTTTATGATTCCGAACCCATCTGACTCACAAAATCGTTAAAAAGGCCATTTAAACCAATACCGCCCTTTTGTTTCTTTTCCTTATACATTCATTTTTTCCACGTTTTTCCAACTTTCCTCCTTCTCGTACACACTTTTTTTATGAATCCGAACCCATCTGACTCACAAAATCGTTAAAAAGGCCATTTAAACCAATACCGCCCTTTTGTTTCTTTTCCTTATACATTCATTTTTTCCACATTTTTGTACTCAAAACAACTTTCCTCCTTCGCGTACACACTGTTTTTATGATTCCGAACCCATCTTACTCACAAAACTGTCTAAAAAGCCATTTAAACCAATACCGCCCTTTTGTTTCTTTTCCTTATACATTTATTTTTTCCACGTTTCGGAACTCAAAACAACTTTCCTCCTTCGCGTACGCACTGGTTTTATGATTCCGAAATCGTCTCACAAAATCCTGTCTCACAAAATCGTCTAAAAGACCATTTAAACCAATACCTCCCTTTTGTTTCTTTTCCTTATACATTCATTTTTTCCACGTTTTTGCACTCAAAACAACTTTCCTCCTTCGCGTACACACTTTTTTTTATGATTCCGAACCCATCTGTTTCACAAAATCGTCTAAAAGAATATTTAAACCAATACCTCCCTTTTGTTTCTTTTCCTTATACATTCATTTTTTCCACGTTTTTGCACTCAAAACAACTTTCCTCCTCCGCGTACACACTGTTTTTAAGATTCCCAACCCATCTGACTCACAAAACTGTCTAAAAAGCCGTTTAAACCAATACCGCCCTGTCATTTTTTCCACGTTTTTCCACTCAAAACAATTTTCTTCCTTCTCGTACACACTTTTTTTATGAATCCGAACCACCTGACTCACAAAAACCGTCTAAAAGGCCATTTAAACCAATACCGCCCATTTGTTTCTTTTCCTTATACATTCATTTTTTCCACGTTTTTGCACTCAAAACAACTTTCCTCCTTCGCGTACACACTGTTTTTAAGATTCCAAACCCATCTGAATCACAAAACTGTCTAAAAAGCCATTTAAACCAATACCGCCCTTATGTTTTTTTTCGTTATACATTAATTTTTTCCACGTTTTTGCACTCAAAACAACTTTCCTCCTTCGCGTACACACTGTTTTTATGATTCCGAACCCATCTGACTCACAAAATCGTCTAAAAGACCATTTAAACCAATACCTCCCTTTAGTTTCTTTTCCTTATACATTCATTTTTTTCCACGTTTTTGCACTCAAAACAACTTTCCTCCTCCGCGTACACACTGTTTTTAACATTCCAAACCCATCTGACTCACAAAACTGTCTAAAAAGCTATTTAAACCAATACCGCCCTTTTGTTTTTTTTCGTTATACATTAATTTTTTCCACGTTTCGGCACTCAAAACAACTTTAATCCTTCGCTTACACACTGTTTTTATGATTCCGAACCCATCTGTCTCACAAAATCGTCTAAAAGACCATTTAAACCAATACGTCCCTTTTGTTTCTTTTTCTTATACATTCGTTTTTTCCACGTTTTTGCACTCAAAACAACATTCCTCCTTCTTGTACACACTTTTCTGATGATTCCGAACCTACCTGACTCACAAAACCGTCTAAAAGGCCATTTAAACCAATACCGCCCTTTTGTTTCTTTTCCTTATACATTCATTTTTTCCATGTTTTTCCAACTTTCCTCCTTCTCGTACACACTTTTCTGATGATTCCGAACCTACCTGACTCACAAAACCGTCTAAAAGGCCATTTAAACCAATACCTCCCTTTTGTTTCTTTTACTTATACATTCATTTTTTCCACGTTTTTGCACTCAAAACAACTTTCCTCCTTCGCGTACACACTTTTTTTATGATTCCGAACCCATCTGTCTCACAAAATCGTCTAAAAGACCATTTAAACCAATACCTCCCTTTTGTTTCTTTTCCTTATACATTCATTTTTTCCACGTTTTTGCACTTAAAACAACTTTCCTCCTCCGCGTACACTCTGTTTTTAAGATTCCCAACCCATCTGACTCACAAAACTGTCTAAAAAGCCATTTAAACCAATACCGCCCTTTTGTTTCTTTTCCTTATACATTCATTTTTTCACGTTTTTGCACTCAAAACAATTTTCCTCCTTCGCGTACACACTTTTTTTATGATTCCGAACCCATCTGACTCACAAAATCGTTAAAAAGGCCATTTAAACCAATACCGCCCTTTTGTTTCTTTTCCTTATACATTCATTTTTTCCACGTTTTTCCAACTTTCCTCCTTCTCGTACACACTTTTTTTATGAATCCGAACCCATCTGACTCACAAAAACCGTCTAAAAGGCCATTTAAACCAATACCTCCCATTTGTTTCTTTTCCTTATACATTCATTTTTTCCACATTTTTGTACTCAAAACAACTTTCCTCCTTCGCGTACACACTGTTTTTATGATTCCGAACCCATCTTACTCACAAAACTGTCTAAAAAGCCATTTAAACCAATACCGCCCTTTTGTTTCTTTTCCTTATACATTTATTTTTTCCACGTTTCGGCACTCAAAACAACTTTCCTCCTTCACGTACGCACTGGTTTTATGATTCCGAAATCGTCTCACAAAATCCTGTCTCACAAAATTGTCTAAAAGACCATTTAAACCAATACTTCCCTTTTGTTTCTTTTCCTTATACATTCATTTTTTCCACGTTTTTGCACTCAAAACAACTTTCCTCCTCCGCGTACACACTGTTTTTAAGATTCCCAACCCATCTGACTCACAAAACTGTCTAAAAAGCCGTTTAAACCAATACCGCCCTGTCATTTTTTCCACGTTTTTGCACTCAAAACAATTTTCTTCCTTCTCGTACACACTTTTTTTATGAATCCGAATCACCTGACTCACAAAAACCGTCTAAAAGGCCATTTAAACCAATACCGCCCGTTTGTTTCTTTTCCTTATACATTCATTTTTTCCACGTTTTTGCACTCAAAACAACTTTCCTCCTTCGCGTACACACCGTTTTTATGATTCCGAACCCATCTGAATCACAAAACTGTCTAAAAAGCCATTTAAACCAATACCGCCCTTATGTTTTTTTTCGTTATACATTAATTTTTTCCACGTTTTTGCACTCAAAACAACTTTCCTCCTTCGCGTAAACACTGTTTTTATGATTCCGGACCCATCTGACTCACAAAATCGTCTAAAAGACCATTTAAACCAATACCTCCCTTTTGTTTCTTTTCCTTATACATTCATTTTTTCCACGTTTTTGCACTCAAAACAACTTTCCTCCTCCGCGTACACTCTGTTTTTAAGATTCCCAACCCATCTGACTCACAAAACTGTCTAAAAAGCCATTTAAACCAATACCGCCCTTTTGTTTCTTTTCCTTATACATTCATTTTTTCACGTTTTTGCACTCAAAACAATTTTCCTCCTTCGCGTACACACTTTTTTTATGATTCCGAACCCATCTGACTCACAAAATCGTTAAAAAGGCCATTTAAACCAATACCGCCCTTTTGTTTCTTTTCCTTATACATTCATTTTTTCCACGTTTTTCCAACTTTCCTCCTTCTCGTACACACTTTTTTTATGAATCCGAACCCATCTGACTCACAAAAACCGTCTAAAAGGCCATTTAAACCAATACCTCCCATTTGTTTCTTTTCCTTATACATTCATTTTTTCCACATTTTTGTACTCAAAACAACTTTCCTCCTTCGCGTACACACTGTTTTTATGATTCCGCACCCATCTTACTCACAAAACTGTCTAAAAAGCCATTTAAACCAATACCGCCCTTTTGTTTCTTTTCCTTATACATTTATTTTTTCCACGTTTCGGCACTCAAAACAACTTTCCTCCTTCGCGTACGCACTGGTTTTATGATTCCGAAATCGTCTCACAAAATCCTGTCTCACAAAATCGTCTAAAAGACCATTTAAACCAATACCTCCCTTTTGTTTCTTTTCCTTATACATTCATTTTTTCCACGTTTTTGCACTCAAAACAACTTTCCTCCTTCGCGTACACACTTTTTTTTATGATTCCGAACCCATCTGTCTCACAAAATCGTCTAAAAGAATATTTAAACCAATACCTCCCTTTTGTTTCTTTTCCTTATACATTCATTTTTTCCACGTTTTTGCACTCAAAACAACTTTCCTCCTCCGCGTACACACTGTTTTTAAGATTCCCAACCCATCTGACTCACAAAACTGTCTAAAAAGCCGTTTAAACCAATACCGCCCTGTCATTTTTTCCACGTTTTTGCACTCAAAACAATTTTCTTCCTTCTCGTACACACTTTTTTTATGAATCCGAACCACCTGACTCACAAAAACCATCTAAAAGGCCATTTAAACCAATACCGCCCATTTGTTTCTTTTCCTTATACATTCATTTTTTCCACGTTTTTGCACTCAAAACAACTTTCCTCCTTCGCGTACACACTGTTTTTAAGATTCCAAACCCATCTGAATCACAAAACTGTCTAAAAAGCCATTTAAACCAATACCGCCCTTATGTTTTTTTTCGTTATACATTAATTTTTTCCACGTTTTTGCACTCAAAACAACTTTCCTCCTTCGCGTACACACTGTTTTTATGATTCCGAACCCATCTGACTCACAAAATCGTCTAAAAGACCATTTAAACCAATACCTCCCTTTAGTTTCTTTTCCTTATACATTCATTTTTTTCCACGTTTTTCCAACTTTCCTCATTCTCGTACACACTTTTTTTATGATTCCGAACCCACCTGACTCACAAAACCGTCTAAAAGACCATTTAAACCAATACCTCCCTTTTGTTTCTTTTACTTATACATTCATTTTTTCCACGTTTTTGCACTCAAAACAACTTTCCTCCTTCGCGTACACACTTTTTTTACCCATCTGTCTCACAAAATCGTCTAAAAGACCATTTAAACCAATACCTCCCTTTTCTTTCTTTTCCTTATACATTCATTTTTTCCACGTTTTTGCACTCAAAACAACTTTCCTCCTCCGCGTACACTCTGTTTTTAAGATTCCCAACCCATCTGACTCACAAAACTGTCTAAAAAGCCATTTAAACCAATACCGCCCTTTTGTTTCTTTTCCTTATACATTCATTTTTTCACGTTTTTGCACTCAAAACAATTTTCCTCTTTCGCGTACACACTGTTTTTATGATTCCGAACCCATCTGACTCACAAAATCGTTAAAAAGGCCATTTAAACCAATACCGCCCTTTTGTTTCTTTTCCTTATACATTCATTTTTTCCACGTTTTTCCAACTTTCCTCCTTCTCGTACACACTTTTTTCATGAATCCGAACCCACCTGACTCACAAAAACCGTCTAAAAGGCCATTTAAACCAATACCTCCCATTTGTTTCTTTTCCTTATACATTAATTTTTTCCACGTTTTTGCACTCAAAACAACTTTCCTCCTTCGCGTACACACTTTTTTTATGATTCCGAACCCATCTGTCTCACAAAATCGTCTAAAAGACCATTTAAACCAATACCTCCCTTTTGTTTCTTTTCCTTATACATTCATTTTTTCCACGTTTTTGCACTCAAAACAACTTTCCTCCTCCGCGTACACACTGTTTTTAAGATTCCCAACCCATCTGACTCACAAAACTGTCTAAAAAGCCGTTTAAACCAATACCGCCCTGTCATTTTTTCCACGTTTTTGCACTCAAAACAATTTTCTTCCTTCTCGTACACACTTTTTTTATGAATCCGAACCACCTGACTCACAAAAACCGTCTAAAAGGCCATTTAAACCAATACCGCCCATTTGTTTCATTTCCTTATACATTCATTTTTTCCACGTTTTTGCACTCAAAACAACTTTCCTCCTTCGCGTACACACCGTTTTTATGATTCCGAACCCATCTGAATCACAAAACTGTCTAAAAAGCCATTTAAACCAATACCGCCCTTATGTTTTTTTTCGTTATACATTAATTTTTTCCACGTTTTTGCACTCAAAACAACTTTCCTCCTTCGCGTACACACTGTTTTTATGATTCCGGACCCATCTGACTCACAAAATCGTCTAAAAGACCATTTAAACCAATACCTCCCTTTTGTTTCTTTTCCTTATACATTCATTTTTTCCACGTTTTTGCACTCAAAACAACTTTCCTCCTCCGCGTACACTCTGTTTTTAAGATTCCCAACCCATCTGACTCACAAAACTGTCTAAAAAGCCATTTAAACCAATACCGCCCTTTTGTTTCTTTTCCTTATACATTCATTTTTTCACGTTTTTGCACTCAAAACAATTTTCCTCCTTCGCGTACACACTTTTTTTATGATTCCGAACCCATCTGACTCACAAAATCGTTAAAAAGGCCATTTAAACCAATACCGCCCTTTTGTTTCTTTTCCTTATACATTCATTTTTTCCACATTTTTGTACTCAAAACAACTTTCCTCCTTCGCGTACACACTGTTTTTATGATTCCGAACCCATCTGACTCACAAAATCGTCTAAAAGACCATTTAAACCAATACCTCCCTTTAGTTTCTTTTCCTTATACATTCATTTTTTTCCACGTTTTTCCAACTTTCCTCATTCTCGTACACACTTTTTTTATGATTCCGAACCCACCTGACTCACAAAACCGTCTAAAAGACCATTTAAACCAATACCTCCCTTTTGTTTCTTTTACTTATACATTCATTTTTTCCACGTTTTTGCACTCAAAAAAACTTTCCTCCTTCGCGTACACACTTTTTTTACCCATCTGTCTCACAAAATCGTCTAAAAGACCATTTAAACCAATACCTCCCTTTTCTTTCTTTTCCTTATACATTCATTTTTTCCACGTTTTTGCACTCAAAACAACTTTCCTCCTCCGCGTACACTCTGTTTTTAAGATTCCCAACCCATCTGACTCACAAAACTGTCTAAAAAGCCATTTAAACCAATACCGCCCTTTTGTTTCTTTTCCTTATACATTCATTTTTTCCACGTTTTTCCAACTTTCCTCCTTCTCGTACACACTTTTTTCATGAATCCGAACCCACCTGACTCACAAAAACCGTCTAAAAGGCCATTTAAACCAATACCTCCCATTTGTTTCTTTTCCTTATACATTCATTTTTTCCACGTTTTTGCACTCAAAACAACTTTCCTCCTTCGCGTACACACTTTTTTTATGATTCCGAACCCATCTGTCTCACAAAATCGTCTAAAAGACCATTTAAACCAATACCTCCCTTTTGTTTCTTTTCCTTATACATTCATTTTTTCCACGTTTTTGCACTCAAAACAACTTTCCTCCTCCGCGTACACACTGTTTTTAAGATTCCCAACCCATCTGACTCACAAAACTGTCTAAAAAGCCGTTTAAACCAATACCGCCCTGTCATTTTTTCCACGTTTTTGCACTCAAAACAATTTTCTTCCTTCTCGTACACACTTTTTTTATGAATCCGAACCACCTGACTCACAAAAACCGTCTAAAAGGCCATTTAAACCAATACCGCCCATTTGTTTCATTTCCTTATACATTCATTTTTTCCACGTTTTTGCACTCAAAACAACTTTCCTCCTTCGCGTACACACCGTTTTTATGATTCCGAACCCATCTGAATCACAAAACTGTCTAAAAAGCCATTTAAACCAATACCGCCCTTATGTTTTTTTTCGTTATACATTAATTTTTTCCACGTTTTTGCACTCAAAACAACTTTCCTCCTTCGCGTACACACTGTTTTTATGATTCCGGACCCATCTGACTCACAAAATCGTCTAAAAGACCATTTAAACCAATACCTCCCTTTTGTTTCTTTTCCTTATACATTCATTTTTTCCACGTTTTTGCACTCAAAACAACTTTCCTCCTCCGCGTACACTCTGTTTTTAAGATTCCCAACCCATCTGACTCACAAAACTGTCTAAAAAGCCATTTAAACCAATACCGCCCTTTTGTTTCTTTTCCTTATACATTCATTTTTTCCACATTTTTGTACTCAAAACAACTTTCCTCCTTCGCGTACACACTGTTTTTATGATTCCGAACCCATCTTACTCACAAAACTGTCTAAAAAGCCATTTAAACCAATACCGCCCTTTTGTTTCTTTTCCTTATACATTTATTTTTTCCACGTTTCGGAACTCAAAACAACTTTCCTCCTTCGCGTACGCACTGGTTTTATGATTCCGAAATCGTCACAAAATCCTGTCTCACAAAATCGTCTAAAAGACCATTTAAACCAATACCTCCCTTTTGTTTCTTTTCCTTATACATTCATTTTTTCCACGTTTTTGCACTCAAAACAACTTTCCTCCTTCGCGTACACACTTTTTTTTATGATTCCGAACCCATCTGTCTCACAAAATCGTCTAAAAGAATATTTAAACCAATACCTCCCTTTTGTTTCTTTTCCTTATACATTCATTTTTTCCACGTTTTTGCACTCAAAACAACTTTCCTCCTCCGCGTACACACTGTTTTTAAGATTCCGAACCCATCTGACTCACAAAACTGTCTAAAAAGCCATTTAAACCAATACCTCCCTTTTGTTTCTTTTCCTTATACATTCATTTTTTCCACGTTTTTGCACTCAAAACAACTTTCCTCCTCCGCGTACACTCTGTTTTTAAGATTCCCAACCCATCTGACTCACAAAACTGTCTAAAAAGCCATTTAAACCGCCCTTTTGTTTCTTTTCCTTATACATTCATTTTTTCACGTTTTTGCACTCAAAACAATTTTCCTCCTTCGCGTACACACTTTTTTTATGATTCCGAACCCATCTGACTCACAAAATCGTTAAAAAGGCCATTTAAACCAATACCGCCCTTTTGTTTCTTTTCCTTATACATTCATTTTTTCCACGTTTTTCCAACTTTCCTCCTTCTCGTACACACTTTTTTTATGAATCCGAACCCATCTGACTCACAAAAACCGTCTAAAAGGCCATTTAAACCAATACCTCCCATTTGTTTCTTTTCCTTATACATTCATTTTTTCCACATTTTTGTACTCAAAACAACTTTCCTCCTTCGCGTACGCACTGGTTTTATGATTCCGAAATCGTCTCACAAAATCCTGTCTCACAAAATCGTCTAAAAGACCATTTAAACCAATACCTCCCTTTTGTTTCTTTTCCTTATACATTCATTTTTTCCACGTTTTTGCACTCAAAACAACTTTCCTCCTTCGCGTACACACTTTTTTTTATGATTCCGAACCCATCTGTCTCACAAAATCGTCTAAAAGAATATTTAAACCAATACCTCCCTTTTGTTTCTTTTCCTTATACATTCATTTTTTCCACGTTTTTGCACTCAAAACAACTTTCCTCCTCCGCGTACACACTGTTTTTAAGATTCCCAACCCATCTGACTCACAAAACTGTCTAAAAAGCCGTTTAAACCAATACCGCCCTGTCATTTTTTCCACGTTTTTGCACTCAAAACAATTTTCTTCCTTCTCGTACACACTTTTTTTATGAATCCGAACCACCTGACTCACAAAAACCATCTAAAAGGCCATTTAAACCAATACCGCCCATTTGTTTCTTTTCCTTATACATTCATTTTTTCCACGTTTTTGCACTCAAAACAACTTTCCTCCTTCGCGTACACACTGTTTTTAAGATTCCAAACCCATCTGAATCACAAAACTGTCTAAAAAGCCATTTAAACTAATACCGCCCTTATGTTTTTTTTCGTTATACATTAATTTTTTCCACGTTTTTGCACTCAAAACAACTTTCCTCCTTCGCGTACACACTGTTTTTATGATTCCGAACCCATCTGACTCACAAAATCGTCTAAAAGACCATTTAAACCAATACCTCCCTTTAGTTTCTTTTCCTTATACATTCATTTTTTTCCACGTTTTTCCAACTTTCCTCATTCTCGTACACACTTTTTTTATGATTCCGAACCCACCTGACTCACAAAACCGTCTAAAAGACCATTTAAACCAATACCTCCCTTTTGTTTCTTTTACTTATACATTCATTTTTTCCACGTTTTTGCACTCAAAACAACTTTCCTCCTTCGCGTACACACTTTTTTTATGATTCCGAACCCATCTGTCTCACAAAATCGTCTAAAAGACCATTTAAACCAATACCTCCCTTTTGTTTCTTTTCCTTATACATTCATTTTTTCCACGTTTTTGCACTCAAAACAACTTTCCTCCTCCGCGTACACTCTGTTTTTAAGATTCCCAACCCATCTGACTCACAAAACTGTCTAAAAAGCCATTTAAACCAATACCGCCCTTTTGTTTCTTTTCCTTATACATTCATTTTTTCACGTTTTTGCACTCAAAACAATTTTCTTCTTTCGCGTACACACTTTTTTTATGATTCCGAACCCATCTGACTCACAAAATCGTTAAAAAGGCCATTTAAACCAATACCGCACTTTTGTTTCTTTTCCTTATACATTCATTTTTTCCACGTTTTTCCAACTTTCCTCCTTCTCGTACACACTTTTTTCATGAATCCGAACCCACCTGACTCACAAAAACCGTATAAAAGGCCATTTAAACCAATACCTCCCATTTGTTTCTTTTCCTTATACATTCATTTTTTCCACGTTTTTGCACTCAAAACAACTTTCCTCCTTCGCGTACACACTTTTTTTATGATTCCGAACCCATCTGTCTCACAAAATCGTCTAAAAGACCATTTAAACCAATACCTCCCTTTTGTTTCTTTTCCTTATACATTCATTTTTTCCACGTTTTTGCACTCAAAACAACTTTCCTCCTCCGCGTACACACTGTTTTTAAGATTCCCAACCCATCTGACTCACAAAACTGTCTAAAAAGGCCATTTAAACCAATACCGTGTACGTACACAATGTATTTCTTTTCCTTATACATTCATTTTTTCCACGTTTTTCCAACTTTTCTCCTTCTCGTATACACTTTTTTTATGATTCCGAACCCATCTGTCTCACAAAATCGTCTAAAAGATCATTTAAACCAATACCTCCCTTTTGTTTCTTTTCCTTATACATTCATTTTTTCCACGTTTTTGCACTCAAAACAACTTTCCTCCTTAGCGTACACACTTTTTTTATGATTCCGAACCCATCTGACTCACAAAATCGTTAAAAAGACCATTTAAACCAATACCTCCCTTTTCTTTCTTTTCCTTATACATTCATTTTTCTTACGTTTTTGCACTCAAGATAACTTTCGTCCTTCGCGTACACACTGTTTTTAATATTCCAAACCCATCTGTCTCACAAAATCGCCTAAAAGACCATTTAAACTAATACCTCCCTTTTCTTTCTTTTCCTTATACATTAATTTTTTCCACGTTTCTCCCTTTTGTTTCTTTACCTACCGTCTTGTGTCTTGATACCTCCCTTTTGTTTCTTTTCCTTATACATTCATTTTTTCCACTTTTTTGCACTCAAAACAACTTTCCTCCTTCGCGTACACACTGTTTTTAAGATTCCAAACCCATCTGAATCACAAAACTGTCTAAAAAGCCATTTAAACCAATACCTCCCTTTTGTTTCTTTTTATACATTCATTTTTTCCACGTTTTTCCTACTTTCCTCCTTCTCGTACACACTTTTTTATGATTCCGAACCCATCTGTCTCACAAAATCGTCTAAAAGACCATTTAAACCAATACCTCCCTTTTGTTTCTTTTCCTTATACATTCATTTTTACCACGCTTTTGCACTCAAGACAAGTTTCCTTCTTCGCGTACACACTGTTTTTTTAATTCCGAACCCACCTGATTCACAAAATCGCCTAAAAGACCATTTAAACCAATACCTCCCTTTTCTTTCTTTTCCTTATACATTCATTTTTTCCATGTTTTTGCACTCAAAACAACTTTCCTCCTTCGCGTACACACTGTTTTTAAGATTCCAAACCTATCTGACTCACAAAACTGTCTAAATAGTCATTTAAACCAATACCGCCCTTTTGATTCTTTTCCTTATACATTCATTTTTTCCACGTTTTTCCAACTTTCCTCCTTCGCGTACACACTGTTTTTAAGATTCCAAAACTATCTGACTCACAAAACTGTCTAAAAAGCCATTTAAACAATACCGCCCTTTTGTTTCTTTTCCTTATACATTCATTTTTTCCACGTTTTTGCACTCAAAACAACTTTCCTCCTTCGCGTACACACTTTTTTTATGATTCCGAACCCATCTGACTCACAAAATCGTTAAAAAGGCCATTTAAACCAATACCGCCCTTATGTTTCTTTTCCTAATACATTCATTTTTTCCACGTTTTTCCAACTTTCCTCCTTCTCGTACACACTTTTTTTACGATTAAGAACCCATCTGTCTCACAAAACTGTCTAAAAGGCCATTTAAACCAATACCGCCCATTTGTTTCTTTTCCTTATACATTCATTTTTCTTACGTTTTTGCACTCAGGACAACTTTCGTCCTTCGCGTACACACTGTTTTTATGATTCCGAACCCATCCGACTCACAAAATCGTATAAAAGACCATTTATCCCCATACAACCATTTTGTTTCTTTTCGTTATACATTAATTTTTTCCACGTTTCGGCACTCAAAACAACTTTCCTCCTTCGCGTACACACTGTTTTTATTATTCCGAACCCATCTGAATCACAAAACTGTCTAAAAAGCCATTTAAACCAATACCTCCCTTTTGTTTCTTTTCCTTATACATTCATTTTTTCCACTCAAAACAACTTTCCTCCTTCGCGTACACACTGTTTTTAAGATTCCAAACCCATCTGAATCACAAAACTGTCTAAAAAGCCATTTAAACCAATACCTCCCTTTTGTTTCTTTTTCTTATACATTCATTTTTTCCACGTTTTTGCACTCAAAACAACATTCCTCCTTCTTGTACACACTTTTCTGTACCTCCCTTTTCTTTCTTTTCCTTATACATTCATTTTTTCCACGTTTTTGCACTCAAGACAACTTTCCTCCTTCGCGTACACACTGTTTTTATTATTCCGAACCCATCTGACTCACAAAATCGCCTAAAAGACCATTTAAACCAATACCTCCTTTTTCTTTCTTTTCCTTATACATTCATTTTTTCCACGTTTTTGCACTCAAAACAACTTTCCTCCTTCGCGTACACACTGTTTTTAAGATTCCAAACCCATCTGACTCACAAAACTGTCTAAAAAGCCATTTAAACCAATACCGTCCTTTTGTTTTTTTTCGTTATACATTAATTTTTTCCACGTTTCGGCACTCAAAACAACTTTCCTGCTTCGCGTACACACTGTTTGTATGATTCCGAACCCATCTGTCTTTAAAAATCGTCTAAAAGACCATTTAAACCTTCGCGTACACACTGTTTTTAAGATTCCAAACCCATCTGACTCACAAAACTGTCTAAAAAGCCATTTAAACCAATACCGCCCTTTTGTTTCTTTTCCTTATACATTCATTTTTTCCACGTTTTTGCACTCAAAACAACATCCCTCCTTCTTGTACACACTTTTCTGATGAATCCGAACCCACCTGACTCACAAAACCGTCTAAAAAGCCATTTAAACCAATACCGCCCTTTTGTTTCTTTTCCTTGTACATTCATTTTTTCCACGTTTTTCCAACTTTCCTCCTTCTCGTACACACTTTTTTTAAGATTCCAAACCTATCTGACTCACAAAACTGTCTAAAAAGCCATTTAAACCAATACCGAACTTTTGTTTCTTTTCCTTATACATTCATTTTTTCCACGTTTTTGCACTCAAAACAACTTTCCTCCTTCGCGTACACACTTTTTTCATGATTCCGAACCCATCTGACTCACAAAATCGTTAAAAAGGCCATTTAAACCAATACCGCCCATTTGTTTCTTTTCCTTATACATTCATTTTTCTTACGTTTTTGCACTCAGGACAACTTTCGTCCTTCGCGTACACACTGTTTTTATGATTCCGAACCCATCTGTCTCACAAAATCGTCTAAAAGACAATTTAAACCAATACCTCCCTTTTGTTTCTTTTCCTTATACATTCATTTTTTCCACGTTTTTGCACTCAAAACAACTTTCCTCCTTCGCGTACACACTGTTTTTAAGATTCCAAACCTATCTGACTCACAAAACCGTCTAAAAGGCCATTTAAACCAATACCGCCCATTTGTTTCTTTTCCTTATACATTCATTTTTCTTACGTTTTTGCACTCAGGACAACTTTCGTCCTTCGCGTACACACTGTTTTTATGATTCCGAACCCATCTGTCTCACAAAATCGTCTAAAAGACAATTTAAACCAATACCTCCCTTTTGTTTCTTTTCCTTATACATTCATTTTTTCCACGTTTTTGCACTCAAAACAACTTTCCTCCTTAGCGTACACACTGTTTTTAAGATTCCAAACATATCTGACTCACAAAACTGTCTAAAAAGCCATTTAAACCAATACCGCCCTTTTGTTTCTTTTCCTTATACATTCATTTTTTCCACGTTTTTGCACTCAAAACAACTTTCCTCCTTCGCGTACACACTTTTTTTATGATTCCGAACCCATCTGACTCACAAAATCGTTAAAAAGGCCATTTAAACCAATACCGCGTACGTACACAATGTATTTCTTTTCCTTATACATTCATTTTTTCCACGTTTTTCCAACTTTCCTCCTTCTCGTATACACTTTTTTTATGATTCCGAACCCATCTGTCTCACAAAATCGTCTAAAAGATCATTTAAACCAATACCTCCCTTTTGTTTCTTTTCCTTATACATTCATTTTTTCCACGTTTTTGCACTCAAAACAACTTTCCTCCTTAGCGTACACACTTTTTTTATGATTCCGAACCCATCTGACTCACAAAATCGTTAAAAAGACCATTTAAACCAATACCTCCCTTTTGTTTCTTTTCCTTATACATTCATTTTTTCCACTTTTTTGCACTCAAAACAACTTTCCTCCTTCGCGTACACACTGTTTTTAAGATTCCGAACCCATCTGAATCACAAAACTGTCTAAAAAGCCATTTAAACCAATACCTCCCTTTTGTTTCTTTTCCTTATACATTCATTTTTTCCACGTTTTTGCACTCAAAACAACTTTCCTCCTCCGCGTACACTCTGTTTTTAAGATTCCCAACCCATCTGACTCACAAAACTGTCTAAAAAGCCATTTAAACCGCCCTTTTGTTTCTTTTCCTTATACATTCATTTTTTCACGTTTTTGCACTCAAAACAATTTTCCTCCTTCGCGTACACACTTTTTTTATGATTCCGAACCCATCTGACTCACAAAATCGTTAAAAAGGCCATTTAAACCAATACCGCCCTTTTGTTTCTTTTCCTTATACATTCATTTTTTCCACGTTTTTCCAACTTTCCTCCTTCTCGTACACACTTTTTTTATGAATCCGAACCCATCTGACTCACAAAAACCGTCTAAAAGGCCATTTAAACCAATACCTCCCATTTGTTTCTTTTCCTTATACATTCATTTTTTCCACATTTTTGTACTCAAAACAACTTTCCTCCTTCGCGTACACACTGTTTTTATGATTCCGAACCCATCTTACTCACAAAACTGTCTAAAAAGCCATTTAAACCAATACCGCCCTTTTGTTTCTTTTCCTTATACATTCATTTTTTCCACGTTTTTGCACTCAAAACAACTTTCCTCCTTCGCGTACACACTTTTTTTATGATTCCGAACCCATCTGACTCACAAAATCGTTAAAAAGACCATTTAAACCAATACCTCCCTTTTGTTTCTTTTCCTTATACATTCATTTTTTCCACTTTTTTGCACTCAAAACAACTTTCCTCCTTCGCGTACACACTGTTTTTAAGATTCCGAACCCATCTGAATCACAAAACTGTCTAAAAAGCCATTTAAACCAATACCTCCCTTTTGTTTCTTTTCCTTATACATTCATTTTTTCCACGTTTTTGCACTCAAAACAACTTTCCTCCTCCGCGTACACTCTGTTTTTAAGATTCCCAACCCATCTGACTCACAAAACTGTCTAAAAAGCCATTTAAACCGCCCTTTTGTTTCTTTTCCTTATACATTCATTTTTTCACGTTTTTGCACTCAAAACAATTTTCCTCCTTCGCGTACACACTTTTTTTATGATTCCGAACCCATCTGACTCACAAAATCGTTAAAAAGGCCATTTAAACCAATACCGCCCTTTTGTTTCTTTTCCTTATACATTCATTTTTTCCACGTTTTTCCAACTTTCCTCCTTCTCGTACACACTTTTTTTATGAATCCGAACCCATCTGACTCACAAAAACCGTCTAAAAGGCCATTTAAACCAATACCTCCCATTTGTTTCTTTTCCTTATACATTCATTTTTTCCACATTTTTGTACTCAAAACAACTTTCCTCCTTCGCGTACACACTGTTTTTATGATTCCGAACCCATCTTACTCACAAAACTGTCTAAAAAGCCATTTAAACCAATACCGCCCTTTTGTTTCTTTTCCTTATACATTTATTTTTTCCACGTTTCGGCACTCAAAACAACTTTCCTCCTTCGCGTACGCACTGGTTTTATGATTCCGAAATCGTCTCACAAAATCCTGTCTCACAAAATCGTCTAAAAGACCATTTAAACCAATACCTCCCTTTTGTTTCTTTTCCTTATACATTCATTTTTTCCACGTTTTTGCACTCAAAACAACTTTCCTCCTTCGCGTACACACTTTTTTTTATGATTCCGAACCCATCTGTCTCACAAAATCGTCTAAAAGAATATTTAAACCAATACCATCTTTTGTTTCTTTTCCTTATACATTCATTTTTTCCACGTTTTTGCACTCAAAACAACTTTCCTCCTCCGCGTACACACTGTTTTTAAGATTCCCAACCCATCTGACTCACAAAACTGTCTAAAAAGCCGTTTAAACCAATACCGCCCTGTCATTTTTTCCACGTTTTTGCACTCAAAACAATTTTCTTCCTTCTCGTACACACTTTTTTTATGAATCCGAACCACCTGACTCACAAAAACCATCTAAAAGGCCATTTAAACCAATACCGCCCATTTGTTTCTTTTCCTTATACATTCATTTTTTCCACGTTTTTGCACTCAAAACAACTTTCCTCCTTCGCGTACACACTGTTTTTAAGATTCCAAACCCATCTGAATCACAAAACTGTCTAAAAAGCCATTTAAACCAATACCGCCCTTATGTTTTTTTTCGTTATACATTAATTTTTTCCACGTTTTTGCACTCAAAACAACTTTCCTCCTTCGCGTACACACTGTTTTTATGATTCCGAACCCATCTGACTCACAAAATCGTCTAAAAGACCAATACCTCCCTTTAGTTTCTTTTCCTTATACATTCATTTTTTTCGACGTTTTTCCAACTTTCCTCATTCTCGTACACACTTTTTTTATGATTCCGAACCCACCTGACTCACAAAACCGTCTAAAAGACCATTTAAACCAATACCTCCCTTTTGTTTCTTTTACTTATACATTCATTTTTTCCACGTTTTTGCACTCAAAACAACTTTCCTCCTTCGCGTACACACTTTTTTTATGATTCCGAACCCATCTGTCTCACAAAATCGTCTAAAAGACCATTTAAACCAATACGTCCCTTTTGTTTCTTTTCCTTATACATTCATTTTTTCCACGTTTTTGCACTCAAAACAACTTTCCTCCTCCGCGTACACTCTGTTTTTAAGATTCCCAACCCATCTGACTCACAAAACTGTCTAAAAAGCCATTTAAACCAATACCGCCCTTTTGTTTCTTTTCCTTATACATTCATTTTTTCACGTTTTTGCACTCAAAACAATTTTCCTCTTTCGCGTACACACTTTTTTTATGATTCCGAACCCATCTGACTCACAAAATCGTTAAAAAGGCCATTTAAACCAATACCGCCCTTTTGTTTCTTTTCCTTATACATTCATTTTTTCCACGTTTTTCCAACTTTCCTCCTTCTCGTACACACTTTTTTCATGAATCCGAACCCACCTGACTCACAAAAACCGTCTAAAAGGCCATTTAAACCAATACCTCCCATTTGTTTCTTTTCCTTATACATTCATTTTTTCCACGTTTTTGCACTCAAAACAACTTTCCTCCTTCGCGTACACACTTTTTTTATGATTCCGAACCCATCTGTCTCACAAAATCGTCTAAAAGACCATTTAAACCAATACCTCCCTTTTGTTTCTTTTCCTTATACATTCATTTTTTCCACGTTTTTGCACTCAAAACAACTTTCCTCCTCCGCGTACACACTGTTTTTAAGATTCCCAACCCATCTGACTCACAAAACTGTCTAAAAAGGCCATTTAAACCAATACCGTGTACGTACACAATGTATTTCTTTTCCTTATACATTCATTTTTTCGACGTTTTTCCAACTTTCCTCATTCTCGTACACACTTTTTTTATGATTCCGAACCCACCTGACTCACAAAACCGTCTAAAAGACCATTTAAACCAATACCTCCCTTTTGTTTCTTTTACTTATACATTCATTTTTTCCACGTTTTTGCACTCAAAACAACTTTCCTCCTTCGCGTACACACTTTTTTTATGATTCCGAACCCATCTGTCTCACAAAATCGTCTAAAAGACCATTTAAACCAATACGTCCCTTTTGTTTCTTTTCCTTATACATTCATTTTTTCCACGTTTTTGCACTCAAAACAACTTTCCTCCTCCGCGTACACTCTGTTTTTAAGATTCCCAACCCATCTGACTCACAAAACTGTCTAAAAAGCCATTTAAACCAATACCGCCCTTTTGTTTCTTTTCCTTATACATTCATTTTTTCACGTTTTTGCACTCAAAACAATTTTCCTCTTTCGCGTACACACTTTTTTTATGATTCCGAACCCATCTGACTCACAAAATCGTTAAAAAGGCCATTTAAACCAATACCGCCCTTTTGTTTCTTTTCCTTATACATTCATTTTTTCCACGTTTTTCCAACTTTCCTCCTTCTCGTACACACTTTTTTCATGAATCCGAACCCACCTGACTCACAAAAACCGTCTAAAAGGCCATTTAAACCAATACCTCCCATTTGTTTCTTTTCCTTATACATTCATTTTTTCCACGTTTTTGCACTCAAAACAACTTTCCTCCTTCGCGTACACACTTTTTTTATGATTCCGAACCCATCTGTCTCACAAAATCGTCTAAAAGACCATTTAAACCAATACCTCCCTTTTGTTTCTTTTCCTTATACATTCATTTTTTCCACGTTTTTGCACTCAAAACAACTTTCCTCCTCCGCGTACACACTGTTTTTAAGATTCCCAACCCATCTGACTCACAAAACTGTCTAAAAAGGCCATTTAAACCAATACCGTGTACGTACACAATGTATTTCTTTTCCTTATACATTCATTTTTTCCACGTTTTTCCAACTTTTCTCCTTCTCGTATACACTTTTTTTATGATTCCGAACCCATCTGTCTCACAAAATCGTCTAAAAGATCATTTAAACCAATACCTCCCTTTTGTTTCTTTTCCTTATACATTCATTTTTTCCACGTTTTTGCACTCAAGATAACTTTCGTCCTTCGCGTACACACTGTTTTTAATATTCCAAACCCATCTGTCTCACAAAATCGCCTAAAAGACCATTTAAACCAATACCTCCCTTTTCTTTCTTTTCCTTATACATTAATTTTTTCCACGTTTCTCCCTTTTGTTTCTTTACCTACCGTCTTGTGTCTTGATACCTCCCTTTTGTTTCTTTTCCTTATACATTCATTTTTTCCACTTTTTTGCACTCAAAACAACTTTCCTCCTTCGCGTACACACTGTTTTTAAGATTCCAAACCCATCTGAATCACAAAACTGTCTAAAAAGCCATTTAAACCAATACCTCCCTTTTGTTTCTTTTTCTTATACATTCATTTTTTCCACGTTTTTCCTACTTTCCTCCTTCTCGTACACACTTTTTTATGATTCCGAACCCATCTGTCTCACAAAATCGTCTAAAAGACCATTTAAACCAATACCTCCCTTTTGTTTCTTTTCCTTATACATTCATTTTTACCACGCTTTTGCACTCAAGACAAGTTTCCTTCTTCGCGTACACACTGTTTTTATAATTCCGAACCCACCTCATTCACAAAATCGCCTAAAAGACCATTTAAACCAATACCTCCCTTTTCTTTCTTTTCCTTATACATTCATTTTTTCCATGTTTTTGCACTCAAAACAACTTTCCTCCTTCGCGTACACACTGTTTTTAAGATTCCAAACCTATCTGACTCACAAAACTGTCTAAATAGTCATTTAAACCAATACCGCCCTTTTGATTCTTTTCCTTATACATTCATTTTTTCCACGTTTTTCCAACTTTCCTCCTTCGCGTACACACTGTTTTTAAGATTCCAAAACTATCTGACTCACAAAACTGTCTAAAAAGCCATTTAAACAATACCGCCCTTTTGTTTCTTTTCCTTATACATTCATTTTTTCCACGTTTTTGCACTCAAAACAACTTTCCTCCTTCGCGTACACACTTTTTTTATGATTCCGAACCCATCTGACTCACAAAATCGTTAAAAAGGCCATTTAAACCAATACCGCCCTTATGTTTCTTTTCCTAATACATTCATTTTTTCCACGTTTTTCCAACTTTCCTCCTTCTCGTACACACTTTTTTTATGATTAAGAACCCATCTGTCTCACAAAACTGTCTAAAAGGCCATTTAAACCAATACCGCCCATTTGTTTCTTTTCCTTATACATTCATTTTTTCCACTCAAAACAACTTTCCTCCTTCGCGTACACACTGTTTTTAAGATTCCAAACCCATCTGAATCACAAAACTGTCTAAAAAGCCATTTAAACCAATACCTCCCTTTTGTTTCTTTTTCTTATACATTCATTTTTTCCACGTTTTTGCACTCAAAACAACATTCCTCCTTCTTGTACACACTTTTCTGTACCTCCCTTTTCTTTCTTTTCCTTATACATTAATTTTTTCCACGTTTCGGCACTCAAAACAACTTTCCTCCTTCGCGTACACACTGTTTTTATTATTCCGAACCCATCTGAATCACAAAACTGTCTAAAAAGCCATTTAAACCAATACCTCCCTTTTGTTTCTTTTCCTTATACATTCATTTTTTCCACTCAAAACAACTTTCCTCCTTCGCGTACACACTGTTTTTAAGATTCCAAACCCATCTGAATCACAAAACTGTCTAAAAAGCCATTTAAACCAATACCTCCCTTTTGTTTCTTTTTCTTATACATTCATTTTTTCCACGTTTTTGCACTCAAAACAACATTCCTCCTTCTTGTACACACTTTTCTGTACCTCCCTTTTCTTTCTTTTCCTTATACATTCATTTTTTCCACGTTTTTGCACTCAAGACAACTTTCCTCCTTCGCGTACACACTGTTTTTATTATTCCGAACCCATCTGACTCACAAAATCGCCTAAAAGACCATTTAAACCAATACCTCCTTTTTCTTTCTTTTCCTTATACATTCATTTTTTCCACGTTTTTGCACTCAAAACAACTTTCCTCCTTCGCGTACACACTGTTTTTAAGATTCCAAACCCATCTGACTCACAAAACTGTCTAAAAAGCCATTTAAACCAATACCGTCCTTTTGTTTTTTTTCGTTATACATTAATTTTTTCCACGTTTCGGCACTCAAAACAACTTTCCTCCTTCGCGTACACACTGTTTGTATGATTCCGAACCCATCTGTCTTTAAAAATCGTCTAAAAGACCATTTAAACCTTCGCGTACACACTGTTTTTAAGATTCCAAACCCATCTGACTCACAAAACTGTCTAAAAAGCCATTTAAACCAATACCGCCCTTTTGTTTCTTTTCCTTATACATTCATTTTTTCCACGTTTTTGCACTCAAAACAACATCCCTCCTTCTTGTACACACTTTTCTGATGAATCCGAACCCACCTGACTCACAAAACCGTCTAAAAAGCCATTTAAACCAATACCGCCCTTTTGTTTCTTTTCCTTGTACATTCATTTTTTCCACGTTTTTCCAACTTTCCTCCTTCTCGTACACACTTTTTTTAAGATTCCAAACCTATCTGACTCACAAAACTGTCTAAAAAGCCATTTAAACCAATACCGAACTTTTGTTTCTTTTCCTTATACATTCATTTTTTCCACGTTTTTGCACTCAAAACAACTTTCCTCCTTCGCGTACACACTTTTTTCATGATTCCGAACCCATCTGACTCACAAAATCGTTAAAAAGGCCATTTAAACCAATACCGCCCATTTGTTTCTTTTCCTTATACATTCATTTTTCTTACGTTTTTGCACTCAGGACAACTTTCGTCCTTCGCGTACACACTGTTTTTATGATTCCGAACCCATCTGTCTCACAAAATCGTCTAAAAGACAATTTAAACCAATACCTCCCTTTTGTTTCTTTTCCTTATACATTCATTTTTTCCACGTTTTTGCACTCAAAACAACTTTCCTCCTTCGCGTACACACTGTTTTTAAGATTCCAAACCTATCTGACTCACAAAACCGTCTAAAAGGCCATTTAAACCAATACCGCCCATTTGTTTCTTTTCCTTATACATTCATTACTTTCTTCTATATGTAATATAGAGAAAGTATTGGATTCGCGAAAATTTTCGACCTCCGTTTTTTGACGGATCTACACGTTTTGGGATGTCCTGAACACGAATTGATAGTTTTTAGAAAATGTCTGTCTGTCTGTGTGTCTGTCTGTCTGTCTGTGTGTCTGTATCATTTTTTTGTGGACGCTGTATCTCACGAACATATGAATGAAATTTAACCAAACTTGGTATTTAGTTGCACCCTGACATGAACTGGTGCCCATTAGATTTGGGGATCAATAGCTCAACAGGTGGCGCTGTAATCGCATTTTATGCAAATTTTTAACATGGCAGCATAGGACAAAATTCCGTATAAATGGGCATAATGAGAGTTATTTTAAACTTGTGATTGTAAAATGAATTTGAATTATTGATGATAGTAGTAGTTAACTAGGAAAAAAAAATTGTGCATGGGGGGGCATCGGTTCCCCCCCTGGGGGGGAAGTACCCCCCCCGGGGGGGTTAAATTTTGAAGATGGGTATCATTCGAAAGATCTCGTCAATACCTTTAAAACGAATGGTTGAACCATAAATCTGTGATAATTTAAAACAAAGTTATCGATTTTTTTTACTTTTAACAAAAAAAAAACTTAGAAAAATAATCGTATTTTTTTTTTTTTTTTTTTAACGAAATTTTACCAAACTTGGTATTTAGTTGGTCCCCGACATAAACTGTTGCTGATTATATTTGGGGATCAATAGCTCAACAGGTGGCGCTGTGATAGCATTTTATCTAAATTTTTAACATGGCAGCATAGGACAAAAATTCGTATAAATGTGCATAATAAGAGTTATTTTACACTTGTGTTTGTAAAATTAATATGAATTATTGATAATAGTAGTACGTAACTAGGAAAAAAATTTTGTGCATGGGGGGGCATCGCTTCCCCCCCTGGGGGGAAGTACCCCCCCGGGGGGGGGAGGTAAATTTTGAAGATGGGTATCATTCGAAAGGTCTCGTCAATACCTTTAAAACGAATCGTTGAACTATAAATCTGTGATAATTTAAAACAAAGTTATCGATTTTTTTTACTTTTAACCAAAAAAAAAAAAAAAAAAAAAAACTTAGAAAAAAATTCTATTTTTTTTTTTTTTTTTTTTTTTTAATATTGTTAGTGATTGAATATGTATTAATTTTCACAAAAAAAAAAAGGAAAAAAAAAAATTTTTTTTTTTTAAATATTGTTACTGATTGAATATGTATAGGAAAATATAGAAGAAAGTCTTGTGGTGGCCACAACATACTAGTTTTTCTTACGTTTTTGCACTCAGGACAACTTTCGTCCTTCGCGTACACACTGTTTTTATGATTCCGAACCCATCTGACTCACAAAATCGTTAAAAAGACCATTTAAACCAATACCTCCCTTTTGTTTCTTTTCCTTATACATTCATTTTTTCCACTTTTTTGCACTCAAAACAACTTTCCTCCTTCGCGTACACACTGTTTTTAAGATTCCGAACCCATCTGAATCACAAAACTGTCTAAAAAGCCATTTAAACCAATACCTCCCTTTTGTTTCTTTTCCTTATACATTCATTTTTTCCACGTTTTTGCACTCAAAACAACTTTCCTCCTCCGCGTACACTCTGTTTTTAAGATTCCCAACCCATCTGACTCACAAAACTGTCTAAAAAGCCATTTAAACCGCCCTTTTGTTTCTTTTCCTTATACATTCATTTTTTCACGTTTTTGCACTCAAAACAATTTTCCTCCTTCGCGTACACACTTTTTTTATGATTCCGAACCCATCTGACTCACAAAATCGTTAAAAAGGCCATTTAAACCAATACCGCCCTTTTGTTTCTTTTCCTTATACATTCATTTTTTCCACGTTTTTCCAACTTTCCTCCTTCTCGTACACACTTTTTTTATGAATCCGAACCCATCTGACTCACAAAAACCGTCTAAAAGGCCATTTAAACCAATACCTCCCATTTGTTTCTTTTCCTTATACATTCATTTTTTCCACATTTTTGTACTCAAAACAACTTTCCTCCTTCGCGTACACACTGTTTTTATGATTCCGAACCCATCTTACTCACAAAACTGTCTAAAAAGCCATTTAAACCAATACCGCCCTTTTGTTTCTTTTCCTTATACATTTATTTTTTCCACGTTTCGGCACTCAAAACAACTTTCCTCCTTCGCGTACGCACTGGTTTTATGATTCCGAAATCGTCTCACAAAATCCTGTCTCACAAAATCGTCTAAAAGACCATTTAAACCAATACCTCCCTTTTGTTTCTTTTCCTTATACATTCATTTTTTCCACGTTTTTGCACTCAAAACAACTTTCCTCCTTCGCGTACACACTTTTTTTTATGATTCCGAACCCATCTGTCTCACAAAATCGTCTAAAAGAATATTTAAACCAATACCATCTTTTGTTTCTTTTCCTTATACATTCATTTTTTCCACGTTTTTGCACTCAAAACAACTTTCCTCCTCCGCGTACACACTGTTTTTAAGATTCCCAACCCATCTGACTCACAAAACTGTCTAAAAAGCCGTTTAAACCAATACCGCCCTGTCATTTTTTCCACGTTTTTGCACTCAAAACAATTTTCTTCCTTCTCGTACACACTTTTTTTATGAATCCGAACCACCTGACTCACAAAAACCATCTAAAAGGCCATTTAAACCAATACCGCCCATTTGTTTCTTTTCCTTATACATTCATTTTTTCCACGTTTTTGCACTCAAAACAACTTTCCTCCTTCGCGTACACACTGTTTTTAAGATTCCAAACCCATCTGAATCACAAAACTGTCTAAAAAGCCATTTAAACCAATACCGCCCTTATGTTTTTTTTCGTTATACATTAATTTTTTCCACGTTTTTGCACTCAAAACAACTTTCCTCCTTCGCGTACACACTGTTTTTATGATTCCGAACCCATCTGACTCACAAAATCGTCTAAAAGACCAATACCTCCCTTTAGTTTCTTTTCCTTATACATTCATTTTTTTCGACGTTTTTCCAACTTTCCTCATTCTCGTACACACTTTTTTTATGATTCCGAACCCACCTGACTCACAAAACCGTCTAAAAGACCATTTAAACCAATACCTCCCTTTTGTTTCTTTTACTTATACATTCATTTTTTCCACGTTTTTGCACTCAAAACAACTTTCCTCCTTCGCGTACACACTTTTTTTATGATTCCGAACCCATCTGTCTCACAAAATCGTCTAAAAGACCATTTAAACCAATACGTCCCTTTTGTTTCTTTTCCTTATACATTCATTTTTTCCACGTTTTTGCACTCAAAACAACTTTCCTCCTCCGCGTACACTCTGTTTTTAAGATTCCCAACCCATCTGACTCACAAAACTGTCTAAAAAGCCATTTAAACCAATACCGCCCTTTTGTTTCTTTTCCTTATACATTCATTTTTTCACGTTTTTGCACTCAAAACAATTTTCCTCTTTCGCGTACACACTTTTTTTATGATTCCGAACCCATCTGACTCACAAAATCGTTAAAAAGGCCATTTAAACCAATACCGCCCTTTTGTTTCTTTTCCTTATACATTCATTTTTTCCACGTTTTTCCAACTTTCCTCCTTCTCGTACACACTTTTTTCATGAATCCGAACCCACCTGACTCACAAAAACCGTCTAAAAGGCCATTTAAACCAATACCTCCCATTTGTTTCTTTTCCTTATACATTCATTTTTTCCACGTTTTTGCACTCAAAACAACTTTCCTCCTTCGCGTACACACTTTTTTTATGATTCCGAACCCATCTGTCTCACAAAATCGTCTAAAAGACCATTTAAACCAATACCTCCCTTTTGTTTCTTTTCCTTATACATTCATTTTTTCCACGTTTTTGCACTCAAAACAACTTTCCTCCTCCGCGTACACACTGTTTTTAAGATTCCCAACCCATCTGACTCACAAAACTGTCTAAAAAGGCCATTTAAACCAATACCGTGTACGTACACAATGTATTTCTTTTCCTTATACATTCATTTTTTCGACGTTTTTCCAACTTTCCTCATTCTCGTACACACTTTTTTTATGATTCCGAACCCACCTGACTCACAAAACCGTCTAAAAGACCATTTAAACCAATACCTCCCTTTTGTTTCTTTTACTTATACATTCATTTTTTCCACGTTTTTGCACTCAAAACAACTTTCCTCCTTCGCGTACACACTTTTTTTATGATTCCGAACCCATCTGTCTCACAAAATCGTCTAAAAGACCATTTAAACCAATACGTCCCTTTTGTTTCTTTTCCTTATACATTCATTTTTTCCACGTTTTTGCACTCAAAACAACTTTCCTCCTCCGCGTACACTCTGTTTTTAAGATTCCCAACCCATCTGACTCACAAAACTGTCTAAAAAGCCATTTAAACCAATACCGCCCTTTTGTTTCTTTTCCTTATACATTCATTTTTTCACGTTTTTGCACTCAAAACAATTTTCCTCTTTCGCGTACACACTTTTTTTATGATTCCGAACCCATCTGACTCACAAAATCGTTAAAAAGGCCATTTAAACCAATACCGCCCTTTTGTTTCTTTTCCTTATACATTCATTTTTTCCACGTTTTTCCAACTTTCCTCCTTCTCGTACACACTTTTTTCATGAATCCGAACCCACCTGACTCACAAAAACCGTCTAAAAGGCCATTTAAACCAATACCTCCCATTTGTTTCTTTTCCTTATACATTCATTTTTTCCACGTTTTTGCACTCAAAACAACTTTCCTCCTTCGCGTACACACTTTTTTTATGATTCCGAACCCATCTGTCTCACAAAATCGTCTAAAAGACCATTTAAACCAATACCTCCCTTTTGTTTCTTTTCCTTATACATTCATTTTTTCCACGTTTTTGCACTCAAAACAACTTTCCTCCTCCGCGTACACACTGTTTTTAAGATTCCCAACCCATCTGACTCACAAAACTGTCTAAAAAGGCCATTTAAACCAATACCGTGTACGTACACAATGTATTTCTTTTCCTTATACATTCATTTTTTCCACGTTTTTCCAACTTTTCTCCTTCTCGTATACACTTTTTTTATGATTCCGAACCCATCTGTCTCACAAAATCGTCTAAAAGATCATTTAAACCAATACCTCCCTTTTGTTTCTTTTCCTTATACATTCATTTTTTCCACGTTTTTGCACTCAAGATAACTTTCGTCCTTCGCGTACACACTGTTTTTAATATTCCAAACCCATCTGTCTCACAAAATCGCCTAAAAGACCATTTAAACCAATACCTCCCTTTTCTTTCTTTTCCTTATACATTAATTTTTTCCACGTTTCTCCCTTTTGTTTCTTTACCTACCGTCTTGTGTCTTGATACCTCCCTTTTGTTTCTTTTCCTTATACATTCATTTTTTCCACTTTTTTGCACTCAAAACAACTTTCCTCCTTCGCGTACACACTGTTTTTAAGATTCCAAACCCATCTGAATCACAAAACTGTCTAAAAAGCCATTTAAACCAATACCTCCCTTTTGTTTCTTTTTCTTATACATTCATTTTTTCCACGTTTTTCCTACTTTCCTCCTTCTCGTACACACTTTTTTATGATTCCGAACCCATCTGTCTCACAAAATCGTCTAAAAGACCATTTAAACCAATACCTCCCTTTTGTTTCTTTTCCTTATACATTCATTTTTACCACGCTTTTGCACTCAAGACAAGTTTCCTTCTTCGCGTACACACTGTTTTTATAATTCCGAACCCACCTCATTCACAAAATCGCCTAAAAGACCATTTAAACCAATACCTCCCTTTTCTTTCTTTTCCTTATACATTCATTTTTTCCATGTTTTTGCACTCAAAACAACTTTCCTCCTTCGCGTACACACTGTTTTTAAGATTCCAAACCTATCTGACTCACAAAACTGTCTAAATAGTCATTTAAACCAATACCGCCCTTTTGATTCTTTTCCTTATACATTCATTTTTTCCACGTTTTTCCAACTTTCCTCCTTCGCGTACACACTGTTTTTAAGATTCCAAAACTATCTGACTCACAAAACTGTCTAAAAAGCCATTTAAACAATACCGCCCTTTTGTTTCTTTTCCTTATACATTCATTTTTTCCACGTTTTTGCACTCAAAACAACTTTCCTCCTTCGCGTACACACTTTTTTTATGATTCCGAACCCATCTGACTCACAAAATCGTTAAAAAGGCCATTTAAACCAATACCGCCCTTATGTTTCTTTTCCTAATACATTCATTTTTTCCACGTTTTTCCAACTTTCCTCCTTCTCGTACACACTTTTTTTATGATTAAGAACCCATCTGTCTCACAAAACTGTCTAAAAGGCCATTTAAACCAATACCGCCCATTTGTTTCTTTTCCTTATACATTCATTTTTTCCACTCAAAACAACTTTCCTCCTTCGCGTACACACTGTTTTTAAGATTCCAAACCCATCTGAATCACAAAACTGTCTAAAAAGCCATTTAAACCAATACCTCCCTTTTGTTTCTTTTTCTTATACATTCATTTTTTCCACGTTTTTGCACTCAAAACAACATTCCTCCTTCTTGTACACACTTTTCTGTACCTCCCTTTTCTTTCTTTTCCTTATACATTAATTTTTTCCACGTTTCGGCACTCAAAACAACTTTCCTCCTTCGCGTACACACTGTTTTTATTATTCCGAACCCATCTGAATCACAAAACTGTCTAAAAAGCCATTTAAACCAATACCTCCCTTTTGTTTCTTTTCCTTATACATTCATTTTTTCCACTCAAAACAACTTTCCTCCTTCGCGTACACACTGTTTTTAAGATTCCAAACCCATCTGAATCACAAAACTGTCTAAAAAGCCATTTAAACCAATACCTCCCTTTTGTTTCTTTTTCTTATACATTCATTTTTTCCACGTTTTTGCACTCAAAACAACATTCCTCCTTCTTGTACACACTTTTCTGTACCTCCCTTTTCTTTCTTTTCCTTATACATTCATTTTTTCCACGTTTTTGCACTCAAGACAACTTTCCTCCTTCGCGTACACACTGTTTTTATTATTCCGAACCCATCTGACTCACAAAATCGCCTAAAAGACCATTTAAACCAATACCTCCTTTTTCTTTCTTTTCCTTATACATTCATTTTTTCCACGTTTTTGCACTCAAAACAACTTTCCTCCTTCGCGTACACACTGTTTTTAAGATTCCAAACCCATCTGACTCACAAAACTGTCTAAAAAGCCATTTAAACCAATACCGTCCTTTTGTTTTTTTTCGTTATACATTAATTTTTTCCACGTTTCGGCACTCAAAACAACTTTCCTCCTTCGCGTACACACTGTTTGTATGATTCCGAACCCATCTGTCTTTAAAAATCGTCTAAAAGACCATTTAAACCTTCGCGTACACACTGTTTTTAAGATTCCAAACCCATCTGACTCACAAAACTGTCTAAAAAGCCATTTAAACCAATACCGCCCTTTTGTTTCTTTTCCTTATACATTCATTTTTTCCACGTTTTTGCACTCAAAACAACATCCCTCCTTCTTGTACACACTTTTCTGATGAATCCGAACCCACCTGACTCACAAAACCGTCTAAAAAGCCATTTAAACCAATACCGCCCTTTTGTTTCTTTTCCTTGTACATTCATTTTTTCCACGTTTTTCCAACTTTCCTCCTTCTCGTACACACTTTTTTTAAGATTCCAAACCTATCTGACTCACAAAACTGTCTAAAAAGCCATTTAAACCAATACCGAACTTTTGTTTCTTTTCCTTATACATTCATTTTTTCCACGTTTTTGCACTCAAAACAACTTTCCTCCTTCGCGTACACACTTTTTTCATGATTCCGAACCCATCTGACTCACAAAATCGTTAAAAAGGCCATTTAAACCAATACCGCCCATTTGTTTCTTTTCCTTATACATTCATTTTTCTTACGTTTTTGCACTCAGGACAACTTTCGTCCTTCGCGTACACACTGTTTTTATGATTCCGAACCCATCTGTCTCACAAAATCGTCTAAAAGACAATTTAAACCAATACCTCCCTTTTGTTTCTTTTCCTTATACATTCATTTTTTCCACGTTTTTGCACTCAAAACAACTTTCCTCCTTCGCGTACACACTGTTTTTAAGATTCCAAACCTATCTGACTCACAAAACCGTCTAAAAGGCCATTTAAACCAATACCGCCCATTTGTTTCTTTTCCTTATACATTCATTACTTTCTTCTATATGTAATATAGAGAAAGTATTGGATTCGCGAAAATTTTCGACCTCCGTTTTTTGACGGATCTACACGTTTTGGGATGTCCTGAACACGAATTGATAGTTTTTAGAAAATGTCTGTCTGTCTGTGTGTCTGTCTGTCTGTCTGTGTGTCTGTATCATTTTTTTGTGGACGCTGTATCTCACGAACATATGAATGAAATTTAACCAAACTTGGTATTTAGTTGCACCCTGACATGAACTGGTGCCCATTAGATTTGGGGATCAATAGCTCAACAGGTGGCGCTGTAATCGCATTTTATGCAAATTTTTAACATGGCAGCATAGGACAAAATTCCGTATAAATGGGCATAATGAGAGTTATTTTAAACTTGTGATTGTAAAATGAATTTGAATTATTGATGATAGTAGTAGTTAACTAGGAAAAAAAAATTGTGCATGGGGGGGCATCGGTTCCCCCCCTGGGGGGGAAGTACCCCCCCCGGGGGGGTTAAATTTTGAAGATGGGTATCATTCGAAAGATCTCGTCAATACCTTTAAAACGAATGGTTGAACCATAAATCTGTGATAATTTAAAACAAAGTTATCGATTTTTTTTACTTTTAACAAAAAAAAAACTTAGAAAAATAATCGTATTTTTTTTTTTTTTTTTTTAACGAAATTTTACCAAACTTGGTATTTAGTTGGTCCCCGACATAAACTGTTGCTGATTATATTTGGGGATCAATAGCTCAACAGGTGGCGCTGTGATAGCATTTTATCTAAATTTTTAACATGGCAGCATAGGACAAAAATTCGTATAAATGTGCATAATAAGAGTTATTTTACACTTGTGTTTGTAAAATTAATATGAATTATTGATAATAGTAGTACGTAACTAGGAAAAAAATTTTGTGCATGGGGGGGCATCGCTTCCCCCCCTGGGGGGAAGTACCCCCCCGGGGGGGGGAGGTAAATTTTGAAGATGGGTATCATTCGAAAGGTCTCGTCAATACCTTTAAAACGAATCGTTGAACTATAAATCTGTGATAATTTAAAACAAAGTTATCGATTTTTTTTACTTTTAACCAAAAAAAAAAAAAAAAAAAAAAACTTAGAAAAAAATTCTATTTTTTTTTTTTTTTTTTTTTTTTAATATTGTTAGTGATTGAATATGTATTAATTTTCACAAAAAAAAAAAGGAAAAAAAAAAATTTTTTTTTTTTAAATATTGTTACTGATTGAATATGTATAGGAAAATATAGAAGAAAGTCTTGTGGTGGCCACAACATACTAGTTTTTCTTACGTTTTTGCACTCAGGACAACTTTCGTCCTTCGCGTACACACTGTTTTTATGATTCCGAACCCATCTGTCTCACAAAATCGTCTAAAAGACAATTTAAACCAATACCTCCCTTTTGTTTCTTTTCCTTATACATTCATTTTTTCCACGTTTTTGCACTCAAAACAACTTTCCTCCTTAGCGTACACACTGTTTTTAAGATTCCAAACATATCTGACTCACAAAACTGTCTAAAAAGCCATTTAAACCAATACCGCCCTTTTGTTTCTTTTCCTTATACATTCATTTTTTCCACGTTTTTGCACTCAAAACAACTTTCCTCCTTCGCGTACACACTTTTTTTATGATTCCGAACCCATCTGACTCACAAAATCGTTAAAAAGGCCATTTAAACCAATACCGCGTACGTACACAATGTATTTCTTTTCCTTATACATTCATTTTTTCCACGTTTTTCCAACATTCCTCCTTCTCGTATACACTTTTTTTATGATTCCGAACCCATCTGTCTCACAAAATCGTCTAAAAGATCATTTAAACCAATACCTCCCTTTTGTTTCTTTTCCTTATACATTCATTTTTTCCACGTTTTTGCACTCAAAACAACTTTCCTCCTTAGCGTACACACTTTTTTTATGATTCCGAACCCATCTGACTCACAAAATCGTTAAAAAGACCATTTAAACCAATACCTCCCTTTTGTTTCTTTTCCTTATACATTCATTTTTTCCACTTTTTTGCACTCAAAACAACTTTCCTCCTTCGCGTACACACTGTTTTTAAGATTCCGAACCCATCTGAATCACAAAACTGTCTAAAAAGCCATTTAAACCAATACCTCCCTTTTGTTTCTTTTTCTTATACATTCATTTTTTCCACGTTTTTCCTACTTTCCTCCTTCTCGTACACACTTTTTTATGATTCCGAACCCATCTGTCTCACAAAATCGTCTAAAAGACCATTTAAACCAATACCTCCCTTTTGTTTCTTTTCCTTATACATTCATTTTTACCACGTTTTTGCACTCAAGACAAGTTTCCTTCTTCGCGTACACACTGTTTTTATAATTCCGAACCCACCTGATTCACAAAATCGCCTAAAAGACCATTTAAACCAATACCTCCCTTTTCTTTCTTTTCCTTATACATTCATTTTTTCCACGTTTTTGCACTCAAAACAACTTTCCTCCTTCGCGTACACACTGTTTTTAAGATTCCAAACCTATCTGACTCACAAAACTGTCTAAATAGTCATTTAAACCAATACCGCCCTTTTGATTCTTTTCCTTATACATTCATTTTTTCCACGTTTTTCCAACTTTCCTCCTTCGCGTACACACTGTTTTTAAGATTCCAAAACTATCTGACTCACAAAACTGTCTAAAAAGCCATTTAAACCAATACCGCCCTTTTGTTTCTTTTCCTTATACATTCATTTTTTCCACGTTTTTGCACTCAAAACAACTTTCCTCCTTCGCGTACACACTTTTTTTATGATTCCGAACCCATCTGACTCACAAAATCGTTAAAAAGGCCATTTAAACCAATACCGCCCATTTGTTTCTTTTCCTTATACATTCATTTTTCTTACGTTTTTGCACTCAGGACAACTTTCGTCCTTCGCGTACACACAGTTTTTATGATTCCGAACCCATCCGACTCACAAAATCGTATAAAAGACCATTTATCCCCATACCACCCTTTTGTTTCTTTTCGTTATACATTAATTTTTTCCACGTTTCGGCACTTAAAAGAACTTTCCTCCTTCGCGTACACACTGTTTTTATGATTCCGAAGCCATCTGACTAACAAAATCGCCTAAAACACCATTTAAACCAATACCTCCCTTTTCTTTCTTTTCCTTATACATTCATTTTTCTTACGTTTTTGCACTCAAGACAACTTTCCTCCTTTGCGTACACACTGTTCTAGTGATTACGAACCCATCTGACTCACAAAATCGCCTAAAAGACCATTTAAACCAATATCTCCCTTTTGTTTCTTTTCCTTATACATTCATTTTTTCCACTCAAAACAACTTTCCTCCTTCGCGTACACACTGTTTTTAAGATTCCAAACCCATCTGAATCACAAAACTGTCTAAAAAGCCATTTAAACCAATACCTCCCTTTTGTTTCTTTTTCTTATACATTCATTTTTTCCACGTTTTTGCACTCAAAACAACATTCCTCCTTCTTGTACACACTTTTCTGTACCTCCCTTTTCTTTCTTTTCCTTATACATTCATTTTTTCCACGTTTTTGCACTCAAGACAACTTTCCTCCTTCGCGTACACACTGTTTTTATTATTCCGAACCCATCTGACTCACAAAATCGCCTAAAAGACCATTTAAACCAATACCTCCTTTTTCTTTCTTTTCCTTATACATTCATTTTTTCCACGTTTTTGCACTCAAAACAACTTTCTTCCTTCGCGTACACACTGTTTTTAAGATTCCAAACCCATCTGACTCACAAAACTGTCTAAAAAGCCATTTAAACCAATACCGTCCTTTTGTTTTTTTTCGTTATACATTAATTTTTTCCACGTTTCGGCACTCAAAACAACTTTCCTCCTTCGCGTACACACTGTTTGTATGATTCCGAACCCATCTGTCTTTAAAAATCGTCTAAAAGACCATTTAAACCTTCGCGTACACACTGTTTTTAAGATTCCAAACCCATCTGACTCACAAAACTGTCTAAAAAGCCATTTAAACCAATACCGCCCTTTTGTTTCTTTTCCTTATACATTCATTTTTTCCACGTTTTTGCACTCAAAACAACATCCCTCCTTCTTGTACACACTTTTCTGATGAATCCGAACCCACCTGACTCACAAAACCGTCTAAAAAGCCATTTAAACCAATACCGCCCTTTTGTTTCTTTTCCTTGTACATTCATTTTTTCCACGTTTTTCCAACTTTCCTCCTTCTCGTACACACTTTTTTTAAGATTCCAAACCTATCTGACTCACAAAACTGTCTAAAAAGCCATTTAAACCAATACCGAACTTTTGTTTCTTTTCCTTATACATTCATTTTTTCCACGTTTTTGCACTCAAAACAACTTTCCTCCTTCGCGTACACACTTTTTTCATGATTCCGAACCCATCTGACTCACAAAATCGTTAAAAAGGCCATTTAAACCAATACCGTCCTTTTGTTTCTTTTCCTAATACATTCATTTTTTCCACGTTTTTCCAACTTTCCTCATTCTCGTACACACTTTTTTTATGTTTCCGAACCCATCTGTCTCACAAAACTGTCTAAAAGGCCATTTAAACCAATACCGTCCATTTGTTTCTTTTCCTTATACATTCATTTTTCTTACGTTTTTGCACTCAGGACAACTTTCGTCCTTCGCGTACACACTGTTTTTATGATTCCGAACCCATCTGTCTCACAAAATCGTCTAAAAGACAATTTAAACCAATACCTCCCTTTTGTTTCTTTTCCTTATACATTCATTTTTTCCACGTTTTTGCACTCAAAACAACTTTCCTCCTTCGCGTACACACTGTTTTTAAGATTCCAAACCTATCTGACTCACAAAACCGTCTAAAAAGCCATTTAAACCAATACCGCCTTTTGATTCTTTTCCTTATACATTCATTTTTTCCACGTTTTTCCAACTTTCCTTCTTCGCGTACACACTGTTTTTAAGATTCCAAACCTATCTGACTCACAAAACTGTCTGAAAAGCCATTTAAACCAATACCGCCCTTTTGTTTCTTTTCCTTATACATTCATTTTTTCCACGTTTTTGCACTCAAAACAACTTTCCTCCTTAGCGTACACACTGTTTTTAAGATTCCAAACATATCTGACTCACAAAACTGTCTAAAAAGCCATTTAAACCAATACCGCCCTTTTGTTTCTTTTCCTTATACATTCATTTTTTCCACGTTTTTGCACTCAAAACAACTTTCCTCCTTCGCGTACACACTTTTTTTATGATTCCGAACCCATCTGACTCACAAAATCGTTAAAAAGGCCATTTAAACCAATACCGCGTACGTACACAATGTATTTCTTTTCCTTATACATTCATTTTTTCCACGTTTTTCCAACTTTCCTCCTTCTCGTATACACTTTTTTTATGATTCCGAACCCATCTGTCTCACAAAATCGTCTAAAAGATCATTTAAACCAATACCTCGATTTTGTTTCTTTTCCTTATACATTCATTTTTTCCACGTTTTTGCACTCAAAACAACTTTCCTCCTTAGCGTACACACTTTTTTTATGATTCCGAACCCATCTGACTCACAAAATCGTTAAAAAGACCATTTAAACCAATACCTCCCTTTTCTTTCTTTTCCTTATACATTCATTTTTCTTACGTTTTTGCACTCAAGATAACTTTCGTCCTTCGCGTACACACTGTTTTTAATATTCCAAACCCATCTGTCTCACAAAATCGCCTAAAAGACCATTTAAACCAATACCTCCCTTTTCTTTCTTTTCCTTATACATTATTTTTTTCCACGTTTCTCCCTTTTGTTTCTTTACCTACCGTCTTGTGTCTTGATACCTCCCTTTTGTTTCTTTTCCTTATACATTCATTTTTTCCACTTTTTTGCACTCAAAACAACTTTCCTCCTTCGCGTACACACTGTTTTTAAGATTCCAAACCCATCTGAATCACAAAACTGTCTAAAAAGCCATTTAAACCAATACCTCCCTTTTGTTTCTTTTTCTTATACATTCATTTTTTCCACGTTTTTCCTACTTTCCTCCTTCTCGTACACACTTTTTTATGATTCCGAACCCATCTGTCTCACAAAATCGTCTAAAAGACCATTTAAACCAATACCTCCCTTTTGTTTCTTTTCCTTATACATTCATTTTTACCACGCTTTTGCACACAAGACAAGTTTCCTTCTTCGCGTACACACTGTTTTTATAATTCCGAACCCACCTGATTCACAAAATCGCCTAAAAGACCATTTAAACCAATACCTCCCTTTTCTTTCTTTTCCTTATACATTCATTTTTTCCACGTTTTTGCACTCAAAACAACTTTCCTCCTTCGCGTACACACTGTTTTTAAGATTCCAAACCTATCTGACTCACAAAACTGTCTAAATAGTCATTTAAACCAATACCGCCCTTTTGATTATTTTCCTTATACATTCATTTTTTCCACGTTTTTCCAACTTTCCTCCTTCGCGTACACACTGTTTTTAAGATTCCAAAACTATCTGACTCACAAAACTGTCTAAAAAGCCATTTAAACAATACCGCCCTTTTGTTTCTTTTCCTTATACATTCATTTTTTCCACGTTTTTGCACTCAAAACAACTTTCCTCCTTCGCGTACACACTTTTTTTATGATTCCGAACCCATCTGACTCACAAAATCGTTAAAAAGGCCATTTAAACCAATACCGCCCTTATGTTTCTTTTCCTAATACATTCATTTTTTCCACGTTTTTCCAACTTTCCTCCTTCTCGTACACACTTTTTTTATGATTAAGAACCCATCTGTCTCACAAAACTGTCTAAAAGGCCATTTAAACCAATACCGCCCATTTGTTTCTTTTCCTTATACATTCATTTTTCTTACGTTTTTGCACTCAGGACAACTTTCGTCCTTCGCGTACACACTGTTTTTATGATTCCGAACCCATCCGACTCACAAAATCGTATAAAAGACCATTTATCCCCATACCACCATTTTGTTTCTTTTCGTTATACATTAATTTTTTCCACGTTTCGGCACTCAAAACAACTTTCCTCCTTCGCGTACACACTGTTTTTATTATTCCGAACCCATCTGAATCACAAAACTGTCTAAAAAGCCATTTAAACCAATACCTCCCTTTTGTTTCTTTTCCTTATACATTCATTTTTTCCACTCAAAACAACTTTCCTCCTTCGCGTACACACTGTTTTTAAGATTCCAAACCCATCTGAATCACAAAACTGTCTAAAAAGCCATTTAAACCAATACCTCCCTTTTGTTTCTTTTTCTTATACATTCATTTTTTCCACGTTTTTGCACTCAAAACAACATTCCTCCTTCTTGTACACACTTTTCTGTACCTCCCTTTTCTTTCTTTTCCTTATACATTCATTTTTTCCACGTTTTTGCACTCAAGACAACTTTCCTCCTTCGCGTACACACTGTTTTTATTATTCCGAACCCATCTGACTCACAAAATCGCCTAAAAGACCATTTAAACCAATACCTCCTTTTTCTTTCTTTTCCTTATACATTCATTTTTTCCACGTTTTTGCACTCAAAACAACTTTCCTCCTTCGCGTACACACTGTTTTTAAGATTCCAAACCCATCTGACTCACAAAACTGTCTAAAAAGCCATTCAAACCAATACCGTCCTTTTGTTTTTTTTCGTTATACATTAATTTTTCCACGTTTCGCCACTCAAAACAACTTTCCTCCTTCGCGTACACACTGTTTGTATGATTCCGAACCCATCTGTCTTTAAAAATCGTCTAAAAGACCATTTAAACCTTCGCGTACACACTGTTTTTAAGATTCCAAACCCATCTGACTCACAAAACTGTCTAAAAAGCCATTTAAACCAATACCGCCCTTTTGTTTCTTTTCCTTATACATTCATTTTTTCCACGTTTTTGCACTCAAAACAACATCCCTCCTTCTTGTACACACTTTTCTGATGAATCCGAACCCACCTGACTCACAAAACCGTCTAAAAAGCCATTTAAACCAATACCGCCCTTTTGTTTCTTTTCCTTGTACATTCATTTTTTCCACGTTTTTCCAACTTTCCTCCTTCTCGTACACACTTTTTTTAAGATTCCAAACCTATCAGACTCACAAAACTGTCTAAAAAGCCATTCAAACCAATACCGAACTTTTGTTTCTTTTCCTTATACATTCATTTTTTCCACGTTTTTGCACTCAAAACAACTTTCCTCCTTCGCGTACACACTTTTTTCATGATTCCGAACCCATCTGACTCACAAAATCGTTAAAAAGGCCATTTAAACCAATACCGTCCTTTTGTTTCTTCTCCTAATACGTTCATTTTTTCCACGTTTTTCCAACTTTCCTCCTTCTCGTACACACTTTTTTTATGTTTCCGAACCCATCTGTCTCACAAAACTGTCTAAAAGGCCATTTAAACCAATACCGCCCATTTGTTTCTTTTCCTTATACATTCATTTTTCTTACGTTTTTGCACTCAGGACAACTTTCGTCCTTCGCGTACACACTGTTTTTATGATTCCGAACCCATCTGTCTCACAAAATCGTCTAAAAGACAATTTAAACCAATACCTCCCTTTTGTTTCTTTTCCTTATACATTCATTTTTTCCACGTTTTTGCACTCAAAACAACTTTCCTCCTTCGCGTACACACTGTTTTTAAGATTCCAAACCTATCTGACTCACAAAACCGTCTAAAAAGCCATTTAAACCAATACCGCCTTTTGATTCTTTTCCTTATACCCTTATACCTATATTTTTTCCACGTTTTTCCAACTTTCCTTCTTCGCGTACACACTGTTTTTAAGATTCCAAACCTATCTGACTCACAAAACTGTCTGAAAAGCCATTTAAACCAATACCGCCCTTTTGTTTCTTTTCCTTATACATTCATTTTTTCCACGTTTTTGCACTCAAAACAACTTTCCTCCTTAGCGTACACACTGTTTTTAAGATTCCAAACATATCTGACTCACAAAACTGTCTAAAAAGCCATTTAAACCAATACCGCCCTTTTGTTTCTTTTTCTTATACATTCATTTTTTCCACGTTTTTACACTCAAAACAACTTTCCTCCTTCGCGTACACACTTTTTTTATGATTCCGAACCCATCTGACTCACAAAATCGTTAAAAAGGCCATTTAAACCAATACCGCGTACGTACACAATGTATTTCTTTTCCTTATACATTCATTTTTTCCACGTTTTTCCAACTTTCCTCCTTCTCGTATACACTTTTTTTATGATTCCGAACCCATCTGTCTCACAAAATCCTCTAAAAGATCATTTAAACCAATACCTCCCTTTTGTTTCTTTTCCTTATACATTCATTTTTTCCACGTTTTTGCACTCAAAACAACTTTCCTCCTTAGCGTACACACTTTTTTTATGATTCCGAACCCATCTGACTCACAAAATCGTTAAAAAGACCATTTAAACCAATACCTCCCTTTTCTTTCTTTTCCTTATACATTCATTTTTCTTACGTTTTTGCACTCAAGATAACTTTCGTCCTTCGCGTACACACTGTTTTTAATATTCCAAACCCATCTGTCTCACAAAATCGCCTAAAAGACCATTTAAACCAATACCTCCCTTTTCTTTCTTTTCCTTATACATTAATTTTTTCCACGTTTCTCCCTTTTGTTTCTTTACCTACCCTCTTGTGTCTTGATACCTCCCTTTTGTTTCTTTTCCTTATACATTCATTTTTTCCACTTTTTTGCACTCAAAACAACTTTCCTCCTTCGCGTACACACTGTTTTTAAGATTCCAAACCCATCTGAATCACAAAACTGTCTAAAAAGCCATTTAAACCAATACCTCCCTTTTGTTTCTTTTTCTTATACATTCATTTTTTCCACGTTTTTCCTACTTTCCTGCTTCTCGTACACACTTTTTTATGATTCCGAACCCATCTGTCTCACAAAATCGTCTAAAAGACCATTTAAACCAATACCTCCCTTTTGTTTCTTTTCCTTATACATTCATTTTTACCACGTTTTTGCACTCAAGACAACTTTCCTTCTTCGCGTACACACTGTTTTTATAATTCCGAACCCACCTGATTCACAAAATCGCCTAAAAGACCATTTAAACTAATACCTCCCTTTTCTTTCTTTTCCTTATACATTCATTTTTCTTACGTTTTTGCACTCAAGATAACTTTCGTCCTTCGCGTACACACTGTTTTTAATATTCCAAACCCATCTGTCTCACAAAATCGCCTAAAAGACCATTTAAACCAATACCTCCCTTTTCTTTCTTTTCCTTATACATTAATTTTTTCCACGTTTCTCCCTTTTGTTTCTTTACCTACCCTCTTGTGTCTTGATACCTCCCTTTTCTTTCTTTTCCTTATACATTCATTTTTCTTACGTTTTTGCACTCAAGATAACTTTCGTCCTTCGCGTACACACTGTTTTTAATATTCCAAACCTATCTGACTCACAAAACTGTCTAAATAGCCATTTAAACCAATACCGCCCTTTTGATTCTTTTCCTTATACATTCATTTTTTCCACGTTTTTCCAACTTTCCTCCTTCGCGTACACACTGTTTTTAAGATTCCAAAACTATCTGACTCACAAAACTGTCTAAAAAGCCATTTAAACCAATACCGCCCTTTTGTTTCTTTTCCTTATACATTCATTTTTTCCACGTTTTTGCACTCAAAACAACTTTCCTCCTTCGCGTACACTTTTTTTATGATTCCGAACCCATCTGACTCACAAAATCGTTAAAAAGGCCATTTAAACCAATACCGCCCTTATGTTTCTTTTCCTAATACATTCATTTTTTCCACGTTTTTCCAACTTTCCTCCTTCTCGTACACACTTTTTTTATGATTAAGAACCCATCTGTCTCACAAAACTGTCTAAAAGGCCATTTAAACCAATACCGCCCATTTGTTTCTTTTCCTTATACATTCATTTTTCTTACGTTTTTGCACTCAGGACAACTTTCGTCCTTCGCGTACACACTGTTTTTATGATTCCGAACCCATCCAACTCACAAAATCGTATAAAAGACCATTTATCCCCATACCACCATTTTGTTTCTTTTCGTTATACATTAATTTTTTCCACGTTTCGGCACTCAAAACAACTTTCCTCCTTCGCGTACACACTGTTTTTATAATTCCGAAGCCATCTGTCTCACAAAATCGTCTAAAAGACCATTTAAACCAATACCTCCCTTTTGTTTCTTTTCCTTATACATTAATTTTTTCCACGTTTTTGCACTCAAGACAACTTTTCTCCTTCGCGTACACACTGTTTTTATGATTCCGAACCCATCTGACTCACAAAATCGTCTAAAAGACCATTTAAACCAATACCTCCCTTTTCTTTCTTTTCCTTATACATTCGTTTTTCTTACGTTTTTGCACTCAAGACAACTTTCGTATTTCGCGTACACACTGTTTTTATGATTCCGAACCCATCCGACTCACAAAATCGTCTAAAAGACCATTTAAACAATACCACCCTTTTGTTTCTTTTCGTTATACATTAATTTTTTCCACGTTTCGGCACTCAAAACAACTTTCCTCCTTTGCGTACAGACTGTTCTTATGATTACGAACCCATCTGACTCACAAAATCGCCTAAAAGACCATTTAAACCAATATCTCCCTTTTGTTTCTTTTCCTTATACATTCATTTTTTCCACTCAAAACAACTTTCCTCCTTCGCGTACACACTGTTTTTAAGATTCCAAACCCATCTGAATCACAAAACTGTCTAAAAAGCCATTTAAACCAATACCTCCCTTTTGTTTCTTTTTCTTATACATTCATTTTTTCCACGTTTTTGCACTCAAAACAACATTCCTCCTTCTTGTACACACTTTTCTGTACCTCCCTTTTCTTTCTTTTCCTTATACATTCATTTTTTCCACGTTTTTGCACTCAAGACAACTTTCCTCCTTCGCGTACACACTGTTTTTATTATTCCGAACCCATCTGACTCACAAAATCGCCTAAAAGACCATTTAAACCAATACCTCCTTTTTCTTTCTTTTCCTTATACATTCATTTTTTCCACGTTTTTGCACTCAAAACAACTTTCTTCCTTCGCGTACACACTGTTTTTAAGATTCCAAACCCATCTGACTCACAAAACTGTCTAAAAAGCCATTTAAACCAATACCGTCCTTTTGTTTTTTTTCGTTATACATTAATTTTTTCCACGTTTCGGCACTCAAAACAACTTTCCTCCTTCGCGTACACACTGTTTGTATGATTCCGAACCCATCTGTCTTTAAAAATCGTCTAAAAGACCATTTAAACCTTCGCGTACACACTGTTTTTAAGATTCCAAACCCATCTGACTCACAAAACTGTCTAAAAAGCCATTTAAACCAATACCGCCCTTTTGTTTCTTTTCCTTATACATTCATTTTTTCCACGTTTTTGCACTCAAAACAACATCCCTCCTTCTTGTACACACTTTTCTGATGAATCCGAACCCACCTGACTCACAAAACCGTCTAAAAAGCCATTTAAACCAATACCGCCCTTTTGTTTCTTTTCCTTGTACATTCATTTTTTCCACGTTTTTCCAACTTTCCTCCTTCTCGTACACACTTTTTTTAAGATTCCAAACCTATCTGACTCACAAAACTGTCTAAAAAGCCATTTAAACCAATACCGAACTTTTGTTTCTTTTCCTTATACATTCATTTTTTCCACGTTTTTGCACTCAAAACAACTTTCCTCCTTCGCGTACACACTTTTTTCATGATTCCGAACCCATCTGACTCACAAAATCGTTAAAAAGGCCATTTAAACCAATACCGTCCTTTTGTTTCTTTTCCTAATACATTCATTTTTTCCACGTTTTTCCAACTTTCCTCATTCTCGTACACACTTTTTTTATGTTTCCGAACCCATCTGTCTCACAAAACTGTCTAAAAGGCCATTTAAACCAATACCGCCCATTTGTTTCTTTTCCTTATACATTCATTTTTCTTACGTTTTTGCACTCAGGACAACTTTCGTCCTTCGCGTACACACTGTTTTTATGATTCCGAACCCATCTGTCTCACAAAATCGTCTAAAAGACAATTTACACCAATACCTCCCTTTTGTTTCTTTTCCTTATACATTCATTTTTTCCACGTTTTTGCACTCAAAACAACTTTCCTCCTTCGCGTACACACTGTTTTTAAGATTCCAAACCTATCTGACTCACAAAACCGTCTAAAAAGCCATTTAAACCAATACCGCCTTTTGATTCTTTTCCTTATACATTCATTTTTTCCACGTTTTTCCAACTTTCCTTCTTCGCGTACACACTGTTTATAAGATTCCAAACCTATCTGACTCACAAAACTGTCTGAAAAGCCATTTAAACCAATACCGCCCTTTTGTTTCTTTTCCTTATACATTCATTTTTTCCACGTTTTTGCACTCAAAACAACTTTCCTCCTTAGCGTACACACTGTTTTTAAGATTCCAAACATATCTGACTCACAAAACTGTCTAAAAAGCCATTTAAACCAATACCGCCCTTTTGTTTCTTTTCCTTATACATTCATTTTTTCCACGTTTTTGCACTCAAAACAACTTTCCTCCTTCGCGTACACACTTTTTTTATGATTCCGAACCCATCTGACTCACAAAATCGTTAAAAAGGCCATTTAAACCAATACCGCGTACGTACACAATGTATTTCTTTTCCTTATACATTCATTTTTTCCACGTTTTTCCAACTTTCCTCCTTCTCGTATACACTTTTTTTATGATTCCGAACCCATCTGTCTCACAAAATCGTCTAAAAGATCATTTAAACCAATACCTCCCTTTTGTTTCTTTTCCTTATACATTCATTTTTTCCACGTTTTTGCACTCAAAACAACTTTCCTCCTTAGCGTACACACTTTTTTTATGATTCCGAACCCATCTGACTCACAAAATCGTTAAAAAGACCATTTAAACCAATACCTCCCTTTTCTTTCTTTTCCTTATACATTCATTTTTCTTACGTTTTTGCACTCAAGATAACTTTCGTCCTTCGCGTACACACTGTTTTTAATATTCCAAACCCATCTGTCTCACAAAATCGCCTAAAAGACCATTTAAACCAATACCTCCCTTTTCTTTCTTTTCCTTATACATTATTTTTTTCCACGTTTCTCCCTTTTGTTTCTTTACCTACCGTCTTGTGTCTTGATACCTCCCTTTTGTTTCTTTTCCTTATACATTCATTTTTTCCACTTTTTTGCACTCAAAACAACTTTCCTCCTTCGCGTACACACTGTTTTTAAGATTCCAAACCCATCTGAATCACAAAACTGTCTAAAAAGCCATTTAAACCAATACCTCCCTTTTGTTTCTTTTTCTTATACATTCATTTTTTCCACGTTTTTCCTACTTTCCTCCTTCTCGTACACACTTTTTTATGATTCCGAACCCATCTGTCTCACAAAATCGTCTAAAAGACCATTTAAACCAATACCTCCCTTTTGTTTCTTTTCCTTATACATTCATTTTTACCACGCTTTTGCACTCAAGACAAGTTTCCTTCTTCGCGTACACACTGTTTTTATAATTCCGAACCCACCTGATTCACAAAATCGCCTAAAAGACCATTTAAACCAATACCTCCCTTTTCTTTCTTTTCCTTATACATTCATTTTTTCCACGTTTTTGCACTCAAAACAACTTTCCTCCTTCGCGTACACACTGTTTTTAAGATTCCAAACCTATCTGACTCACAAAACTGTCTAAATAGTCATTTAAACCAATACCGCCCTTTTGATTATTTTCCTTATACATTCATTTTTTCCACGTTTTTCCAACTTTCCTCCTTCGCGTACACACTGTTTTTAAGATTCCAAAACTATCTGACTCACAAAACTGTCTAAAAAGCCATTTAAACAATACCGCCCTTTTGTTTCTTTTCCTTATACATTCATTTTTTCCACGTTTTTGCACTCAAAACAACTTTCCTCCTTCGCGTACACACTTTTTTTATGATTCCGAACCCATCTGACTCACAAAATCGTTAAAAAGGCCATTTAAACCAATACCGCCCTTATGTTTCTTTTCCTAATACATTCATTTTTTCCACGTTTTTCCAACTTTCCTCCTTCTCGTACACACTTTTTTTATGATTAAGAACCCATCTGTCTCACAAAACTGTCTAAAAGGCCATTTAAACCAATACCGCCCATTTGTTTCTTTTCCTTATACATTCATTTTTCTTACGTTTTTGCACTCAGGACAACTTTCGTCCTTCGCGTACACACTGTTTTTATGATTCCGAACCCATCCGACTCACAAAATCGTATAAAAGACCATTTATCCCCATACCACCATTTTGTTTCTTTTCGTTATACATTAATTTTTTCCACGTTTCGGCACTCAAAACAACTTTCCTCCTTCGCGTACACACTGTTTTTATTATTCCGAACCCATCTGAATCACAAAACTGTCTAAAAAGCCATTTAAACCAATACCTCCCTTTTGTTTCTTTTCCTTATACATTCATTTTTTCCACTCAAAACAACTTTCCTCCTTCGCGTACACACTGTTTTTAAGATTCCAAACCCATCTGAATCACAAAACTGTCTAAAAAGCCATTTAAACCAATACCTCCCTTTTGTTTCTTTTTCTTATACATTCATTTTTTCCACGTTTTTGCACTCAAAACAACATTCCTCCTTCTTGTACACACTTTTCTGTACCTCCCTTTTCTTTCTTTTCCTTATACATTCATTTTTTCCACGTTTTTGCACTCAAGACAACTTTCCTCCTTCGCGTACACACTGTTTTTATTATTCCGAACCCATCTGACTCACAAAATCGCCTAAAAGACCATTTAAACCAATACCTCCTTTTTCTTTCTTTTCCTTATACATTCATTTTTTCCACGTTTTTGCACTCAAAACAACTTTCCTCCTTCGCGTACACACTGTTTTTAAGATTCCAAACCCATCTGACTCACAAAACTGTCTAAAAAGCCATTCAAACCAATACCGTCCTTTTGTTTTTTTTCGTTATACATTAATTTTTCCACGTTTCGCCACTGAAAACAACTTTCCTCCTTCGCGTACACACTGTTTGTATGATTCCGAACCCATCTGTCTTTAAAAATCGTCTAAAAGACCATTTAAACCTTCGCGTACACACTGTTTTTAAGATTCCAAACCCATCTGACTCACAAAACTGTCTAAAAAGCCATTTAAACCAATACCGCCCTTTTGTTTCTTTTCCTTATACATTCATTTTTTCCACGTTTTTGCACTCAAAACAACATCCCTCCTTCTTGTACACACTTTTCTGATGAATCCGAACCCACCTGACTCACAAAACCGTCTAAAAAGCCATTTAAACCAATACCGCCCTTTTGTTTCTTTTCCTTGTACATTCATTTTTTCCACGTTTTTCCAACTTTCCTCCTTCTCGTACACACTTTTTTTAAGATTCCAAACCTATCAGACTCACAAAACTGTCTAAAAAGCCATTCAAACCAATACCGAACTTTTGTTTCTTTTCCTTATACATTCATTTTTTCCACGTTTTTGCACTCAAAACAACTTTCCTCCTTCGCGTACACACTTTTTTCATGATTCCGAACCCATCTGACTCACAAAATCGTTAAAAAGGCCATTTAAACCAATACCGTCCTTTTGTTTCTTCTCCTAATACGTTCATTTTTTCCACGTTTTTCCAACTTTCCTCCTTCTCGTACACACTTTTTTTATGTTTCCGAACCCATCTGTCTCACAAAACTGTCTAAAAGGCCATTTAAACCAATACCGCCCATTTGTTTCTTTTCCTTATACATTCATTTTTCTTACGTTTTTGCACTCAGGACAACTTTCGTCCTTCGCGTACACACTGTTTTTATGATTCCGAACCCATCTGTCTCACAAAATCGTCTAAAAGACAATTTAAACCAATACCTCCCTTTTGTTTCTTTTCCTTATACATTCATTTTTTCCACGTTTTTGCACTCAAAACAACTTTCCTCCTTCGCGTACACACTGTTTTTAAGATTCCAAACCTATCTGACTCACAAAACCGTCTAAAAAGCCATTTAAACCAATACCGCCTTTTGATTCTTTTCCTTATACCCTTATACCTATATTTTTTCCACGTTTTTCCAACTTTCCTTCTTCGCGTACACACTGTTTTTAAGATTCCAAACCTATCTGACTCACAAAACTGTCTGAAAAGCCATTTAAACCAATACCGCCCTTTTGTTTCTTTTCCTTATACATTCATTTTTTCCACGTTTTTGCACTCAAAACAACTTTCCTCCTTAGCGTACACACTGTTTTTAAGATTCCAAACATATCTGACTCACAAAACTGTCTAAAAAGCCATTTAAACCAATACCGCCCTTTTGTTTCTTTTTCTTATACATTCATTTTTTCCACGTTTTTACACTCAAAACAACTTTCCTCCTTCGCGTACACACTTTTTTTATGATTCCGAACCCATCTGACTCACAAAATCGTTAAAAAGGCCATTTAAACCAATACCGCGTACGTACACAATGTATTTCTTTTCCTTAAACATTCATTTTTTCCACGTTTTTCCAACTTTCCTCCTTCTCGTATACACTTTTTTTATGATTCCGAACCCATCTGTCTCACAAAATCCTCTAAAAGATCATTTAAACCAATACCTCCCTTTTGTTTCTTTTCCTTATACATTCATTTTTTCCACGTTTTTGCACTCAAAACAACTTTCCTCCTTAGCGTACACACTTTTTTTATGATTCCGAACCCATCTGACTCACAAAATCGTTAAAAAGACCATTTAAACCAATACCTCCCTTTTCTTTCTTTTCCTTATACATTCATTTTTCTTACGTTTTTGCACTCAAGATAACTTTCGTCCTTCGCGTACACACTGTTTTAGGTTGATTTCTTTAGAAATCGACCTATTGCAATCACTTCGTTTATCTATATATCTATCTATCTATCTATCTATCTATCTATCTATAATGAAAATTTTGTCATCACGATAACTCCCGAAATAATACTCGAAATTGAACCAAATTTGGACAGTGAACTAATCTTATAAATATCTTGGATGAGTTCGTTAACCAAGTTGCTCCGACTTTTTGTTTTCAAGTGGCCGCCACTTGAAAATTTCAAACCGACATTGTAAAAAGCATATTTAAAGCAAGATTTGCTTGAATTTTGTTGTAAATACAGGTCACATGAGGGTCTCAATGATGTTTATTAATGAAGTTTATCCGCCATTTTCAATAAAGTGGCAGATATTTTAAGTTAAACGGGACCACTTGAAATCAGGCTACCACTTGAAAATTTAAAATCCTATAACTTCCGAAATAATACTCCAAATTGAACCAAATTTGAACAGTGTCTTAATTTATCTTATAAATATCTTAGATGAGTTTGTTAACCAAGTTGCTCCGCCATTTTGGTTTCAAGTGGAGACCACTTGAAAATTTCAAATTCAAATTGTAAAAAGCGTATTCCGAATTTTTTTTAATTTTGATGTATACATACATTGCACAAGTGTCTCAAATAACTTTATTAATGAACTTTATCTGCCATTTTTAATAAAGTGGCGGATATCTTAAGTTAAGCGGGACCACTTGAAATTAGGCCACCACTTGAAAATTTAAAACCATGATAACTTCCGAAATAATACTCCAAATGGAACCAAATTTGAACAGTGTCTTAACTTATGTTATAAATATCTTAGATGAGTTTTTTAACCAAGTTGCTCCGCCATTTTGTTTTCAAGTGGAGACCACTTGAAAATTTCAAATTTAAATTGTAAAAAGCGTATTCCGAAATTGTTTGAATTTTGATGTAAATACAGACCACATAAGGATCTCAATGAAGTTTATTAATAAACTATATCCGCCATTTTTAATAAAGTGGCAGATATCTTAAGTTAAACGGGACCACTTGAAATCAGGCTACCACTTGAAAATTTTAAATCCCTATAACTTCCGAAAGAATACTCCAAATCGAACCAAATTTGAATAGTGTCTTAACTTATCTTATAAATATCTTGGATGAGTTTGTTAACCAAGTTGCTCCGCCATTTTGTTTTCAAGTTGAGACCACTTGAAAATTTCAAATTCAAATTGTAAAAAGCGTATTGCGAATTTCTTTTAATTTTGATGTATACATAGATTACACAAGTGTCTCAAATAACTTTATTAATGAACTTTATCCGCCATTTTTAATAAAGTGGTGGATACCTTAAGTTAAGCGGGACCACTTGAAATCAGGCCACCACTTGAAAATTTAAAACCATGATAACTTCCGAAATAATACTCCAAATGGAACCAAATTTGAACAGTGTCTTAACTTATCTTATAAATATCTTAGATGAGTTTGTTAACCAAGTTGCTCCGCCATTTTGTTTTCAAGTGAAGACAACTTGAAATTTTCAAATTTAAATTGTAAAATGCGTATTCCGAAATTGTTTGAATTGTGATGTAAATACAGACCACATAAGGATCTCAATGAAGTTTATTAATAAACTTTATCCGCCACTTTTAATAAAGTGGCAGATATCTTAAGTTAAGCGCGGTCACTTGAAATCAGGCTCATACTTGAAAATTTAAAATCACGATAACTTTTGAAATAATACTTCAAAATGAACCAAATTTTGACAGTGATATTATCATATAATTATCTTGAATGTTTTCACTAGGCAACTTCTCCCGACATCTTGTGTCTAAGTTCCAGCCACTTGAAATCACACTGCCACTTGAAAATATGCCATCACGATAACTTTTAAAATACTAAACTGATTCAAATAAAAGCTGGTTAGTGAACTTTTGGTTCAAATATCTAGGATAAGTTCTCTTGATGACTTGATCCGCAATTTTATTTTCAAGTGGCGGCCACTTGAAAATTTGTCATTATGGTAACTTTAGTAAGACAGAATCAATTCGCTTCAAGTTTGGGTAGTGGATTTATCATTCAAATATCTCAGATAATTTCGCTAGGCATCTCACTCCACTTTTTTTTACAAGTGGTGCCACCTGAAAATTTCTTATGATTATAATTTTTGAAATTCTGATTTAATTTAAACTAGAACTGGACAATGAACTTATCGTACAAATGTACTGGATGATTTCGATGGGCAAGTTGTTTTGCTGTTTTGTTTTACAAGTCGCAGCCACTTAGACTACCACTTGAAAATTTGCCATAATAATAACTTTTGAAACACGGCACTGATTTAAACCACAGTTGGACAGTAACCTATGCTTCAAATATCTTCGATGTGTTTGCTGGAACTTTAGAAATACTTAATCAATTCAAATCAAAGTTGAAAAATGGATTTATCATTCAAACAACAAAAATTTAGAAAATTCACGTAACTCATGAACCAATCACGTTATTGCGTCCATCTTTGGTATATCGATAATAAGTATTTTCTCGCCAAAAGTCGCCAAAAAAGTTGCCATAGTGGAAAAGTCGCCAAATTTGGCGCCAAATCCATTACATGCGTTACTGGATCTTTTTAATCCGTTTTTAAGGTAAAATTAGACTATTTTAATGCTAAAACAAACTAGAAATGCAGGAAACTAACATTTTATCAACTTACTAAGCCTCTTTGAAAGAATTTCTACAAAAAAAAAAAAAAAAAAAAAAATTATTTTCAAATTTGCAACGATATCTTAGATGAGCAACTTTCTCTGCCATTTTTATCGAAGTGGCAGCCACTTAATTTTTCAACACAATGACTTTTGAGATTTTGAATTAATTCGAACTATGTGTGTACAGTAGACTTATCTCACAAACGCATTTCATATATTTGTCAACTTAACCCACCATTTTTTTTCGTAGCGCCGGCCACTTGAAAATTTTAAATTCACATAAAAGTGTGTTTATGAACCGATTTGCTTAAAACTCCATGTGTGCATAGCCTACATCAATATTTCTACCAAGTGCATTAATAATTTGTAGCCGCCATTTTGAAACAAAATGACGGCTACTTGATAAGGAAAAAGAAATCAACCTACCCTTCCGAAAAAGCCGGAAGGTCTTGTTTAATATTCCAAACCCATCTGTCTCACAAAATCGCCTAAAAGACCATTTAAACCAATACCTCCCTTTTCTTTCTTTTCCTTATACATTAATTTTTTCCACGTTTCTCCCTTTTGTTTCTTTACCTACCCTCTTGTGTCTTGATACCTCCCTTTTGTTTCTTTTCCTTATACATTCATTTTTTCCACTTTTTTGCACTCAAAACAACTTTCCTCCTTCGCGTACACACTGTTTTTAAGATTCCAAACCCATCTGAATCACAAAACTGTCTAAAAAGCCATTTAAACCAATACCTCCCTTTTGTTTCTTTTCCTTATACATTCATTTTTACCACGTTTTTGCACTCAAGACAACTTTCCTTCTTCGCGTACACACTGTTTTTATAATTCCGAACCCACCTGATTCACAAAATCGCCTAAAAGACCATTTAAACTAATACCTCCCTTTTCTTTCTTTTCCTTATACATTCATTTTTCTTACGTTTTTGCACTCAAGATAACTTTCGTCCTTCGCGTACACACTGTTTTTAATATTCCAAACCCATCTGTCTCACAAAATCGCCTAAAAGACCATTTAAACCAATACCTCCCTTTTCTTTCTTTTCCTTATACATTAATTTTTTCCACGTTTCTCCCTTTTGTTTCTTTACCTACCCTCTTGTGTCTTGATACCTCCCTTTTCTTTCTTTTCCTTATACATTCATTTTTTCCACGTTTTTGCACTCAAAACAACTTTCCTCCTTCGCGTACACACTGTTTTTAAGATTCCAAACCTATCTGACTCACAAAACTGTCTAAATAGCCATTTAAACCAATACCGCCCTTTTGATTCTTTTCCTTATACATTCATTTTTTCCACGTTTTTCCAACTTTCCTCCTTCGCGTACACACTGTTTTTAAGATTCCAAAACTATCTGACTCACAAAACTGTCTAAAAAGCCATTTAAACCAATACCGCCCTTTTGTTTCTTTTCCTTATACATTCATTTTTTCCACGTTTTTGCACTCAAAACAACTTTCCTCCTTCGCGTACACTTTTTTTATGATTCCGAACCCATCTGACTCACAAAATCGTTAAAAAGGCCATTTAAACCAATACCGCCCTTATGTTTCTTTTCCTAATACATTCATTTTTTCCACGTTTTTCCAACTTTCCTCCTTCTCGTACACACTTTTTTTATGATTAAGAACCCATCTGTCTCACAAAACTGTCTAAAAGGCCATTTAAACCAATACCGCCCATTTGTTTCTTTTCCTTATACATTCATTTTTCTTACGTTTTTGCACTCAGGACAACTTTCGTCCTTCGCGTACACACTGTTTTTATGATTCCGAACCCATCCAACTCACAAAATCGTATAAAAGACCATTTATCCCCATACCACCATTTTGTTTCTTTTCGTTATACATTAATTTTTTCCACGTTTCGGCACTCAAAACAACTTTCCTCCTTCGCGTACACACTGTTTTTATAATTCCGAAGCCATCTGTCTCACAAAATCGTCTAAAAGACCATTTAAACCAATACCTCCCTTTTGTTTCTTTTCCTTATACATTAATTTTTTCCACGTTTTTGCACTCAAGACAACTTTTCTCCTTCGCGTACACACTGTTTTTATGATTCCGAACCCATCTGACTCACAAAATCGTCTAAAAGACCATTTAAACCAATACCTCCCTTTTCTTTCTTTTCCTTATACATTCGTTTTTCTTACGTTTTTGCACTCAAGACAACTTTCGTATTTCGCGTACACACTGTTTTTATGATTCCGAACCCATCCGACTCACAAAATCGTCTAAAAGACCATTTAAACAATACCACCCTTTTGTTTCTTTTCGTTATACATTATTTTTTTCCACGTTTCGGCACTCAAAACAACTTTCCTCCTTTGCGTACAGACTGTTCTTATGATTACGAACCCATCTGACTCACAAAATCGCCTAAAAGACCATTTAAACCAATATCTCCCTTTTGTTTCTTTTCCTTATACATTCATTTTTTCCACTCAAAACAACTTTCCTCCTTCGCGTACACACTGTTTTTAAGATTCCAAACCCATCTGAATCACAAAACTGTCTAAAAAGCCATTTAAACCAATAACTCCCTTTTGTTTCTTTTCCTTATACATTCATTTTTACCACGTTTTTGCACTCAAGACAACTTTCCTCCTTCGCGTACACACTGTTTTTATAATTCCGAACCCATCTGATTCACAAAATCGCCTAAAAGACCATTTGAACCAATATCTCCCTTTTCTTTCTTTTCCTTATACATTCATTTTTTCCACGTTTTTCCAACTTTCCTCCTTCGCGTACACACTGTTTTTAAGATTCCAAAACTATCTGACTCACAAAACTGTCTAAAAAGCCATTTAAACCAATACCGCCCTTTTGTTTCTTTTCCTTATACATTCATTTTTTCCACGTTTTTGCACTCAAAACAACTTTCCTCCTTCGCGTACACTTTTTTTATGATTCCGAACCCATCTGACTCACAAAATCGTTAAAAAGGCCATTTAAACCAATACCGCCCTTTTGTTTCTTTTCCTAATACATTCATTTTTTCCACGTTTTTCCAACTTTCCTCCTTCTCGTACACACTTTTTTTATGATTAAGAACCCATCTGTCTCACAAAACTGTCTAAAAGGCCATTTAAACCAATACCGCCCATTTGTTTCTTTTCCTTATACATTCATTTTTCTTACGTTTTTGCACTCAGGACAACTTTCGTCCTTCGCGTACACACTGTTTTTATGATTCCGAACCCATCCAACTCACAAAATCGTATAAAAGACCATTTATCCCCATACCACCATTTTGTTTCTTTTCGTTATACATTAATTTTTTCCACGTTTCGGCACTCAAAACAACTTTCCTCCTTCGCGTACACACTGTTTTTATAATTCCGAAGCCATCTGTCTCACAAAATCGTCTAAAAGACCATTTAAACCAATACCTCCCTTTTGTTTCTTTTCCTTATACATTAATTTTTTCCACGTTTTTGCACTCAAGACAACTTTTCTCCTTCGCGTACACACTGTTTTTATGATTCCGAACCCATCTGACTCACAAAATCGTCTAAAAGACCATTTAAACCAATACCTCCCTTTTCTTTCTTTTCCTTATACATTCGTTTTTCTTACGTTTTTGCACTCAAGACAACTTTCGTATTTCGCGTACACACTGTTTTTATGATTCCGAACCCATCCGACTCACAAAATCGTCTAAAAGACCATTTAAACAATACCACCCTTTTGTTTCTTTTCGTTATACATTAATTTTTTCCACGTTTCGGCACTCAAAACAACTTTCCTCCTTTGCGTACAGACTGTTCTTATGATTACGAACCCATCTGACTCACAAAATCGCCTAAAAGACCATTTAAACCAATATCTCCCTTTTGTTTCTTTTCCTTATACATTCATTTTTTCCACTCAAAACAACTTTCCTCCTTCGCGTACACACTGTTTTTAAGATTCCAAACCCATCTGAATCACAAAACTGTCTAAAAAGCCATTTAAACCAATAACTCCCTTTTGTTTCTTTTCCTTATACATTCATTTTTACCACGTTTTTGCACTCAAGACAACTTTCCTCCTTCGCGTACACACTGTTTTTATAATTCCGAACCCATCTGATTCACAAAATCGCCTAAAAGACCATTTGAACCAATATCTCCCTTTTCTTTCTTTTCCTTATACATTCATTTTTTCCACGTTTTTGCACTCAAAACAACTTTCCTCCTTCGCGTACACACTTTTTTTATGATTCCGAACCCATCTGACTCACAAAATCGTTAAAAAGGCCATTTAAACCAATACCGCCCTTTTGTTTCTTTTCCTAATACATTCATTTTTTCCACGTTTTTCCAACTTTCCTCCATCTCATACACACTTTTTTTATGATTCCGAACCCATCTGTCTCACAAAACTGTCTAAAAGGCCATTTAAACCAATACCGCCCATTTGTTTCTTTTCCTTATACATTCATTTTTCTTACGTTTTTGCACTCAGGACAACTTTCGTCCTTCGCGTACACACTGTTTTTATGATTCCGAACCCATCCGACTCACAAAATCGTATAAAAGACCATTTATCCCCATACCACCCTTTTGTTTCTTTTCGTTATACATTAATTTTTTCCACGTTTCGGCACTTAAAAGAACTTTCGTCCTTTGCGTACACACTGTTTTTATGATTCCGAAGCCATCTGTCTCACAAAATCGTCTAAAAGACCATTTAAACCAATACCTCCCTTTTGTTTCTTTTCCTTATACATTAATTTTTTCCACGTTTTTGCACTCAAGACAACTTTTCTCCTTCGTGTACACACTGTTTTTATGATTCCGAACCCATCTGACTCACAAAATCGTCTAAAAGACCATTTAAACCAATACCTCCCTTTTGTTTCTTTTCCTTATACATTCATTTTTTCCACGTTTTTGCACTCAAAACAACTTTCCTCCTTCGCGTACACACTGTTTTTATTATTCCGAACCCGTCTGACTAACAAAATCGCCTAAAAGACCATTTAAACCAATACCTCCCTTTTCTTTCTTTTCCTTATACATTCATTTTTCTTACGTTTTTGCACTCAAGACAACTTTCGTATTTCGCGTACACACTGTTTTTATGATTCCGAACCCATCCGACTCACAAAATCGTCAAAAGACCATTTAAACCCATACCACCCTTTTGTTTCTTTTCGTTATACATTAATTTTTTCCACGTTTCGGCACTCAAAACAACTTTCCGCCTTTGCGTACACACTGTTCTTATGATTACGAACCCATCTGACTCACAAAATCGCCTAAAAGACCATTTAAACCAATATCTCCCTTTTGTTTCTTTTCCTTATACATTCATTTTTTCCACTCAAAACAACTTTCCTCCTTCGCGTACACACTGTTTTTAAGATTCCAAACCCATCTGAATCACAAAACTGTCTAAAAAGCCATTTAAACCAATACCTCCCTTTTGTTTCTTTTTCTTATACATTCATTTTTTCCACGTTTTTGCACTCAAAACAACATTCCTCCTTCTTGTACACACTTTTCTGATAATTCTGAACCCACCTGACTCACAAAATCGCCTACCATTTAAACCAATACCTCCCTTTTCTTTCTTTTCCTTATACATTCATTTTTTCCACGTTTTTGCACTCAAGACAACTTTCCTCCTTCGCGTACACACTGCTTTTATTATTCCGAACCCATCTGACTCACAAAATCGCCTAAAAGACCATTTAAACCAATACCTCCCTTTTGTTTCTTATACATTCATTGTTTTCCACGTTTTTGCACTCAAAACAACTTTCCTCCTTCGCGTACACACTGTTTTTAAGATTCCAAACCCATCTGACTCACAAAACTGTCTAAAAAGCCATTTAAACCAATACCGCCCTTTTGTTTTTTTTCGTTATACATTAATTTTTTCCACGTTTCGGCACTCAAAACAACTTTCCTCCTTCGCGTACACACTGTTTGTATGATTCCGAACCCATCTGTCTTTAAAAATCGTCTAAAAGACCATTTAAACCAATACCTCCCTTTTGTTTCTTTTCCTTATACATTCATTTTTTCCACGTTTTTGCACTCAAAACAACATCCCTCCTTCTTTTTTTTTTTTTTTTTTTAACTGGATTTTGAGTATTTTAGAACGTAATCATCAGATAACGAAGATCACTATGGTAAAAATATCCATAATTATTAATTAAATATGTTATTAAATTTTTATAGGTATAATTTTAAAGTTATTTAAATTTGTTTATAAGATAAATGCATCCATTGTATCCACTAAGCTGGAAGTATCAAATATAACGATGAACCTAATTGTGTATATGCACTACAAAAGTTCTGAAACATTTCATGAAAACATGCTGTTTGCCATTTAACTTAATTTTATGTCCAAAAGGTCTTTTTTTAATTTCAAGATGTGCTAAATTCTTCATATGTACGTCAATTATTCTTTCTTACAACTACTCGGTATTTGATACATGGCTACTCGGTGCAACACTAAAAATGATCTTAAAGTTACTTAAAGCTTTTTATCCAAGTAGCAGTAACGGTGTAGCATGGCATCGGGTGCAGCAGATTGTTTAAAGCTCTGTAGATGAATTTAACAAAAAGAAATGTTTAGGCTTAAAAATACACTTGCATTATATCTCTAGATTACTACATTGGTTGTATAGTCTTAATTTATGTAAAATTTGCATCTACAAATTAAATATTTTATGAATTGATATTATTTCTAGAGATACGAGACTTGGTTCAGCCTTCATGGTTTGAAAATAAATTTTATTTTGCTGCAGATAGGTTCAGAAAATTGTTGTTGGAATTTTTAAGTTGATTATTATTTTTATCACGAATTATTTTATGATTCATGGTATACAAGTATACATATTTTAATGAAAGATGGTTTAGGCATTTTAATTTCATGAGGGAAGGCTTATTTTATAAGCAAAAGGAGTCGGTAAAAGTTGAAATTAACGACTGTCATTATTTGCGGTTGGTGGATATCTCCATCGATTCAGAGAAGAGATGCCCTAAAATCAGGATTCTACTGTACTTGGGCAAAAGGAGTTATTATCTAATTAGTATTATTTATCTAATGATCACAGAAAAGTGTGACAGTATGGAGCCAGTTTGGCTTTTGATTGTGTAATTTGGGTGGTTTAAATGTCAATACGTAGCATAATAGCAGGAAAATTTTAAGAATTTTAGGATAACTAATGATATTTAAAGATATTTCAGGAAATTTTTTAAGAATTCAGAAAAATCAGGATATCTCTGATTGTGAGACTTTTTTAATTCATTTAAAATAATCTGAATTAAACTGTAATAGAAAGTTTAAATTGCTTAACAGGATTTTATACAAATCAGAATATAATACTCTACTAGCGAGCTTCGCCCGCTAGCGGGTCAGTATTTTCAAATGAATCACTATAATTAATGAATCACTAACAGTAACTTTTAGTCCTAAGAAAAGAAATTAAAAAAAAAAAATCATTTCTGATCGGGTAAAATGTCGTCCCGGGTCCCCACTGCCTTCGGCAGCGCAGTCCAGTGAGCGCTGCGGGCGCACAAGTTAAAGAATACACGCGCTGCACGCCCGCACTCCTTCCCTGATACTTCGTGCCCCCTAAAAAAATCATTTCTGATCGGGTAAAAAATCACACCGGGTCCCCATTGCCTTCGGCAGCGCAGACCCATGCACGCTGCGCGCGCACGTATTCCTTCTCAAATCAAATTTTTATTCTTAAGAAAAGAAAATAAAAAAAATTATTTCTCATCGGTTAAAAAGTCGGACCGGGTCCCCACTGCCTTCGGCACGCAGTCCCGTGCGCGCTGCGCGCACAAGTTAGGGGGTACGCGCGCGGTGTACTCCTATTTCTTCCCCACCCTTTCAGCCCCTTGTAATTAACCTACGTATACCAATTTTGAACGGTCTTACTGAATTAGCTGAGATGCAAAAGAACACCTAATCGGGACGCCTCAAAACGTGTAAATCTGCTGAAAACTTTCGATAATATAAAAGAACTTTAAAATATCTTTCGAATGATGTATTAAAAATAATTTAATCATGATTAGAAATTGAAATATTGAAAATATTACAGCGCCATCTGGCGGTAGAAATTTCTGCATTCCACTGTTCGATCCCAAATCAACAAAGCTTTCTAATGATATATTACTTATGAAATTATTTTAATTAGTAGTTGAGATACAAAAGAAAACTGATTTAGGAGACCTCAAAACGTGTAAATCTGGTGAAATCTTGAATTCCATTTTCGATAATGTAAACGTACTTTAAAATGTGTATCGAATGACGCATTAAAAAAAAATTGAATCATGATTAGAAATAGAAATATTGTAATTTAAAAATATTACAGCGCCATCTGGCGGTAGAAATTTCTGTAATCTACTGTTCAATTTCAACTCAACAAAGCTTTCAAATGATGTATTACTTATGAATTTTTTTTAATTAGTAACTGAGACAAAAGAGAAACCCATTCAGGATACCTCAAAATGTTTAAATCAGGAGAAATGTCGAAGTATCGAATTTCTGAAAGCTACTATTCAATTCCAAATTAACAAAGCTTTCAAATGATGTATTACTTATGAAATTATTTTAATTAGCAGCTGAGATACAAAAGAAAACCCATTCAGGACACCTCAAAACGTGTAAGTCAGATGAAATTTCGAATTCCATTATCTACGGTAGTCGGTTAATGGAAGTAAATAGAAAAAGAAATATTTTTACCTTAAGTGTATTTGTGTTGTTTTGAAACTTTCATCCTCTTTCAACAGATAAAATGTCAGGCGTGTAAAGATAAAATTTAATTTGCAATTAAAATGTAAATCTTTTGTTTATTGACCAAAATGGATGAAATTTGAACTGCAAGTTTGTTTTGTGGTGTTAAGATTGTATACTAATTGAAATGTGCGAATTTTGAAAAATTGAAGAAAATAGAATATTGCAATTTTTAATCGCAGTACAAAGACACGTGACCTCATTAAATAGCAGATGTTTTTTCTTTCCGTTCAAGATCGTCTGCGAAGTTAAAATGCTTGTGATTTGTTGCCACCATTTTTTTTTAGTTTAGTTAATTTAAAAAAATCTAATTGTCCGATCGATAAGCCGTTTAAACCATCGGATTGAGAAAAAAAAGCCCTTTCCAATGGTATCTTGTTTGTAACAATACGACTGATATTTCTAATTTATTTTCCACTTTTTCCATAAAAATGTCGCTTTTTAAGCATTTAATCATGAATTCTGGGTCAATTTTCGGTAGACATGGGTGGACATTTTAATTAATATCTCCGCTAATTAGTGCCGCATCGCTTAGCGAATTATCGCGATGTCGAGATGAAGAAATTCTGCGTCTGTCGACACCGGTTTTGAGGCGATGCGACCATTAGCGCCGGAGCTTTAGCAGTCACAAGGCATTTCTCACAGACAGACAGACAGACAGACAGACAGACAGAAAGACAGACAGACAGAAAGACAGACAGACAGACAGACAGAAAGACAGACGCGTACAGATTTTAATAATATAAGGAGACTAGCGAGCTTCGCCCGCTAGCGGGTCAGTATTTTCAAATAAATCACTAACAGTAACTTTTAGTCTTAAGAAAAGAAATTTAAAAAGAAAAATCATTTCTGATCGGGTAAAATGTCGTCCCGGGTCCCCACTGCCTTCGGCAGCGCAGTCCCGTGCGCGCTGCGCGTGCACAAGTTAAGGGATACACGCGCTGCGCGCGCGTATTCCTTCCCTGACCCTTCGTACCCCCCCCCAAAAAAAAAAATCATTTCTGATCGGGTAAAAACTCAAACCGGGTCCCCACTGCCTTCGGCAGCGCAGACCCATGCGCGCTGCGCGCGCACGTGTGAAGGTATATGTGCGCTGCGCGCAAATATTTCTTCTCAAATCAAATTTTTATTCTTAAGAAAATAAAAGAAAAAAAATCATTTCTCATGGGGTACAAAGTCGGCCCGGGTCCCCACTGCCTTCGGCAGCGCAGTCCCGTGCGCGCTGCGCGCGCACCAGTTAAAGAATATACGCGCTGCACGCCCGCATTCCTTCCCTGACACTTCGTCCCCCCTAAAAAAATCATTTCTGATCGGGTAAAAAAATCACACCGGGTCCCCACTGCCTTTGGCAGCGCAGACCCATGCGCGCTGCGCGCGCACGTGTGAGGGTATACGCACGCTGCGCGCACGTATTGCTTCTCGAATCAAATTTTTATTCTTAAGAAAAGAAAATTAAAAAAATTATTTCTCATCGGTTAAAAAGTCGGACTGGGTCAGCGCAGTCCCGTGCGCGCTGCGCACGCACAAGTTAGGGGATACGCGCGCGGTGCACGCCTATTTCATCCCCACCCTTTCAGCCCCTTCTAATAAACCTACGTATACCAGTTTTGAACGGTCTTACTCAATTAGCTGAGATGCAAAAGAACACCTAATCAGGACGCCTCAAAACGTGTAAATCTGCTGAAAACTTTCGATAATATAAAAGAACTTTAAAATATCTTTCGAATGATGTATTAAAAATAATTTAATCATGATTAGAAATTTAAATATTGAAATTTGAAAATATTACAGCGCCATCTGGCGGTAGAAATTTCTGTATTCCACTGTTCGATCCCAAATCAACAAAGCTTTCTAATGATGTATTACTTATGAAATTATTTTAATTAGTAGTTGAGATACAAAGAAAACTGATTCAGGAGACCTCAAAACGTGTAAATCTATTGAAATCTTGAATTTATTTTCGATAATGTAAAAGTACTTTAAAATGTGTATCGAATGACGCATTAAAAAAAAAAAATAATAATGATTAGAAATAGAAATATTGTAATTTTAAAATATTACAGCGCCATCTGGCGGTAGAAATTTCTGTAATCTACTGTTCGATTCCAACTCAACAAAGCTTTCAAATGATGCATTACTTATGAAATTTTTTTATTTAGTAACTGAGACAAAAGAGAAACCCATTCAGGACACCTCAAAACGTTTAAATCAGGAGAAATGTCGAAATATCGAATTTCTGTAATCTACTATTCAATTCCAAATTAACAAAGCTTTCAAATGATGTATTACTTATGAAATTATTTTAATTAGCAGTTGAGATACAAAAGAAAACCCATTCAGGAGACCTCAAAACGTGTAAATCAGGTGAAATCTCTAATTCAACTTTCGACACTTTAATTAGTAGCTGAGATACAAAAGAAAACCCATTCAGGAGACCTCAAAACGTGTAAATAAGCTGAAATCTCGAATTCCACTATTGCGATGCAAAAGAAAACCTAATCAGGAGACCTCAAAACGTGTAAATCGGGTGGAATCTCGAATTCCCCTTTCGATAATGTAACCGTACTTTAAAAGGTGTATCGAATGACATATTAAAAAAAAAAAAAAAGTTAAACATAATTAGAATTTTAAATATTGAAATTTTAAATTATTACAGCGCCATGACACCTCAAAACGTGTAAGTCAGGAGAAATTTCGAATTCCATTATCTACGGTTGTCGGTTAATGGAAGTAAATAGAAAAAGAAATATTTTTACCTTAAGTGTATTTGTGTCGTTTTGAAACTCGCATCCTCTTTCGACAGATAAAATGTGATTCGTTTAAAGATAAAATTTAATTTGCAATTAAAATGTAAATCTTTTGTTTATTGACGAAAATCGATGAAATTTGAACAGGAAGTTTGTTTTGTGGTGTTAAGATTGTATACTAATTCAAATGTGCGAATTTTGAAAAATTGAAGAAAATAGAAAATTGCAATTTTTAATCCCAGTACAAAAACACATGACCTCATTAAACACCAGATGTTTTTTCTTTCCGTTCAAGATCGTCTGCCAAGTTAAAATGCTTGTGATTTGTTGCCACCATTTTTGTTTAGTTTAGTTAATTTTAAAAAATCTAATTGTCCGATCAATAAGCCGTTTACACCATCGGATTGAGAAAAAAAAGCCCTTTCCAATGGTATCTTGTTTGTAACAATACGACTGATATTTCTAATTAATTTTCTACTTTTTCCGTAAAAATATCGCTTTTTAAGCATTTAATCATGAATTCTGGGTCATTTTTCGGTAGACATGGGTGGACATTTTAATTAATATCTCCGCTAATTAGGGTCGCATCGCTTAGCGAAATATCGCGATGTCGAGATGAAGAAATTCTGCGTCTGTCGACACCGATTTCGAAGCGCTGCGACCATTAGCGCCGGAGCTTTAGCTATGACAAGGCATTTCTCACAGACAGACAGACAGACAGACAGACAGAAAGACAGACAGACAGACAGACAGATGCGTACAGATTTTAATAATATAAGGAGACTAGCGAGCTTCGTCCGCTAGCGGGTCAGTATTTTCAAATGAATAAGAATAATTAAAGAATCACTATAAATTAAATTCATTCTTAAATTCATTAAATTCATTCTTCTTAAATAATTAAAGAATCTATAATTAAAGAATCACTAACAGTAACTTTTACTCCTAAGAAAAGAAATTTAAAAAAAAAATCATTTCTGATCGGGTAAAATGTCGTCCCGGGTCCCCACTGCCTTCGGCAGCGCAGTCCCGTGCGCGCTGCGCGTGCACAAGTTAAGGGATACACGCGCTGCGCGCGCGTATTCCTTAATTGACCCTTCGTGCCCCCCCCGAAAAAAAATCATTTCTGATCGGGTAAAATCTCACACCGGGTCCCCACTGCCCTCGGCAGCGCAGACCCATGCGCGCTGCGCGCGCACGTGTGAAGGTGTACGTGCGCTGCGCGCAAATATTCCTTCTCAAATCAAATTTTTATTCTTAAAAAAAGAAAAGAAAAAAAAAATCATTTCTCATGGGGTACAAAGTCGGCCCGGGTCCCCACTGCCTTCGGCAGCGCAGTCCCGTGCGCGCTGCGCGCGCACAAGTTAAAGGATACACGCGCTGCACGCCCGCATTCCTTCCCTGACACTTCGTGCCCCCTACAAATAATAATTTCTGATCGGGTAAAAATTCACACCGGGTCCCCACTGCCTTTGGCAGCGCAGATCCATGCGCGCGCACGTGTGAAGGTATACGCACGCTGCGCGCACGTATTCCTTCTCAAATCAAATTTTTATTCTTAAGAAAAGAAAATTAAAAAAATTATTTCTCATCGGTTAAAAAGGCGGACCGGGACCCCACTGCCTTCGGCAGCGCAGTCCCGTGCGCGCGCAAGTTAGGGGATACGCGCGTGGTGCACGCCTATATCTTCCCCACCCTTTCAGCCCCTTCTAATTAACCTACGTATACCAATTTTGAACGGTCTTACTCAATTAGCTGAGATGCAAAAGAACACCTAATCAGAACGCCTCAAAACGTGTAAATCTGCTGAAAACTTTCGATAATATAAAAGAACTTTAAAATATCTTTCGAATGATGTATTAAAAATAATTTAATCATGATTAGAAATTGAAATATTGAAATTTGAAAATATTACAGCGCCATCTGGCGGTAGAAATTTCTGTATTCCACTGTTCGATCCCAAATCAACAAAGCTTTCTAATGATATATTACTTATGAAATTATTTTAATTAGTAGTTGAGATACAAAAGAAAACTGATTCAGGAGACCTCAAAACGTGTAAATCTGGTGAAATCTTGAATTCCATTTTCGATAATGTAAAAGTACTTTAAAATGTGTATCGAATGACGCATTAAAAAAAATTTAATCATGATTAGAAATAGAAATATCGTAATTTAAAAATATTACAGCGCCATCTGGCGGTAGAAATTTCTGTAATCTACTGTTCGATTCCAACTCATCAAAGCTTTCAAATGATGTGTTACTTATGAAATTTTTTTAATTAGTAACTGAGACAAAAGAGAAACCCATTCAGGACACCTCAAAACGTTTATATCAGGAGAAATGTCGAAATATCGAATTTCTGTAATATACTATTCAATTCCAAATTAACAAAGCTTTCAAATGATGTATTACTTGTGAAATTATTTTAATTAGCAGCTGGGATACAAAAGAAAACCCATTCAGGACACCTCAAAACGTGTAAATCAGGTGAAATCTCGAATTCCACTATTGCGATGCAAAAGAAAACCTAATTAGGAGACCTCAAAACGTATAAATCGGGTGAAATCTCGAATTACCCTTTCAATAATGTAACCGTACTTTAAAATGTGCATCGAATGACATATTAAAAAAAAAAAAAAAAAAATTAAACATAATTAGAATTTTAAATATTGACATTTTAAATTATTACAGCGCCATGACACCTCAAAACGTGTAAGTCAGGTGAAATTTCGAATTCCATTATCTACGGTAGTCGGTTAATGGAAGTAAATAGAAAAAGAAATATTTTTACCTTAAAGTGTATTTGTGTCGTTTTGAAACTGGTATCCTCTTTCGACAGATAAAATGTCAGGCGTGTAAAGATAAAATTTAATTTGCAATTAAAATGTAAATCTTTTGTTTATTGACCAAAATCGATGAAATTTGAAATGCACGTTTGTTTTGTGGTGTTAAGATTGTATACTAATTGAAATGTGCGAATTTTGAAAAAATGAAGAAAATAGAAAATTACAATTTTTAATCGCAGTACAAAAACACGTGATCCCAATAAACACCAGATGTTTTTTCTTTCCGTTCAAGATCGTCTGTCAAGTTAAAATGCTTGTGATTTGTTGCCACCATTTTTTTTTAGTTTAGTTAATTTAAAAAAATCTAATTGTCCGATCGATAAGCCGTTTACACCATCGGATTGAGAAAAAAAGCCCTTTCCAATGGTATCTTGTTTGTAACGATACAACTGATATTTCTAATTTATTTTCCACTTTTTCCGTAAAAATGTCGCTTTTTAAGCATTTAATCATGAATTCTGGGTCATTTTTCGGTAGATATGGGTCGACGTTTTAATTAATATCTCTGCTAATTAGGGTCGCATTGCTTAGCGAATTATCGCGATGTCGAGATGAAGAAATTCCGCGTCTGTCGACACCGGTTTCGAGGCGATGCGACCATTAGCGCCGGAGCTTTAGCGGTCACAAGGCATTTCTCACAGACAGACAGACAGACAGAAAGACAGATAGACAGACAGACAGACAGAAAGACAGACAGACAGACAGAAAGACAGACGCGCACAGATTTTAATAATATAAGGAGATGGCCAAGTTCATGAAACATAACTCGCCCCTTTCTTTCATGGACGTTTAAATGCATGCTAAACTAAGTGTGCATGCATTGAACTAAGTTTTTCTTAAAATATTTCAGATGTATAAAATAAATAATTTTTTCAAAGATTACGGCAACTTTTAATCTACAACTGGACACAAATATTGTAAACAAAAATTGAAATTGGATCGTATATTTACAACACAGAAAAAAAATATAATAAAACTATTAAAATAATATTTCTTACCTGAAATATAATATCAATACAAAAAACCCTTAACGGGTTAAAAGTTTGTGACGCAGCACTGTACTTTATGGCTATAAGAATTAGAAATACGGGTCTTAAAAATAATGATATCAAATTTTCAGTGACGCTTTGATATTAATTAAATTATACATAGATTTTCTTATTTGAATTTGCTTTTTCCTTTTATTTATATTTACAGTGTAAACGTTATTTTCAACATAAAATAATATATAGCATTTACTCATTGATACCTTTCCATTCACATCTCTTATACTATGAAAGCATGTGTTTTAAAAGAAATTATATGAAATTCCAGTAACGCAGTGGTGTTACATTAAGTGGTTTGTTTTTAAATTTCTCTGCAATTATTTTGTTTTGCATATTAAAGTATATGTGCACATTGAAATATTGCTTTTAATTTTCAAATACGCTGTCAAATATATCACTTTCATTAAGCTTATATTATGTACTGAAATATATTTATTTCAATGAATTATTCTATCTTTTGCGTCACGCCATCCAAAACTGTAAGTAAAATATATGGAAATGTTTACTTTGTGTCATTTCATCCAAATAAATTGAAAATGCATGCAAATAGATATCGTGATGCAAAGAAAAAAACTGTGAAATTTTTTTCAGTTTTGGATGGCGTGACGCAAAAGATAGAATAATTCATTGAAATAAATATATTTCAGTACATAATATAAGCTTAATGAAAGTGATATATTTGACAGCGTATTTGAAAATTAAAAGCAATATTTCAATGTGCACATATACTTTAATATGCAAAACAAAATAATTGCAGAGAAATTTAAAAACAAACCACTTAATGTAACACCACTGCGTTACTGGAATTTCATATAATTTCTTTTAAAACACATGCTTTCATAGTATAAGAGATGTGAATGGAAAGGTATCAATGAGTAAATGCTATATATTATTTTATGTTGAAAATAACGTTTACACTGTAAATATAAATAAAAGGAAAAAGCAAATTCAAATAAGAAAATCTATGTATAATTTAATTAATATCAAAGCGTCACTGAAAATTTGATATCATTATTTTTAAGACCCGTATTTCTAATTCTTATAGCCATAAAGTACAGTGCTGCGTCACAAACTTTTAACCCGTTAAGGGTTTTTTGTATTGATATCATTACTTTTTAGGGGTTAATGATCAAAACGTAAAATTAAAGGAGCATGGTAATGAGTTATAACACTGTATTAAAAGTGTTGTTTTATAGGACATACTCGAACAAAATAACAAACTAAATAAAATTTTAAAATTTTATAAAAAGTGATAAAAAAGATGGAAACATGCAACATTACAAAGGCATAATATAGTACATTTTAAAAATGACAAAAATTTCTTATTTATATTTATTTCTTATTATAATTTTTTAGGTATAGATTTGATTTAAAAGAGAAAAATAAATAATAATAGAAAAATCTTTAAAAAGTGAAAATTTTATACTGGTAAATATTTAAGTAGTATAGTTTGTTATGAATTTAATTAAAAAAAAAATCTTAATCTATTCAAAATTTTATTATAGCTTAACATTTTGTAATTTATATATTATCATGAAAAACGGCAGTTTTTCGAGTGACGCAAGCGGAAGGACAAACGGACGGAAAGCTGCGAACTCATATATACGCCTAGTCTGACATCAAAGAGATTTGTAAAAGCCGACACTTAATATCTCAGCAAATATGCCTTATTTTGTTCTGATATTTTCAAAATAATCTTTTATCGTCGGTCTTAATCTATCCTGAAAATTTTACGTTCCTACATGCAGTATGTTTTAAGATCTGAATCTCAATTTAAAGCCAAAAAGGAAAAACGTGAGGTGTAAGGATGTAATGAACTAAATTCATGAAAAAATATCTCTAAAACCGCACGAACGATTTTAATTTAATTAATATATGTTGTTAATGGGATCTTTCTGAATCGAGTAACGTTTTTGTTTTTTTCAGGAAAACTCTTGTTTTTTGTAAAAGTTGCTTTGAAAATAGAACTATATTACTCCGCCAAAATGCATGCTTTTATTCGGCAAAAATGTCGTAATTCGGTTCTTACTTTCAAGACACGTTGGTTGGCTGACCAACGTGAATGCAGTCAATAAATTTTTGTTATGAAGAATATAATTTTAATTTTAAGATTTCCCATTTCGTCAAAAAAGTATTTAGATAATATTTAAAATAAATGAAGAATTTTTTAATTATAGATATTCTATGTCATCATTATTCATAATGAATTAAAAATATTTTTAAAGCGAAAACATTTAATAAATCCCTCATGCACACAAATTTATACCATGGTCCATGGTCTTTGGAGCGCATGCGTACATCATACGGATGCGTACATCCTGTAGACACTAAGCTAATTGCTTTCCCTGTATTCGTCCGCGCCGCGGTGTTTTTGTTTAATTTGTTGATTGGAAATTGGAATTAATACGAAATTTTGCATGATTTAGACATATATTGGTAGTGCTCGGATACTTTTGCTGTGACCCACCGGTGTACCACGCCGGCGTGAACGTGTTAATCATAATTTTTATTAAATTAAAATAACACTGAGATATGAGAGCGAGAGTGTGAGCAGTGATTTTTACATTATTATTTTCAATGGGGAATTAAAATATTTATTCAAAAATTCCACCTACTTGCATGATTTAGTGGTAAGTGTTTTATAATTTTATATTCTTAAAACTTGCTTATAATTTTACGTATATGTAATTATAGGCTTCGTCTGATTGCACGGAAGTATTGTTATTTGTAAACAAACCATTGTTTACATTTTTTATAGTCGCTTTTTTCGCAAAATGTTACTCAGTTTTCTGTAATATGATAATTAAACAAGTTTTCGAATTCTTTATTATGTTTATTATTACTTTAATTATGTTGTTATTATTCGTAATATGTCACCTTTTAGCTTAGCAATTTTTGGAAAAATAAATTTAAATGTTTTGATTAGAGATCCTAACTAATCGAGATACTAAGAGATACTTCGATTACAGTCCAAAATTTATTTATTGGAATAAAATAGCTGTATTATTCTTTTCAAAAAACAGATTACGAAAAACTTTATTTTTGAATGATACAGCCTTGCAAAACGAAACAACAAAAATCCTATATATATATGATAACATGGGAAGGGAGAAAGGGAGCTATCTGACTGATTTACAGCCTTAATTAGATACATCACAAGTCTAGTGTAATGGGTAATTGGGAAATGTTGTATGTACTGTATTAATACATTATTGTATTAATACTGTATTGATACAATATATACTGTATTAATACAATATTGTTAAATTTTAAATGAATTTGAATGTCTTAGTTGTGTATCATAATAATCATTTATAATGCTTTTGACGGATATAGCTAAGGTAGTATGAAAACTACTTTATATCAACAGGGTTGCCACGCTACCTGGAGAACCTGGAATAGTCAGGGAATTTGAAAATTGACTATAAAAGTCAGTGAAAAGAAAAATCTGCCAATGCACGGTCATTTCCCCTCCCCCCCCCCTTTTTTTTTTCTCCATTAGCTTCTGCTATTTTTTTTAAACACCCCCACCCTTCTCTTTTGCTCATGTAAGGAATTTCTTATCTCGCTTATAAGCGACAAATGCTATCATTATATGCAACTTTTGTCATATGTAAATTTTGTGTTTACAAGTGGGACGTTAATTATTTTGCCCTCAACACAGTCAATGCTCAATATACGGTTAGACTGAAATTTTTTTAGAATATACCTGGAAAACCTTTTAAAAGTCAGGGAATTTCATTCTCCTGTTTGAGTGGCAACCCTGTATCAAGCTTATACTGTACTCTACTCTAAATATAATAATGCAGCACAAGCAGTATAAAGAAAATAAGGCTAAGCTTTACTATAGGGTACCTGTTGGCGATTCATGATGCTGTGATGAGATTCAGTGTATCGACACTTTTTAATAGTAACTTTTTTGTATCGGTACTTCATTTAACTGTCTTGGAACTTTGTTTTTCTTTTTGTGCCAGCCGCGCGCGTGTGTTTATTGTAATGCGGCCCAGCTGAATGATTTTTCTTTTTAATGCGTTTTTGAGGTATAAAAATTAATTTTTTGAGTGTATTTTATTATTTTATTTTACTTTTTAATAAATGGAATTATTTAGGGGAAAAAAGTGTATTCTAGTAATTGATGCAGTATAGATTTTCATGCATTTTCTTATTCATGTGCCATGAATTAGGAGTATCCAGTGATGTTTTTTTTTTGTTTTAATATCGGGATAGTGACCACTGTAGTACAGATTTTTTATGCATTTTCTGATTCATGTGCTATGACTTAGGGGTATCCAGTGATATTGTTTTAGTCTTAATATTGGGATACTGACCGCTGTAGCATGAATTTTCAGATTCGTGCATGACAAATTAGCTGCATCCAGTGATTTTATTTATTTTTTGTTTGTTTTGTGATTGCTTCTGTACAGATTTTCATGCATTTTCAGATTCATGCAAGGCTGTAATTTTGAAATTTTGGGGCAAATCTTCAAGTTATTTTAGATTATACATCATTTATAATGCTGAATTTTATGTGTTAAAGCTTGAAAGCTCTCTGAAATTTTTTTTTTTTTTTTGTTGTGAAATAGCTCAAATTTCTATTACTGTTTTAAATATTTTATTAATCTTTAAAATATGCTTAATTTATTTCAGTGAATTTCAAAACAAGCACCAGAGTGAAACAGTAATTTATTTTCTTGAAATGTATTTTTGATGTTTTGTAATGATTCAGAATATCGATTTGCAGTAATCGACTCATTCAGTGAGATGTACATCAGCAACAGCGATGGGCGCCTTATAGTAAAGCTATTCCAAAAATAAGCTAAATAAAACTTATCAAAAGCTTTCTTACTTAGTTTTCTTTTTCTTCTTCTTTTTTTCCCCCATAGCAGTTAATTGTACAAATGCATCTTAAAAATTAAACCCACTTTCAAGGCCTGCATTATTTATCATTAATAGATTGCTCACACTGTTTAGTGACAGTTTGTTTATAATTTCATTTCTTACCAAATTTATGCAACTGAAAACTATTTTCACAATTTGTCCGAAATCACAATGAAAAAAGTTCATCCTGAATGAGGAATTTGCACACATGGGGGATTTGAACAAAATCCTATTCTTATGGTAGTTTTAGGCCCATAAATTTCAAAAAGTTTATTAAAAATGCAAAAAAAGTTCTCATTAATTTAAAAAATAATTTTAAAATTAACCAAAAATCATGTGACTTCAAAAGGCTGCCTGACGTCACAGTTTATGATGCTTCAATGTTTACATTCTGTTAGCCTGGTTAGTAAGCAGCAATTTGTTTTAACTTTCGTGATTATTAATCGTTTATGTGATTTCTGAGCATTTCTTTTTCATCTTAGAATCATTCAATATCATTATCATCATTTTCAAATGTTTTCTTTTCATGGCGGTTGTCCAATGTTTTCGTTTCATAGGATCCTGTGGAACGCTAAAAAATAACTTTTGAGAAGCGTTAGCTGTTGTGTGTTGTATTAGTGCAAAATGGTACAATACAAATAATACAATATTTATACTACAATTTTTTAATATCAGTCATTATTATATCATAGAAAACCTATTTCACTGATTCAAGAAGCAAAGCAAAGCATGAAATCAAATGTAAACAACGATTACTTTAGTTTGTTGTCATAAAGAGTGACGTCACGATATATTATACTGCGTTTTCTCTGTACAGTAAATAGTGCGATGTTAAAATTGTTATAAATCAGACATTAGATTTCAAATAAAGAAAATGTATGTATTTATTGTGTATTTATTATTATTCATGTAATGAATATGTATGTATTTATTTTCTTACCTTTTCATTTTCTATTAGAATAAAATCCGAAAACGTGCAAATTGTCTATTGTGACTTTTTTGTGAAAGATTTTTTTTATTAAATGTAAAATAGTACTAATTTAGTTTAATGTAATTTTTTAGTATAAATGTGTGATCATATTTTGGATAACTGTATAGCATTTTGCATAAAAAGCGACTGTAGTGGAAACACTGGTTTGTTTATATTTTACAACATTTTTGTTCTTCATAACAGACGAAACATGTAATTACATTTTATGAAAAACTAATTGTAAGTTTTAAGAAAATAAAACTATATAGATATACCTTACCGCTAAGTCATGGAAGGAGGTGGAATATCCGTAGACATTAAATATAAACAACTCCTGCTACCAGGGATCACTCTAGAGCGTTTTAGCGGTACAAGTTGCCACAGGGTTGGCATAATACTTACTGTGCAATGGTGTAACGGGTTTTATCAGTTTTTACCGCCTTCATTTATCTCAAACACTTTAAGGATATATTTTAAAGTTTTTAGTTCTCAATTTCCCAATGTATTATTTAATATTTACTATGAAATTCCTACTTCTGCAATTTCTAAAAACATTTAAAAAAGAAAATATTTCCTTGTTTATTTAGCTCTTATACCAGTTTATGTCATTTAGCATTGGCTCATATGATATTTAAAAAATAATAGCATTGTTTACATTGTACTGTTTAAAAAGCCCTGCAGGCTCCAAAAAGTTTTTAAAAAATAATAACATTTTAATTTAACTACATATAATCAATTAAATACAATTCGAGGCTGCTGTCACTGCTTGTTTTAATGAATTGTACCCACTAAATGTAAAAAAAAAGATTAAAAAAAAAAAGTGAAAGTATTAAAATGGTAATGAAAATATGAATATTGTTAATGGGTAAAGTGTGAAAAAATTTTCTTGATTCAAATGATATTTGTTAAACCTAAGTAAAAATTTTTTAGGATATCTTTTTTTTTTTTTTTTTTTTTTATCTTCCCTAATTCCTTATTTTTTTTAAAATTTTGATTAGAAACTATGAGTAAAGATTTTTTTCTCTTAATACATTGCTTCAGTTATATGTCATATTTCCTACTAAATTATCCTTTTCCAAAATTATTTTATGTGTTCAATAGTGTGAGTAAAATTTTGCTTTATTTCAATACATTATTGTAGCTACAAAGTCAAAGTCTGAAGTTGAGTGGCTCATACTACCGCATTTATGATTGTTATACAATTACTTCTTATTATGAAGATATTATGTTGAATAAAAATGTTGGTAATAAATGCCTACATGGATTTTTTCTATAGAAATAGAATATTATTTATATTTTTATAATTTAAGTAAAATGATTGATAGTGTGGATATTGTGCATATATATACACATAATAAAAAACAAATGTTGTACAATAATGTATGAATACATAATAAAAATCAATTAAATCTTGATTTAAATAAAAAAAATCGATTTTTTTGAAAAAAATAAAAAAAATCAACAACCCTGTTTGGAAGTCAGATTTTCGAATAGTGTGCAACGATGTTAAAATTTATATTTCCAACGAATACACAATTTTGACTTTTAGATCCTGGAGAAAATTTTACAACTGGATACTAAATTTGAAGTAATTTAGTCAATATGCTTAGCAATTATACTTATTGGGACTTTTGAGTTTTTTAATGTTTTTTTTTTTTTTTTTTCAATCTTAAATCTCTTGGTGATATTAGTTTTTTAGTGTAGCTCAAAATCTACTGACCAAAAGAACTGAAATTTCATAAAAGTATAATTAAAATAATTAGGAGCCAGTGAAATATTTGTTGCAAAATACTTCTAATTTGCAATTTAAGAATTTTTACTTAAATAATTTCTAAATATTTATTTTTTAGATAATTTTATTTAAAAATTTTTAAATTGTAATCTACAATAATATTTTTAAGTTGTTGCAGGCTTTAAATATGTAGATTCCCTAAGAATTTTCCCCCATAAATAATTAAATTACACATTCTATAAGGAATGGTAGGTATCTATTTTTCTCTCTCGATATTTGTTCAATCTGGTACATATAGGTATCATCTTTTTTTTTTTTTTTTTTTTTTTTAAGGTCTATACATTATTATTAAAAAAAAAAAAAAACTGCACAGCATGTGCAAAAATAAATGTGAAATTAACAATATTTATACATATAGTCACAACCACTTGTTAAAATATGCTATAATTTCACCAGTTATCGATAAAATTCACATATTTCAAGACTGATTTCCAAAATTCGCGATAATTTTACAATTGATTGCTAAAATGCATAATTTTTTTCATCGCTAATTAATAAAGTTTCTGCGTTTTTTAAGTTAAATGTCCCAAATACTCAATTATTTCGTCGATAATAGACGTAATTTGCACTTTGTTCTCAAAGCTGAATGCTGAAATACACAATAATTTTGCAGCTGATTTCGAAAATACGGGATTATTTTCACCGCTAACTATGGTGTCAATTTTTATAGTTAAAATTTACATTTAATTCCCAAATACCGCTATTATATCTCTGCTAACTAATAAAATTCACTGTATTATTTTGCGCCTAATCGATGAAATTCGTATTCTTTATAAAGTTTAATCTCCAAATACTCAATTATTTCGCCGCTAATCTATGAAATTTATGCTTTTCTCAAAGCTGAATCCCGAAATATGCAATAATTTTGCAGCCTAATTCGGAAATACGGGATCATTTTACTATTAACTGTCAAAAATTTATGCTTAAGTGCAACTAATTGCTAAAATACGATATTAATTCGGCGTTAATCGATAAAATTTGAAATCTTTTCAAAGGTGATTTCTGAAATTCACGATGTTTTGTGGCTGATTATTGAAACACGCAATCATTTCGCCGTTGCTTAATAAGGTTATTTTAATCCTAATTGTTTGCTGAAATAGGCTTTATCTCTATGTTAATCAATGAAATTCGCCCTTTTTTGCAAAGACAATATCCGATGTATGCAATAAATTTGCTGAAATATGGAATCAATCATTTTACCGCTTATTTTTTAAAATTATGCAAAAGCAACTAATTGCTAATATAGACTATTATTTCACCCCAGTGGCAGAAACACCGTGACACGGTGACATAGTCGCGGACACAGAATAAATGCTTGCAGACAGTTTTTGTCTGCACTAATAAAACAATTAGTCCGTAACTTTCGAACACTCTTTGTCTGTCTCTGTACTAATAAAAAAAATTGCCCACAACTTTCAGACAGTCTTTGTCTGCAATTTACGGACATTTTTCGCCTGCGACAATGCGCTACCCATGTATGACGTCTTAGATGCTCTTTGGTAGGAACTCTAGAGCCCCCATATAGGTGCCTTGGTAGGAACACACAAAACAGTACTTAACAACGGCGACCTAAGCAGCCTATATCTCCCTTGATAGACAGCATATGCGTATTCTTTTCCCCTGTTACTAAGATTCTACGGGGACATAGAAAAGTGCTAATTTCTTTTAAAACTGCTCCAAAACTTCTCCTCCACTTCATAATTCACTTATAAAAATTTCTGTATCAAAACTAATACTTTTGTTATTTATACTGTGTTGTGTCAAACATTGCTATAAATATTTAATTGAATGAGTTCAACTTATTATTTTATAATTGTTTATTACTATAGTTCTGTAGTAAAATTGTATTTGTGTATTGTTGCACGAGATCACCACTATTGTTAAGCTCTCTCCCCCAAAGATTGCTGCTATCAGCTTCAGGCTTTTTGAGTGTAAGCCGTTCTCATCCCTGATTACAGGCAAATTTCGCAGACAGATTTTGAAATTTTAAAAGCCTGTCGCACACAGCTACAAAACTTTCTGCCACTGGAATTTCACTGCTAATTATTAAATTTTGTATGTTTTTAAAAAATGATTGCTGAGATATGAGATTATTTCACAAAACAATAATGAAATTACTTTTTTTATTATTTATACATTGCAGAAATACGCAACACAAAAGTCTATCTACAATACGGGATCGTTTAACCGATAACATTTACTTTTAATCTTTCAAAGTACGAAATAAGCTGTTAATTCATTACAAAACAACATAATATTTTTGCAGTGAATTATCGAAATCCCCAGTGGCAGAAAGTTTCGTAGCTGTCTGTGACAGGCTTTTAAAATTTCATAATCTGTCTGCAAAATTTGTGTTAATCAGTGGTGAAAATGGCTTACACTCAAAAAGCCTGAAAGGTGATTGGGGGGGGGGGGGTAACATCAGGTGATATCGTGCAACAATACACCAATACAATTTTACTGCAGGACAATATAGTATAAACAATTGTGTGTACTCATTCAATTCATCTCATTCAATTAAATATTTTATAGCAATGTTTGACACAACACAATATAGATAATTATAAATAATAAAAGTATTAGTTTTAGTTTTTATACAGAAGTTTTTTTTAAGTGAATTGTTATTCGAAAGTTGCAGACAAAAACTGTCTGCAAGCCGCTTTTCTGTGTCCGTAACTATGTCGCGGTGTTTCTGCCACTGGGTCGAAATCCATCGTTTCATGTCTTATTAACAAAATTTACCTTTATCATGGCTAATTGCTCAAATAGCGATTGTTTCTCTTTTTCACTAAATAAAGATAGGCAAATATTTTCGCTGCTATAATGGACGAAATTCGTGCTATTTCTGAAAAGTGATATCACAGATGTTAAATACATATATTGAGTCAAAAATCAGCGAGATTTATGCCTTTTTTTGGCGTATGTTTTCTGATTACATAATTTTTGCATCTGATTACCGAAATATATGCAATTTTCTCATCTTTTGAAATACTGAATCAATTTAAGTTGGACATTGAACTTATCACACAAATATCTTGGATGAATTTTGTTCCAACATTTATCTAGTTTCCAAGTTGCAGCCACTTGAAATCAGGCTGCTACTTGAAAATATGCCACAACGATAACTTTTAGAATACTAAACTGGTTCAGACAGCAGCGCCGACTTTGAAAAATTTCTGGGGGGGCTCGAACCAAGGCTGTAGCCAAGATTATTTTTTGAGGGTGGGGGGCATCACATTTCTAATACAAGGTCATCAAATATGGTGTAATAATGTACACACGCTTACCCAAGGAAAAGAAAATATGCACACACAAACAACGACCTGATTAACACAGGGGCACGTGCCAGGGGCTCTTGAGTAGCAAAGGGCCCCAAAACTGGACCTGAAAATGCCATCATAATCTTTGCCATTTAGTTTATGTAAATCGAATTTATATGGCAGTAACTTTTGTAAAAATAGTTATATTACTTTGCATCGATGTTTCTGAAAACTTTTGCTCCTCATGCACAAACTATAAGTGTAGCACAGTAAAGGGAATCATCTTCCTCTGAACTCACCCCGCGCCCCATACAGAGACTTTCAGCCTCTCTTCTTTTTCTTTCTTTTTTTCTTAGTCGATTTATGTCCATTTTCAATTGCAACAACCTTATTTTACAGCTATGATTTTGGTAAGAAACTAAATAAGAAATAGAGGAAAGAATTTCTTGTTTAATAGAGAATCAGTATTCAAAATTTCTGGGGGGGCTGATCCCTTACAGAAAATTTTCTGGGGGGGCTCAAGCCCCCCACATAATCGGCGCCACTGGGTTCAGATCAAAGTTGGGGAGTGAATTTAATACAGTTTAAATATCTTGGAAAAGTTTGCTAGGCAACTTGCTCCACCATTTTGTTTCCAAGTGGCGGCCACTTAAAAATTTTTTATTACAATAACTTTTGTAATATGGAATCGGTTTGAATCGCATTTGCACAGTTGACATATTCAAATATCTTTGATAAGTTCACTGGGCATCTCAGTCACTCTGTCCTTTGTTTCTAAATGGTGGCCACTTGAAAATTATCACAATAACTTTTGAACCGATTTGCTTAAAACTCCATATGTAAATAGACCTCTTTAATAAATCTACCAAGTTCATTAATAAATTGTAGCTGTCATTTTGAAAAAAGATGGTGGCATCTTCATAAGAAAAGATAAATCAACCTAACCTTCCTATGAGCCGGAACGACTCGTTTTAATTTTTTGATCAATAACCTCTAAAAAGTAATGATATCAGTACAAAAACCCTTAACGGGTTAAAAGTTTGTGACGCAGCTACTTTATCACTATAAGAATTTGAAATATGGGTCTTAAAAATAATGATATCAAGTTTTAAGTGACGCTCTTCTATTAGTTAAAATATACATAGATTTTCTTATTTGATCATTCGCTTTTTTCTTTTATTTATATTTACAATGCAAACATAATATTTTTAACTTCAAGATAAGACAAATATATAAAATATACTCACTGATGCTTTTTCATTTTCATTTCAATTTCAAAATAACAGTTTTAAAAGGAATGATATAAAAATTCCAGTCACGCCTCGGTGTCATTTTAAAAGATTTGTTTTTAGATTCCATTAAAATTACCTTTGTTTTGTCTGATAAAGTATATTTACACATTCAAACAGTGCTTTTAATTTTTAAATATGCTGTCAAATAATCACACTTTCACTGAGTTTGCATTATAAATAAAAATTATTTATTTCAATAAATCGATTTGTCTTTTGCGTCACGCTATCCAAAACTGCAAGTAAAATTTGTGCAAATGTTTTCTTTGCATCACACTGTCTCTTTGCAGAAATTCTCACTTAGTTGGATACTATGATACAAAATAACATTTACATATATTTTACTCACAGTTTTGGATAGCGTGACGCAAAAGACAAATCGATTTATTGAAATAAATAATTTTTATTTATAATGCAAACTCAGTGAAAGTGTGATTATTTGACAGCATATTTAAAAATTAAAAGCACTGTTTGAATGTGTAAATATACTTTATCAGACAAAACAAAGGTAATTTTAATGGAATCTAAAAACAAATCTTTTAAAATGACACCGAGGCGTGACTGGAATTTTTATATCATTCCTTTTAAAACTGTTATTTTGAAATTGAAATGAAAATGAAAAAGCATCAGTGAGTATATTTTATATATTTGTCTTATCTTGAAGTTAAAAATATTATGTTTGCATTGTAAATATAAATAAAAGAAAAAAGCGAATGATCAAATAAGAAAATCTATGTATATTTTAACTAATAGAAGAGCGTCACTTAAAACTTGATATTATTTTTAAGACCCATATTTCAAATTCTTATAGTGATAAAGTAGCTGCGTCACAAACTTTTAACCCGTTAAGGGTTTTTGTACTGATATATATATACTAGAAACTTAATGAGCAAATTAATTATTTTCAAATTCTGTTTTAAGAATTTTTTCAATCCGTAGTTTAAGTGATTTATCACCTAATTTTGAAAAAATTACAAATATTTGCATATGATTATCATATTATTTGTCATTTTTATGAAAATAAAGGAAAAATTTTTTGTTGTTGCAATCACCTTTTAAAATAGAACCAATTTTGAAAGTTAACAACGTATCAGCATGAAAACAATGTAAATACAAAGAATATTTTTGATAAACAAATGTCATATAAAATACAAGTACCTAAATAAATAACTCATTTAATATATATATTAAAAAAAGAAAAATATTTTTTTTTTATTTTTTGTGTTTATTTTTGACGCTTTCCGATAGATGGAGCCAAAACGATTATTTGATATTCAGTATTTCAGATGGAAGAGAAGGAATTCGTCCGCGAAACTGCCGCATCACGGTATTTTCGGAGTAAAAAATAGTTCGATTTTTAAACTGAGTTATAAAAAAAACAAGAGTTTTCCTAGGGAAAAGGGAGATGTCAGGCACATCAGATAAAAGCGATTAATATCATATATAAATTTAACTAAATTCGCTCGAGCCATATTCGAGAAAAAATTCTTACACATTAGTCCGTCCATTTATAACTTAAATGAGCCAATTCATATCTCGAAAAATATTGCACGCAGAAATGCAGCGATTTCAGGGTAGGATCAGACAGAAGGTGAAAGTCTATTTTGAAAATATCAGAACATAACCTCCTATATTTCCTGAGATATTAAGTGTCGGCTTTCAGCGGTTTGTTTGATCTTAAAATTCTTGTATATATAAGTGTCGCAGTTTTCGTTCGTTTTTCCGTTTCCGCTGAGTGTCGTGGCGTTCGTTTGTTTTTGCGCTTGCGTCACTAGAAAAACTGCCGTTTTTCATGATAAAATCCTTTATTTAATATCTACAATATAAACACTTAGGGTCGTATTCACCAAACTTCATTGATCGAGGATTAAACCATGGATCAGAAAATCCGAGAATCAAAGCTAACACTGGATTAAATTCCTACGGTATTCACCATCAGCCGATTGCGTGATCCGTGGATTAACTGGGAGAGAAAGAAAAGTTGTTCAATTTTCTTTCTTTTGACTGTTTCTAAATAATTTATTTTCATATATTTTCCAGTTTGGCTTATAGAAAGTATGATTTTGTGTATCTGTTTCTTCTTTTACTACTAAAATTAAATTATTTTTGAGTTTTGCTGATACTTTCAGACTTTTCGTCTATTTCCAACTCACATCTCTGATTAACTAATCAATCGGATTTGAAGATTAGAAAGGGTAAAAAGCAAATTGGCACGGCGAAAAACACGATTTGCTCTTGTTTACGCACGGATTAAGAATCAATTTTACTGTAGAACATTTTTTTAAAGAATAATCACGCAGACGACAACTGTTTACGCTACAATTTAAAATTTTGATTGTTATGAATAAAAGAAAAAATTTCTCCGAACTACGCCCCTCCCCCCAACACACACACAAGCAATGCCCCTGACTGTAGACCAATTACATACGCTATATCAAGCAGTTTTCAAAAATTAGTGATTTTTTTTAATTGAAAATATTTTTAAATAATTTTAATTAATTTTTCTTTATTTTAGTTAGCTCATTAGATTACTTAAAAATTTGGTTTGGAATAAGTTTTAAACTAAAACAATCAAATGAAGATAGCTTTTCCCTTGTTTCATTTATTTACCAGTTTTCAGTAGTTATTTTGGGTACATTTCTAAGTAGTAATTAATAAAAAGGTTAAAAAATATACAAGTTTATTAAATAATTTTATGAGAAATTGGGAAAAATATATAAATTAATGAAAACTTTATAAGCTAAAACCATAAATTATGAAACACGCAACAATTGTTTCCGTCGAAGTACAACCTTTCATCAGGCAGGAAAAAAAAGCACGATAATTCGACACTATATTATTATTACACACATTTGTAATTTAAGGTGCTACTTTACAAACTTCATTCAACAAAAAATAATTTGGTGCATTTTTCATACATTATAGTTATATCATCATATGAAAGATATTTGGTTAAAATTGAAAAGTTTAAAATTTCTACTATGCTACCCATTAAAATAAATCAATTTGTGAATTAATCTTTAACGATTAAGCTCATGGAAATGAAGGAGAAGATATATATCTTTATTGATAGCAAAAATCGCTTAATCAGCGAAATTTTATTTGACATGACAGAACAGAGTATAATGTCGTCAGAAATAATATTAACTTAATTCAATTTTAATTAAGTAAAAACACAATGATAAATGTGTATCATTAAATAATTATAGCATATTTTTTAATCAAACTCTTGTTCAAAATCAGGTATTTAAAGACTGTGTTTCAAGATTAAAATATAAAAAAAATCATCAAAATGATTTTAAAAGCAATTTGCTGCTAATAAAACAAAATTTATATTTCTTTCATGTTCAATATTTACGAAGCTAAGCTGCGTAGTACGCATGTGTTACGAAAAGATCCGAGAATTATCTCTGTTAATTCTCCCATATTCGAGGATCAAAAAAGAAGTGTTAAAGTAGCCGGTGAACTGCGAATTTTCGTTGGAGAATACCGATTTTCGTATGATCGAGTGATTACCGCTGATGCGAGATTTAATCCGAGTGTTAAGAAGTTGGTGAATACGGCCCTTAATGTGCTATAGTTTTTTTTTTTTTTTTTTTTACGATTTGTTCTCTGGCGTATTAATACATTGAGATGAAAAGTGAAAAATTAGCCAATAGCCGAGAACGGTTCGATTGATTGATGGATGCGTTTTACATTACACTAAAATCCAAGAAAAATGTTCACTTTACAGTGTACACCTTTCACCTGTTTTGAAGGGAAAAGTTGAAGTGATTATTATTTCCATCTAATAGCAGGCGTGTAAAGGGATGTTGGTGATTTATCATTCTGATAAACACTTAATTAAAAATAAATAAAATATTTAATTTTACATTAAAAGCATTTAAAACCTTTAAAATTACCGCTCCACACAATCGGTGTAAGGTATTTAATTTTAAACTATATTAATTTAAAACGAAGTGTTGAATTACTAAACTAAATACATGAAAAAACCTTTTCCCTCTTGAAACCGCGGGAGTCTACAAAATACCTTACACCAACCAAAACAACCAATCAGGTTCGTACATCGGTGTAACCAAGAGAAAAATTAAAACAAGAATAAAAGAACACATAAAAGATATCAAAACAGGAAGTCAGAATACAGCCTTGGCCAAAACATTTTACAAAGAAGATATTAATATAAATTTTGAACAAACAGCTAAAATAGCCAATTATGAGGATTATAACTATGCAATGTACTGCGAATCCATTGAGATAGCAACCAATAGGAACACTTGCAATGACAGCGGCTCAGTAGCTCCGGACAGAATGTGGCGCCATGTTTAGAAAAGTAAAAACCATCACAACAGTCCAAGTCACGCACAGAGGAGGCCGTCTGACGAGAACCGGGAACCCGGTGGAAAAGTTTAACGGCAAGCAACGAAGTCAGTAAAGGTTTTTTCATGTATTTAGTTTAAAATATTTAATATTTACATTTAGTGGCAATCTATTCACCTGTTTCCTGTTTAAAGTTTAATTACATATTTTTATAAATTTTTAGTTTTATATTATCGATCTATTACTAATTTTTTTCTTTTCAATTTAGTGCATAAAAATAATGAAATTCTTACAGCTACTTAGTATTGGCCAAGTACTTGGTCAAAATTTGACTGCATATAGAGTACTCAGCAGATTAGCTGAGTGCAAAGTACATATCAAGTACTTGATGCAGCTCTAATTAATAAATCAGATGATAAAAAGAGAGGGGGGGGGGCTAAAACTAGAGCTGTACTTTGTGCTAAGTATTCGGCCAATACAGAGTAGTTGTGAGAATTTCATTAATCTTATGCATTATTGAAAGAAATGTGTTAATGAGTGATATTTATTTTATACTAGCCGCTTTCGGCGACCAGCTGGCTCGCGATCCTTGAAAAATCAGACTTTATGAAACTCCCGCTCGGTGGGGGTTTCATAAAGCCCCATTTCACTACATGAAACAGCCTGTTCGCTCACCATGTTATGATCCTTCAAATTTATGACTTTGAGCAAAGTTCTGCTCGATGGCGCCTTATCCCCGTTTTATAACTTACAACACCTTCCTTGCTCATTAGAATTTTAAATATTGAAATTTTAAAATATTACAGCACCATCTGGTGATAGAAATTTCTGTAATTTATTGTTCAATTCTAAATCAACAAAGCTTTCAAATGATGTATTACTTATGAAATTATTTTAATTAGTAACTTAGATACCAAAGAAAAACCTAATCAGGAAATCTTTAAATGTGTAAATCAGGTGAAATTCTGAATTCCACTTTCGATAATATGGAAGTACTTTAAAATATCATTCGAATAATGTATTAAAAATAATTTAATCATAATTAGAATTTGAAATATTGAAATTTTAAAATATTGCAGCGCCATCTGGTGGTAGAAATTTCTGTAATCTATTGTTCAATTTCAAATCAACAAAGCTTTCAAATGATGTCTTACTCATGAAATTATTTTAATTACCGTAATTTTGTGTATAATATAACCTGCAGGTAATCTATAAAAAAAAACCTTGACTTTGTATATCCTGCGGGGTATCTATCGCGAACAACGAGAAAATCAACATCAGTCTCGTTTTTGTTTCGGAAGTCTCGATTATTAACGCATAATAAAGATGAAATTGAGGACAGTGAAAAGGAATTTGATGAGGATTTGAATTAAATATTTTATGAATTGCTATGATTTCTTATCTGCCTTCATGGTTTGAAGATAAATTTTATTTTGCTGCAGATAGGTTCAGAAAATACTGCTATTGGGATTTTTATGTTTATTATTATTTTTTTCATGAATTTTTATATAATTCATGGTATATGCATTTTAATGAAAGATGATTTGGGCACTTTAAATTCATGGAAGGTTTATTTTATTTCATTATTAAAAGGAGTCGATAAAAGTGGAACTTAACGATTGTCATTATTTGAGAATGGTGTATATCACCATCGATTCAGAGAATAGATATCCTGGAATCAGGAATCTACTGTGCATGGGCAAAAAGAGTTAGTTTATTTAAAGAGAGAAAAACATCAAATTTCTTAATTTGTGTATATCACCCCATCAATGCAATCACAGTCCAATGCACCTAAAAATGAGTGCTAAAAAATGATAAATTTTGTAAAGCAAGCATCATAAATTAAAAAAATAATAATTAATAAATTAGTAATTGTTTTTTGTACTCAAAAAAAAAAAAAAAAAAACTTATATCCTCATCAGAAAAAAGCAGGGTTGGCAAGTTTCTTCCAAGTGGAAGAATGGAAGAAACTGTTTTTCTTAAAAATTTATGTTATAAATTGCAGATATGTAAGATACAATGGATGCATTTATCTTATAAACAACTTTAAGTAACTTTAAAATTATACCTATAAAAATTTAGTAACATATTTAATTAATAATTATGGATATTTTTACCATAGTGATCTTCATTATCTGATGATTACGTTCTAAAATACTCAAAATCCAGTTTAAAAAAAAAAAAAATCAATTTCAATTTAAACAGTGTAAAGTTTTATAATTTAGACAATTTTATTTCTTTAACTGATAATAAATAATAGTTTGGATTTGGATCACTTTCTTATATTTTCTGATAAAGCAGTTTTTAACAAACATCCAGTTAATTAAAAGAACCAGTAGTCAATACTGTATTACAAAATGTCATCAAAAACTTTTTCTTTATAGTCATATACGGTATAGTCAACTCCCTGTAATCCACAGATTTATAATCTGCAAATCCTTCTAATCCATAATTGATTTTTTAATGTAAAAGAAATTTACATCTCATATTTCAAAAAAATTCACCTTTCTAACATTTTTACTTTTTTTTTAAACCAAATTTTTATCTTAATCCTTGCTTTGAAACACAGTTGGAAAAGGGGGGGGGGGGTAACATTCTTGTATTTATTATCCTGCAATTCAGGGTTGGGTTTTTGCCGGCAAAAATGCATTTTTGCCAGGACAGCGGCAAAAAGTGGAAAAAATTGGCAAAAATGGAAAAAAATTAGGAAAAGTGGAAAACAACACAATCCCTTTGAATTTTCACCCTTTACACTTTGGCACCTCAATGAAAAAAATGTTTGAAGATTTTTTAATTTAAAAAGTAATTATAATTAATTAATTAATATAATCATGAAAAACGACAGTTTTTCGAGTGACGCAAGCGGAAGCCCAAAGTGAACGCTGCGAACTCATATATACGTCTAGTTTGACATCAAAGTGATCTGTAAAAGCCGACACTTAATATCTCAGCAAATATGCCGTATTTTGTTCTGATCTTTTCAAAATAGTCTTTTATCTTCGGTCTTAATCTATCCTGAAAATTTTACATTTCTACATGCAATATGTTTTGAGATCTGAATCTCAATTTAAAGCCAAAATGGGAAAACGATTGGAGTAATGGACTGAAATTCTGAAAAATATCTCTAAAACGGCTCGAAGGATTTTCATATAATTAATATATGTTGTTAATAAAATCTTTCTGAATCTAGTAACGTTTCCGTTTTTTCCAGGAAAACTCTTGTTTTTTATATAAATCGCTTTAAATATGGAACTATATTACTACGCCAATTACATGTGTTTCTTCGGCTAAAAAGGCCGTGATGCGGTTATTACTTCTTGCTTGCAAGGCTTCAGTTGCTCACGTTGGTTGGCTGACCAACGTGAATGCAGTCAATAAATTTTTGCTATGAAGAAAATATTTTTAATTTTAAAATTTCCCGTTTCATCAAAAAAGTATTTAGATAATATTTAAAATAAAAGAAATATTTTTTAGTTATAGATATTCTATTTCATCGTTATTCATACTAAATAAAAAAGAAATTTTAAAGTGAAATAATTCAAAGTACTCATGAACACGAATTTATACCATGGTCCATGGTCTTTGGAGCGCATGCGTACTACATCCGGATGAGTAGATCATTCGCGCTCGCTGTAGACACTACGCTAATGTTGTGTTGCTATATGTTTACAACTGTATCCATCCGCGGCGTGTGTTTATGTTGTTGAAGTTTTATTTCAGGAATATTTTTTTTTTAAAAAAAAGGTCATAAATTTGCCCTAAAATCTAGACAATTAAACGTGGGAGAACAGTTTGTCGACGAGGTAAAGAACTTTCAAAGCTAAAATTATGATTTTATGAATATACTTTTTATATTTTATATTACAATTTTTCTGTGTGACTTTGATCTTACGTTTTTAAAGACGTTTTATTACAAATATTTTGAAACGAATATGAATGCAAATCAGTTTCAAGAATTTTTTAAAACGTTTCAAATGCAACAACAGCAGTTTTTTGATAAAATTCTTTCTAAACAAATTCCAAGTCATAGTGAACAAAATCAAAGTACTGGATTGTAATCTGTAAATCCCGTTTTACTTCAACCTTTTGAAAATTTCCATCTGAAGATGGAATTGTTCAACTATTATCGCCAACGCTTTGAAAATTTTCTTGAAATAAAAAATGCGCTTTCAAATAAAGAAATTTGTTCTCAGGTGTTACTAAACTCAATGGGTGCTACTTATTACAATATGTTAGCTTCTTTAGTATCTTCAAAAAAAAAAAAAAAAAACTCCAACAGAATTGAAATATGATAAACTTATACAAATCTTAGAAGTGCATCTCTGCTCTAAAAAGAATATTGTTGCTCAACACCAGTTTTTATCAACATGAAAATTAAACAATTCCTGCATATATCGCCACTTTTCGGCATTGTACTTGACTGTGAATTCGTATCCCCATGTGACTGTAAAGTATCTCTTGCTGATATATTTTTACGCTCGCAGTTTGTACGTGGCATTAAAGATAATTCAATTTGAGAGCGCATTTTGCAATCAGATATAACTGAATTTGATGACATTGCAAAGAAAGCTATAGCTTTAGAAGCATCAAAAGTTGATAATAAAAAATTCTCAAAACAAATTGGTACCAATTGTAGTGCAAGTGAAATAAATAGAATTTCAAGAGATTGAAATCTGAAACATGATTCAAATAATACAAGAAATTCCCCGCGTTCAACTTCTCGATTTAGAACTGAAACAAACAAAAATTCACACTCTCGTATCGATTATGAAAAACTTGGTAACAAAATCTTTGCCTCCGATGTGGTCTAAATAATCATACTGCAAAAAATATCCATTCAGACCCCGATTCTCTCAAATGTAATGCATGTAAGAAAATGGGGGCACGTAAAGAAGGTATGTATCCGAACTCTACTGGAAGAAAAGAAAAAAAAAAATAATTCAGAAGTCGAATCTACAAATTATGTTTCAGTTGATGAATCATTCAGCCCAGTGGCAGAAACATGGCGACATAGAGTGGACACAGAAAAATGGCTTGCGGACAGTTTTTGTCTGCACTGATAAAAAAAATTGCCTGCAACTTTCGAATAACAATTCGCTTATAAAATTTTCTGTATCAAAACTAAAACTTTTATTATTTATAATTATTTGTATTGTGTTGTGTCAAACATTGCTATAAAATATTTAATTGAATGAGATGATGAATTGAATGAATACACACACAATTGTTTATACTATATTGTTCTATAGTAAAATTGTATTTGTGTATTGTTGCACGAAATCCCCGCTGATGTCAAGCCCCCCCCCCTTCCTTCTCCCCCCATCAGCTTTCAGGCTTTTTGAGTGTAAGCCATTTTCTCCCCTGATTAACATGCAAATTTTGCAGACAGAAAATGAAATTTTAAAAGTCTGTCACAGACAGCTACAAAACTTTCTGCCACTGGGTCATTCAGCCACTATGGTGTTTTTCAAACTGTAAGTATTTATCAACAGAAGGAACACCATTCTAAAGATAATGAAAAATATGTTGTTTTGGTGTCTATTGAAGGTCATAAACAGAAGTTTGAAGTAGATTCGAGTGCAGTGTTCACTTTTATTCCACGAGACAAATTTCAAAAACTTAATATTAAAGCTGAATTTCAAGATTATGTAAAACGACAGTTTTTTGAGTGACGCAAGCAGGAGGACAAACGGAACTCTGCAAACTCATATATACAGCTAGTTTGACATCAAAGAGATTTGTAAAAGCCGACACTTAATATGTCAGCAAATATGCGATATTTTGCTCTGATCTTTTCAAAATAGTCTTTTTACTTCCCTGAAAATTTTATATTTCTACATGCAGTATATTTTGAGATCTGAATCTCAATTTAAAGCCAAAAAGGGAATATGTGTGGTGTAAGGATGTAATGGACTAAATTCATGAAAAAATATCTCTAAAACGGCATGAACGATTTTCTTGTAATTAATATATGTTGTTAATGAGTCATTCCATTTTAAATCAACAAATGGGGTGTGCAACACCATTTTTGATTTTGATGACAATTTGCACATGCTTTCCCCATACCTTTTAGACCACAAAAATATTTTTTTTTTATTTAAAAAAAATTTACCCTTCGATATGTAGGCTATTTTTGTCGTTGCCAACAGCGAAAATTGGATATTTTGATGCTTTGCGTTATGAACTATAACTTTTTTTCTATAAAAGCTATCAAGCTCAACTATAGCTCATTGGAAAGCTAAAAAAAATATCTTTTTCCATATGGTATCAATAAATTTGAGATTTAAAAACAAAGATTATTTTTTCAAGGTCAAAGTTTGTGATGCAAAATTAATTTTTTGCCACTTTTGAAAATTAAAAAACCTATGAAGGGCTTGGAATAACAAGCCCTCTTTTTTTTCTTATATACATATATAAGGTTGCTTATTGTATTAAAAAGTTTGGCTTGTTACTCTGCCCCCTTCACAAGATACGACCCCCCAAAGTTGCAAATTTTCTAAAAAATCCAATTTTCAATGCTAAAAAAATGCATGTGGGGGGCAAGGTAAAGGGCAAAACTGGGAAAATTCATTAGTGGCCAGTGGCCGGTACTGTCAGTTTCATTAGTAGCCACTTTTTTAAGTTAGTGGCCACTTTTCACATGATAAGACTATTTTTTTCAGACTGCAAAAAGCATTGTCACCATTTTGCGGTATAATTACCACAAGAAAAATATGAAAATAAGAAATACATATAATAATAAAATTAACACAGGGACACTGAAATTGTAATTTGTAATTACAGTCTTTTTAAAAATCCTAAATTGCACATCCTAAATTAAAATCTGCTTAGGGCTGTTGTAATAATAACAGCAAAAGTTATTATCTTTCAGATAATTCAGTAGTACTTTTTTTTTCAATTTATTTAAGTGAAATAAGCTGTTATCATTCACAGTTCACATTGATATTTTCTAGTAAATGAATCAGCTGATTCACCATCATCACAACCTTTTACATGGTCATGTGTAAATACAGTTAACAGTTTTATTTATTTTTTCTTATTTCTAAAGACACACTTTTTTAAATGATTTTATTTCAATAGAGTTAAAATACTTCCTCTTAAAAAGTATAGATATGGAAACTTAGCTGCCAAATTTGTAGCTTTAAAAATAGGGAGATTTCTACTTTAAAATGGGAAGGGAAAAGGAAGATTTCTACACAAAAGAAAGCAAATACAAAAATTTTTGAAAAATACACATTTAAGTCAAATCAAATTTTGATACACACATTTGTCAACTATCTTAAATGGGTTAAATATACACTAAATACTATGGAGATATTAATGGAAAAAGATTGTGCTTTGCAGGACATTTGATCATTAACTGCTTGTGGAAATGGAGCTCACATGTGTGTGTGTGGGGGGGGGGGGGGTAGGGTACATCTATATTCTTCTTTATATGTTCTAGAATCTAATCAAGAAAGTTTAAAATGATATTTACATTTATGTTATGCATAGAGAAAGATTGTAAACCACAAGACTTCAGTGGAGCATGTGATTGCTAATCATTGGAGGACGAGGGGGGGGGGATTACAAGAATTATGAGTAAGAGATATTAAACAATTCTACTTCTTTACAGATTCTAGAATCTAATAAAGTAAGTTTAAAATATATATTTATATTTTTGCAGCAAATGGAGAATGATTAGAAACTATAAAGCTTTCTATAAGCTGTGTGATCACAGATCGTTAGGGGGAGGGGGGGGGGGGGGTTCCAAAAAATTATATGAGTGAGACATATTAAACAATTCTACTTCTTTATAGGTTGTAGAATATAATAAAGCAAGTTTAAAATGAACATTGACATTTATGCCATGGATGCAAAAAGATTGGAAATCACAAGGCTTCGATTGCCTATCGTCGCTCGATTTTTAGATTATTTTAATGATCATAAAAAGTGGCGACTTTAGTGGCGATCGATGCATAATTTTTAATCGCCATCTTTTTTTATTTAGTCGCCACGTGGCCGGTGGCGACCGTTAATTTTGCCCTTTAGGGCAAGGTAGATTTTTTTTTACTTGTGTGATTTTAAGTACTTCTTACCATCTTTCAAACAAAAAAAAAGTTACTTTGTTATTCAAAGGCGTTTGGCAGCTATAAGGGTCTAAATTTTCAAATAATTATACTGAAACAACGCAATTATTTTCATACTTCTTAATCTTAGGTGTTAGTGAAAAGTTATTTTTTACTTAATTGTTAGTTTTAAATGGTGAAAACAACTAAAAAGACTAAGAAGAGTTGTCAAAGAACACATTTAAACTTTGATAAGCTAATTTAAGGTTTCTAACATCTTGGTATATAGAATTTAACTTACCTCTCAAAACATGCAAAACTTTTTTGTTCAGTGGTTTATTGTCTCATAGAGAAGAGTTGACAATTTTTCACTCATCACAGGTGTGATATTATGACCTCTTCCCTGTGCTGACCATAGTTCTGACGCAGTCAGGATTTTCAAAATATCTTGAAACCGAACCCAAGTTTGGTTATCATGACTTGATTTTTTAAATGATGTTCCAGGTCCTTTAGGATGAAAAAAGTGGATCCTGTATTCTTCTTCGACATCAAATACCTTTATTTCCACCACTTCTCCTAGCCACCAGTCACCATCATATACGCAACAAACATAATCGGACAACTTTGGTCGGGTTGTTGGTGTGGATAATCTAAGGTTGATAGGTTCGTCTTTGATGACATGAAAGGTTGTAAAATCTAAAGAAAATGATGTACGTCTGGCATGAATGATATTTCTGTTGAGTGGAATGTAGCTGTGGAAAGACCGAGTTTGGGGTAATGATAGTGCTGTTTTATATCTTTCCTCAAGAACTTTTCCTACTGCATTAACATCATCACAGGAAACATAGAAAAACGTTACACTATTAATATGTTCAGTGCAGTATTCAAAGACATCTAATGGATTCAAGATTTGATTACTGACCGGTCGTTGCAAACTAGCCTTTCGCACTAGCCTCTTCACTGTTCCTCCAATCCCATCGCAAGGGCCTTTCCTGTGGGATGTAGCAAAAAAATGCCACTCTGCTTTTATCCCAAAGTCTTGTTCATGATGGCTCAAGTTAATGAAGTTTTTCCTGTTTTTGTACTGTGCGGCAGATCCATCTGAAAAATAGAATAATTTTGAAATTAAAGCATGATCTGCCTTCAGTTTTTTAACAAGGATCATTTGAAAGGCGTAGAATGTAGTTGTGTTGTGGTCAAGGCAGTCGCTTACAAAGCAAAAACTTTGAGTTTGAATTTCTCCATCTTTTTCCCAGTAGACAACAAAAGGATGAAGCGTACATTGCACACCTGACCAGTGATAGGTCTGCACCTCGTCTTGAACAACACAAGAGAAATTCTCTGAAAAATCTCCAAGTATCAAAAATTCCCCCTTATCCAGATCTTCTTTCTTTGATTTTAGAAATGCTGCTTGTTTACTGGCAATGAAATGGTGGCTCTTTAGATGCTCAAGTTTTTCACCACACTTAACCAAGAATTCTTGTAAAGGTAGCACACATGATGTCAGTTCACATCTGTCTGTGGACATCCACTGCTTCTATGAAACTTGCAAATCCTCAAATTCATCATTTTCCAAGTCAATTTGGGTGCTGTTACTTGGAGAAATCAGTGATAAAATGGCATCCACACCTGGACATGCAGTACATTCCGAAAACATACAATTCTCATTTTCAGTATCACAGACCATAATCTGCAGCAGATCTTTGTAGCTATGATCACTTTTAATCGCTGATAGCAAACAAACGCACACTGAATGTGTACCAGATGCTCCAGCTAACACACAAAATTTTGGTCTAAGATCGGCAAATTTAGATAACCCTACTTTCAAATCAGGATATATTATTGGTCAAATTGTATCCAATAATATTCAAGCAGCCTTGTCATTGGCACAGTTCCTACCACAGGTAGGTACTGTTTGCCTAAAGGGAACTGTTCTATACATGTGGGAGCAAGGCTGGACAAGTTGAAATCTGTCTATTCTTGCTTTTAACTGGCAAATAGATTACTATAAATGAGGAAAAGTAGGAATATGATATATTCTTATTTGTGAGGTCAATCTAAGTCCATCAAATAAAAAAAAATAATAATAAATGACATGTTTCCAAAAAAAAGTACATGAAAAAATTGGATGGTTTTAGTGTGATTATTTGAAAATTCAGACCCTTATAGCTGCCAAACGCCTTTGAATAACAAAGTAATTTTTTTTTTTTTTGAAAGATGGTATGAAGTACTTAAAATCACACAAGTAAAAAAAAAATTACCTTGCCCCCCACATGCATTTTTTTAGCATTGAAAATTGGATTTTTTAGAAAATTTGCAACTTTGGGGGGTCGTATCTTGTGAAGGGGGCAGAGTAACAAGCCAAACTTTTTAATACAATAAGCAACCTTATATATGTATATAAGAAAAAAAAGAGGGCTTGTTATTCCAAGCCCTTCATAGGTTTTTTAATTTTCAAAAGTGGCAAAAAATTAATTTTGCATCGCAAACTTTGACCTTGAAAAAATAACCTTTGTTTTTAAATCTCAAATTTATTGATACCATATGGAAAAAGATCTTTTTTTTAGCTTTCCAATGAGCTATAGTTGAGTTTGATAGCTTTGATAGGAAAAAAGTTATAGTTCATAAAGCAAAGCATCAAAATATCTAATTTTTGCTGTTGGCAACGACAAAAATAGCCTTCATATCAAAGGGTAATTTTTTTTTAAATAAAAAAAATATATTTTTGTGGTCAAAAAGGTATGGGGAAAGCACATGCAAATTGTCATCAAAATCAAAAATTGTCATGCAACAACTTTTTTGAAAATTTGTTGATTTAAAATGGAATTACCCTAATGGGATCTTTCTGAATCCAGTAACGTTTTCTTTTTTTTTTTCAGGAAAACTTGTTTTTTATATAATTTATTTAATAATAGTATTATTATTAATAAAGGTAAGTGTTTTATAGTTTTATTTCTTAAAAAATAAGTTATTCATGATTTAATATTTCATTTTAAATATTAAAATTTATTAACAACATTCGATTTCCTTACCGTATCGTTAAGTTCCTTCCGAACAAAAAATTGTCAATAATAAAAAATATTTACTACTATTCTGAATGAAATATATATTAAACTTGTTCTCGGCTATTTTGAGTAAGTCTGTGTTCTCTCTCTATATATGTATGTTCAGGAAAACTTCTCCCAATAGTATAAAAAGTGTTTGAATTGGCAACTACTTCAGGTTTTATCTTTTTAAGTTGTTATTAATTTATGCTGAAGACTATTTTATGAAACGGTGCTTTGAGAACTTAAAAGAATAAAACTAAATGGAAAATTCACCTAACATTTGCGTAAATTTTGCTGCAAAGATTATAGACTAAGTTTCATATATTGCTAGATATTGTAAGAAAAAAAAATCTGACTGATAAAAATTTCTAAAATTTCCTTAACCCTGTGTTGTATTTGTATAACCCCACAGATTTTTTTTGCAGGAAGTGTTTGGTCAAATACTTAGTGTGCAGAGAGTTTTCAATTTTTTCTGGCTATATGAACAAAGAAATGGTTTCATAATGAGCTGCAAAATTAGTGCGTGTAATTTGGTAAATAGCCTTTAAAGAAAGCCAGAAAATTGAATTATTTTGTTTTGCGAAGAAATAATTGTGTATTATGGGAAATATTTTTTAAATATTTATAATTAGCAGTGAAATAATTTCATATTTCAATATTAGGCCGTAAAATGACATATTTCAATGTAAATAATCTTGAAAAAAATGGTTGAGTTTCAGCGATTTGCAGCGAAATAAGCCTATTTCCAAAATTTTGCTTCATTAAAGATATATTTGGATTGTTAGCAACAAAATGCTTGTACATTTCAGTAACAGGTTACAAAATTATTGCATATTTTGGTAAACCTCTTTGAAAAAAATCAAATTTTTTTGATTGGCAAAGAAATAATCATGAATTTTTGCTATTATTTGTGTTATTAAACGTAAAATTTGTGAGTTTGGGGCGAATGATTCTGCAAAAAATAAATAAATACTAGCGAGCTTCGCCCGCTAGCGGGTCAGTATTTTCAAATGAATCACTATAATTAATGAATCACTAACAGTAACTTTTAGTCTTAAGAAAAGAAATTAAAAAAAAAAATCATTTCTGATCGGGCTAAGTGTCGTCCTGGGTCCCCACTGCCTTCGGCAGCGCAGTCCCGTGCGCGCTGCGCGTGCACAAGTTAAGGGATACACGCGCTGCGCGCGCGTATTCCTTCCCTGACCGTTCGAGCCCCCCCCCAAAAAAGATCATTTCTGATCGGGTAAAAACTCACACCGGGTCCCCACTGCCTTCGGCAGCGCAGACCCATGCGCGCGCACGTGTGAAGGTATATGTGCGCAGCTCGCAAATATTTCTTCTCAAATTAAATTTTTATTCTTAAGAAAAGAAAAGAAAAAAAAATCATTTCTCATGGGGTACAAAGTCGGCCCGGGTCCCCACTGCCTTCGGCAGCGTAGTCCCGTGCGCGCTGCGCGCGCACCAGTTAAAGAATATACGCGCTGCACGCCCGCATTCCTTCCCTGACACTTCGTGCCCCCTAATAAAATCATTTCTGATCGGGAAAAAAATCACACCGGGTCCCCACTGCCTTTGGCAGCGCAGACCCATGCGCGCTGCGCGCGCACGTGTGAGGGTACACGCACGCTGCGCACACGTATTGCTTCTCGAATCAAATTTTTATTCTTAAGAAAAGAAAATTAAAAAAATTATTTCTCATCGGTTAAAAAGTCGGACTGGGTCAGCGCAGTCCCGTGCGCGCTGCGCACGCACAAGTTAGGGGATACGCGCGCGGTGCACGCCTATTTCATCCCCACCCTTTCAGCCCCTTCTAATAAACCTACGTATACCAGTTTCGAACGGTCTTACTCAATTAGCTGAGATGCAAAAGAACACCTAATCAGGACGCCTCAAAACGTGTAAATCTGCTGATTTCGATAATATAAAAGAACTTTAAAATATCTTTTGAATGATGTATTAAAAATAATTTAATCATGATTAGAAATTGAAATATGGAAATTTGAAAATATTACAGCGCCATCTGGCGGTAGAAATTTCTGTATTCCACTGTTCGATCCCAAATCAACAAAGCTTTCTAATGATGTATTACTTATAAAATTATTTTAATTAGTAGTTGAGATACAAAAGAAAACTGATTCAGGAGACCTCAAAACGTGTAAATCTATTGAAATGTTGAATTAATTTTCGATAATGTAAAAGTACTTTAAAATGTGTATCGAATGACGCATTAAAAAAAAAATAATAATCATGATTAGAAATAGAAATATTGTAATTTAAAAATATTACAGCGCCATCTGGCGGTAGAAATTTCTGTAATCTACTGTTCGATTCCAACTCAACAAAGCTTTCAAATGATGCATTACTTATGAAATTTTTTTAATTAGTAACTGAGACAAAAGAGAAACCTATTCAGGACACCTCAAAACGTTTAAATCAGGAGAAATGTCGAAATATCGAATTTCTGTAATCTACTATTCAATTCCAAATTAACAAAGCTTTCAAATGATGTATTACTTATGAAATTATTTTAATTAGCAGTTGAGATACAAAAGAAAACCCATTCAGAACACCTCAAAACGTGTAAATCAGGTGAAATCTCTAATTCCACTTTCGACACTTTAATTAGTAGCTGAGATACAAAAGAAAACCCATTCAGGAGACCTCGAAACGTGTAAATAAGCTGAAATCTCGAATTCCACTATTGCGATGCAAAAGAAAACCTAATCAGGAGACTTTAAAACGTGTAAATCGGGTGGAATCTCGAATTCCCCTTTCGATAATGTAACCGTACTTTAAAATGTGTATCGAATGACATATTAAAAAAATATAAAAAAGTTAAACATAATTAGAATTTTAAATATTGAAATTTTAAATTATTACAGCGCCATGACACCTCAAAACGTGTAAGTCAGGTGAAATTTCGAATTCCATTATCTACGGTTGTCGGTTAATGGAAGTAAATAGAAAAAGAAATATTTTTACCTAGTTTAGTACTAAGTTTATTTGTGTCGTTTTGAAACTCGCATCCTCTTTCGACAGATAAAATGTGATTCGATTAAAGATAAAATTTAATTTGCAATTAAAATGTAAATCTTTTGTTTATTGACGAAAATCGATGAAATTTTAACAGGAAGTTAGTTTTGTGGTGTTAAGATTGTATACTAATTCAAATGTGCGAATTTTGAAAAATTGAAGAAAATAGAAAATTGTAATTTTTAATCCCAGTACAAAAATACATGACCTCATTAAAACACCAGATGTTTTTTCTTTCCGTTCAAGATCGTCTGCCAAGTTAAAATGCTTGTGATTTGTTGCCACCATTTTTGTTTAGTTTAGTTAATTTAAAAAAATCTAATTGTCCGATCAATAAGCCGTTTACACCATCGGATTGAGAAAAAAAAGCCCTTTCCAATGGTATCTTGTTTGTAACAATACGACTGATATTTCTAATTTATTTTCTACTTTTTCCGTAAAAATGTCGCTTTTTAAGCATTTAATCATGAATTCTGGGTCATTTTTCGGTAGACATGGGTGGACATTTTAATTAATATCTCCGCTAATTAGGGTCGCATCGCTTAGCGAAATATCGCGATGTCGAGATGAAGAAATTCTGCGTCTGTCGACACCGGTTTCGAAGCGCTGCGACCATTAGCGCCGGAGCTTTAGCTATGACAAGGCATTTCTCACAGACAGACAGACAGACAGACAAACGCGCACAGATTTTAATAATATAAGGAGATTGTCGATTAGAGTGATAAAATAAACTCTTATTTATGTAATTAATTGTCATGAAGCATAGTTTCTCAATAAGTGGCAATTTGATGCCATATTTTAATATGCCACAAAATTATCGCTCATTTCAAAAAATAATTTTGAAAAAAGGGCAAATTTTATAGATTAGTAAACAAGATAATTGTGTATGTTGACGTTCAGAAGCAAAAAATTAAATTTCAGGAATAGCTTTACAAAAATATATATATATACAAATTTTATTAATTTGCTGCAAAATAATAGCATATTGAGCAATTAATTTTGATTGAACTATTAAATTGGTAACTTTACTGCTTCATAATAAGTTTTCCTCAAAATTTAAAGCAACTATTTCTGCTACCGGTCTAACAGTTAAATTTTATTATATTATAGAGTGATTTGAAATTCTTTATATTTACCCAACCGACATTTTTAGTTATGTTAGTTTACAATTGTTCTGTTCTTAACTTTAAAATGCATTTCAAAATTGCTTTGTACATTTTAATTAATTATTCAGAAAGAATTTTTAATTTTCAAAAATTTACAATTTTTGCACAAATTGTTTGTAATATTTACAAATAGAGTGCCATTTTGAAAAACCTAGATTCACCTCTAGTTAAAACAGAAAGAAATTTAATTTTAAGTTGCATATCCTGTATATTTTATTTTTTAAATTTTAATGCTTGTTAAATTATTTTTAAGTTACACTTCTATTCTGAAATTCTATTTATTTAGTTGGAATTCTTCTATTATTCGAACAAATTTGTTGAGTAAAAGTTTCGATTTTGGAAATAGAGGTTATGAAAATACATTTCTGTTTATATATAGGTATCAATACAAAAAACCCTTAACGGGTTAAAAGTTTGTGACGCAGCACTGCACTTTATGGCTATAAGAATTAGAAATACGGGTCTTAAAAATAATGATATCAAATTTTCAGTGACGCTTTGCTATATTAATTAAAAAATACAGAGATTTTCTTATTTGAATTTGTTTTTTTCATCTATTTATTTTTACAGTGTAAATGTTATTTTCAACATAAAATAATATATAACATTTATTTACCGATACCTTTTCATTCACATCTCTTATAATATCAAAATATGTGTTTTAAAAGAAATGATATGGAATTCCAGCAACGCAGTGATGTTACACTAAATGATTTGTTTTTAAATTCCACTGCAATTATTTTGTTTTGCATATTAAAGTATATTTGCACATTGAAATATTGCTTTTAATTTTCAAATACGCAGTCAAATATATCACTTTCATTAAGTTTATATTATGTACTGAAATGTATTTATTTCAATGAATTATTTTATCTTTTGCGTCACGCCATCCAAAACTACAACTAAAAATTTCGCTTTTTTTTTTTTTTTTTTTTTTTTTTGCAGCACACTATCTATTTGCATGCTTTTTCAATTAATTTGGATAAGATGGCACAAAATAAACATTTCCATAAATTTTACTTACAGTTTTGGATAGCGTGACGCAAAAGATAAAATAATTCATTGAAATAAATACATTTCAGTACATAATATAAACTTAATGAAAGTGATATATTTGACTGCGTATTTGAAAATTAAAAGCAATATTTCAATGTGCAAATATACTTTAATATGCAAAACAAAATAATTGCAGTGGAATTTAAAAACAAATCATTTAGTGTAACATCACTGCGTTGCTGGAATTCCATATCATTTCTTTTAAAACACATATTTTGATATTATAAGAGATGTGAATGAAAAGGTATCGGTAAATAAATGTTATATATTATTTTATGTTGAAAATAACATTTACACTGTAAAAATAAATAGATGAAAAAAACAAATTCAAATAAGAAAATCTCTGTATTTTTTAATTAATATAGCAAAGCGTCACTGAAAATTTGATATCATTATTTTTAAGACCCGTATTTCTAATTCTTATAGCCATAAAGTGCAGTGCTGCGTCACAAACTTTTAACCCGTTAAGGGTTTTTTGTATTGATATCATTACTTTTTAGGGGTTAATGATTAAAATATAAAATTAAAGGAGCATGGCAATGAGTTTGTAACCCTTAAAAAGTGCAGTTTCATAGTTCATAACACATTAAATTTTACCTCGAACAAAATAACAAACTAAATGAAATTTTAAAAATTTATGAAAAGTGATAAATAAAAAACTTTAAGAAAGAATATTTGTTGTGTGATGGAAACATGCAACATTACAAAGGCATAATATAGTATATTTTAAAAATAACAAACAATTTCTACAAAAAAAAAAAAAAAAAAAGAGAGAGAGACAGAGAGAGAGAGAGAGATTTATTCTATTTTATTTAATATTCAATTTCTTTGGTTCAACGGTTCATCTGTTTCTTAAATAGTTCAACAGAATATTTAAAAAATTGTTCAAAAAATAATTTGTGTACGAAAGTTTTTGTAAAAAAGTGTTATGAATAAGTTTTTAAAGAGCTCCATTCACCGCATAGATTTTGGTTAGATTAAAAAAAAAATTAAACACAAGTTTTTAAATGGTCCAATTGAATGAACAAAATATTGATATTTTGTTATATTTTTAATTTTAGATGTTTAAAGTAAAATGTTGTAAGGATTTGACAGTAATTTTCCAAAATACCTAACACCATGGGGGTGGGGATCAGATCCTCCTTTGGAAACTCTGATAATTCTAAAAAAGATGCTTAATCAATCTGAGGGAGATTTTGTTTGGTTTAAAATTAATTCAGATGGGGAAAATAGGAGGGGGCCAATCAGTTAGACCACTTTGAAATTTTAATCGGGAAAACATTTTTTTAGAAAATGTTTTGTTGAATGTAGTTTTATTCCTATCTGGTTAAATATACTATACATAGTTCCCACATTCTTCCTGGCTAGAATTCCTGAAAATTTTCTAAAACGTGGTGAAGGGATTTTGGACATTGCTTCATTTTCTAAAATTGGGTTATGGGGGTAAAAAGTATACTAAGAGATCTAACATTAAAATTTTAAATGATAAGGATTTTTTAGCACTTTGAGAAATCTTCTAGATGCAATCACTTCAACGATAATTTTTTAAGGTTGGTTGGTAGTATGTTTTAAGACCAACTGACTACGCTAGGGTCCTATAGGCATATAGGTAGAATGACCTCCATGAGGTCTTTCTAAGGGGTCGAGGCCCGTATTTAAGCGAGTTTCGGAGAAAAACACGGAAGGAACGGCTAAGTCAAAGAGTGCAGGATGGGATCGAATCCGGCACCTCTCATCCACCGCTCGGACGCTGGTGGGGCATTTTTAAGGAACTTATAATTTTTTTTTTTTTCTAAAAGTCCCATCTTCCTCCCCAAATCTATCGGAAACGACTAAGGGAAGGCAATAAACTGCATATCTGAATAAAGGCAATAAACAAAATTTGCAACATAATACAAAATTTGAAATGTATTATTAATTTCTAATTTAAAGGTTGCAGATGCATGGTAATTTCATTTTATATCAATATTATATGTAAGAAATAAGTCTGTACAAGTGAAGGAGGATTTTTTTTTCTTTTTTTCTAGAGTAGCTTTTATTGTTATATTCATGCCTGCTCCCTACTGTTAAATTTAATAAAGAAATAATTATTATTTTTGAAGTATAGATTTGATTTAAAAGAGAAAAATAAATAAAAATAGAAAAATCTTTAAAATGCGAAACTTTTATACTGATAAATATTTAAGTAGTATAGTTTTTTACTGGAAATATAATGAACAAAGTAATTTATAAAATAATACACTGTATAATTCTTAATTATTTTGCCAGTATGCTTTGCAGAAATGTATTATTTCGTAAAATTAAGTATCACAATGCGAAAAACAAAATTAATTAATTAATATTTTTAAAAATATATTATGAGTTTAAATTAAAGTCAAATAAAGATGCATTTTACTTCATTTGATTTTATTACTTATTTTACTAATTTTAATTCTATTTTCAGTTTTTCCAATGCATTTAAGTGTTTGGTAACCGAGTTCTTTTTTTTTTTTTTTTTAATTTCATTACAATATTATTTTATAAAATTAAAAAATAATAATAATAACAGAAAACATGAAATTTTAGATTTGGATTTGATATACTATTATAATTATTACAATCTTTGTAAAATATTTCATTTACATACTATATTATAGAAATTTAATGAGCAAATTAATCAATTTATTTTTATTATTATTATTATTATTATTATTATTATTCAGGATTTTTTCTATCCATAGTTTAAGTGATTCATCACTTAGTTTTTTTAAAAAAATTACAAATATTTGCATATGATTATGATATTATCTATCATTTTTATGAAAGTAAAGAAAAGGGTTTTTGTTGTTTCAATCACTTTTTAAAATAAAACCAATTTTGAAAGTTAACAACGTATCAACTTGAAAACAATGGAATTGAATGAATATTTTTGATAAAAAAAAATATTATATAAAATACAAATCTCCAAATAAATAACTCATTTAATATATATATTAAAGAAAGAAAAATATTTTATTTTGTAAGTTTGTTTTTGACACTAACAGCCGATAGATGGAGCCAAATTACCTATCTGAGATTGAATATTTCAAATGGAAACGAAGACTGTATACGTCCGCGAACATTCCAAACCGGATTACATTCTTTTCTTTTGAGCGATGCGAAAGAAAATAGCGAGGTAATATAGTCCGCGAGGTAATATAGTTCCATTTTTAAAGTGAAATATATAAAAAACAAGAGTTTTTAGGGAAAAACGAAGCACGTCACGATTCTTAGACAAAATAAATTAATATCATGTATCAATTTCATAAAATTTCTTCGAGCCGTTTTCGAGAAAAAAAACTCACACAATTACCATTTTTCCTTTGAAGTCTTAAATTGCAATTTCAGATCTCAAAATATATAGAATGTGGAAGTGTGAAACTTTCAGGATAGCATCATGCAGAAGATAAAATATTATTCTGAAAACATCAGATAAAAATATCTCTTATTTACTGAGATATTAAATGTCGGCGTTTCCAAATTCTTTTGATGTAAAACTAGCTGTATAATAGAGTGTCGCTGCTAAGCTTTGTTTGAGCTTTGCTGCGTCACTCAAAAAACTGTCGTTTTTTATGATATTGCTTTCTCTCAACCATTTTTAGTTCCCAGAAAGGGGATTGAGTTGGCAAATTTCAATATTTATAATGAAGTTTAATTTTATAAACTTTATTTAAATATGAATAACTAATTAAAAAAAAAAAAAAAAAAAAAAAACTAAAACATTTACTCAAAACCAATTGCTGTAGAGTTGTGCAGGGTTCACATTAGAGAGCGGTATTTCGAGACTAACATGATTTAGAAAAATCCCGTTCAAAAATATATTATAAGGGAGATTTCCCCCAATTTTCTTTACATTGCTTATTGAGTATTTCATCAATTTTTTAGTTTAGTTGGGTACTATTTTATTAATTGCTTTGAAGCCTGTAGTGATCTTTTTTTTTTTTTTTTTTTTAACTTCTTTTGAATTTCTTGATAAAAGTAAACTAGTATGTTGTGGCCACCACAAGACTTTCTTCTATATTTTCCTATACATATTCAATCAGTAACAATATTTAAAAAAAAAAAAGATTTTTTTTTCCTTTTTTTTTTTTTTTGTGAAAATTAATACATATTCAATCACTAACAATATTTAAAAAAAGTTTTTTTTTTTTTTTTTTTTTGGTTAAAAGTAAAAAAAAATCGATAACTTTGTTTTAAATTATCACAGATTTATAGTTCAACCATTCGTTTTAAAGGTATTGACGAGACCTTTCGAATGATACCCATCTTCAAAATTTACCCCTCCCGGGGGGGGGGGGGGGGGTACTTCCCCCCCAGGGGGAAGCGATGCCCCCCCATGCACAAAATTTTTTTCCTAGTTACGTACTACTATTATCAATAATTCATATTAATTTTACAAACACAAGTATAAAATAACTCTTATTATGCACATTTATACGAATTTTTGTCCTATGGTGCCATGTTAAAAATTTAGATAAAATGCTATCACAGCGCCACCTGTTGAGCTATTGATCCCCAAATATAATCAGCAACAGTTTATGTCGGGGACCAACTAAATACCAAGTTTGGTAAAATTTCGTTTAAAAAAAAAAAATATATATATATACGATTATTTTTCTAAGTTTTTTTTTTGTTAAAAGTAAAAAAAATCGATAACTTTGTTTTAAATTATCACAGATTTATGGTTCAACCATTCGTTTTAAAGGTATTGACGAGATCTTTCGAATGATACCCATCTTCAAAATTTAACCCCCCCGGGGGGTACTTCCCCCCCAGGGGGGGAACCGATGCCCCCCCATGCACAATTTTTTTTTCCTAGTTAACTACTACTATCATCAATAATTCAAATTCATTTTACAATCACAAGTTTAAAATAACTCTCATTATGCCCATTTATACGGAATTTTGTCCTATGCTGCCATGTTAAAAATTTGCATAAAATGCGATTACAGCGCCACCTGTTGAGCTATTGATCCCCAAATCTAATGGGCACCAGTTCATGTCAGGGTGCAACTAAATACCAAGTTTGGTTAAATTTCATTCATATGTTCGTGAGATACAGCGTCCACAAAAAAATGATACAGACAGACAGACAGACAGACAGACAGACACACAGACAGACACACAGACAGACATTTTTTAAAAACTATCAATTCGTGTTCAGGACATCCCAAAACGTGTAGATCCGTCAAAAAACGGAGGTCGAAAATTTTCGCGAATCCAATACTTTCTCTATATTACATATAGAAGAAAGTAAAAAAGAGGAAATATTATGTAATTATTTCAAAATACTTCTGAATTGTAAATGTTTGTTAAGAGGATTTATGAATTGTTTATTTTATCAAGAAACAAGTGAAGGCTAAAAATTGCAATAATTATATATTAAAATTAGTTTATTCCAGTTACTGCACTCCTGTCAAGCACTCTTGAGTACTCAAAATCAAATTGAAAATAAATTTTGAAGCAGATTAAGCAATTCTTAATAATAAATACTTGAGCAATTCTTTCTGCATTTTTTGATGAAAATTTAGATTACGAATATTGAAGAAGTATCTGTCCTTAGCCACAAAAATGAAAATAAAATAAATAAATAAATTTACAATTTTAACATTTACTTTTTTTTTGTTGTTGTTTAATTTGCATTTGTAATTCTCTAAAAAGAAATTTGCAAAATGTAAATTACATAATTCTCACTTAAATTTGAAATATCTGCTTATTTTTTATTTTTTTTAATTAGAGTTTGAGAATCCCACTCAATATTTTTTTCCTATTGTTTTGTGAATCCTGTTGTGGGCTTTTTAAGGCCATGAGAAATTTTATTAATGATTCAGGTGTTTACAGTTTTACTCATCAGAATAATTTTAATTCTGCAAACTTTTTATCCATTGTAAAAGAAGATATTTATTGATTAAAAAAAAAAAAAAAAGTATTCAGAGCTTTGAGTTGAAGAAAGAGTATGAACTTTTTCAGACACAAACAATAAAATACACTAAATTTAACCTAAAATACAAAGCGTGGCTAAATTTTAAGGTATTTTTATATTTTAATGCATAAAATATTCCTGTAGTTCTCTGCATACATATAATAGTTGAGTAAACAATATAAATAAAGTGTTTGTGTGCATTCTATAGCTCTCTGAGACTCTCCACATAGCATTAACAGCAGGTGAATTCCCTTTAATTTTATTGGGAAAATTGTTATGAGAATGACTCAATCAATTTTTTTTCTATTTACATAATTAAAAAATCCAGAGGGTTTTATGTTGTACTAGTGCTATGCTATTAGCAATTGGCGACAGTCTGGAACTCGACTCTTAGGGTGATCCGAAGACTTGCCACCACAATTTCGATCCTTCAATAAAACGAAGGATCTCCCTTTTTGAGTTAAACGATGCAGAATAATTAAATTTGTTTTTGTTTTTCTCAAAATTTCTTTAATTTTTAATACTTCATAAATCTATAAAAAGCAGGGGGAAAAATGAACTAAGTGCTTTTTTGCACTTCATAAATACAACATGAAACATTAAAAATTAAATCAAACTGATTTTGAAAAACAAGAACAAATTCGAAGTTTGTGAATTTTCTGAATGTAAGTACAGAATTGGGAAAAAAAAGAAAGAAAAATCATTAGATAATGAACAATTCTCATAACAAATTTCTCCAATAACATAGGATTTGTCTGCCGTTGGCAGAGAAAACGGGCATCTTTATGTATGTTGCTTTTTAAAAATATTTTATTTTGCTGGTCACTATTTTCAAATGTATCACTATAATTAATGAATTCTCAAAATTGCATTAATTTTTATCACGTGATAAAAAAAGAGAGAAAAAAATTCTGGTTGGGAAAAATGTCGCACCGGGTCCCCACTGCCTTCGGCAGCGTAGACCCGTGCGCAATGCGCGCGAACGAATGCATATATATGAGCGCTGCACACGTGTATTCTTTCACCACCCTTATGATTGCTGAAAATTGTTATTACTCATAAAATTTTATTCTTAAGGAAAGGAATAATAATAATAATAAAAAAATCATTTCTGATTGGGTAAAAACTCGCACCGGGTCCCCTCTGCCTTCGCCTGCTAGCGGGTCAGTATTTTTAAATGAATCACTATAATGAATGTATTCTCAAAATTGCATATTATCACTCATTAACATTACTCTTAAGAAAAGAAATAAAAAAAAAAATTATTTGTGATCAGGTAAAAACTTACACCGGGTCCCCACTGCCTTTGGCAGCGTAGACCCGTGCGCTGCACGTGCATATTCTTTCACCATCCTTATGATTTCTCAAAATTCCATGTTATTACTCATAAACTTTCATTCTTAAGAAGAGGAATTAATAAAACGATCAATGTGATAAACGATGGATGCAGGAATGATAGATCTAGGTTTCACTGTATTTATATAATATATATATATATGTATATATATATATCGTAAAAGAGCCTTTACTCTATTTAATTGCTAACCCCCCTTTCTGCTTTTCACATTAATTTTGTTTGTTCTTAAAATCTATAATAATAAAAGGAAAGGTTTGTCTGTCTGTCTGTCTGTCTGTCTGTCTGTCTGTCTATCTGTCTGTCTGTCTGTCTGTCTGTCTGTCTGTCTGTCTGTTCTTTTATACGTTCAGCCCCTATTGAACGCAGAAGTACAAAAATTGACATACGGATGCTCTGGAGCCTTTCCGATGTTTTCCTCGAAACAGAATTTAAAAATTTTAATTAGTTGTGGAGATATTAATTAAAATGTCCACTCATGTCTAATCTAAAAGCGATCTCAAAGCAGAAAAAGTGGAAAATAAATTAGAAATATTTGTCCGATCGTTACAATTTCGATACCAAATGAAAGGGGCATTTTTTCTGAATCTAAGTGTGCAAGTGGTTTATCGGTACAACAATTAGATTTTTTAAAATTAACTAAAGTATGAATTTTCTGTGGCAACATCATTTCAAATGCCAGTAATGAAGACCCATCGTCTGTCATCAAAAAGGAAATGATTGCAACCGATCAAGATGTCACGTGTTTTGTAGTAGGGAAAAATATTGCAATTTTCAATTTTTTTCAAATTTTAATTCACGTTACATTTGAATTCATATTCGACCTAGACAGCATATTATAAAGCTACTGTTCAATTTTCATGAAAATATGTGGATAAACAAAAAAATGAGATTAAATTTTGTATTATATTTTCAACTATTTTAAATTGAGATATGCCGTTGAAATTTCGTAATATTGGTGTTTTTAACGCCCGATATTTCGATTCTGAATATTTTTGAAAGTGTAGAATTATTAGGAAGGGCTTGAAGGGGAGGGGGGGGGGGGGCAAGCAAACGGCCAGAAAAAAAAAAAAAAATAAATAAAAATAAATGAAAATAAATAAATAAAAAGAGTTACAGCGTTTGAAATTGTTATTATTAGGTTTCAAGGAAAGATAAATCGATTGCGGATATTTTCAAGTGTAAAATTATTAGAAGGGACGGAAAGGGGGGGAGGGGCAAAAACGTAGAAAAGGAACGGTTGTTTCGGAGAAAACAACGGAAAACCCAGAACGCCTTTATTCTTTTATATTTTGCAGAATTTCGAATTCTGATACTCCTTTCACATTTCATACTATGGATTTTGAACAGTATTTAGCCCGGAATTACCCAAGTTTCGGAGAAAACCACGAAAAAGTCAGACATAAATCGTTTTATAATAGTGTTTATATCATTTTTGTATCTCAGCTTCTAATTAGCATAATTTCAAAAGTAATATGTCATTTTGAAACTTATTTGAATGGAATTTCAAGGGTAGACGCCACAAATTTCTCTCACCTTCCATTAACCGACTATCATAAGTAATAGAATTTGAGATTTCACGTGATTTACACGTTTTAAGGTTTCCTGATTAGGTTTTCTTTTGTATCTCAGCTACTAATTAAAATAATTTTATAAGTAATACACTATTTGAAAGCTTTATTGATTTAGAATTGAACAGTAGATTACAGAATTTTCTACCGCCAGATGGCGCTGTAATATTTTTAAATTTCAATATTTCGAATTCTGAATATGATTAAATTATTTTTAATACATCTTTCGAAAGATATTTTAAAGTACTTTTATACTATCGAAAGTGGGATTCGAGATTTCACCTAATTTACACGTTTTGAGGTCTCCTGAATCGGTTTTCTTTTGTATCTCAGGTACTAATTAAAATAATTTCATAAGTAATACATCATTTGAAAGATTTGTTGATTTGGAATCGAACAGTGGAATACAGAAATTTGTACCGCCAGATGGCGCTATAATATTTTAAAATTTCAATATTTCAATTTCTAATTATGATTAAATTATTTTTAATATATCAATTGAAAGATATTTTAAAGTTCTTTTAAATTATCGAAAGTTTTCACCAGATTTACATGTTTTGAGGTGTCCTGAATCAGTTTTTTTTTTGTATCTCAGTTATTAATTAAAAAAATTTCATAATACATCATTTGAAAGCTTATTTTAGTTGATACACATTTTAAAGTACTTTTACATTATCGAAAATGAAATTCGAGATTTCACCCGATTTACACGTTTTGAGGTGTCCTGATTAGGTTTTCTTTTGCATCTCATCTACTAATTAAAATAATTTCATGAGTGATGCATCATTTGAAAGCTTTGTTTATCTGGAATGGAACAATAGATTACAGAAATTTCTACCGCCAGATGGCGCTGTAATTTTTTTAACTTTCAATATTTCAATTTCTAATTATGATTAAATTATTTTTAATGCATCATTCGAAAGATATTTTAAAGTTCTTTTATATTATCGACAGTTTTCACCAGATTTACACGTTTTGAGGTCTCCTGAATTAGTTTTCTTTTGTATCTCAGCTACTAATTAAAATAATTTCATAAGTAATACATCATTCGAAAGCTTTTTTGATTTGGAATCGAACAGTGGAATACTGAAATTTGTACCGCCAGATGGCGCTGTAATATTTTCAAATTTCAATATTTCAATTTCTAATTATGATAAAATTATTTTTAATACATCATTCGAAAGATATTTTAAAGTTCTTTTAAATTATCGAAAGTTTTCACCAGATTTACACGTTTTGAGCTGTCCTGAATCAGTTTTCTTTTATATCTCAGTTATTAATTAAAAAAATTTCATAAGTAATACATCATTTGAAAGCTTTGTTGACTTGATACACATTTTAAAGTACTTTTACATTATCAAAAATGGGATTCGAGATTTCACCCGATTTACACGTTTTGAGGTCTCCTAATTAGGTTTTCTTTTGTATCTCAGCTACTAATTAAAATAATTTCATAAGTAATACATCATTAGAAAGCTTTTTTGATTTGGAATCGAACAGTGGATTACAGAAATTTCTACCGCCAGATGGCGCTGTAATATTTTCAAATTTCAATATTTGAATTTCTAATTATGATTAAATTATTTTTAATGCATCATTCGAAAGATATTTTAAAGTTCTTTTATATTATCGACAGTTTTCACCAGATTTACACGTTTTGAGGTCTCCTGAATTAGTTTTCTTTTGTATCTCAGCTACTAATTAAAATAATTTCGTAATACATCATTAGAAAGCTTTTTTGATTTGGAATCGAACAGTGGAGTACAGAAATTTGTACCGCCAGATGGCGCTGTAACATTTTAAAATTTCAATATTTCAATTTCTAATTATGATTAAATTATTTGTAATACATCATTCGAAAGATATTTTAAAGTTTTTTAAATTATCGAAAGTTTTCACCAGATTTACACGTTTTGAGGTGTCCTGAATCAGTTTTTTTTTTTTTTTTTTTGTATCTCAGTTATTAATTAAAAAAATTTCATAAGTAAAACATCATTTGAAAGCTTATTTTAGTTGATACACATTTTAAAGTACATTTACATTATCGAAAATGGAATTGGAGATTTCACCCGATTTACACGTTTTGAGGTCTCCTGATTAGGTTTTCTTTTGTATCTCATCTACTAATCAAAATAATTTCATGAGTGATACATCATTTGAAAGCTTTGTTGATCTGGAATGGAACAATAGATTACAGAAATTTCTACAGCCAGATGGCGCTGTAATATTTTTAAATTTCAATATTTCATATTCTAATTATGATTAAATTATTTCTAATACATCATTCGAAAGATATTTTAAAGTTCTTTTACATTATCGAAAGTGGAATTCGAGATTTCACCTGATTTACAATTTAAAGTGTCCTGATCAGGTTTTCTTTTGCATCTCAGCTAATTGAGTAAGACCGTTCAAAATTGGTATATGCAAGTTAATTAGGAGGGACTGGAACGGTGGGGAAGGAATAGGCGCGCATGGGTTTGGGACCCGGTGCGAGTTTTTACCCGTTAATAAAAGATTTTTTTTTTTAATTTTATTTTCTTAATAATAAAAGTTTGAGTTGAGAAGGAATATGCGTGTACAGCGCACGTATATCCTCAAACGTGCGCGCACAGCGCGCATTGGTCTGCGCTGCCGACGGCAGTGGCGTCCCGGTGTGAGTTTTTACCCGATGCTAAATGATATATTTTTTAATCCCTTTTCTTAAGAATGAAAGTTTATGAGTAATAACATGGAATTTTGAGAAGTCATAAGGATGGTGAAGGAATACGTGCGCGCAGCGCACGGGTCTACGCTGCCGAAGGCAGTGGGGACCCGGTGCGACATTTTTTCTGATCAGAATTTTTTTTTCTCTTTTTTTATCACATGATAAAAATTAATGCAATTTTGAGAATTCATTAATTTTTGTGATTCATTTAAAAATAGTGACCAGCGAAGCGGGCGTAGCCTGCTAGTACCAAATAAACACCCTTTATGCTCAGCAGTAGGTTGTATCCGAATAAGTGATAGTTTTTTTACATCAATGTTTATATAAACAAAGATGAATAAATATATATAATTGGACACTGGTTATATGAAAATGGAAACCGTAAGCTTCCTAAAATAGCATGAAATCACAATCAGGCATCATTTTTTACGCTTAACTTTTGACTAGATTTTAAAAAATCTATTTTGTCATAATAAACATTTTCTTTATGATTTTCAAAATGCTAGTGTTTTATCATCTTAAAAAATTTCTTACATTGTCAGTTACATGGTATTTGACTTATTTCAAAAATCAGTTTGCCAGCAGATAATTAAGAACTTTCTTCTACTGTTTGTTCTGTTTTAAGTAAGTTTTTATTTTTTGATTAATTTATTATTATTATTAAGTATAAATACATTCATAAGCTCAGAAAAAAAAAAAAAAAAAAAAAAACAGCAGGTATAAAAATACATTTTTCAAAGGTTTAAGTTTTTTATGTACATGAAAGTTAAAAAATGAATATGCTTATACTTAAAAAATAAATTAATATGAAAAATTTAAAACTTAAAGCAGAACAAATGATAGAAGAAAATTTGTAATTATCTGCTAGTCAATTGATTTTTAAAATAAGTCAAATAAATACCATGTGTGAGATGCTAGGTGAAGATTTTTATATTACTCATTGAGTATTCCATCAAATTTTTAGCTAGTATTGTATTAAATGCTTTGATGCCTTTAACTACGAAGTGCAAAGGCTAAAAATTGAGGTAATGTTATTACAGGGTTGGTTTTTGACGTCAAAAACTGGTTTAAACCATCAAAAACCATACGTGAGAAATGGAAACTATAATGTTAAATGATTTTATGGATATTTTTAAGTTCCAGTGTACTATATGAACTAACTTTCATTATCTATATATATATATCTTTTTTTTTTTCCTCAGAAAAAAGTTTTTATGTTAGGAAACATATCAATGTATCATCTTATAGTGAGAGTGAACATTATAAATCTTCTTTTTTGTAAATTGTCTTAGAGCTATAAAAATTTGTATATATAGGTGGTAAATTATAGTAATACAATTAAATATATTAAAAATTCTTTAAAACTAACTAAATAATAATAAAAAAAAAAAAATCTTTTTTTTTGAAAATTTTTAAATTTTTCCTGCTAATTTTTTTCTCTTCACTTTAGCATTATTATGGTTAATATATTAAATGTATTAGGTTATTACTTTGTGAATTAAATGATAGGTTAATTTTTAAAATTATGTTAAATGCTGAAATTTCAATGAAAATTTTTAGCAATCAAATGTATTTAAAAAAAAAAAAACTGGAGTGACTCCACTTGAAATTTTAATGTAATATTAAATTTCAATGCATATAAATGCAAATTTTCACACCTTTATGGCAGTAATTTACAAAAGAGATATATACTGTCCATCATCACCTTAATTAAAAATAGAAATGCATTATGTAATTCATATTAAAATTTAGTTCAACTAGTCATGCAATACCTCTAATTTTTAATCATACAACATTAAAGCATGCTATTGAATATAACCTAAAATGAAAGAACATAATGCATTATTTAATAGCACAGTAATTTCATTCATTCAGGTAAAATACTTACGGTATCTTTTAATTATCAACTTAAAATGCAATAAGTGGTTCACCTTAGAATATACAAATTCCTATATTTGAATTTTTGTTTTTTGTAAAGATAATAAATATCTGTTTTTTATACTTAAATAGAAATCATTAGCACTCATAAGAAACAGATAATACGCTTCTAAGAATTATTTTTAACAATGGGAGACATATAAACTAAGGACTTTTTTTTTATTACTCTAGATATGACTACTTCATTGTTAAAATATACCAAGAAATGTAAAATTTAAGGTTTTTGACATGGCAGTTTAAACTGTGGTTTAAACCATCAAAAACCTGCCAACCCTGATATTTATTAAATTTAGTTTATTCCAGTTACTGCATTTCTGTCAAGCACTCTTTCAGTACTCAAAATCAAATTGAAAATAAATTTTGAAACAGATTATCATTAGTTATTGTTATCAAACTCATTTTTTAAAAACCATTTTCATATTCAGAAAATTCAAAATAGTTAAATTAGTACTCATTTTCCAAAAATTGATTTTTTTTAATTTTTTCTAATTTTTTTTTTTTTTAATAATTTCATTTTGCGGTTAAAAAAACCAATTTGTGTGAAAATTCACATTTTTGAACTCAACCTCTAAAACGTAATGATATCAGTACAAAAACCCTTAACGGGTTAAAAGTTTGTGACGCAGCTACGTCATAAGAATTTGAAATATGGGTCTTAAAAATAATGATATCAAATTTTAAGTGACGCTTTTCTGTTAGTTAAAATATACATAGATTTTCTTATTTGATCATTTGCTTTTTTCTTTTATTTATATTTACAATGCAAACATAATATTTTTAACTTCAAGATAAGACAAATATATAAAATATACTCACTAAAGCTTTTTCATTTTCATTTCAAAATAATAGTTTTAAAAGGAATGATATAAAAATTTCAGTGACGCCTCGGTGTTATTTTAAAAGATTTGTGATTCCATTAAAATTACTTTTGTATTCTCTAATAAAGTACATTTACACATTTAAACAGTGTTTTTAAATTTCAAATAAACTGTCAAATAATCACACTTTCACTGAGTTTGCATTATAAATTGAAATTATTTATTTCAATAAATTGATTCGTCTTTTGCGTCACGCTATCCAAAACTGCGAGTAAAATTTATGTAAATGTTACTTTGTATCATAGTATCCAACTAAGGGAGAATCTGTGCAAAGAGATAGTGTGATGCAAAGAAAACATTTGCACAAATTTTACTCGCAGTTTTGGATAGCGTGACGCAAAAGACGAATCAATTTATTGAAATAAATAATTTCAATTTATAATGCAAACTCAGTGAAAGTGTGATTATTTGACAGTTTATTTGAAATTTAAAAACACTGTTTAAAAGTGTAAATGTACTTTATTAGAGAATACAAAAGTAATTTTAATGGAATCTAAAAACAAATCTTTTAAAATAACACCGAGGCGTCACTGAAATTTTTATATCATTCCTTTTAAAACTATTATTTTGAAATGAAAATGAAAAAGCTTTAGTGAGTATATTTTATATATTTGTCTTATCTTGAAGTTAAAAATATTATGTTTGCATTGTAAATATAAATAAAAGAAAAAAGCAAATGATCAAATAAGAAAATCTATGTATATTTTAACTAACAGAAAAGCGTCACTTAAAATTTGATATCATTATTTTTAAGACCCATATTTCAAATTCTTATGACGTAGCTGCGTCACAAACTTTTAACCCGTTAAGGGTTTTTGTACTGATATTTTTACGCTCGCAGTTTGTACGTGGCATTAAAGATAATTCAATTTGAGAGCGCATTTTGCAATCAGATATAACTGAATTTGATGACATTGCAAAGAAAGCTATAGCTTTAGAAGCATCAAAAGTTGATAATAAAAAATTCTCAAAACAAATTGGTACCAATTGTAGTGCAAGTGAAATAAATAGAATTTCAAGAGATTGAAATCTGAAACATGATTCAAATAATACAAGAAATTCCCCGCGTTCAACTTCTCGATTTAGAACTGAAACAAACAAAAATTCACACTCTCGTATCGATTATGAAAAACTTGGTAACAAAATCTTTGCCTCCGATGTGGTCTAAATAATCATACTGCAAAAAATATCCATTCAGACCCCGATTCTCTCAAATGTAATGCATGTAAGAAAATGGGGGCACGTAAAGAAGGTATGTATCCGAACTCTACTGGAAGAAAAGAAAAAAAAAAAATAATTCAGAAGTCGAATCTACAAATTATGTTTCAGTTGATGAATCATTCAGCCCAGTGGCAGAAACATGGCGACATAGTCGTGGACACAGAAAAATGGCTTGCGGACAGTTTTTGTCTGCACTGATAAAAAAAATTGCCTGCAACTTTCGAATAACAATTCGCTTATAAAATTTTCTGTATCAAAACTAAAACTTTTATTATTTATAATTATTTGTATTGTGTTGTGTCAAACATTGCTATAAAATATTTAATTGAATGAGATGAATTGAATGAATACACACACAATTGTTTATACTATATTGTTCTATAGTAAAATTGTATTTGTGTATTGTTGCACGAAATCCCCGCTGATGTCAAGCCCCCCCCCCCTTCCTTCTCCCCCCATCAGCTTTCAGGCTTTTTGAGTGTAAGCCATTTTCTCCCCTGATTAACATGCAAATTTTGCAGACAGAAAATGAAATTTTAAAAGTCTGTCACAGACAGCTACAAAACTTTCTGCCACTGGGTCATTCAGCCACTATGGTGTTTTTCAAACTGTAAGTATTTATCAACAGAAGGAACACCATTCTAAAGATAATGAAAAATATGTTGTTTTGGTGTCTATTGAAGGTCATAAACAGAAGTTTGAAGTAGATTCGAGTGCAGTGTTCACTTTTATTCCACGAGACAAATTTCAAAAACTTAATATTAAAGCTGAATTTCAAGATTATGTAAAACGACAGTTTTTTGAGTGACGCAAGCAGGAGGACAAACGGAACTCTGCAAACTCATATATACAGCTAGTTTGACATCAAAGAGATTTGTAAAAGCCGACACTTAATATGTCAGCAAATATGCGATATTTTGCTCTGATCTTTTCAAAATAGTCTTTTTACTTCCCTGAAAATTTTATATTTCTACATGCAGTATATTTTGAGATCTGAATCTCAATTTAAAGCCAAAAAGGGAATATGTGTGGTGTAAGGATGTAATGGACTAAATTCATGAAAAAATATCTCTAAAACGGCATGAACGATTTTCTTGTAATTAATATATGTTGTTAATGAGTCATTCCATTTTAAATCAACAAATGGGGTGTGCAACACCATTTTTGATTTTGATGACAATTTGCACATGCTTTCCCCATACCTTTTAGACCACAAAAATATTTTTTTTTTATTTAAAAAAAATTTACCCTTCGATATGTAGGCTATTTTTGTCGTTGCCAACAGCGAAAATTGGATATTTTGATGCTTTGCGTTATGAACTATAACTTTTTTTCTATAAAAGCTATCAAGCTCAACTATAGCTCATTGGAAAGCTAAAAAAAATATCTTTTTCCATATGGTATCAATAAATTTGAGATTTAAAAACAAAGATTATTTTTTCAAGGTCAAAGTTTGTGATGCAAAATTAATTTTTTGCCACTTTTGAAAATTAAAAAACCTATGAAGGGCTTGGAATAACAAGCCCTCTTTTTTTTCTTATATACATATATAAGGTTGCTTATTGTATTAAAAAGTTTGGCTTGTTACTCTGCCCCCTTCACAAGATACGACCCCCCAAAGTTGCAAATTTTCTAAAAAATCCAATTTTCAATGCTAAAAAAATGCATGTGGGGGGCAAGGGGCAAGGTAGATTTTTTTTTACTTGTGTGATTTTAAGTACTTCTTACCATCTTTCAAACAAAAAAAAAGTTACTTTGTTATTCAAAGGCGTTTGGCAGCTATAAGGGTCTAAATTTTCAAATAATTATACTGAAACAACGCAATTATTTTCATACTTCTTAATCTTAGGTGTTAGTGAAAAGTTATTTTTTACTTAATTGTTAGTTTTAAATGGTGAAAACAACTAAAAAGACTAAGAAGAGTTGTCAAAGAACACATTTAAACTTTGATAAGCTAATTTAAGGTTTCTAACATCTTGGTATATAGAATTTAACTTACCTCTCAAAACATGCAAAACTTTTTTCTTCAGTGGTTTATTGTCTCATAGAGAAGAGTTGACAATTTTTCACTCATCACAGGTGTGATATTATGACCTCTTCCCTGTGCTGACCATAGTTCTGACGCAGTCAGGATTTTCAAAATATCTTGAAACCGAACCCAAGTTTGGTTATCATGACTTGATTTTTTAAATGATGTTCCAGGTCCTTTAGGATGAAAAAAGTGGATCCTGTATTCTTCTTCGACATCAAATACCTTTATTTCCACCACTTCTCCTAGCCACCAGTCACCATCATATACGCAACAAACATAATCGGACAACTTTGGTCGGGTTGTTGGTGTGGATAATCTAAGGTTGATAGGTTCGTCTTTGATGACATGAAAGGTTGTAAAATCTAAAGAAAATGATGTACGTCTGGCATGAATGATATTTCTGTTGAGTGGAATGTAGCTGTGGAAAGACCGAGTTTGGGGTAATGATAGTGCTGTTTTATATCTTTCCTCAAGAACTTTTCCTACTGCATTAACATCATCACAGGAAACATAGAAAAACGTTACACTATTAATATGTTCAGTGCAGTATTCAAAGACATCTAATGGATTCAAGATTTGATTACTGACCGGTCGTTGCAAACTAGCCTTTCGCACTAGCCTCTTCACTGTTCCTCCAATCCCATCGCAAGGGCCTTTCCTGTGGGATGTAGCAAAAAAATGCCACTCTGCTTTTATCCCAAAGTCTTGTTCATGATGGCTCAAGTTAATGAAGTTTTTCCTGTTTTTGTACTGTGCGGCAGATCCATCTGAAAAATAGAATAATTTTGAAATTAAAGCATGATCTGCCTTCAGTTTTTTAACAAGGATCATTTGAAAGGCGTAGAATGTAGTTGTGTTGTGGTCAAGGCAGTCGCTTACAAAGCAAAAACTTTGAGTTTGAATTTCTCCATCTTTTTCCCAGTAGACAACAAAAGGATGAAGCGTACATTGCACACCTGACCAGTGATAGGTCTGCACCTCGTCTTGAACAACACAAGAGAAATTCTCTGAAAAATCTCCAAGTATCAAAAATTCCCCCTTATCCAGATCTTCTTTCTTTGATTTTAGAAATGCTGCTTGTTTACTGGCAATGAAATGGTGGCTCTTTAGATGCTCAAGTTTTTCACCACACTTAACCAAGAATTCTTGTAAAGGTAGCACACATGATGTCAGTTCACATCTGTCTGTGGACATCCACTGCTTCTATGAAACTTGCAAATCCTCAAATTCATCATTTTCCAAGTCAATTTGGGTGCTGTTACTTGGAGAAATCAGTGATAAAATGGCATCCACACCTGGACATGCAGTACATTCCGAAAACATACAATTCTCATTTTCAGTATCACAGACCATAATCTGCAGCAGATCTTTGTAGCTATGATCACTTTTAATCGCTGATAGCAAACAAACGCACACTGAATGTGTACCAGATGCTCCAGCTAACACACAAAATTTTGGTCTAAGATCGGCAAATTTAGATAACCCTACTTTCAAATCAGGATATATTATTGGTCAAATTGTATCCAATAATATTCAAGCAGCCTTGTCATTGGCACAGTTCCTACCACAGGTAGGTACTGTTTGCCTAAAGGGAACTGTTCTATACATGTGGGAGCAAGGCTGGACAAGTTGAAATCTGTCTATTCTTGCTTTTAACTGGCAAATAGATTACTATAAATGAGGAAAAGTAGGAATATGATATATTCTTATTTGTGAGGTCAATCTAAGTCCATCAAATAAAAAAAAATAATAATAAATGACATGTTTCCAAAAAAAAGTACATGAAAAAATTGGATGGTTTTAGTGTGATTATTTGAAAATTCAGACCCTTATAGCTGCCAAACGCCTTTGAATAACAAAGTAATTTTTTTTTTTTTTGAAAGATGGTATGAAGTACTTAAAATCACACAAGTAAAAAAAAAATTACCTTGCCCCCCACATGCATTTTTTTAGCATTGAAAATTGGATTTTTTAGAAAATTTGCAACTTTGGGGGGTCGTATCTTGTGAAGGGGGCAGAGTAACAAGCCAAACTTTTTAATACAATAAGCAACCTTATATATGTATATAAGAAAAAAAAGAGGGCTTGTTATTCCAAGCCCTTCATAGGTTTTTTAATTTTCAAAAGTGGCAAAAAATTAATTTTGCATCGCAAACTTTGACCTTGAAAAAATAACCTTTGTTTTTAAATCTCAAATTTATTGATACCATATGGAAAAAGATCTTTTTTTTAGCTTTCCAATGAGCTATAGTTGAGTTTGATAGCTTTGATAGGAAAAAAGTTATAGTTCATAAAGCAAAGCATCAAAATATCTAATTTTTGCTGTTGGCAACGACAAAAATAGCCTTCATATCAAAGGGTAATTTTTTTTTAAATAAAAAAAATATATTTTTGTGGTCAAAAAGGTATGGGGAAAGCACATGCAAATTGTCATGCAACAACTTTTTTGAAAATTTGTTGATTTAAAATGGAATTACCCTAATGGGATCTTTCTGAATCCAGTAACGTTTTCTTTTTTTTTTTCAGGAAAACTTGTTTTTTATATAATTTATTTAATAATAGTATTATTATTAATAAAGGTAAGTGTTTTATAGTTTTATTTCTTAAAAAATAAGTTATTCATGATTTAATATTTCATTTTAAATATTAAAATTTATTAACAACATTCGATTTCCTTACCGTATCGTTAAGTTCCTTCCGAACAAAAAATTGTCAATAATAAAAAATATTTACTACTATTCTGAATGAAATATATATTAAACTTGTTCTCGGCTATTTTGAGTAAGTCTGTGTTCTCTCTCTATATATGTATGTTCAGGAAAACTTCTCCCAATAGTATAAAAAGTGTTTGAATTGGCAACTACTTCAGGTTTTATCTTTTTAAGTTGTTATTAATTTATGCTGAAGACTATTTTATGAAACGGTGCTTTGAGAACTTAAAAGAATAAAACTAAATGGAAAATTCACCTAACATTTGCGTAAATTTTGCTGCAAAGATTATAGACTAAGTTTCATATATTGCTAGATATTGTAAGAAAAAAAAATCTGACTGATAAAAATTTCTAAAATTTCCTTAACCCTGTGTTGTATTTGTATAACCCCACAGATTTTTTTTGCAGGAAGTGTTTGGTCAAATACTTAGTGTGCAGAGAGTTTTCAATTTTTTCTGGCTATATGAACAAAGAAATGGTTTCATAATGAGCTGCAAAATTAGTGCGTGTAATTTGGTAAATAGCCTTTAAAGAAAGCCAGAAAATTGAATTATTTTGTTTTGCGAAGAAATAATTGTGTATTATGGGAAATATTTTTTAAATATTTATAATTAGCAGTGAAATAATTTCATATTTCAATATTAGGCCGTAAAATGACATATTTCAATGTAAATAATCTTGAAAAAAATGGTTGAGTTTCAGCGATTTGCAGCGAAATAAGCCTATTTCCAAAATTTTGCTTCATTAAAGATATATTTGGATTGTTAGCAACAAAATGCTTGTACATTTCAGTAACAGGTTACAAAATTATTGCATATTTTGGTAAACCTCTTTGAAAAAAATCAAATTTTTTTGATTGGCAAAGAAATAATCATGAATTTTTGCTATTATTTGTGTTATTAAACGTAAAATTTGTGAGTTTGGGGCGAATGATTCTGCAAAAAATAAATAAATATTGTCGATTAGAGTGATAAAATAAACTCTTATTTATGTAATTAATTGTCATGAAGCATAGTTTCTCAATAAGTGGCAATTTGATGCCATATTTTAATATGCCACAAAATTATCGCTCATTTCAAAAAATAATTTTGAAAAAAGGGCAAATTTTATAGATTAGTAAACAAGATAATTGTGTATGTTGACGTTCAGAAGCAAAAAATTAAATTTCAGGAATAGCTTTACAAAAATATATATATATACAAATTTTATTAATTTGCTGCAAAATAATAGCATATTGAGCAATTAATTTTGATTGAACTATTAAATTGGTAACTTTACTGCTTCATAATAAGTTTTCCTCAAAATTTAAAGCAACTATTTCTGCTACCGGTCTAACAGTTAAATTTTATTATATTATAGAGTGATTTGAAATTCTTTATATTTACCCAACCGACATTTTTAGTTATGTTAGTTTACAATTGTTCTGTTCTTAACTTTAAAATGCATTTCAAAATTGCTTTGTACATTTTAATTAATTATTCAGAAAGAATTTTTAATTTTCAAAAATTTACAATTTTTGCACAAATTGTTTGTAATATTTACAAATAGAGTGCCATTTTGAAAAACCTAGATTCACCTCTAGTTAAAACAGAAAGAAATTTAATTTTAAGTTGCATATCCTGTATATTTTATTTTTTAAATTTTAATGCTTGTTAAATTATTTTTAAGTTACACTTCTATTCTGAAATTCTATTTATTTAGTTGGAATTCTTCTATTATTCGAACAAATTTGTTGAGTAAAAGTTTCGATTTTGGAAATAGAGGTTATGAAAATACATTTCTGTTTATATATAGGTATATTGCTTTCTCTCAACCATTTTTAGTTCCCAGAAAGGGGATTGAGTTGGCAAATTTCAATATTTATAATGAAGTTTAATTTTATAAACTTTATTTAAATATGAATAACTAATTAAAAAAAAAAAAAAAAAAAAAAAACTAAAACATTTACTCAAAACCAATTGCTGTAGAGTTGTGCAGGGTTCACATTAGAGAGCGGTATTTCGAGACTAACATGATTTAGAAAAATCCCGTTCAAAAATATATTATAAGGGAGATTTCCCCCAATTTTCTTTACATTGCTTATTGAGTATTTCATCAATTTTTTAGTTTAGTTGGGTACTATTTTATTAATTGCTTTGAAGCCTGTAGTGATCTTTTTTTTTTTTTTTTTTTTTAACTTCTTTTGAATTTCTTGATAAAAGTAAAAAAAGAGGAAATATTATGTAATTATTTCAAAATACTTCTGAATTGTAAATGTTTGTTAAGAGGATTTATGAATTGTTTATTTTATCAAGAAACAAGTGAAGGCTAAAAATTGCAATAATTATATATTAAAATTAGTTTATTCCAGTTACTGCACTCCTGTCAAGCACTCTTGAGTACTCAAAATCAAATTGAAAATAAATTTTGAAGCAGATTAAGCAATTCTTAATAATAAATACTTGAGCAATTCTTTCTGCATTTTTTGATGAAAATTTAGATTACGAATATTGAAGAAGTATCTGTCCTTAGCCACAAAAATGAAAATAAAATAAATAAATAAATTTACAATTTTAACATTTACTTTTTTTTTGTTGTTGTTTAATTTGCATTTGTAATTCTCTAAAAAGAAATTTGCAAAATGTAAATTACATAATTCTCACTTAAATTTGAAATATCTGCTTATTTTTTATTTTTTTTAATTAGAGTTTGAGAATCCCACTCAATATTTTTTTCCTATTGTTTTGTGAATCCTGTTGTGGGCTTTTTAAGGCCATGAGAAATTTTATTAATGATTCAGGTGTTTACAGTTTTACTCATCAGAATAATTTTAATTCTGCAAACTTTTTATCCATTGTAAAAGAAGATATTTATTGATTAAAAAAAAAAAAAAAAGTATTCAGAGCTTTGAGTTGAAGAAAGAGTATGAACTTTTTCAGACACAAACAATAAAATACACTAAATTTAACCTAAAATACAAAGCGTGGCTAAATTTTAAGGTATTTTTATATTTTAATGCATAAAATATTCCTGTAGTTCTCTGCATACATATAATAGTTGAGTAAACAATATAAATAAAGTGTTTGTGTGCATTCTATAGCTCTCTGAGACTCTCCACATAGCATTAACAGCAGGTGAATTCCCTTTAATTTTATTGGGAAAATTGTTATGAGAATGACTCAATCAATTTTTTTTCTATTTACATAATTAAAAAATCCAGAGGGTTTTATGTTGTACTAGTGCTATGCTATTAGCAATTGGCGACAGTCTGGAACTCGACTCTTAGGGTGATCCGAAGACTTGCCACCACAATTTCGATCCTTCAATAAAACGAAGGATCTCCCTTTTTGAGTTAAACGATGCAGAATAATTAAATTTGTTTTTGTTTTTCTCAAAATTTCTTTAATTTTTAATACTTCATAAATCTATAAAAAGCAGGGGGAAAAATGAACTAAGTGCTTTTTTGCACTTCATAAATACAACATGAAACATTAAAAATTAAATCAAACTGATTTTGAAAAACAAGAACAAATTCGAAGTTTGTGAATTTTCTGAATGTAAGTACAGAATTGGGAAAAAAAAGAAAGAAAAATCATTAGATAATGAACAATTCTCATAACAAATTTCTCCAATAACATAGGATTTGTCTGCCGTTGGCAGAGAAAACGGGCATCTTTATGTATGTTGCTTTTTAAAAATATTTTATTTTGCTGGTCACTATTTTCAAATGTATCACTATAATTAATGAATTCTCAAAATTGCATTAATTTTTATCACGTGATAAAAAAAGAGAGAAAAAAATTCTGGTTGGGAAAAATGTCGCACCGGGTCCCCACTGCCTTCGGCAGCGTAGACCCGTGCGCAATGCGCGCGAACGAATGCATATATATGAGCGCTGCACACGTGTATTCTTTCACCACCCTTATGATTGCTGAAAATTGTTATTACTCATAAAATTTTATTCTTAAGGAAAGGAATAATAATAATAATAAAAAAATCATTTCTGATTGGGTAAAAACTCGCACCGGGTCCCCTCTGCCTTCGCCTGCTAGCGGGTCAGTATTTTTAAATGAATCACTATAATGAATGTATTCTCAAAATTGCATATTATCACTCATTAACATTACTCTTAAGAAAAGAAATAAAAAAAAAAATTATTTGTGATCAGGTAAAAACTTACACCGGGTCCCCACTGCCTTTGGCAGCGTAGACCCGTGCGCTGCACGTGCATATTCTTTCACCATCCTTATGATTTCTCAAAATTCCATGTTATTACTCATAAACTTTCATTCTTAAGAAGAGGAATTAATAAAACGATCAATGTGATAAACGATGGATGCAGGAATGATAGATCTAGGTTTCACTGTATTTATATAATATATATATATATGTATATATATATATCGTAAAAGAGCCTTTACTCTATTTAATTGCTAACCCCCCTTTCTGCTTTTCACATTAATTTTGTTTGTTCTTAAAATACCAAATAAACACCCTTTATGCTCAGCAGTAGGTTGTATCCGAATAAGTGATAGTTTTTTTACATCAATGTTTATATAAACAAAGATGAATAAATATATATAATTGGACACTGGTTATATGAAAATGGAAACCGTAAGCTTCCTAAAATAGCATGAAATCACAATCAGGCATCATTTTTTACGCTTAACTTTTGACTAGATTTTAAAAAATCTATTTTGTCATAATAAACATTTTCTTTATGATTTTCAAAATGCTAGTGTTTTATCATCTTAAAAAATTTCTTACATTGTCAGTTACATGGTATTTGACTTATTTCAAAAATCAGTTTGCCAGCAGATAATTAAGAACTTTCTTCTACTGTTTGTTCTGTTTTAAGTAAGTTTTTATTTTTTGATTAATTTATTATTATTATTAAGTATAAATACATTCATAAGCTCAGAAAAAAAAAAAACAAACAAAAACAGCAGGTATAAAAATACATTTTTCAAAGGTTTAAGTTTTTTATGTACATGAAAGTTAAAAAATGAATATGCTTATACTTAAAAAATAAATTAATATGAAAAATTTAAAACTTAAAGCAGAACAAATGATAGAAGAAAATTTGTAATTATCTGCTAGTCAATTGATTTTTAAAATAAGTCAAATAAATACCATGTGTGAGATGCTAGGTGAAGATTTTTATATTACTCATTGAGTATTCCATCAAATTTTTAGCTAGTATTGTATTAAATGCTTTGATGCCTTTAACTACGAAGTGCAAAGGCTAAAAATTGAGGTAATGTTATTACAGGGTTGGTTTTTGACGTCAAAAACTGGTTTAAACCATCAAAAACCATACGTGAGAAATGGAAACTATAATGTTAAATGATTTTATGGATATTTTTAAGTTCCAGTGTACTATATGAACTAACTTTCATTATCTATATATATATATCTTTTTTTTTTTCCTCAGAAAAAAGTTTTTATGTTAGGAAACATATCAATGTATCATCTTATAGTGAGAGTGAACATTATAAATCTTCTTTTTTGTAAATTGTCTTAGAGCTATAAAAATTTGTATATATAGGTGGTAAATTATAGTAATACAATTAAATATATTAAAAATTCTTTAAAACTAACTAAATAATAATAATAAAAAAAAAATCTTTTTTTTTGAAAATTTTTAAATTTTTCCTGCTAATTTTTTTCTCTTCACTTTAGCATTATTATGGTTAATATATTAAATGTATTAGGTTATTACTTTGTGAATTAAATGATAGGTTAATTTTTAAAATTATGTTAAATGCTGAAATTTCAATGAAAATTTTTAGCAATCAAATGTATTTAAAAAAAAAAAAACTGGAGTGACTCCACTTGAAATTTTAATGTAATATTAAATTTCAATGCATATAAATGCAAATTTTCACACCTTTATGGCAGTAATTTACAAAAGAGATATATACTGTCCATCATCACCTTAATTAAAAATAGAAATGCATTATGTAATTCATATTAAAATTTAGTTCAACTAGTTCAACAAATTCAACCTCTAATTTTTAATCATACAACATTAAAGCATGCTATTGAATATAACCTAAAATGAAAGAACATAATGCATTATTTAATAGCACAGTAATTTCATTCATTCAGGTAAAATACTTACGGTATCTTTTAATTATCAACTTAAAATGCAATAAGTGGTTCACCTTAGAATATACAAATTCCTATATTTGAATTTTTGTTTTTTGTAAAGATAATAAATATCTGTTTTTTATACTTAAATAGAAATCATTAGCACTCATAAGAAACAGATAATACGCTTCTAAGAATTATTTTTAACAATGGGAGACATATAAACTAAGGACTTTTTTTTTATTACTCTAGATATGACTACTTCATTGTTAAAATATACCAAGAAATGTAAAATTTAAGGTTTTTGACATGGCAGTTTAAACTGTGGTTTAAACCATCAAAAACCTGCCAACCCTGATATTTATTAAATTTAGTTTATTCCAGTTACTGCATTTCTGTCAAGCACTCTTTCAGTACTCAAAATCAAATTGAAAATAAATTTTGAAACAGATTATCATTAGTTATTGTTATCAAACTCATTTTTTAAAAACCATTTTCATATTCAGAAAATTCAAAATAGTTAAATTAGTACTCATTTTCCAAAAATTGATTTTTTTAAATTTTTTCTAATTTTTTTTTTTTAATAATTTCATTTTGCGGTTAAAAAAACCAATTTGTGTGAAAATTCACATTTTTGAACTCAACCTCTAAAACGTAATGATATCAGTACAAAAACCCTTAACGGGTTAAAAGTTTGTGACGCAGCTACGTCATAAGAATTTGAAATATGGGTCTTAAAAATAATGATATCAAATTTTAAGTGACGCTTTTCTGTTAGTTAAAATATACATAGATTTTCTTATTTGATCATTTGCTTTTTTCTTTTATTTATATTTACAATGCAAACATAATATTTTTAACTTCAAGATAAGACAAATATATAAAATATACTCACTAAAGCTTTTTCATTTTCATTTCAAAATAATAGTTTTAAAAGGAATGATATAAAAATTTCAGTGACGCCTCGGTGTTATTTTAAAAGATTTGTGATTCCATTAAAATTACTTTTGTATTCTCTAATAAAGTACATTTACACATTTAAACAGTGTTTTTAAATTTCAAATAAACTGTCAAATAATCACACTTTCACTGAGTTTGCATTATAAATTGAAATTATTTATTTCAATAAATTGATTCGTCTTTTGCGTCACGCTATCCAAAACTGCGAGTAAAATTTATGTAAATGTTACTTTGTATCATAGTATCCAACTAAGGGAGAATCTGTGCAAAGAGATAGTGTGATGCAAAGAAAACATTTGCACAAATTTTACTCGCAGTTTTGGATAGCGTGACGCAAAAGACGAATCAATTTATTGAAATAAATAATTTCAATTTATAATGCAAACTCAGTGAAAGTGTGATTATTTGACAGTTTATTTGAAATTTAAAAACACTGTTTAAAAGTGTAAATGTACTTTATTAGAGAATACAAAAGTAATTTTAATGGAATCTAAAAACAAATCTTTTAAAATAACACCGAGGCGTCACTGAAATTTTTATATCATTCCTTTTAAAACTATTATTTTGAAATTGAAATGAAAATGAAAAAGCTTTAGTGAGTATATTTTATATATTTGTCCTATCTTGAAGTTAAAAATATTATGTTTGCATTGTAAATATAAATAAAAGAAAAAAGCAAATGATCAAATAAGAAAATCTATGTATATTTTAACTAACAGAAAAGCGTCACTTAAAATTTGATATCATTATTTTTAAGACCCATATTTCAAATTCTTATGACGTAGCTGCGTCACAAACTTTTAACCCGTTAAGGGTTTTTGTACTGATATATATAACCAGTGTTCGACAAATTCCGGGTGCCAGGGTGACTATAAATATCCATTGGTGACCAGTTACGGCAGACTGACAAAAAAATTTTTGTGCATTTACAATATTTTTTATGTATATTTTTGTTTTTCCTCCCACCTTCTTGTCTTGGTATAAAAGATTACATTGCTGATGTATTGAATGAATAGTATGAGTTTAATGTTTTCTGAAAAATTTAACAATTATTTCTGTTTTTGAAAGATGTTTTTCCATGAAAGATAAATTCCCATATTTGATAAATCTTCTTACTACTATACTGGTACTTTCCATGTCAACATCTTTGTTAAACAAGATTCAATAAAATAAACACTATCTAAAGCAAACTATGTTCGAATTTACAACGAGAAAACTTAAATAGTATGATATTTATCAAATGGATTCTCTTTAAAGGAATTCTGTCCTGAAAAATTAATAGACAAATAGTATTTTAAAGCCAAAACTTAAACACTCTCAATATATTTGATTATATTAAAGGTAAAAATAATATTTATTTCTGTGGATTTTTCCCCCCAATAGTTTGTTTTTATCTTTATAAATATGCATGATCAGTGACTGACTGGCAAATTTTAGAACAGCTGAGTCAATAATTGACTCAATATTTGACTTTTCCCCACTGTAAACAAAAATATGTAATACACTGAAAAACACAAATATTCTAGTAATTAATTATTGAAGAATATTTTTTAGATACGTAATTTAAATATTTTTAAAAATGAAAAAAATTGTTAATTGTTGATGTTAAAAATTTCAGTTTAAAGAAATTTTAGAATGCATTATTTTAATGATGGATTCATGATCTCTGGTTTTAATTTGTTAAAATTATGATTTAAATATTAAAATCCTTAAAACCCTGCTTGAAATACTGGTAATTTTTGCCACTGGCAAAAATTGTGGCAAAAACTATTTTTTCCGGGGTGGTTTTTTCCACGGTTTTTTCCACTTCGGCAAAAATTGGCCAACCCTGCTGCAATTCATGCAGACTAGCACTTAAAACAAACCACTATTACTTCAATGTTTAACAAAATTAATCAGTGATGAATATTATTTCTGAACTTTCAAAAGTATTTTTTTTTTTTTTTTGTATTTTTTAAATATGTTTATTTACATTATACAGGTACCTATTATATGCAAATATTATGGCTAAAAATTCCATAATTATTATCACTTGCACTGTTTGAACGTATAATAATATGAGATAGTATCTATGCAAAAACTTCTAAAAATATTAGCATTAAAAAGTAAAAACCCATCACCTGTATATATTTAGTGTTTGTTTTCAAATAACTTATTTTTCTAAAAATATTTTTAATATTAATTGGATTATAGTTTAGATTTGACATTATATTTATGCTTTGAGTTTATATAGTTCATAAATTTTAATTTTAAACATCTGTTTTGTCTTCTGGTTGGTTTCTTCAATTTCTTCCAGTTTTTTCCAGTTTCTACCACTGTCCTGGAAGAAACCCAACCCTGGAAAAAAGAAAAAAAGAAAGAAATGCATGACTGCAGTGATGCAGCATCAAAGTTGCTTACAAAATTTTAAATTTATTATTTATCTAATGATCACAGAAAAGTGTGACAGTATGTCTTTTGATTGCATAATTTGGGTGGTTTAAATGTCAATATGTAGTATAATAGCCGAAAAATTCAAGAATTTTAGGATAACTAATGATATTTAAAGATATTTCAGGAAATTTTTTAAGAATTCAGGAAAATCAGGATAAGTATTATCCCTGCTTTTGAGACTTTTTTTATTCATTTGAAATAATTTGAATGAAACTGTATTATAGAAAGTTTAAATTGTTTAACAGGATTTTATACATATCAGACAATATAAAACTCAATGGCCAAGTTCATGAAACATTATTCACCCCTTTCTTTCTTAAACGTTTAAATGCATAACTAAGATTTTTTTTTTTTTTTCATTTCTTAAAATATTCCAGATGTAAAATAAAATAAATTTTTTAAGGAGTACAGAGACTCTCAATCTGTAAACTTGACACAAATAATATACAAATATTGTAAGCAAGACTTAAAAATGGATCGTTTCTACGTGCTTGACAATGCTTGTTTACAGACAAAAAATATAATAGTCCATAAGCCTGTATTTAATAATTCTATAAAATACGTAATCTATATCTATAAAATGCTGCAGTATCTTTGAAATACGTAAAATCACTTTAAGTAATTTAAGATGCACAATAAGTTAGGGGAACAAGCTAATTGTTGCGGTTTGTCTTTAAGATTTACCTTCTACATGCAAACATGATGACAACTTTCATAATAATATCATTACGGGGTCTTTGAAAGATGAAAAAGGGAGGTGCACAAACCTTTGTTATAACAAACCCATATACCAATTTGCAATATTCTACGACCAACTGTTTTTGAGTTATTCAAGATACACACATACGTACATACAGATGCTATGAAAAGTCATGTTAAGTCAATGATATTTCTGAAATGGAAACTCATTTCAAGACCATTGTTGCATATGTATAACTAGACATCAGGACCGTCACAAATATAAATTTGCAACATTTTACGATCATTCGTTTTTGAGCTGTGCAAGATACAAAATCCATTTCACAAATCGGGATTACTACAATACTTCCTTATACTCAACCTTAAAATGAACCCACCCTTCCTACAAGCCAGAACGAAGGAGGAACACTTTGGTTTTGTCGTTTTGGTCCCACTAATTTTTTGCTATCTTTTAAATATATGAGTTTTTTAGTATGATAGCATATTTGTTGATACAGACAAATTGAAATGCTCTTAGAATATCTTTAATAAGGAATATCTTATAGGTAAATATATAAATTTTCAACATTATGATTGCTCCCTAGCCATTGAGATTCAGGGAATTTTGTTCTGATTTTTTAAATGAAAATTTAATATATTTAATTATTATTTTTTATTTTTTTATTGCTATTGCTATTGCTATTGCCCCCCCCCTTTTTTTTTTTAAATTTAGATTTAACTTACTTTAATCGATGTAATTTGATTTTTAATTTAAAATTAGTTACTAAATTTTGTGACTTGAAAAGTATTGTTAACAATAACAACAATACCTTATTATTGAAAAGGAATCGCCATTTGAATATATATTTATTAATAAAGTCTCAATTAATTTAAAAATAATAAAATACAGATAGTTTTCTTTAAAAAAAGGAAAAAGAAAGAAAGAAAACCTTAGGATATTAAATGTAATTTGCTTTTAGTGACAGAATGCTATTTCTTTCAATGAACTAATTATTAACTTGCAACTATCATAGACTATTTTTTCATACGCATAAGCGTGTGATCATTTATGAAGTTTTTAAATTTATAAACAGTAAAGAGCCAGAAATCTGCCGAAGTCTGAAATCCGCAACAACTTGTCAGATACAAACAATGAAATTCACTATTAATAAATTACAAAACTGCAAATCCGAATTTTTGAAAAAGATCTTAAATAATAATTTTATGTTTGCATTTTATGATTACAAAAAAGAAAAACCAAATAATAATATGTAAGACTGCAAGGTCCAAGTTGCTGCTAATGAAATTATTGACAGTATATTAAATTCATCAAAAGAAAATAATGATTATTGTGATATGATGATATCAATCAGGTAAATAATAACAAACTAATTTTTTAAAATGCTTTTTGATGAAGGCATAATTTTTAAGGAAGAACTCAATAAAGATTGTAGAAAAATAAATTTGTGTTACTACTATTTACAATAAATAAAAAAATAAATAAATCGTGCAGGTTCAAGTTCGGTTTAAAATTAGCTACGTGTGAACAGATTTTATCTAAGTTTGACAATTTTTTTTTTTTTTTTTTTTTTTCATTTTTACTTATTGTTTTCATTATATATTTTTGTTAATGTTCATTATTATTCTTATGTACCTAGTAATTTAATATTCAGTGTTATTATTCACTAGTATGTGTTTAGTTTGATTAATATTCTGTTTTTATTATTCAAAGTGAAAATCATTTTTTATGGACTCCGAAATCCTGAAATCAGCACAACCTCTGGTCCCGAGCTGTCCGGATTTTTGACTCTCTACTGTATTAATTAATTTATATATAATATATATATGTATGTGTGTGGGAGAGAAAGAGAGATGTTTCATTCGATTTGATTGTGATTTAATTTTTATCATTAATCTAAGAGGAATTTATTTCAAAATCTGTGTTATATTTATAATAATAATAAAATGTATGTTTGTTTGTCCGGGATATTTAATTATGTTAATCATGTACGTAAAACCATGTACATAAATTAATTTTCTTTCAATTATAATGATTTTATTTTTAAAATGAAAAAAATGTAAGTAGTCCAATATTTAATCAAATATGCACATTGCATGTGTCAAGGTTTAGAAAATGTTGATGCACAATTTCTTATCTTTTTAGTTCATGTTTAACTTATGTTTTTTCAAAAAAATATGTTATGTCCCTATTCCCTATGACTAAAAACAACGCCCTTGCCCACATTGAAATCTCAGTAGCACCTTGCAATTTGTTTCACACATTTTCTCTTCCACAGACAGTAAAAAAGAATTTCACTGTTTTGTTTCAGTGCATTTGAAAAAAAAAAACGGGGGGGACACTTTTAATAATAAAAAAAAAAAATTAACAATATTGTAAGGGATTAAGATGGAAGAAAAATGCTTTTCCAATTCTGTGTGATTATAACTATTGCCTGTGTTTGACAAATATATCCGGATTGACAGAGAAGAAAATGACTCAAGTTTAGCAGATCTGTACAAATTAAATCCAGAGATCATTATTTAGGTTCTTCGTATCTTCTTTTATTATTAAACTAACATTTAGGAAATGCTTGGATAAAGCATCAATTTTCTACAAATTTTGTATTCGAGCTATCTGAATTTGAATGTGATAATTAAGAGTCGCATTAGTGTTTTATATTAAAAACCTTGTATTTTATTTAAACTGAAATTTTGGGGACTTTGATAAATTAACAATGCTTAGATCTTCGGTGTTAACTGATACACTTTATCATTCAAAATTCGATCTGAAATAATAAATTTTCTGTTCCATGTGTCCTATTGTTACATCATTTTCAACAAAGGTTGAATATGAGGTAATATCAATCAATAAATATGATATCATACTAAAAAAAAAACCTCATATATTTAAAAGATAGCAAAAAATTAGTGGGACCAAAGTGTCATGTACCCAAGCCAGAAAGACTTGTTTTAATCTTTTGATTAATCAATAACCCTTAAAAAGTAATGATATCAGTACAAAAACCCTTAACGGGTTAAAAGTTTGTGACGCAGCTACTTTATCGCTATAAGAATTTGAAATATGGGTCTTAAAAATAATGATATAAAATTTTAAGTGACGCTTTGCTATTGGTTAAAATATACATAGATTTTTCTTATTTGATCATTTGCTTTTTTCTTTTATTTATATTTACAATGCAAACATATTTTTAACTTCAAGATAAGACAAATATATAAAATATACTCACTGATGCTTTTTCATTTTGCATTTCCATTTCAAAATAACAGTTTTAAAAGGAATGATATCAAAATTCCAGTGACGCCTCAATGTCACTTTAAAAGATTTGTTTTTAGATTCCACTAAAATTACCTTTGTTTTGTCTAATAAAGTATCTTTACACATTGAAACAGTGCTTTTAATTTTCAAGTATACTGTCAAATAATCACACTTTCACTGAGTTTGCATTATAAATTGAAATTATTTATTTCAATAAATTGATTTGTCTTTTGCGTCACGCTATCCAAAACTGTGAGTAAAATTTATGTAAATGTTACTTTGTATCATAGTATCCAACTAAGTCAAAATTTGTTTGTGCAAAGAGATAGTGTGATGCAAAGAAAACATTTGCACAAATTTTGAGAATTCATTAATTATTGTGATTCATTTAAAAATAGTGACCAGCGAAGCGGACGTAGCCTGCTAGTAATGAATATATTTGATATATTTTAGACTCAAAATGGCTAATCTTTCAAGGGCGATTAACGTTTTCTATTGAAATCCGTCTAAAATTTAAGAATTCCAAAACTGTTTTTTACAATCGAATTCATGAAAAAAAAAGGGGGGGGGAATCAATATTATTCTGTTAAAAGTAACTTTTGGTGTCATTAACAGATGAAATAAAAATGAATTTAAATAATTATAATATGTCTATTTATTTTATTTTTAAAGCTATACTTTAGATTTTTTAGCTGCATACAGATGAGCCATAATGACGGGCAATTTCGAAGTTCTGCTTTTGATCGATTTTAAATTGAAAAAATTCAACAACTGCTTTTTTTATTTCCAGTACTCTGTCAAGTGCTCGAAAAACGAACAGCAATTTTTCCGACCGGAAGAATATTTAGCCAGCATGTCAAGCACCTGGCACTGAAGAATATTTGATAAATGAAATAACTGCCGGTTGCCAACTAAATTTCATACTTTAGTTAATTTTAAAAAATCTAATTGCTGTAGAGATAAGCCACTTGCACTCTTAGATTCGGAAAAAAATCCCCTTGCAGGCTTCGGAGCACCCGTATGTCAAATTTTGTACATCTGCGTTCAATAGAGGCTGAACGTATAGATGCTCAGACAGAGATCTTCTTTTATTATTATAGACTAGCCGCCTTCGGCGACCAGCTGGTTCGCGATCCCTGAAAAATCCGACTTTACGAAACTCCCGCTCGGTGGCGCTTGCGGAGCCTTTTTTCCGTTTTAGGTCTAATAACAGCTTATTGATATATCGTGAAAATAGCTTATTGAATGCGCAGTAAATCTCCGTGCGGTAGCGCCTTCGGCGCCCTCTTCCCTTTTCAATATCTGAAACAGCCTGTTCGCTCACCATGTTATGATCTTTCAAATTTCTGACTTTAGCTAAGTCCCGCTCGGTGGGGCCTGCAGCGCCTTATCCCCGTTTTAGAACTTGCAACACCTTCCTCGCTCATTAGAATTTGAAATATTGAAATTTTAAAATATTACAGCGCCATCTGGCGGTAGAAATTTCTGTAATATATTGTTCAATTCCAAATCAACAAAGCTTTCAAATGATGTATTACTTATGAAATTATTTTAATAAGTAGCTGAGATACAAAAGAAAACCTAATCAGGACACCTGAAAACCTGTAAATCGGGTGAAATCTCGAATTCCATTTTCGATAATGTAAAAGTACTTTAAAATGTGTATCAACTAAACAAAGCTTTCAAATGATGTATTTCTTATGAAATTATTTTAATTAGTAGCTGAGATACAAAAGACAACTGATTCAGGACACCTCAAAACGTGTAAATCTGGTGAAAACTTTCGATAATTTAAAAGAACTTTAAAATATCTTTCGAATGATGTCTTAGAAATAATTTAATCATAATTAGAAATTGAAATTTTAAAATATTACAGCGCCATCTGGCGGTAGAAATTTCTGTAATCCACTGTTCGATTCCAAATCAAAAAAGTTTTCTAATGATGTGTTACTTATGAAATTATTCTAATTAGTAGCTGAGATACAAAAGAAAACCTATCCAGGACACCTCAAAACGTGTAAATCGAGTGAAATCTCGAATTCCATTTTCGATAATGTAAAAGTACTTTAAAATGTGTATCAGCTCAACAAAGCTTTCAAATGATGTATGTACTTATGAAATTTTTTTAATTAATAACTGAGATACAGAAGATAAATGATTCAGGAGACCTCAAAACGTGTAAATAGAAATTTCTGTAACCTACTGTTCAATTCCAAATCAACAAAGCTTTCAAATGATGTATTACTTATGAAATCATTTTAATTAGTAGCTGAGATACGAAAGATAACCGATTCAGGAGACCTCAAAAGGTGTAAATCAGGTGAAATCTCGAATCCCACTTTCGATAATAGAAAAGTACTTTAAAATATCTTTCGAATGATGTATTAAAAATAATTTAATTAGAATTTGAAATATTGAAATTTTAAAATATCTGGCGGTAGAAAATTCTGTAATCTACTGTTCAATTCCAAATATAACCGATTCAGGAGACCTCAAAAGGTGTAAATCAGGTGAAATCTCGAATCCCACATTCGATAATAGAAAAGTACTTTAAAATATATCTTTCGAATGATGTATTAAAAATAATTTAATTAGAATTTGAAATATCGAAATTTTAAAATATCTGGCGGTAGAAAATTCTGTAATCTACTGTTCAATTCCAAATCAACAAAGCTTTCAAATAATGTGTTACTTATGAAATTATTTTAATTAGTAGCTGAGATGCAAAAGAAAACCTAATCAGGACATACTAAAACATGTAAATCACGTGAAATCTCTAATTCCATTATCTACGGTAGTCGTTTAATGGAAGTAAAAAGAAAAATAAATATTTTTTAGGTCCCCAAAACCTATATATACCACGGTAGTCGGGTAGTGGAAGTAAAAAGGAAAAGAAAAAGTATTTTTTTAATTCCTTCAAATGTATTTTGTTGCTATGGGAACTCCTATCGTCTATTGAAAGATAGATTACGTGTTAGAATAAAATTTAATTTGCAATTAAAATGTAACTGCTTTGTTTATTAATGAAAATTGATGAAATTTTAACTGCGGGTTGGTTTTGTGTTGAATAGGTTGTATATTAAGTGTTGTGTGGGAAAAAGAAAATTTGAAGCACTTTGAAATTTGCAATTTTTAACTCCAGTTCAAGATCATGTGACATTAATGACTTCCACATGTTTTGTTCCCGTTCGAGACAGCCGTTAAAATCGTCTGCGGATAGAATGCCTCTTTTTAAGCAATAAGGATTTTTGGTCAGTTTTCGATCGACATGGGTCAACATTTTAATTAATATCTCCGCAACTAATTAAAATTTTTAAATTCTGTTTTCACTATCCCCTCGGGAAGGCTTCTGAGCACCCGTATGTCAAATTTTATACTTCTGCGTTCAGTAGGGGCTGAACGTATAGATGCTCAGACAGACAGAGAGACAGACAGACAGACATCTTCCTTTATTATTATAGACTAGCAGGCTACACCCGCTTCGCTGGTCACTGTTTTTAAATGAATCATTATAATTAATGAATTCTCAAAATTGCGTTAATTTTTATCTTGTGAAAAAAAAAAAAAACTCTGATCGGGAAAAATGTCGCACCGGGTCTGCCTTCGGCAGCCTAGACCCGTGCGCGAATGCATATATATGAGCACCCTAATAATTTTACAAATTCGAAAATATCCGCAATCGATTTGTAAGTATCAAAAACCTCTATGCACCAGTTTTGAACGATCTATCTCTATTTTTATTTTTTTCCCTTACCGTCCCTCCTAATAATTTTACAAATTCGAAAATATCCGCAATCGATTTGTAAGTATCGAAAACCTCTATATACCAATTTTGAACGATCTAACTGTATTTTTATTTTTTTGCCCCCCCCCCTCTCCCCTTCTCATAACTTTACACTTTCGAAAATATCCCCATTCGACTTGCAGGCCTCTTAAACCTATCTGTACCAATTTTGAACGGCCTAACTGTATTTCTATTTGTTTTTGCCTCATAGCCCCCCTTACCGCCCTACCCCCTACCTGCCCCTCCTAATAATTTTACAAATTCAAAATCATCCGCAATCGATTTGTAAGTATCGAAAACCTCTATGTACCAATTTTGAACGATCTAACTGTATTTTTATTTTTTTGCCCCCCCCTCTCCCCTCCTAATAACTTTACACATTCGAAAATATCCCCATTCGACTTGCAGGCCTTTAAAACCTATCTGTACCAATTTTGAACGGGACTGCGATGCCGAAGGCAGTGGGGACCCGTTCCGACTTTGTACCCACTGAGAAATGATTTTTTAAATTTTCTTTTCTTAAGAATAAACATTTGATTTGAGAAGGAATATGTGCGCGCAGCGGACGTATGCGCGTGTGCGCGCACCACACGTGCGCGCGCATAGGTCTGCGCTGCCGAAGGCAATGGGGACCCGGTGCGAGTTTTTACCCGATTAGAAATGATTTTTTTTTTTTAGGGGGCACGAAGGGTCAGGGATCAGTATCCCTTAAGTTGAGTGCGCGCAGCGCGCACGGTACTGCGCTGCCGAAGGCAGTGGGGACCTTGGCCGGCTTTTACCCAATCATAAATGATATATATATATTAAATTTCTTTTCTTAACACTAAAAGTTACTGTTAGTGATTCATTAATTTTAGTGATTCATTTGAAAATACTGACCCGCTAGCGGGCGAAGCTCGCTAGTTAAAAATATAAGCAGAATATAAAGGATTCTTATGTATAAACAAAAAAGAGTCTGATAAAATTATTAGCAAAATAGTCTTCCCCTTTTCATACCAAAAAAAAAAAAAGCCGCCATATTAAGGCTGTACTATCATGTTTACAACCCATGAATTATATATAAACACAAAAAATTAATTGTCTCATGCAACAGACGTAGCCGGTCACAGCATATTGTAATATTTGGCGTGAAATTGCTGTCATTTAATGGTTGATTGGATAAGCAAAATAAACATATGAAATAACGTAAAAGCAAATATTATGTTATCTAAACCCAGTTACATTTGAGTCCAGTCCGAGTTACATGTGAACAACTTGTATAGTGTTGTTCACATGTAACTGGGATTCAAATATAAAAGGGAAACTCCAATTTTTTCGATACTATCTATTTCAAAACTGTTATATAATAAGCACCTAAATAGAAGCTCATTGGTAAACTATTGTCGCAGGTAATAGGGACAAGCGCCCGAGTTGCAGTGGATAACCAAATCGCTGCCGAATGCAGCAGGGACCTGGAGCGAGCTTTTGAACAATTTCAGTAATTTAATTTATTTTATTTTTATAAAGCTATATAGAAAAGAGTTTCCTTTAAACTTAGTGGCCAGCGAAGCAAGCAAAGCCTGCTAGTGAAAGATAAATCGACTAAAAAGCCAATTTTTTTCATTTATAAAGATGACAGAAAAAAATTTCCGGTGACTTTTTTTCCGCTTACCTCATAGACCACAATGCAATGGCAATCATTTGTGAACCCCCGCACACAAATCAATTGCAATATTTATACAATTTCCAGTAGACAGCGTGTTAAACAAGGTAAAAAATCACTATCAAGCATTGGATAGTCTTAAAATGCTAAGACAAATGAAATACAATTGTACTGATTTTTAATTATAACCTTATTCTATTTAAATATTTTTCTGTGGCCCTGTAAACCTTTTTAGAAAACATGAAAATGTCACATTTTTTACATGTCTGAAGTTTCAGGGTAATTCGTCAGGTATTTATTCTAGATATTTAAAAAAAACATCTAAATTCGAAAGTATTTGGTGATTCAGTTATGCCATTTATAGCAAAATAATAATGCATTATTTAATTAATTTTCAATACTTACTCTTATTGGGGATGAACAGGATGACTGTTGTTTATCTTCATGGGTATTCGGTGAACTTTAAGAACTCGTAATGATGAATTCTTACGATTTTCAGCACCACTAACTTATGGAATCATGATTATTTTACATGAAATATAACTAACAAATATTTCGAAAATTCAACGTTTGGTTTTTAAACACAAAATATATTCGATTGAATTTTGCTAATGCTAAATGCTTATCTAAACCACCCATAAGGGCATTTTGCTGTGAGAGCATGGGTCATCCTGTCTTTTCTTGTTAAAGTTTTGGCAAATACTTTCTTTTTCTCTTTTTAAAAATAATGGGTGGTCGGTATTCCTATAAATGCAAGAAGAGAAAATTGTACAATTGCTGTTATAAAACTAGGCAACATGAGATGGGGGCGCGAAGGAAAGAGGAAGCAACAGCTGTCGTGAAAGGCATGTTTTTTCTTTAATTACGTTTTTATCCTGAATGTAGAATAACAGATTTGCAGGGGAATTTGTACCCTTTATCGTTTATCTTTAATAAAATATTCTCTAATTCAGCAAAAATAAAAATATAATGGAAAAGTTAATTAGGAATATGAACTTTTTTTGGTTGTTTTAAAGATGGGAAAAAGAAAAAAAAAAAAAAAAAAAAAAAAAAAGGCATGGGGGTAGAAGTGTTAAGTATGGAAATGGTTTAAAATAGTGTTACTTACTGTTTTAATTTCATTGAGAAAATTCGAAAAAAGAAATTCTGGTTACACATAAAAATTATTAAAACATACAACCTGAATACAATCATTATTATTATTATTATTTCTTTTTAAATAGTCTTTTTAATCGAACAATAATAATAATAAACAATATTAATAAATAATTCTTGTGGGAAAGAAAGTGAGAAATATAGATAGATTTTATAATGAGAATAAAAAACAGTCTAGGATATTTGTACTCCATCTCGTTCTCTTTCTCTCTCTCTTTTTTTTCCCCATGGATTATTTTTGAGCTATGCACTGATTCTTAAAGAACAACTGTCGCTATATACCTTTTATTGCGAAAAAAAAAAAAATAAATAAATAAATAAAAAATAAAGAAAGAAGTATAAAGAATGTTTTTGGTAAAAAACATAACTATAATTTTGAATATGAATAAATAAATAATCATAACATAGATATTATATACAATTTAAGAATAATTCGCAGGTTCATGAATCTGTAGTTATTTGAATTTCATCCTGATGATGAATATTATAAATTGCTTTCAGTTAATAAGAATTTTTTAAACTTTAGAATATCTTTCACATACATTAAAATTCAGTTCTTAAGTATCTATCTATCTATATATTATTGATTTGCAATTCATTCACGCAACCCCACCCCCCCTTAAAAAAAAAAAAAATAACATTTTCATATTGCCAAACTTTTAGTGGAAAACATGGAAAATATCTTTTAAACTTTATAAATTTTTGTTGCAATTTTAGTGCACTTTATAAATATTACTTTTTGTTCTGTAAGCTTTTTTAAAAAAAAGAGAGAGAGGGAGAGAGTGGCAGTGTATAGAAAGGGGTGTGATAAATTCTGTTACATAAGTTAATGTGTAATTAGGGCATGGATAAAATTAAAAAGAAGGCAGCCGTATGCATTCTTAAAGTGAGTGTGTGGTATGGTGCTGACAACTTATTCTAAGGATACTGGCGGGACTGGGATTTCCTCCTCCTGGATGGAGGCGGTCTTTCTGAAGTATCCTAGCACGTACTGTGCGCCCGCCGAAGATTGATACCTGGTTGGCAAAGTGCCAGGACGATTCCACTCACGCTCTGGGAGACACAGCAATGAAGAGAGAGGGGAAATTTTTCTATTATTCTTGTTTCCTCTGTCATGTGTAGAATAATTAATACCCTGCTTTGTTTTCTTTTATTTCTTTCTGTATAACAGTCTGTTTATTTTGGAAATGGATCGTACATGTGGTACGAGTTCTCGGATTAAACCTCTTCATAGTGAAACGAAGCATATTGTACATAATGTCATTAAGTTTTGCGATAAAGAAGCTTTAGAAGGAGAAGCTATTGTTCCACTTTCCCAATCAGTGAAACGTACGAGTGAAATAACTAATATATCAGAAGCCACGATTAAGAATACGTAGAGAATCAAAAGGAGAAGACAATCCAATGTTTGTATCACCAAAAAAGCGGCAAAAGAACAGTACCATCGAAAACATTTCTCTGGATAATTTTGATTGCGATGTTATTCGAAGAACAGTACATCTACATGAGTTTTACGCAGTAAATAAGATCGTACCTACAATTCCCAAATTAATTCCTGTACTTAAAGAAAAGATAAATTTTATGTATCAAAGAGAAACTTTGAGAAGAATTCTTCACGAAATAGGATTTAACTTCCCCGTCAGGTACGACACATTAGTCCCCTTTAAATATAGTGACCAGCGAAGCTGGCAAAGAATTCGTTGATTCACTACCTTAATTGATTTCACTCGTCATTTTTTAAGGGGTTATATACTACTTTGTAAATAATAATTGACATAATTTTTAAATTAGTGTTACACACTTCAAAGAACAACTTTAATATATCCCCACAACGACATTTGGCAATTTTTTGTTGGCGATTATGGCTAAATCATAAATCTAAAAATCATAAATCCAAAATAAACAACATATAGGCTGCCATATTATATCGCCAAATTCAGCTATGGGGATATACTAAAGTTATACCTTAAAACTATCCCCTTTATAATATTATGAGTTTTTCTTTCTTTTAATTAATCGTAAAATATTTGTATAACCAGATGTTCAAGAATCAGTTCAAAGAAGGAAAAGAAATGCAATCAGTGAGTTTATAATTTTTTCATACCAATCATAAAAAACGACAGTTTTTTGAGTGACGCAGCAAAGCTCAAACAAAGCTTAGCAGCGACACTCTATTATACAGCTAGTTTTACATCAGAAGAATTTGGAAACGCCGACATTTAATATCTCAGTAAATAGGAGATATTTTGATCTGATGTTTTCAGAATAATATTTTATCTTCTGCATGATGCTATTCTGAAAGTTTCACACTTCCACATTCTATATATTTTGAGATCTGAAATTGCAATTTAAGACTTCAAAGGAAAAATGGTAATTGTGTGAGTTTTTTTTCTCGAAAACGGCTCGAAGAAATTTTATGAAATTGATATATGATATTAATTTATTTTGTTTAAGAATCGTGGCGTGCTTCGTTTTTCCCAAAAAACTCTTGTTTTTTATATATTTCACTTTAAAAATGGAACTATATTACCTCGCGGATTACACTATTTTCTTTCGCATCGCTCAAAAGAAAAGATTGTAATCCGGTTTGGAATGTTCGCGGACGTATACAGTCTTCGTTTCCATTTGAAATATTCAATCTCAGATAGGTAATTTGGCTCCATCTATCGGCAGTTAGTGTCAAAAACAAACTTACAAAATAAAATAGTTTTCTTTCTTTAATATATATATTAAATGTGTTATTTATTTGGAGATTTGTATTTTATATAATATTTTTTTTAATCAAAATATTCATTCAATTCCATTGTTTTCAAGTTGATACGTTGTTAACTTTCAAAATTGGTTTTATTTTAAAAAGTGATTGAAACAACAAAAACCTTTTTCTTTACTTTCATAAAAATGATAGATAATATCATAATCATATTTGTAATTTTTTTTAAAACTAAGTGATAAATCACTTAAACTATGGATAAAAAAAATCCTGAATAATAATAATAATAAAAATTAATTGATTAATTTGCTCATTAAATTTCTATAATATAATAATGGTATGTAATGGTATGTAATAGTAAATGAAATATTTTACAAAGATTGTAATAATTATAATATATCAAATCCAAATCTAAAATTGCATGTTTTCCGTTATTATTATTATTTTTTAATTTTATAAAATAATAAATAGTGTAATGAAAAAAAAAAAAAAAAAAAAAAAAAAAACTCGGTTACCAAACACTTAAATGCATTGGAAAAACTCTGAAAATAGAATTAAAATTAGTAAAATAAGTAATAAAATAAAATTAAGTAAAATACATCTTTATTTGACTTTATAATATATTTTTAAAAATATTAATTAATTAATTTTGTTTTTCGCATTGTGATACTTAATTTTACGAAATAATATATTTCTGCAAAGCATACTGATAAAATAATTATACAGTGTATTAATTATAATAAAGAATTATACAGTGTATTATTTTATAAATTACTTTGTTCATTAAATTTCCAGTAAAAAACTATACTAATTAAATATTTATCAGTATAAAAGTTTCACATTTTAAAGATTGTTCTATTTTTATTTATTTTTCTCTTTTAAATTAAATCTATACTTCAAAAATAATAATTATTTCTTTCTTAAATTTAACAGTAGGGAGCAGGCATGAATATAACAATAAAAGCTACTCTAGAAAAAAAGAAAACAAAATCCTCCTTCACTTGTACAGACTTATTTCTTACATATAATATTGATATAAAATGAAATTACCATGCATCTGCAACCATGCATCTGCTTAAATTAGAAATTAATAATACATTTCAAATTTTGTATTATTTTGCAAATTTTGTTTATTGCCTTTATTCAGATATTGCAGTTTATTGTCTTCCCTTAGTCGTTTCCGATAGATTTGGGGAGGAAGATGGGACTTTTAGAAAAAAAAAAAATATATATATATTTATATAAGTTCCTTAAAAATGCCCCACCAGCGGCCGAGCGGTGCCGGATTCGATCCCATCTTGCACTCTTTCACTTAGCCGTTTATTCAGTGTTTTTCTCCGAAACTCGCTTAAATACGGACCTCGACCCCTTAGAAAGACCTCATGGAGGTCATTCTACCTATATGCCTAGGACCTAGGACCCTAGCGTAGTCAGTTGGCCTTAAAACCTACTACCAACCAACCTTAAAAAAGTATCGTTGAAGTGATTGCATTTAGAAGATTTCTCAAAGTGCTAAAAAATCCTTATCATTTAAAATTTTAATGTTAGATCTCTTAGTATACTTTTTTTACCCCCATAACCCAATTTTAGAGAATGAGGCAATGTCCAAAATCCCTTCACCACGTTTTAGAAAATTTTCAGGAATTCTAGCCAGGAAAAATGTGGGAACTAGGTACAGTATATTTAACCAGATAGGAATAAAACTACATTCAACAAAACATTTTCTAAAAAAACGTTTTCCCGATTAAAATTTCAAAGTGGTCTAACTGATTGCCCCCCTCCTATTTTCCCCATCTGAATTAATTTTAAACCAAACAAAATCTCCCTCAGATTGATTAAGCATCTTTTTTAGAATTATCAGAGTTTCCAAAGGAGGATCTGATCCCCACCCCCATGGTGTTAGGTATTTTGGAAAATTACTGTCAAATCCTTACAACATTTTACTTTAAACATCTCCAATTAAAAATATAACAAAATATTAATATTTTGTTCATTCAATTGGACCATTTAAAAACTTGTGTTTAATTTTTTTTAATCTAACCAAAATCTATGCGGTGAATGGAGCTCTTTAAAAACTTATTCATAACACTTTTTTACAAAAACTTTCGTAAACAAATTATTTTTTGAACATTCATTTTAAATATTCTGTTGAACTATTTAAGAAACAGATGAACCGTTGAACCAAAGAAATTGAATATTAAATAAAATAATATAAATCTCTCTCTCTCTCTCTCTCTCTTTTTTTTTTTTTTTTTTTTTTTTGTAGAAATTGTTTGTTATTTTTAAAATATACTATATTATGCCTTTGTAATGTTGCGTGTTTCCATCACACAACAAATATTTTTTCTTAAAGTTTTTTATTTATCACTTTTCATAAATTTTTAAAATTTCATTTAGTTTGTTATTTTGTTCGAGGTAAAATTTAATGTGGTATGAACTATGAAACTGCACTTTTTAAGGGTTACAAACTCATTGCCATGCTCCTTTAATTTTACATTTTAATCATTAACCCCTAAAAAGTAATGATATCAATACAAATACCCTTAATGGGTTAAAGGTTTGTGACGCAGCACTGCACTTTATGGCTATAAGAATTAGAAATACGGGTCTTAAAAATAATGATATCAAATTTTCAGTGACGCTTTGCTATTAATTAAAAAATGCAGAGATAATCTTATTTGAATTTGTTTTTTTCTTCTATTTCTTTTTACAGTGTAAACGTTATTTTCAACATAAAATAATATATAACATTTACTTACCGATATACCTTTTCATTCACATCTCTTATAATATCAAAATATGTGTTTTAAAAGAAATGATATAAAATTCCAGCAACGCAGTGATGTTACACTAAATGATTTGTTTTTAAATTCCACTGCAATTATTTTGTTTTGCATATTAAAGTATATTTGCACATTGAAATATTGCTTTTAATTTTCAAATACGCAGTCAAATATATCACTTTCATTAAGTTTATATTATGTACTGAAATGTACTTATTTCAATGAATTATTTTATCTTTTGCGTCACGCTATCCAAAACTGTAAATAAAATTTATGGAATTGTTTATTTTGTGCCATCTTATCCAAATTAATTGAAGAAAGCGAAATTTTTAGTTGTAGTTTTGGATAGCGTGACGCAGAAGATAAAATAATTCATTGTAATAAGTACATTTCAGTACATAATATAAACTTAATGAAAGTGATATATTTGACTGCGTATTTGAAAATTAAAAGCAATATTTCAATGTGCAAATATACTTTAATATGCAAAACAAAATAATTGCAGTGGAATTTAAAAACAAATCATTTAGTGTAACATCACTGCGTTGCTGGAATTTTATATCATTTCTTTTAAAACACATATTTTGATATTATAAGAGATGTGAATGAAAAGGTATATCGGTAAGTAAATGTTATATATTATTTTATGTTGAAAATAACGTTTACACTGTAAAAAGAAATAGAAGAAAAAAACAAATTCAAATAAGAAAAATCTCTGCATTTTTTAATTAATAGCAAAGCGTCACTGAAAATTTGATATCATTATTTTTAAGACCCGTATTTCTAATTCTTATAGCCATAAAGTGCAGTGCTGCGTCACAAACCTTTAACCCATTAAGGGTTTTTTGTATTGATAAACAAACACATCCCTAGGTACTACGGACATTCCTATTTTATAAATGGACCAACCCTTTTCACTCATGCGCAGAAGACGCTAGGGAGCGATTTATGAAAGACTTCCAGCAACGAAGATTAAGCAAATAGAGAGCAGCAATTGGTCAGACGTAACTACTGTAGGAGGAGCCAAAGCTCACTCAATGAATCGTTCTTTTTATGAATCTATCAAATCAACATAACATACAAGACGTTAAATCGCGCCCATCACAAATGCTCCAGCTCGTTCTTTCTTCTAATGAGCATGCGCGGGGACTTGTTGCCGGTCAAAATCATGAAGATCTAAGAAATTGATTCGCAGCCGGTGCTACCCTCTATTGACGATTAATTTAATCAAGCATTTTCATTTTCAGAAATTTTATTTTATTTTCCCTTTCAACCTTTTTTAAAATAATAAAAATATAAGACTCAGAATCTTTTATTTTATTTCAAATTTTATTTTCCACCAATTAAAAAAAAAAAAAAAAAAAAAAAAAAAAAAAATGATAATGATAATAATAAATAGAGTTTAGAAAAAGATATAAATAAATATTTGAAAGTGTAGGAGGCTCTTCATTTATGAAAATATTTATAGATAATTATAATAATAAAATAAAAAATCAACAATATTTTAAAAAGCTTAATAAAATAGCAGAAGTGTATGAGATAAAATAATTCAAAATCAAGTTTAATAGTGCTTTATGATTGTGTTTATATTACTTTTTCACATCAAATGCTTTGAATGAAAGCTTTAAATAAAAACAAATGAAGTAGAAAATTGGTTTTAAGTTAAATTATGTATAATTTCCTATTCTTCGTATAATACTGCTTATTAATATTTCCAATTAATTTATAACAATAAGAAAAAAATATATATAATATTTCAGTTTTAAATTGCATTATATTATTATCAGTAAATTATTAAGAAAGTAAATTTGAATTAATTTAAATCCTATATATTCAACTAAAAATATTATACTATATGATGCATGACATAGAAAAATTACATATGATTTTTTCTAACAAGTATTCGAGATATTCCCATTAATATTAAATAAGAATTTTATTAGATTTAACAAAGAACTTAAAATTACGTATCTTAAAAACTGAGCAAATGACAGTTAATTTTTATCAATAACAAACAGTAAGAGGATCAGTAAAGTTGTTTAATTTCTCCCCTGCAAATATTTACAATTATTATTATTACTAGCAGGCAACGCCCGCTTCGCTGGTCCCTATTTTTAAATGAATCACTATAATGAATTCTCAAAATTGCATTAATTTTTATCACATGAAAAAAAAGAGAAACAAAATCTGAGTAGGAAAAATGTCGCACCGGGTTCTCACTGCCTTCGGAAAAAATTCCCAAAATGCTCTAACTCTTATTTCTATTATTTTCCCACTTCGCCCCCCCCCTCCTGTCTATCCTAATAATTTTACATATTTGAAATATCCGCAATCGATTTGTAAGTATCAAAAACCTCTATGCACCAGTTTTGAACGATATATCTCTATTTTTATTTTTTTACCGCTCTACTCCCCCCCCCCTTCCCGCCCTCCCAATAATTTTAAAAACTCGAAAATATCCGCAATCGAATTGTAGGTATTGGAAACCTCTATGTACCAATTTTGAATGATCTAACTCTATTTTCTTTTTTTTTGCTCCTCTGCCCCCCCTTCCCGGCCCTCCTAATAACTTTATACTTTCAAAAAAATCCCCATTCGACTTGCAGGCCTCTAAAACCTATCTGTACCGATTTTGAACGGCCTAACTGTATTTCTATTTGTTTTTTACCATAGCCCCCCCCCTTCCCGCCCCACCTAATAATTTTAAAAATTCGAAAGTATCCGCAATCGATTTGTAAGTATCGAAAACATCTATATACCAATTTTGAACGATCTAACTCTATTTTTATTTTTTTGCCCCCCCTCCCCCCCCCTTTACCGGCCCTCCTAATAACTTTACACTTTCGAAAATATCCCCATTCGACTTGCAGGCATCTAAAACCTAACTGTACCAATTTTGAACGGCCTAACTGTATTTCTATTTGTTTTTGACCATAGCCCCTCCCTTACCGCCCCCCCCCTTCCCGCCCCACCTAATAATTTTAAAAATTCGAAAGTATCCGCAATCGATTTGTAAGTATCGAAAACATCTATATACCAATTTTGAGCGATCTAACTCTATTTTTATTTTTTTGCCCCTCTCCCCTCCCCCTTTCCCGGCCCTCCTAATAACTTTACACTTTCGAAAATATCCCCATTCGACTTGCAGGCATCTAAAACCTAACTGTACCAATTTTGAACGGCCTAACTGTATTTCTATTTGTTTTTGCCCCATAGCCCCCCCTTGCCGCCCCCCCCTTCCCGCACCTCCTAATAATTTTATAAATTCGAAAATATCCGAAATCGATTTGTAGATATCGAAAACCTCTATATACCAATTTTGAACGATCTAACTCTCTTTTTATTTTTTGCCCCCCCCCTCTCCCCCCCCCTGCTGCCCCACCTCGGGGCTGAATTTCTAAAATTCCAGAAATTGGTTTTTAGATATTTGCATTAGCTATATTTTAGAGCAAAAATTTCACGCATATCTATTTTTTTGTTTGAGATATATAGGATTATGCGAAATCACGTTTTTACGCATGTGAAATCACTTTTTGCCCCCCCGCCCCCCTTGGGGACCGAATTTTGAAAATTCCAGAAATTGGTTTTTAGACATTTGTGTTAGCTATATTTTAAAGCAAAAATTTTACGGATATCTGTTTTTTTTTGTTTGAGATATGAAGGATTTTGTGAAATCACGTTTTTCCCCCCCTCCCCCCCTTGGGGGGCGAATTTTGTAAAATCGCTTCTTAGTGGATGCCTACGTCATGGAAAGAACATTGTCACAAAATTTCATGCTTCTAGGTCCAGGGGTTTGGTCTGGGCGTTGATAGATCACCCCCTCACTCAGGAAGTCTTCTTTTATATATATAGATTAAATCTAATTTAGAAGCTTTTAGCTATATAGAAATTTAATTTCATGTCAGTATTATTTATAAATATTTTACATATAGAAGTCGTAAAAACATTTTATTTTATTTTATAGCTTTTCTAGTCATAGTCATGCCTCCCACTGTTTAATAAATAATTAAGTAAAATAAGCAAAAAGCATTAATTTACTTTAAGACATGGATTTAATATATTCTAATTATTACAGTTTAAGGCTCCAACAAAGAATTTTCTATATTTTTAAATGAAAAATTATAAATAATATAATCAAATGATAAAAATTTGAAATTTATTCGAAACAGTAATATTTATCAAAGGGGATCAAATTCTTTAACCATATATCATATATGAGGTTAGCACTGAAAATAAAATTGAAATTGATGAAATATGTTAAAACTTTTTTATATTGTCTTATGACATTCTGATTCAAACAGGGAGGAAGGGAAGAGGATAAACAGTTTAAATGACCCTCTTAATGTTTGTTAGTGATAAACATTAACTCTCATTTGCTTAGTTTTTGAATGTGTCTACTTTTAAGGACTCCAATAAATTTTTGATATAATATTGATGAGAATACTTCAAATATAGTTAGAAAAATTTTTATGAAATTTTCCTGTGTTATGCATAATATAGTATATAATATTTAGAGTTGAATATATAGGATTTAAATTAATTCAAATTTACTTTCTTTATAATTTACTGATAATAATATAATGCAATTTAAAACTGAAATATTTTATATATTTTTTCTTAATGTTATAAATTATTTGGAAATATTAATAAGCAGGATGGGAAGGATGGGAAATTATACACAATTTAATTTAAAATCAATTTTTCACATCATTTTTATCAGTTTAAAACTTTCATACAAAGTATTTGATGTGAAAAATTAGTATAAACACAATCATAAAACACCAATAAACTTGATTTGGCATTATTATATCTCATACAATTTTGTTGTTATTTTATTAAACTTTTAAAATATTGTTGATATTTTTTTTTTCTCAAATTATCTATGAATCTATATACATAAAAGAAGACTTCCTGAGTGAGGGGGTGATCTATCAACGCCCAGACCAAACCCCTGGACCTAGAAGCATGAAATTTTGTGACAATGTTCTTTCCATGACGTAGGCATCCACTAAGAAGCGATTTTACAAAATTCGCCCCCCAAGGGGGGGAGGGGGGGAAAAACTTGATTTCACAAAATCCTTCATATCTCAAACAAAAAAAACAGATATCCGTAAAATTTTTGCTTTAAAATATAGCTAACACAAATGTCTAAAAACCAATTTCTGGAATTTTCAAAATTCGGTCCCCAAGGGGGGCGGGGGGGGCAAAACGTGATTTCACATGCGTAAAAACGTGATTTCGCATAATCCTATATATCTCAAACAAAAAAATAGATATGCGTGAAATTTTTGCTCTAAAATATAGCTAATGCAAATATCTAAAAACCAATTTCTGGAATTTTAGAAATTCAGCCCCGAGGTGGGGCAGCAGGGGGGGGCAAAAAATAAAAAGAGAGTTAGATCGTTCAAAATTGGTATATAGAGGTTTTCGATACCTGCAAATCGATTTCGGATATTTTCGAATTTATAAAATTATTAGGAGGTGCGGGAAGGGGGGGGGCGGCAAGGGGGGGCTATGGGGCAAAAACAAATAGAAATACAGTTAGGCCGTTCAAAATTGGTACAGTTAGGTTTTAGATGCCTGCAAGTCGAATGGGGATATTTTCGAAAGTGTAAAGTTATTAGGAGGGCCGGGAAAGGGGGAGGGGAGGGGGGCAAAAAAATAAAAATAGAGTTAGATCGTTCAAAACTGGTATATAGATGTTTTCGATACTTACAAATCGATTGCGGATACTTTCGAATTTTTAAAATTATTAGGTGGGGCGGTAAGGGGGGGGCTATGGTAAAAAACAAATAGAAATACAGTTAGGCCGTTCAAAATTGGTACAGTTAGGTTTTAGATGCCTGCAAGTCGAATGGGGATATTTTCGAAAGTGTAAAGTTATTAGGAGGGCCGGGAAAGGGGGAGGGGAGGGGGAGGAGGGGGGCAAAAAAATAAAAATAGAGTTAGATCGCTCAAAATTGGTATATAGATATTTTCGATACTTACAAATCGATTGCGGATACTTTCGAATTTTTAAAATTATTAGGTGGGGCGGGAAGGGGGGGGGGCTATGGTAAAAAACAAATAGAAATACAGTTAGGCCGTTCAAAATCGGTACAGATAGGTTTTAGAGGCCTGCAAGTCGAATGGGGATTTTTTTGAAAGTATAAAGTTATTAGGAGGGCCGGGAAGGGGGGGGCAGAGGGGCAAAAAAAAAAAAAAGAAAATAGAGTTAGATCATTCAAAATTGGTACGTAGAGGTTTCCAATACCTACAATTCGATTGCGGATATTTTCGAATTTTTAAAATTATTGGGAGGGCGGGAAGGGAAGGGGGAGTAGAGCGGTAAAAAAATAAAAATAGAGATATATCGTTCAAAACTGGTGCATAGATGTTTTTGATACTTACAAATCGATTGCGGATATTTCAAATTTGTAAAATTATTAGGATAGACAGGAGGGGGGGGGGCGAAGTGGGAAAATAATAGAAATAAGAGTTAGAGCATTTTGGGAATTTTTTCCTAAGGCAGTGAGAACCCGGTGCGACATTTTTCCTACTCAGATTTTGTTTCTCTTTTTTTTTCATGTGATAAAAATTAATGCAATTTTGAGAATTCATTATAGTGATTCATTTAAAAATAGGGACCAGCGAAGCGGGCGTTGCCTGCTAGTATTTTCATAAACGAAGAGCCTCCTGCACTTTCAAATATTAATTTGAATCTTTTTCTAAACCCTACTTTCTTTTTCTTTTACTTTTTTTAATTGGTGGAAAATAAAATTTAATATAAAATACAAAAATTCTGAGTCTGAGATTTTTATTATTTTAAAAAAGGTTAAAAGGGAAAGTAAAATAAAATTTCTGAAAGTGAAAATGTTTGGTTAAATTAATCGCTAATAGAGGGCAGCACCGGCGGCGAATCAATATCTCACTTAGACCTTCATGGTTTTGGCCAGCAAAGCAACTTGAACAAGTCCCCGCGCATGCTCGTTAGAAGAAGGAACGAGCTGGAGCAGTTGTGATGGGCGCGATCTAACGTCTTGTACATAACATGGCTTCGTCACAAGACGTTAGATCGCGCCCATCACAACTGCTCCAGCTCGTTCCTTCTTCTAATGAGCATGCGCGGGGACTTGTTCAAGTTGCTTTGCTGGCCAAAACCATGAAGGTCTAAGTGAGATATTGATTCGCCGCCGGTGCTGCCCTCTATTAGCGATTAATTTAACCAAACATTTTCACTTTCAGAAATTTTATTTTACTTTCCCTTTTAACCTTTTTTAAAATAATAAAAATCTCAGACTCAGAATTTTTGTATTTTATATTAAATTTTATTTTCCACCAATTAAAAAAAGTAAAAGAAAAAGAAAGTAGGGTTTAGAAAAAGATTCAAATTAATATTTGAAAGTGCAGGAGGCTCTTCGTTTATGAAAATATTCATAGATAATTTGAGAAAAAAAAAAAAAAATATCAACAATATTTTAAAAGTTTAATAAAATAACAACAAAATTGTATGAGATATAATAATGCCAAATCAAGTTTATTGGTGTTTTATGATTGTGTTTATATTAATTTTTCACATCAAATACTTTGTATGAAAGTTTTAAACTGATAAAAATGATGTGAAAAATTGATTTTAAATTAAATTGTGTATAATTTCCCATCCTGCTTATTAATATTTCCAAATAATTTATAACATTAAGAAAAAATATATAAAATATTTCAGTTTTAAATTGCATTATATTATTATCAGTAAATTATAAAGAAAGTAAATTTGAATTAATTTAAATCCTATATATTCAACTCTAAATATTATATACTATATTATGCATAACACAGGAAAATTTCATAAAAATTTTTCTAACTATATTTGAAGTATTCTCATCAATATTATATCAAAAATTTATTGGAGTCCTTAAAAGTAGACACATTCAAAAACTAAGCAAATGAGAGTTAATGTTTATCACTAACAAACATTAAGAGGGTCATTTAAACTGTTTATCCTCTTCCCTTCCTCCCTGTTTGAATCAGAATGTCATAAGACAATATAAAAAAGTTTTAACATATTTCATCAATTTCAATTTTATTTTCAGTGCTAACCTCATATATATGGTTAAAGAATTTGATCCCCTTTGATAAATATTACTGTTTCGAATAAATTTCAAATTTTTATCATTTGATTATATTATTTATAATTTTTCATTTAAAAATATAGAAAATTCTTCGTTGGAGCCTTAAACTGTAATAATTAGAATATATTAAATCCATGTCTTAAAGTAAATTAATGCTTTTTGCTTATTTTATTTAATTATTTATTAAACAGTGGGAGGCATGACTATGACTAGAAAAGCTATAAAATAAAATAAAATGTTTTTACGACTTATATATGTAAAATATTTATAAATAATACTGACATGAAATTAAATTTCTATATAGCTAAAAGCTTCTAAATTAGATTTAATAATAATAATAATTGTAAATATTTGCAGGGGAGAAATTAAACAACTTTACTGATCCTCTTACTGTTTGTTATTGATAAAAATTAACTGTCATTTGCTCAGTTTTTAAGATACGTAATTTTAAGTTCTTTGTTAAATCTAATAAAATTCTTATTTAATATTAATGGGAATATCTCGAATACTTGTTAGAAAAAATCATATGTAATTTTTCTATGTCATGCATCATATAGTATAATATTTTTAGTTGAATATATAGGATTTAAATTAATTCAAATTTACTTTCTTAATAATTTACTGATAATAATATAATGCAATTTAAAACTGAAATATTATATATATATTTTTTCTTATTGTTATAAATTAATTGGAAATATTAATAAGCAGTATTATACGAAGAATAGGAAATTATACATAATTTAACTTAAAACCAATTTTCTACTTCATTTGTTTTTATTTAAAGCTTTCATTCAAAGCATTTGATGTGAAAAAGTAATATAAACACAATCATAAAGCACTATTAAACTTGATTTTGAATTATTTTATCTCATACACTTCTGCTATTTTATTAAGCTTTTTAAAATATTGTTGATTTTTTATTTTATTATTATAATTATCTATAAATATTTTCATAAATGAAGAGCCTCCTACACTTTCAAATATTTATTTATATCTTTTTCTAAACTCTATTTATTATTATCATTGTCATTTTTTTTTTTTTTTTTTTTTTTTAATTGGTGGAAAATAAAATTTGAAATAAAATAAAAGATTCTGAGTCTTATATTTTTATTATTTTAAAAAAGGTTGAAAGGGAAAATAAAATAAAATTTCTGAAAATGAAAATGCTTGATTAAATTAATCGTCAATAGAGGGTAGCACCGGCTGCGAATCAATTTCTTAGATCTTCATGATTTTGACCGGCAACAAGTCCCCGCGCATGCTCATTAGAAGAAAGAACGAGCTGGAGCATTTGTGATGGGCGCGATTTAACGTCTTGTGGCTTCGTCTTCGTAATTGTAGACCATCGCTAACACTTACAAATCTATAATAATAAAAGGAAAGGTTTGTCTGTCTGTCTGTCTGTCTATCTGTCTGTCTGTCTGTCTGTCTGTCTGTTCTTTTATACGTTCAGCCCCTATTGAACGCAGAAGTACAAAAATTGACATACGGATGCTCTGGAGCCTTTCCGATGTTTTCCTCGAAACAGAATTTAAAAATTTTAATTAGTTGTGGAGATATTAATTAAAATGTCCACTCATGTCTAATCTAAAAGCGATCTCAAAGCAGAAAAAGTGGAAAATAAATTAGAAATATTTGTCCGATCGTTACAATTTCGATACCAAATGAAAGGGGCATTTTTTCTGAATCTAAGTTTGCAAGTGGTTTATCAGTACAACAATTAGATTTTTTAAAATTAACTAAAGTATGAATTTTCTGTGGCAACATCATTTCAAATGCCAGTAATGAAGACCCATCGTCTGTCATCAAAAAGGAAATGATTGCAACCGATCAAGATGTCACGTGTTTTGTAGTAGGGAAAAATATTGCCATTTTCAATTTTTTTCAAATTTTAATTCACGTTACATTTGAATTCATATTCGGCCTAGACAGCATATTATAAAGCTACTGTTCAATTTTCATGAAAATATGTGGATAAACAAAAAAATGAGATTAAATTTTGTATTATATTTTCAACTATTTTAAATTGAGATATGCCGTTGAAATTTCGTAATGTTGGTGTTTTTAACGCCCGATATTTCGATTCTGAATATTTTTGAAAGTGTAGAATTATTAGGAAGGGCTTGAAGAGGAGGGGGGGGGGGGCAAGCAAACGGCCAGAAAAAAAAAAAAAAATAAATAAATAAATAAAAATAAATAAATAAAAAGAGTTACAGCGTTTGAAATTGTTATTATTAGGTTTCAAGGAAAGATAAATCGATTGCGGATATTTTCAAGTGTAAAATTATTAGAAGGGACGGAAAGGGGGGGAGGGGCAAAAACGTAGAAAAGGAACGGTTGTTTCGGAGAAAACGACGGAAAACCCAGAACGCCTTTATTCTTTTATATTTTGCAGAATTTCGAATTCTGATACTCCTTTCACATTTCATACTATGGATTTTGAACAGTATTTAGCCCGGAATTACCCAAGTTTCGGAGAAAACCACGAAAAAGTCAGACATAAATCGTTTTATAATAGTGTTTATATCATTTTTGTATCTCAGCTTCTAATTAGCATAATTTCAAAAGTAATATGTCATTTTGAAACTTATTTGAATGGAATTTCAAGAGTAGACGCCACAAATTTCTGTCACCTTCCATTAACCGACTATCATAAGTAATAGAATTTGAGATTTCACGTGATTTACACGTTTTAAGGTTTCCTGATTAGGTTTTCTATTGTATCTCAGCTACTAATTAAAATAATTTATAAGTAATACATTATTTGAAAGCTTTATTGATTTAGAATTGAACAGTAGATTACATAATTTTCTACCGCCAGATGGCGCTGTAATATTTTTAAATTTCAATATTTCGAATTCTGAATATGATTAAATTATTTTTAATACATCATTCGAAAGATATTTTAAAGTACTTTTATACTATCGAAAGTGGGATTCGAGATTTCACCTAATTTACACGTTTTGAGGTCTCCTGAATCGGTTTTCTTTTGTATCTCAGGTACTAATTAAAATAATTTCATAAGTAATACATCATTTGAAAGATTTGTTGATTTGGAATCGAACAGTAGAATACAGAAATTTGTACCGCCAGATGGCGCTATAATATTTTAAAATTTCAATATTTCAATTTCTAATTATGATTAAATTATTTTTAATATATCAATTGAAAGATATTTTAAAGTTCTTTTAAATTATCGAAAGTTTTCACCAGATTTACATGTTTTGAGGTGTCCTGAATCAGTTTTTTTTTTGTATCTCAGTTATTAATTAAAAAAAGTTCATAAGTAATACATCATTTGAAAGCTTATTTTAGTTGATACACATTTTAAAGTACTTTTACATTATCGAAAATGAAATTCGAGATTTCACCCGATTTACACGTTTTGAGGTGTCCTGATTAGGTTTTCTTTTGCATCTCATCTACTAATTAAAATAATTTCATGAGTGATGCATCATTTGAAAGCTTTGTTTATCTGGAATGGAACAATAGATTACAGAAATTTCTACCGCCAGATGGCGCTGTAATTTTTTTAACTTTCAATATTTCAATTTCTAATTATGATTAAATTATTTTTAATGCATCATTCGAAAGATATTTTAAAGTTCTTTTATATTATCGACAGTTTTCACCAGATTTACACGTTTTGAGGTCTCCTGAATTAATTTTCTTTTGTATCTCAGCTACTAATTAAAATAATTTTATAAGTAATACATCATTAGAAAGCTTTTTTGATTTGGAATCCAACAGTGGAATACAGAAATTTGTACCGCCAGATGGCGCTGTAATATTTTAAAATTTCAATATTTCAATTTCTAATTATGATTAAATTATTTTTAATACACCATTCGAAAGATATTTTGAAGTTCTTTTAAATTATCGAAAGTTTTCACCAGATTTACACGTTTTGAGGTGTCCTGAATCAGTTTTCTTTTATATCTCAGTTATTAATTAAAAAAAATTCATAAGTAATACATCATTTGAAAGCTTTGTTGACGATACACGTTTTAAAGTACTTTTACATTATCGAAAATGGAATTCGAGATTTCACCCGATTTACAAGTTTTGAGGTTTCCTGATTAGGTTTTCTTTTGTATCTCAGCTACTAATTAAAATAATTTTATAAGTAATACATCATTAGAAAGCTTTTTTGATTTGGAATCGAACAGTGGATTACAGAAATTTCTACCGCCAGATGGTGCTGTAATATTTTCAAATTTCAATATTTCAAATTTTAATTATGATTAAATTATTTTTAAAGCATCATTCGAAAGATATTTTAAAGTTCTTTTATATTATCGACAGTTTTCACCAGATTTACACGTTTTGAGGTCTCCTGAATTAGTTTTTTTGGTATCTCAGCTACTAACTAAAATAATTTCGTAGTAATACATCATTAGAAAGCTTTTATAATTTGGAATCGAACAGTGGAATACAGAATTTTGTACCGCCAGATGGCGCTGTAATCTTTCAAAATTTCAATATTTCAATTTCTAATTATGATTAAATTATTTTTAATACATCATTCGAAAGATATTTTAAAGTTCTTTTAAATTATCGAAAGTTTTCACCAGATTTACACGTTTTGAGGTCCCCTGAATTAGTCTTCTTTGTATCTCAGCTACTAATTAAAATAATTTCATAAGTAATACATCATTAGAAAGCTTTTTTGATTTGGAATCGAACAGTGGAATACAGAGATTTGTACCGCCAGATGGCGCTGTAATATTTTAAAATTTCAATATTTCAATTTCTAATTATGATTAATTTGTAATACATCATTCGAACTATATTTTAAAGTTCTTTTAAATTATCGAAAGTTTTCACCAGATTTACACTTTTTGAGATGTCCTGAATCAGTTTTTTTTTTTTTTTTTTTTTTTTTTTTATCTCAGTTATTAATTAAAAAAGTTCATAAGTAATACATCATTTGAAAGCATATTTTAGTTAATACACATTTTAAAGTACTTTTACATTATCTAAAATGGAAATCGAGATTTCACCCGATTTACACGTTTTGAGGTGTCCTGATTAGGTTTTCTTTTGTATCTCATCTACTAATTAAAATAATTTCATGAGTAATACATCATTTGAAAGCATTGTTGATCTGGAATGGAACAATAGATTACAGAAATTTCTACCGCCAGATGGCGCTGTAATATTTTTAAATTTCAATATTTCATATTCTAATTGATTAAATTATTTCTAATACATCATTCGAAAGACATTTTAAAGTTCTTTTACATTATCGAAAGTGGAATTCGAGATTTCACCTGATTTACAATTTAAAGTGTCCTGATCAGGTTTTCTTTTGCATCTCAGCTAATTGAGTAAGACCGTTCAAAATTGGTATATGCAAGTTAATTAGGAGGGGCTGGAACTGTAGGGAAAGAATAGGCGCGCAGCGCGCATGGGTTTGGGACCCGGTGCGAGTTTTTACCCGATGATATTTTTTTTTTTTTTTTAATTTTATTTTCTTAATAATAAAAGTTTGAGTTGAGAAAGAATATGCGTGTACAGCGCACGTATATCCTCAAACGTGCGCGCAGCGCACATGGGTCTGCGCTGCCGAAGGCTGTGGCGTCCCGGTGTGAGTTTTTACCCGATGCTAAATGATATATTTTTAAATTCCTTTTCTTGAGATTGAAAGTTTATGAGTAATAACATGGAATTTTGAGAAGTCATAAGGATGGTGAAGGAATACGTGCGCGCAGCGCACGGATCTACGCTGCCGAAGGCAGTGGGGACCCGGTGCGGCATTTTTCCCGATCAGAATTTTTTTTTCTCTTTTTTTATCACATGATAAAAATTAATGCAATTTTGAGATTTCATTAATTATTGTGATTCATTTAAAAATAGTGACCAGCGAAGCGGGCGTAGCCTGCTAGTCTATAATAATAAATGGAAAGGTTTGTCTGTCTGTCTGTCTGTCTGTCTGTCTATCTGTCTGTCTGTCTGTTCTTTTATACGTTCAGCCCCTACTGAACGCAGAAACACAAGAATTGACATACGGATGCTCTGGAGCCTTTCCGATGTTTTCCTCGAAACAGAATTTAAAAATCTTAATTAGTTTCGGAGATATTAATTAAAATGTTGACCCATGTCGATCGTTCAATGACCAAAAATCCTTATTGCTTAAAAAGAGCATTCTATCAGCATTCAGCAGACGATTTTAACGGCTGTCTCGAACGAAAACAAAACAGGTGCAAGTCATTAATGTCACATGATCTTTAACTAGGGTTAAAAATTGCAAATTTCAAAGTGCTTCAAATTTTCTTTTTCGTACACAACGCTTAGTATACAACCTTTTCAGCACAAAACCAACCTGCAGTTAAAATTTCATCAATTTTCATTAATAAACAAAGCAGTTACATTTTAATTGCAAAATAAATTTTATTCTAACACGTAATCCATCTTTCAATAGACGATAGAAGTTTCCATAGCAACAAAATACATTTAAGGAAATAAAAAATATTTATTTTTCTTTTTACTTCCATTAATAAAACTACCGTAGATAATGGAATTAGAGATTTCACGTGATTTACATGTCTTAGAATGTCCTGAGTAGGTTTTCTTTTGTATCTCAGCTAAAATTTCGATATTCCAAATTCCAATTAAATTATTTTTAATACATCATTCGAAAGATATTTTAAAGTTGTTTTAAATTATCGAAAGTTTTCACCAGATTTACACGTTTTGAGGTCTCCTGAATTAGTTTTCTTTTGTATCTCAGCTACTAATTAAAATAATTTCATAAGTAATGCATCATTAGAAAGCTTTTTTGATTTGGAATCGAAAAGTGGAATACAGAAATTTGTACCGCCAGATGGCACTGTAATATTTTAAAATTTCAATATTTCATTATTTCAATTTCTAATTATGATTAAATTATTTTGAATACATCATTCGAAAGATATTTTAAAGTTCTTTTAAATTATCGAAAGTTTTCACCAGATTTACACGTTTTGAGGTGTCCTGAATCAGTTTTCTTTTATATCTCAGAAATTAATTAAAAAAATTTCACAAGTAATACGTCATTTGAAAGCTTTGTTGACTTGATACACATTTTAAAGTACTTTTACATTATCGAAAATGGAATTCGAGATTTCACCCGATTTACACGTTTTGAGGTGTCCTGATTAGGTTTTCTTTTGTATCTCAGCTACTAATTAAAATAATTTTATAAGTAATACATCATTAGAAAGCTTTTTTGATTTGGAATCGAACAGTGGATTACAGAAATTTCTACCGCCAGATGGCGCTGTAATACATTCAAATTTCAATATTTCAATTTCTAATTATGATTAAATTATTTTTAATGCATCATTCGAAAGATATTTTAAAGTTCTTTTATATTATCGACAGTTTTCACCAGATTTACACGTTTTGAGGTCTCCTGAATTAGTTTTCTTTTCTATCTCAGCTACTAATTAAAATAATTTCGTAAGTAATGCATCATTAGAAAGCTTTTCGAACAGTGGAATACAGAAATTTGTACCGCCAGATGGCGCTGTAATATTTTAAAATTTCAATATTTCAATTTCTAATTATGATTAAATTATTTTTAATACAGCATTCGAAAGATATTTTTAAGTTCTTTTAAATTATCGAAAGTTTTCACCAGATTTACACGTTTTGAGGTGTCCTGAATCAGTTTTCTTTTGTATCTCAGCTACTAATTAAAATAATTTCATAATGCATCATTAGAAAGCTTTTTTGATTTGGAACCGAACAGTGGAATATAGAAATTTGTACCGCCAGATGGCGCTGTAATATTTTAAAATTTCAATATTTCAATTTATAATTATGATTAAATTATTTGTAATACATCATTCGAAAGATATTTTAAAGTTCTTTTAAATTATCGAAAGTTTTCACCAGATTTACACGTTTTGAGGTGTCCTGAATCAGTTTTCTTTTATATCTCAGAAATTAATAAAAAAAAATTTCATAAGTAATGCATCATTTGAAAACTTTGTTGACTTGATACACATTTTAAAGTACTTTTACATTATCGAAAATGGAATTCGAGATTTCACCCGATTTACACGTTTTGAGGTGTCCTGATTAGGTTTTCTTTTGTATCTCAGCTACTAATTAAAATAATTTTATAAGTAATACATCATTAGAAAGCTTTTTTGATTTGGAATCGAACAGTGGATTACAGAAATTTCTACCGCCAGATGGCGCTGTAATACATTCAAATTTTAATATTTCAATTTCTAATTATGATTAAATTATTTTTAATGCATCATTCGAAAGATATTTTAAAGTTCTTTTATATTATCGACAGTTTTCACCAGATTTACACGTTTTGAGGTCTCCTGAATTAGTTTTCTTTTGTATCTCAGCTACTAATTAAAATAATTTCGTAAGTAATACATCATTAGAAAGCTTTTCGAACAGAGAAATACAGAAATTTGTACCGCCAGATGGCGCTGTAATATTTTAAAATTTCAATATTTCAATTTCTAATTATGATTAAATTATTTTTAATACAGCATTCGAAAGATATTTTAAAGTTCTTTTAAATTATCGAAAGTTTTCACCAGATTTACACGTTTTGAGGTGTCCTGAATCAGTTCTTTTTTTGTATCTCAGTTATTAATTAAAAAAAGTTCATAAGTAATACATCATTTGAAAGCTTATTTTAGTTGATACACATTTTAAAGTACTTTTACATTATCGAAAATGGAATTCGAGATTTCACCCGATTTACACGTTTTGAGGTGTCCTGATTAGGTTTTCTTTTGTATCTCATCTACTAATTAAAATAATTTCATGAGTAATACATCATTTGAAAGCTTTGTTGATCTGGAATGGAACAATAGATTACAGAAATTTCTACCACCAGATGGCGCTGTAATATTTTTAAATTTCAATACTTCATATTCTAATTATGATTAAATTATTTCTAATACATCATTCGAAAGATATTTTAAAGTTCTTTTACATTATCGAAAGTGGAATTCGAGATTTCACCTGATTTACAATTTAAAGTGTCCTGATCAGGTTTTCTTTTGCATCTCAGCTAATTGAGTAAGACCGTTCAAAATTGGTATATGCAAGTTAATTAGGAGGGGCTGGAACGGTGGGGAAGGAATAGGCGCGCAGCGCGCATGGGTTTGGGACCCGGTGCGAGTTTTTACCCGATGATAAAAGATTTTTTTAAATTTTATTTTCTTAATAAAAGTTTGAGTTGAGAAGGAATATGCGTGTACAGCGCACGTATATCCTCAAACGTGCGCGCGCAGCGCGCATGGGTCTGCGCTGCCGAATACAGTGGCGTCCCGGTGTGAGTTTTTACCCGATGCTAAATGATATATTTTTTAATTCCTTTTCTTGAGAATGAAAGTTTATGAGTAATAACATGGAATTTTGAGAAGTCATAAGGATGGTGAAGGAATACGTGCGGGCAGTGCACGGGTCTACGCTGCCGAAGGCAGTGGGGACCCGGTGCGACATTTTTCCTGATCAGATTTTTTTTTTTTTTTTTTTTATCACGTGTTAAAAATTAATGCAATTTTGAGAATTCATTAATTATTGTGATTCATTTAAAAATAGTGACCAGCGAAGCGGGCGTAGCCTGCTAGTACAAAATAAAACGTTAATTTGCATACAGTGGTTTTATTGTATTTACTTAAATTTTTTTATTTCTACAGCACAAAGTAGTTCACATTTACTGTATTAAATTTTTATAATATTTAGTTATTATTGCACTGTAATTATCAAATATATTAGTTGAAACTGTATTTTTCATTAAACATAAATATACCTTATTTTAATCTTGTATTTCGGTTGGCTTACTTATGTATTTGCATTTATTTAGTTACTTACATAAATAAAATGATTTATTAATATACCAGATTAAAAATAATTATCATAAAAATACTTTCATGCTTTTTATGATAATGTTAAAAAAGCCAGCCTTAGCACCCCCCCTCCTTTTTTTTTTTTTTAATGTGCCTTAAAATATTTTATCTTGTCATGCGTTAATCTTATCTGGTATCTTGTGGAAAAATATGTACACTAAATTTCATAAGGAAAGTTCTATATCAATTTCATTAGTAAATATTTATTTTTCATAAAATTATGATGATTTTACTTTTGTGAAATATACAGCATATTATTAAAAACAAAAACTATTTTATTTATGAGACAAAATTTTAATTAAAATACATTTACAAACAAAATAATTTGCATGCAAATTATGTTGTAGTGATATTGATGAGGAAACCCGGACGGGTTTTGAAACGTCTAAATTCTAATTGTTTTAAAATAAAATACATTTAAAAACAATACTTAAAATACATTTACAAACAAAATAATTTGCATGCAAATTATGTTGTAGTGATACTGATGGTGAAACCCGGACGGGTTTTGAAACGTCTGAATTTTAATTGTTTTAAAACAGGGTTCATACTCCTCAGGGAAAACCTGGAAAACAGGGAATACTCAGGGAATTTGGAATTTGTTAAAAAAAGTCAGGGAAAACTCAGGGAAAATTAAAATTTTCATTAAAACTCAGGGAAAATCAGTTATAAAACCTGGAAAAACAAATTTTTTTTTTTCTCTCAAGTTATGTTTTTCTTGTTTAGCTTCGTATCAAAATTTAAATGATTAAGTATTGTGAAAATATGCATGTAAATAATGATTTCTATCATGATCGGTAGTAATATGACATCATAGAGTGGAAATAGCTGTATTTTGTCATGTCTAGAAGAGTGTTTCGTGTAATATGTCGCTAATATTTTCTTGAAACTTGTCTGGGAACTCGGGGAAAACTCAGGGAATTTTTTTCCCATATTTTAGTATGAACCCTGTAAAATGTATTTTACCTAAAATTTTGTCTCGTAAATAATTATTTTTTTAATATTTATAATTGAGACGATTTGATGTTTGTGCACAATACAGCATATATACAATATTTTACTGACAATTTTGCAGTTTGGAAGCTTTTAAAAAATGCTTATTCTTCCAAAAATATTTTATTTTTTCCTGATAAAGTAGTGTATTGCATGAGTTACTTGTGATTTTTTTAAAATTCCTGAAAAATTGAAATTATGATAAGTGGTCTTAAATTTTTGTTGTAGCTGTTGTGCTATTTAATGTCATTTAAACTACCCAAATTAAGCAATCAAATCCCAAACTCAATTTGTAATGCTGTGCTGTGTTCACTAGATAATAAATAAAAAAAATAATCGGGTGTGTCACTCACACGACTTTCTCTTACCCTGAAATTTCATACTATAAATACAGGTTGCAGATTAAGAGGTAAGATAACGAGTTCTGTTATGTAAACCTGTGTTAAACAATTCAAATTAGGCTTCGAAAGAGTTTTATATGATAATTAGTTCTGTGCGAGGGGGGCTACTGCCCCCCCCCCCAATCTCCCATTTCATTAATACACCTACATTTATATAGAATTTAATTTGGTTATTAAAAAATAATTCTGTTTTTAAAACATAATTTATTAAAATTATTTTAAAAATATATCTTTTATTGGGAGTACAAATTAATTCGGTCCGTTTTCAATAGATGGCTCTGGCTGATTTGTTTACTGAATAATGATAGATGTTTTTGGCATTGTTAGAAAGGTTTGACCTTTGTCAACCATATTTGTCAACGAAGCTTCGAGTTTTATACAACAACATTGGTTTTTTGAGCATTCAATATGTCGAGTTTTGTGCTAAAGAAACAACATTTGCGGGAAGTTTTGATTTTCTTTTTTAATTGGAAGAAAAGTGCCGCTGAAGCGCATCGATCGCTTGTGGAAGTTTATGGTGAATCTGCGCCATCTGATAAATCATGTAGAGAGTGGTTTCGACGCTTCAAAAATGGTGATTTTAGTGTCGAAGACAATGAGCACCCGGGCCAGCCGAAAAAGTTCGAAGACGCCGAATTGGAGGAATTGCTCGATCAAGATCCGTGCCAAACGCAACAAGAGCTTGCAGGATCGTTGGGAGTCACTCAGCAAGCAATTTCCGTGCGCTTAAAAAAAATGGGAATGGTTCAAAAGCAAGGAAATTGGGTCCCATACGAGTTGAAACCGCGCGACGTTGAAAAGCGATGTGGCAATTGTCGTTAAAAATTACTTGGAAACGTTGAAATGGGAGGTCCTACCCCACCCGCCGTATTCGCCAGACCTTGCTCCTTCTGATTATTGGTTGTTCCGACGGATGCATCACGATTTGGCTGGACACCGCTTCACTTCTTTCGAAGAAATTCAAGAATGGCTCGATTCATGGTTTGCGTTTAGAGAGGACTCATTTTTCAGAGATGGAATCCGAAAATTGCCAGAAAGGTGGACAAAAGTTGTGCCTACCGATGGACAATACTTTGAATAACATGTTTTTTCATTTTGATAATAAATAAAATGTTTTTTTAACGAAAAAAAACGGACCGAATTAATTTGTACTCCCAATATGATAATTCAGACGATTTCCATATTAGAGAAGTAGTATAACACTAAATATATGTAAAAAAAAGTTTAATTTATTCTCAGTATTACATTAAAATAAGAAAATTTTTTTTGTTAAAAATGAAAAAAATTGATAACTTTATTTTAAATTATCGCAGATCGATGGTTCAAACATTCGTTTTAAAGGTATTGGGGAGCTCTTTTGAAAGATACCCATCATGAAAATTTATTCCCCTCAAGGGGCGACTTCCCCCCCCAGGGGGGAGGCGAGGCTCCTACATACACAAAATTTTTTTCCCAGTTGACTATCTCTATTACAAAAAATATATATTCATTTCATTTGGTTTAGTGCAGTCTATAGATGTTAAACTCTACTTACCTGAAATTTCCCCCATAGAAGTAATGTATTTGAATACTTTTCAGTGTCCCTGTGCCTGCACACGAACCATTTGCTTCATCTCAACGAAAAACTTACTGTAGCATCCCTATATGATACACATTTAGAATACCGAGTTTGGAATTTCTGCTACTATTTGTTCTGAAACCAGACACACAGACCATTTGGAGCTGATTTAAGCTTTAAAATGTGTTTTTTGCATTCCTACAGGGAAGGTAAAAAATAATTTTGCGAAATCTCTGTATTATAGCGTTAGTGTGTGTAATCAATCAATTGGGTTTCTTCCAGGACAGTGGAAGAAAGTGGATAAAAACAAACAGAACACAAAACAGGTGTTCGACTAATTTGCCGAGTACTTGGTACTCAGCCGAATTTGGACTAAGTATTTGGCCAATACCGAGTAGTTGTAAGAATTTCATTATTTTTATGTATTATTGAAAGAAATGTATTCATAACAGTTGTTTATTAATAACTAAACTAAAAAATTCTGAAAATATATAGAGAGTCATTAAACTTTTGCTGCAAACAGCTTTCTGCAGTTAAAACGGGCAAGTAGATTGCCACCAAACTCGGTATAGAGACGATTCATGATATGATCTTATCCATTTAGTTACAAGAATTTAAGTATAACCATCTTGTATGTGTGTAATATGCAATTTTTTTTTATAAAAACTTAGTACATAAAATTGTATCTATAAAACAGACAAAAATATAATATTTTAGAAAAAAGAACCCTTATATAATACTCGATAAAACTTTAGTTACATATTTGTGCAAATAAAAATACGACACTTTTAAAACTGTAAGAAAAGATTGATTTTTAATTTAAATAATTATGAAAAAGGTAAACACTAAAATGTTATTAAAAATATGTTTGAATAATCAAATTTGTTGTTTTGCAAATTATGGCCCAAAACCACCTATCTTTTTTAATCTTCTAGAATTTGATGATTAATGAAATCTATCATGTTTGAAATGATAAAATATTTATTTTAATGTTTTCATTTCATATGTAAATTTCATGCATCTTAAATTAAGCTCGAGTGTATAGGAACTTTTATATTCTCTAAGAATTATCTGAGAATGATTCACATCTGAGAAAGACTATATAATAAAGAATGAAGTTATCAGTTATTATGGTTTTAATAATCCACTAAGCTGGAAGTATCAAATGTAACAATGAACCTAATTGTGTATATACACTACAAAAGTTCTGAAACATTTCATGAAAACATGCTGTTTGCCATTTAACTTAATTTTGTATTCAAAAGGCCTTTTTTTAATATCAAGATGTGCAAAATTCTTCATATGTACATCAATTATTCATTCTTACAACAACTCGGTGCAGCACTACTCCCAATGTAGGCTAACTCTCACCGTTCAGATTCCCACGCCTCTCATCACATTTTGACTGACAAGGAAACATTCAAAAGGTGTCGTCTTCAAAAGGTATTGAAAAAATATATATGCGATTCTACTCTTCCTAAAACACCAGAAAGTAAAAAAATTATCGGCTGAAATGAATTACGGCGACCAAAAAAAATGATAAAAATTAAGCATTTTTGGCAATTCAGCACTGTTAGGCGATAAGTTCGCTAGCACCAAGGTTGCCATGTACGAACAAAACCATGGTTTGCTTCTCCGCCAAGTACTCAAAATCAATTGCCTATCAGTGTGAATCGCCAAATATGCTTAATTTTGATAATTTTTTGTGGTAGCTGTAATTCATTTCAGCCAATAATTTTTTCACTTTCTGATGTTTTATGGAGAGTAGAATCATGTATATTTTTTTCAATATTTTTTGAAGACGACACTTTTTGAATGTTTCCTTGTGAGACATTGTGTTGAATCAATACACCATTAGGGGATTTACACAATTTTTCTCTGTGCATGTTTATGAACTTGGTGTTCAATTAATACACTCTTTTAGGGGATTGGTATCCACTGCTTGTTTGTTCATGCTTTGTGAACTTGTGCTGAATCTGAATCTTTGCATATCATCTTTAAAATTGATGATAGTTAACAATTCTACTCTTTATAGATTTCACAATTTAATAAAGCATGTTTAAAAAGAATATTGACATTTATGTTGCATATATATAAAAAAAAAAAAAAAAGAAATTGTAAGGATTCCATAAGGTGTTTAGTTGCCGATCGTTAGCTTAGGATTAGGGCATCGCAAAAAATTATATCAGTATAAGGTAATAAACAATTCTACTTCTTTATAGCTGTGAGAATTTAATAAAGTGTGTTTAAAGAGAACACTGACATTTATGTTGGAGATGGAGAAAGATTGGAAATCGCATGACTTCTGCAGTACATTTGATCAACGAGTGTTAGAGCAGAGGGAAAGGGGGGGGGGGGTCCTAAAAAAGTGTATGAGTGAAAGATATTTAACTATTCTATTTCTTTATAGATTATAGAATCTATTAAAGTAAGTTGAAAAAGAAATCGACATATATGTTGAGGATGGAGAAAGATTAGAAATCCCAACATTTCTGCAAAGCATTTGATTGCCGTTTGTTGGCAGAGGGGAATGGTGGATGGGTTAAAAAATGTATGAGTGAGATATATTTCTACGTATTTATAAGTTCTGGAATTTAAGTTAAAAAAGAACATTGACATTTATGTTGTGTATGGAAGAAGATTGGAAATTGCAAGGATTTAATGAGGTGTTTAATCGTCGATTACTAACAAGAAGGGGGGGGGGAATCATTAAAAATTTCATAAATAAAAGATATTAAACAATTCTACATCTTTATAGGTTCTAGAAGCCAATAAAGTGTCTTTAAAATGAACTTTCACATTTATGCTGTGGAAGGAAAAAGATTGGAAAATTGAGAGACCTGAAATTTCTACACTATATTGTTTTCAAAAAATAATCTGCAGTAAAAAAAAAAAAAAATAACTGATATATGTCTTGTGTCTCGCATCTTCTGCCATGGGGGCTCCCTTGTGAGTCAAGAGTTAGAACAGAAGCAGGGTTCTTCAGTTTTTTTCCATAGTGGAAAAAAACTGGTTAAAACCATCCCAGACAAAATACTATTTTGTCCATTATTAATTATTTGCGAGTACTAAATTAAAAATTATCTTTGTTCTTCCCATATACATAAAACAATTCTTTATTAATATGCGTATGTGCAAGACTTGTGAAATACAGTCACCTGGTCACCAATGTCGACCAATATTTTTTAACTGGCGACAATTTTTTCAACTTTAAGGAAACTTTTTTAATTTTGATATTTTGTTGAAAGAATTGATCCTAGAATTGGACTCTGATTCCACCTTCTCTAATTACTTTTTGAAACACTGCATGGAATCAATACACCATTAGGAAATTTACACATCTCCATGCATGTTTCACAAATCAGTGTTAAATTATTACACTGCTCCTATTTGCACATGCTATCAACCTGATGCTGAATCGTTGTGCCGGTGAAATGATGTATCAATGCCGCCGATTGTATATTGGTTTAATGAAAATAACAAAATTGGTTTCATGATGTTAAATTAACAGGTGTTTCCTGATGTATCAGTCTAGCCTAATAAATAATTTTTTTTTTATACATAGAATTTTAATTTCTATATTTAAGTAAATTTTAAAATTGAAAAAAAGAAAGAAAGAAAGAAAACGGTGGAGGATACTTTTTATGGACTACCATAAATTTTTGTTGGCAACCATTTTTTTTTTACAAATTCCTGGAGCCCTGTGTATGTGTATATAATCAGTTTAAATATTTCAAAATAGACCTGCAAAGTTAACAATATTTAATAAATAAATAAGGTAACGACACCAGTGCTCGTCACTCTTAAGGCCTTATTTTTAAAATGTTTGTTTTTTTCGCGTGGCATTCATGTGGAATTTATGTATCAATATTATACTTTGGTCTATTTTATACACTGATTCTTCTAGTTGTTGTTAGACACTTTCATTTTTTCAATACGTTAAGCCAATTTTTTTAAAAAAATTAAAATTAAACCTATAAAAATGCACCAGTTCTCGTCACTTGAAAACTGCGTTTCACCAGTAGTCGTCAGGTGATTGCAAAAGTGGTCGTCATGTAAATAAAACGCAACAATTTGCTCAATAGTTTGATTTTAATTGCGTTTTTGCAAAATTAACAGAATATTATTGAAACAAAATATCTTTGGAACATATTTAGAACCCAAATCCATTCTTAGGGTTTAAAACACAAAACATTAAATGGTAAAATTCAAAATATTGCGAATAACACAAATTCATATGCGAAATAATTTGAAAATTCTTTGCTTTTAAGAAAAGTTTTCAAAATTTTATTCGTTCTCAAATATATCTTTACTTAAAGCAGAGGGTAAGTAGCAGGGGAGGGGGTAATAATCTCGTTTTCAAGAGTGACTTTGTTCCAAATTATCGCAGTAAGATTGATTTTACCATGCTTTTTATTAACGCGTATTCTTGTTTGTTTGTCCAGTACAAATCTTACAATTGATTTTTAACTAACCCGACTACCTAGACATTTGAAACTTTCAGAATAATTCAGAACACGATGAAAATGCATTTTTTAAATACTTTTAGCTAACTGCTCCGGGTCCCTGCAGCCTTCGGCAGCGTTATCAGTACAAATCTTGCAATCGATTTTTAACTGATTTCTCGACTAGCTTGACATTTGAAACTTTCAGAAAAGCTTAGAAGACGGTAACAATGGATTTTTAAAATATTTTTAGCCAATTGTTTCGAGTCACTGCTGCCTTCAGCAGCGTTTATATGGTTCAACAGAAAATTTATTTAACTTTTTCCAGACTAGATAGACATTTGAAACTTTCAGAATAGCTCAAAACACGGTGACAATGCATTTTTTAAATATTTTTAGCAAACTGTTTCAGGTCCCCTCTGCCTTCGGTAGCGTTCACATGATTCAACAGAAAATTTATTTAACTAATTTCTCGACTAGCTAGACATTTGTAACTTTTAGATAAGCTCAAAACACGATAACAATGCATTTTTTAATACTTTTAGCCAATTGTTTCGGGTCCTCGCTGCCTTCAGTAGCGTTTATATGATTCATCAATCATATACTCGTCTCGATCAATCTACCCGGCTATCTAGACTTTTGAAATTTTCAGAATAGCTCAGAACACAGTGACGATGCATTTTTAAATTACTTTTAGCCAATTGTTTCAGGTTCTCGCTGCCTTCAATAGCATTTATATGATTCGACAGAAAAATTTAAAACACGGTATATAAAAAATTATTTTTGTATTGCAATTATTTTTTTTTTAAACGTATGGGTTGATTATGCGTACCTAACACATACTATAAAGGAATTTTGAAAAATCCTTCGCCTCTTCTTCCTCATTAAGTGTGGGGTGGATTCAAAAACACGTTTTCAAGAGTAATTATTCTCCAAATTATATCAGGAAAGCAATTTTTTGATGCGTTGATTGGTTATGCGTACCCAAAAATACTGTAAACGTATTTTGCGTATTTTTTTCCGACCACATTTTGAGAAAGGGCAGCAAAAACGTATTTCTACGCATAACTCTGCTCTAAATAATCTTACAAAGGCGATTTCTGATGTGTGAGTTGGTCATATGCATCCAACACCTAGTATAAAGAGATTTTGCGAAGATCTTTCGTCTATGTGAGGGTGGGGAAAAAAAAAAAAATATATATATATAGGTTTTCAAGCTCAACTCTGTTGCAAATTATTTTCGGGAGGGGATTTTTTTTATGCGTTGGTTGGTTGTGTGTGTGTACCTTAGACGCATTATAAGGCGATTTTTCAAAATTACCCTTCCCCTCTTCCCTCGGCCGGGCGGACAAAGAACACGTTTTTAACCTTAGCTCTACTCCAAATTAACTCAGAAAGGCGAGTTTTGATGTCTGGGTATTGGTTAAAAGTACGGAATATGGAATTTGATAATATTTCGTTAATTATTAATGTGTACCTTAGACGCATTATAAGGGGATTTTTCAAAATTACCCTTCCCCTCTTCCCTCGGCCGGGCGGACAAAGAACACGTTTTTAATCTTAGCTCTACTCCAAATTAACTCAGAAAGGCGAGTTTTGATGTCTGGGTATTGGTTAAAAGTACGGAATATGGAATTTGATAATATTTCGTTAAAATTCTAAATTAACCCGTGGGAGAGGGGGGGGGATAAAAGCGGTTAACTCTATGCCGAAGGCAGTAGAAGCCAATCATCATATTGCGGGACGGAAAGCTATTACAGAAGCCAGCGAGAACATTAACTGCGGTTTCGACTGATTTCAAAGTTTTTTTTATTTTTTTTAAATTTTTGATAATGTTAGGGATTTTTCCTATTTTATTTAAATATAGGGACCAGCGAAGGTGGCAAAGCTTGCTAGTATTATTCTACACATCAAGCTAATGTTATCAAATATTATGGATATTAATGTTATCAAATGTTAATGTTAATGTTATCAAATATTATCTTACAATTTTAATTATTTAAGAACAACAGTCAACAGGGTAATTTTTATCAACATTTTAACTATTTGTTTATCTTACATAATTAATATAATGTATAAACAGAAAACTTGCTTAAGAAATGTTTTTAATGTTTAATATTTTCTATATAAGTTGTTATTCACCTGCAGCTAACATAACAAAAAAGCCTTAACATAATTTTGAACCGACTCACAGTCATGCTAACTATGAAATTAAGCCTTTGTATTTTATCATTTTCGAAATATATATATGAATTAAAATTAAATTATCACGGTCAATAAAAAACTTAAATACATCTTCGAAAAACCATGACATCATAAAAATTTAAAATACATTAGACAGATGTATGGAGTAATCATGTTTGTTTTTCTAAAATATATAACAGAAAACTAGATAAAGCGCTTTATAACTAAATATGTTTATGTGCCATTGTTTAATTTTTCCAGCAAAATAATATGGAATATTTTAGGTGGTTTAAAGTCATTCATAGTGAATTAAAGGTACCATGACTGACTTTATTTTAACAAGCTATACAAAAGTTACAAGTGCAATAAAGTTCACGTTCTTGAGGTTAAAATACATTTGTTTACATTTACGAATACCCCTGACGACTACTGGTGCCGATAGTCAAATTAAAGTAAAAATTATACCATCATAATTCTAAACGAAAATATAGTATTTTTCATCAAAAATGTTACCCAGTTATTAAAAATGTTAAAACACCAGTGTTCATCAGGGGTGACGAGCACTGGTAAAACGTGCAAAATATGCACCAGTAGTCGTCATACCTTAGAAACCTTTATATTATGTCAAATTTTTAAAAGTTGAACATAAATCGTATTCTGCATTTCATAAGCATTACATACAATGCTTTATGAGCAATGTCAAAAGCAGCGAACAACAAAATATATCAAGAAATGCATATCTATTCCCTTAATCATTTGCTTTACGTTGACTCAATTCAACTGTAATTTAACGTATACTTCCCTTATTTTGTTTCTCCCTACTCTTCCCCAATACTTGAAATCGAACTTTTTATGTCATAAGAAGCAGAATGCTTTGGAGAATCTTATGCGGGTAGATTCAAATTCATACAGGTTATAAAACGGTTATTTTAACACTTCTTTTAAGAGGGTGACGACTACTGGTGCAGATTTTAGGGGTGACGAGCACTGGTGTCTTTACCTTATATCTGTATTTTTCTAACGATCGATTGGATGCAAAAGTGATAGTTTATATGTAGTTATAATTTTAATTTCCCCCTCTTTCCCCCACTTCTTTCAACAACATTGCCATTTCCTATCTCAGTCGTAAATTCCATTTAAAAATATTTTATTAAGCATGATGAAATTGAATGGTTCACACATCTTTCATGGAATTTTTTAATTTCTGAAAATACATAGTAAGGGAAGTATTGTAATCATGACAAAAACTTGACTTTGGGATGTTGGTGTATCTGTGTGTTTTAAGGTCCCATGAGTTCATTTTTGCTATTTTTATGATTATGTATATGCAGACCTAGATAAAATGCAAAACTGTCTGCGAACTCAAATAGTCCACAACAGATTTACTTTGTTACATTTTCAAACTATACATAACTAATGTAATTAGCATTTTCTTTATGGTTTTTTTTTATTGATCACAAGCAGGCTACGCCCGCTTCGCTGGTCACTATATTTAAATGAATTTTCAAAAGAGATGGATCAGTATTTATTTTTTACATCACATTATAAATAAAAACTTAATAAAAAGAAATAATAATAATTTATACATACTAGGGGGCTCTGCTCACCAACCCCCGAGGAAAACTTCACCACCCCCCGTCTCTCTTCGCTCATTAATCCCTGCGGGATATCGAAGAAGAAGTTCATGAAAAAGGAAACATAAATGGCAATGTTTAAAAATATATATATATATATATGAATTTAAAAAGTTTAAATTCGAAAAAAAAAAAAAAAAAAAAAATCTTGATGAGGTACACACCTGCAGGGTCCCAGGTACCTATATGCCAAATTTGGAAGCTCTGCGATCAATAGTGGGAGTACCAGAGCGCAGACAGACACTTCTCTTTATTTATATAGATGATTAAAATTAAAATGAAATTACACTTTTCATTAATCAAGTTATTAAATTTTAATAAAATATTTCTACTGCTAAAATTGCTAATTCAAATTTAAAAGCACAATTTATTGTTTTGACAGAATAACTTTATGCATTGAACATGTACAGTTGAATGGATTTTATATTGCCCAGTTTCATATGGGTTTTTTTCAGTGTCCTGGCTTTTGACAAAATAACAACCCTGCACAGAAGCAATAGTAAACTTACAAAATAATAGTTTAACCTAGCATAGGCAAGTTACACTTTAGCCAAAACACTAAATTATACATCATATTATTATTAATTGCAGAAGGTTGCTTACTGTCTCTGGTAAAAAAACATTATGATGCATTATTAAACGAAACAAAAGTTACATATTAAGATAGTGATTACTAAAATTTATAATCAGTATATTAAATTGTTAACTTACAGAAATAAATATTTCATTGAAATCAGTAGAAAATTTTGAAATCCTCAAAATAAAGTGTTAAAGTTTTTATTTAAATTCAGAAAAAATCATTAAATATTTTGTTATTTAAGTGTCAGGATTAGAAAATCCAATGCCAGGTTGCCATGTTATGCATGATTTTAAATCAAAAATTTAATGAAAAATAAATACACTAGAAAGTTCACATAAATACACTAGAGATTTCAACTTTGCTTGAAGACTTTTTAACAATTGGTTTGCTATAAAATAAAGGTTCAAATGATAATAAAAAATAATACTACAGTACAAATAATAAATAAGGTTTAGACTAACAAAACTAACACAATTAATTATTTAATTGAAATAAATTCTGTTTTCAAATTTCAGCAGCTTATGTATATATAACAGAGAAGTATCCCCCCCCCCCTCCGTCCTGCACGTAAAAAATCCAATGAAAAGTAAAAGTCGATTAATCAAAAGCTGATAAATTGCAAAAATTTTTAAATATTAATTTATTAAAAATAATTTAATTCTAATAAAACTTTTGATCTCTAATATCATCTAAAACCAAGAATCAATTCAATAAATAAAACTTTTTTACATTAAACATCATTCAAGCAAAAAGTCAGAAAAGGAGTGCAAAAGAGTTTTAAAGAATAAATTTACATATTTTTTTTTTTTTACAAAACAGTGACTAAGATATAACCTTCGAATATAATGAATAAGTTATTATGAAAATAATATATATTTAAATAGATCAAATTTTATAATCCACCTTTGTCTAAGGGGCGTGAGTTGTGAAACAATTAACAATGTTTATAAAATCTACCATTTGAAATTTTTGGACTTTAAATGTTTAAATAGCAAATTTCACTTCCTGTATTTGTATAAAATAACGATACAACAGAAATGGAATTTCCATCTTAGATTACTGTTTATTATTAAAATCAACGAGTAAATATGGTGATAAATGAAATACAAACATGTTTTAAGTATGATAAATCGACAAAACATGTAAAGCAATATTATAAGAGCAATATATTTACAGTGTTTTTAAATATATATAAAGTAGGAATACATGCATTTTTTAAAAACCTGAATGGCTGTTTTACTTTTTCTGCATGTTTTTTGTCACGAATTTTTCATAACTTACAAAATAAAATAGAGTTTAACATATCAGTGTAAAGCAAACATATTTATTACTTTTAAATTATTTAAATTTGTTATAATCATTTTAAAGTTGATCCTATTAATTAAATGTTATTATTATTATTTATTTTTTTTATGTTTTATTGTGGGGGCTATGAAATGAACACTCAAAATTGTGAAGTGACTGCACTTATTCATTCAGATTTTGTAAAGATACCCATTTCTGCAAAATTCAGTGGATCTTTGTCACATTTTTCTATACAAAAACTTTATGTAAAAATGACTTGCACACACATACACAAGTAATTTCATTATTAAAGCAGATTCTAATACATTTTAAATGCTCCAAAACTTTTAATCTGTTTTCTAACTATGCTAATTCAGATTTTAGAAATATTTACTTATTTATATTTTAAGTAGTAAAGTATTACTTTCCAGTATTAATCAATGTATAACCTGCCTTGTATATTGAAATGCAAAAATGAATTTGGAGTTAAATGTCAAACTTTCAGATGGAATTTAGAGAAGAAACTTGTGATGTATGCTTGTTTAAAGTATTTTCATTTTTAACTAAGTCTAAGATTTAACAGAAAATAATAAGTAAAGACTTTAAAATGGGGGTTAGTAGCAATTATTATTAATAACCAAAAGTGTTGTAAAAATACCTTTAAAATGTGTATTTAAGAAACATTTAAAATTGCTAATTACATATTCCTTTATTTATTTACACACACACAATATATATATATATATTATTATTATTATTTTACATTCCTTTTAAAAGAAAATAAAATCAGTGGATATATTTATCTTAAGCAAAAAAGGCCTTTAACCATATATTTTTCTAAATATAAATATCATCAATATCCAAACTATTTTATTACATCTATTCCAGTCTGTTTTGTACATGATGAAATAATAGTTACAAATTGATGCACTTCTGCATAATTACACAATGATGATCTGGGTATTGTTTAAGTCTTTTTTTTAGAAATTTGACTTTAAATAAAACGTTTTTCTATTTCACTGATTATTTATGCTTCGCGTTGTCATTTTCGTAGACGTGTGTTCGTGAATTGTGATTTTAAAGGTGATAGGTGATTCATTCAACATAAGATCCTCTTTCATCAGTGACGTCATCAAACCACACCCCAAATCTTCGAAGCTGGAAGTGTTTCATAAATCGCCGCTAGGGATCATCCTTCTGCGGTTTAACAGTATTCTCATGATTTTCAGAGAAATCCGAGGAAAGCTTTGAACAGCTAGAGCGACGAGCCTGAACTGTATTCGAACCCAGTACTTCCAGTCTATCAAATTCGGAATAAAATCTCTAAAACACTGGTGGGGTTTTTCAGCTGCAGAAAAAAATTATGCTAGAAAAGGAATTTTCGGCAGACTTGAGAGTGAATTCGGCTGACAAGATGCGCCTGTCAACTCATTTGCACTGTATTGATAAATACATTGGCTCAGTTCATCCGCTCCATCACCGTGTGAAATTAACAGCATGCTTCTTTCACCCGAATTATGAAATTTGATCTGAACTACTTTTATCTTTCACAGTTTTCACAAAAATACAAAATTATAATTAATTAAATATTATAATAGATGTTTGTTTCATGAATGTATTAAAGTATAAACTGCAATTTCTTCATTCATGAAAATAATATTGTTTAGATACCAGTATAGGAATAGCTTGTGCTCCCCCCCTTCCCCTACACGTCATATTTTATTCTGATGGTGCCTATGTGTAGTAACACATGTTACATACTGTCAGGGTATAATCCGTATAAAGAATGCGTTACGGAACTATTGCAGGTCCATTTGCTTCAAACTAATAAGGGATGGTAAATAACATGTCAAAGGGGGCCTAGAAAGCATTCTTTATAAACAATGAAAAAAAAAAAAATTATCGACCTGTATACAACTTTTATTTTAGTCATCATCTTTTATTTTTAATGTTATTTTTTAATTTTTGGCGCCCTTAAAACTGCAGCGCCCCTAGGCCTACGCCTCACGGGAAAGGGATACTTACCAGAAATCGATCAAATCAAAAATGAAATTTTCCGGGAAAGCTTTTTTGTCTTGCAGGTCATTTGGCGCCCTTTTCGCGAGAGGCGCACGGGGCATGATAACCCCCTTGCCCCCCCTCGCTACGCCACTGCCCATCGGCGCCGATCTGTTGGAGATATCGAAAATACATCTGTACCACAAGAAAGAACATTTATTACCGATTCTTACGATAAAATTTAAAAAAAAAAAAATACAGATTTTTTATATTTTTAAAAAAAGTTTTAAAAATGGTCAAAAATTTCTCTTTTTCTCGATCGTCTTTTTTAAAGAGCCCTATACGAAAGAATAACAGACCAATTTTTTAACAACTGGTCAGGTCACTTAATCCTCTTTCAAACCATATAAACATTTTTACAAAATACGCATTAGCGATCCATATTTTTAGATTTTATGAAACATCGATTTTTTCACAAAGCATTTTATAACTAAAAATCTTTTACAGATAAATCATTTCTTTTTTTTGTATATACATCTCAATTCCACAGTTCACTTCCCAAAAGATTGAGAGATTTTTTCAAAAACTGAATGAGTTATAAATTTTTTAATTTTAGGCATTAAAACCATTCATTTGAATAAAGCGATCTTCATGCCATAATGAGATTGTATAATGCATTCCTTGCCATTTGTCGTTATCATGGCAACCCATTCACGCAAGAAAGATGTCTGGTCGGAAGCGAAAAAAAAAAAAAAAAAAAAAAAACCCACCTGGCACTGATTCAGAATCAGAGGTACTTCACTAGGATAAAAAATTGCAAATTTCTATTTTCTTCAATTTTTTACTTTCGCATACGACACTTAGTATACAATCTTAACACCACAAAATAAACTTGCAGTTCTAATTTAATCAGTTTTGGTCAATAAACAAAAGGTTTACGTTTTAATTGCAAATTAAATTTTAACTTAACACGCCTGACATTATATCTCTCGAAAAAGGATGCCAGTTTCTATAGCAACACAAATACACTTAAGGTAAAAATATTTCTTTTTCTATTTACTTCCATTAACCAACTACCGTAGGTAATGGAATTCGAAATTTCACCTGACTTACACGTTTTAACGTGTTTCCGAAAAAAAAAAAAAAAAAAAGAAATCTCTAAAAAATTTAGCTCATAAAAATCTCTCTCAATATTTGGACTTAAAAAAGGATTTCTCCTTCATACTCTTATGCCAAAAAACCCTCTCTGATATTAGGTTTTTGTGGTATTTTTGGGGAAATTCCACAGTCTGAACATTTTCTGCACCTCTGTAATTCTTAATTTTCTGCACCCCAGTATTACTTTAAATAGCACAAAAATTTATCAACATTAAAGATTTCACATAAGGAGTTAGATATAATAGATGCACAAAGAAAGAAAGAAGTAACAACAAATTGAACCAAAAAAAAAAAAAAGTATGTTCACTTTATTTTAAAAATAAATCTACAAAGTGGGTATACAGTTTAAAATCAATCAACAGGATGACAAATCTGTTGCATTATCGTGCAGCATAAGTCCATCAACTGCAAATATTCATCTCCTCCGTCCACGAGACGTTTATCACAAACCTAGATGCGAATAATAAAAAGAATTTTAAAATAAAACATTGAATGGAAATCCTATCAGAAATAGACAAATTGTTTTCAAAATTTTATAGTTCACTGTTTCATACTGAAGCTTTAAACTTTCTTTTTTATGAAATAAATTTTCCAATAATAACAGGAGATTTGGTGTCAGAATATTGAAACCCGAATAAACTACTACGTCAGAAACGCCAAAGAAAAATATTGGAAATGCATACAGCTGTTTTGGTAGCCTTAAGCGTACAGTCTTCAGTGCAAAAAGGATTCTAAATCTGGAGAAGTGCTCGTATATATAGGAGAGGGGCCGAATTTAGTTCACGAGAAAGGTGGGGAGAGTGGCCAATAGGAATTTAGGAAAGTTAGCTGGGTAAACAGTAGAAAAATTAAGAAAATGTGGACTGAATATAAAATTTCCAACAGTCAAATAGGGAATAGCGAAATCACAATTTACAAGGTTTTTACAATTTTTATAAATATGAAAAGCTTCAAAGAAATTGAGTTCATGAATGGATTTAGGTCTGCAAATTATTTTAGCTGAATTAAATTTAAAATTATGATTTTCCTCCCAGCAATGTTTAGAAATAGCCGATTTATTGGTTTCTTGTTTGCGGATGTAGTTCATATGTTCTTTAGACGAAATTTAAGACTGCGTTTAGTTTGGCCAATATATGATAAACCACACTGACAGGAAATACTATAAATACCCCAAGAATTATGCATATCAATGGGATCTTTTACCTGAGAAAAGGTGAGTTTATTGGAAGGCGAAAATATTATTTTAAAATCATATTGTTTGAGAATTTTAGCTATGGTTTGACTGGATTTAGGAAAATAGGGTAAGACAATACTGATATTAGAAGAGACTGATTTAGTATACGAAATACGAGGGAGTTGTAATTTTTGGATAGCTTTGTCTATAATGGAAGGGTCATAACCTCTGTCAAATGCAATGGCTTTCAGGTATTGAATTTCAGATTTTAATAAAATAGAACTAGCGAGCTTCGCCCGCTAGCGGGTCAGTATTTTCAAATGAATCACTAAAATTAATGAATCACTAACAGTAACTTTTAGTGTTAAGAAAAGAAATTAAAAAAAAAAAAAAAAAAATCATTTCTGATTGGGTAAAAAGTCGGCCCGGGTCCCCACTGCCTTTGGCAGCGCTGCCCCGTGCGCGCTGCATGCGCGTATTCCTTCCATGACCCACCGTGCCCCCCCCCTCAAAAAAAAAATTTCTGATCGGGTAAAAACTCACACCGGGTCCCCACTGCCTTCGGCAGCGCAGACCCATGCGCGCTGCGCACGCACGTGTGAAGGTATACGCGCGCTACGTGCAAATATTCCTTCTCAAATCAAATTTTTATTCTTAAGAAAAGAAAATGAAAAAAAAAATCATTTCTCATCGGTTAAAAAGTTGGACCGGGTCCCCACTGCCGTCCCGTGCGCGCGGTGCACGCCTATATCTTCCCCACCCTTTCAGCCCTTCCTAATTAACCTACATATACCAGTTTTGAACGGTCTAACTGAATTAGCTGAGATGCAAAAGAAAACCTAATCAGGAAACCTCAAAACGTGCAAATCTGGTTAAAACTTTCGATAATATAAAAGAACTTTAATATATCTTTCGAATGATGTAGTAAAAACAATTTAATCATAATTAGAAATTGAAATATTGAAATTTTAAAATATTACAGCGCCATCTGGCGGTAGAAATTTCTGTAACCTACTGTTTGATTTCAAACCAACAAAGCTATCTTATGATGTATTACTTATTGAATTATTTTAATTAGTAGCTCAGATACAAAAGAAAACCGATTCAGGAGACCTCAAAACATGTAAATGAAGCGAAATCTTGAATCCCGCTTTTGATAATATAAAAGTACTTTAAAATATCTTTCGAATGATGTACTAAAAATAATTTAATCATAGTTAGAATTTGAAATACGCGCATTATAATAACATTTAATTTGCAATTAAATTGTACATTTTTTATTTATTCTTGAAACCCGATGATATTTGAACTGGAACTTCGTCTTGTGATGTTAAAAGTTTGTAGCAAGTTTGAATTAATTTTGAAGAAAATTGAAGCATTTTGAAATTTGCAATTTTTATTTCCAGTACAAAATCGGTAAAGCTGGAAGTAAAATCTATTTATTTTTTCGCCCGGCGCCATGGTAACCGAAATACGTCTATTGCGAAATTAATAGAACTGTTGTGATTTGTTGCCACCTTTTTTTCATACTTTAGTTAATTTTAAAAAATCTAATTGCCCTATAGATAAGCTATTTAAACCGTCGGATTCAGAAAAATCGTACCTTTCATTTGATATCTTATTTGTAACGATACGACTGATATTTCTAATTTATTTTCCACTTTTTCCGTAAAAATGTCGCTTTTTAAGCATTTAATCATGAATTCTGGGTCATTTTTCGGTAGATATGGGTCGACGTTTTAATTAATATCTCCGCTAATTAGGGTCGCATCGCTTAGCGAATTATCGCGATGTCGAGATGAAGAAATTCTGCGTCTGTCGACACCGGTTTCGAAGCTCTGCGACCATTAGCGCCGGAGCTTTAGCTATGACAAGGCATTTCTCACAGACAGACAGACGCGCACAGATTTTAATAATATAAGGAGATTTTGTTACATATAATAACAATATCTTTATTTGAAATACTTCTTGTTAACTTAAATCTCTAAATATAAACTTTATTTCTTATATAAATATCCTTTTAAAACTTACTTTTATCAATTTAATCAGTCAAATAAATCTTTAATAGAAGTTCGATATCTTCAAGTAAATTCCTCATTTGTTTACTTTTTAATGTTGATCATGCTTCTTAGAGCTATACTTTAGCCTGGAATGCTTAGTTGATCATGTTTCTTAGAGCTATACTTTAGCCTGGAATGCTTAGTTGATCATGCTTCTTAGAGCTATACTTTAGCATGGAATGTTTAGTTGCTGGGATTTTCAGCAGATGGTGAACTTGTTCTGGCGTTCCTTGTATCATCCTCGCATTCGATTATTGATTCCCGGATGTAGGCGTTGTCTTTGCCGGTCATTGTTTTCATATAAATATCGCTGATTATGGATGTAGTGTGGCTCACTTTTACTGGATAGGCTTTTACGATGACATTGGCTTTTACGATGTAGATTGTTTTAAAATGTCATCATTTTTATTAATATATTTAGTGAGGATGACATAATAAGATTTTTACTCTGCCGATGTTTATTCTTGTTTTCTTTTAAGTTAAAAGTTTAATGCCTTCCTCAGTGGTACATTTTTGTCATTGGTATTTCTGGGCCATAATAAAATATTTAACATTTGATTAAAGCACTTGAGCTGGGTTGTTATATTAAAATTTAATTGTTCTTATATATATTAACTTTATTTCTGTTGTTGTTAAATTTATATTTTGTTTAAAGTTTTTAATAAAACTGAGATTATAACGTAAATTTATCTTGTCTTCAATTGTGTAATACACTTTATTTTTCATCCAAGTCAAATTCAAATCACACTTTCCACTGTAAGCTTTTTTAGATGGAAAATTGTTTTTTTAAAACCTCTGCTAACTTTAGATATCCAGTAAGATGGATAACAGATTTGAACAAATATTAAGGGCACAGTTTACAAAAGTATAGAAAGCAGCCATTTTTTGGTTAGGTGGGTGACATGAACGCGCATGGGGAGGAAGGGAGACAGCAAAATTTTTTCGATAGACTGTGGTTGAAAATCCATTTACAGTGCGAGAGACGAGGGCATCAAGAAATGGAAGGGAGCCATTATTTTCTATTTCATATGTAAACTGGATATTACTGTCAATTGAATTTAAAGTTTCTAAGACATGGTCAATATTGTGATGAGATATGTCGATAAGCGTGAAGGTGTCGTCAACGTAACGGGTCCAAAAAGGAAAAGATATTTTCTTAAAAAGCTTGCTTTCAAAATAGTGCATGTAAATATCTGCGAGAATTGGGGAGAGAGGGGAACCCATGGCTAAACCTTCAGACTGACGATAGAATTTATTTTGGAAAGAAAAAGTGGTTTGTGATAAACAAATGCAGGTAAGAGAGATTAGTTCTTGTATTTCAAAAGATGTGAAATGAAACTCTTCTTTGCGAGCACTTCTCCAGATTCAGAATCTTTTTTGCACTGAAGACGGTACGCTTAAGGCTACCAAAACAGCTGTATGCATATCCAATATTTTTCTTTAGTGTTTTTGACGTAGTAGTTTATTTGGGTTTCAAATTTTCCAATACTTTTTCCTTGTTTTACCCAAATTTACTCGATTTCGTCGCGAAATTTTTTTGGCGAATTTTACGACATCTCATTTTTAAAAGTCGATTCCACAGCGACTAATAGAGCTTTGCGATCGCAATCACTTCCAGAATGTGCAAAAGATATTCTAGTTTCATAACAGACCAGCAGGGACCTGCCAAAGTTAAACCATTTGGCCAGGAGAGCCCTTTTATGCAGACTTTTGCCAGATTTCGATACCCAAAATTTTTGCGATTTTCACAGAATTTTTTTCAAAAGCCGATTCCAAAGCAACTAATAGAGCTTTGCGATCGCAATCACTTCCAGAATCTGCCCCACGAAGTCTACTTTCATGATAAAGCACGAGGGACCTGCCAAAGTTAAACCATTTGGCCAGGAGAGCCCTTTTTTGAAGGCATGTGCTCGATTTCGTCGCGAAATTTTTTTGGCGAATTTTACGACATCTCATTTTTAAAAGTCGATTCCACAGCGACTAATAGAGCTTTGCGATCGCAATCACTTCCAGAATGTGCAAAAGATATTCTAGTTTCATAACAGACCAGCAGGGACCTGCCAAAGTTAAACCATTTGGCCAGGAGAGCCCTTTTATGCAGACTTTTGCCAGATTTCGATACCCAAAATTTTTGCGATTTTCACAGAATTTTTTTCAAAAGCCGATTCCAAAGCAACTAATAGAGCTTTGCGATCGCAATCACTTCCAGAATCTGCCCCACGAAGTCTACTTTCATGATAAAGCACGAGGGACCTGCCAAAGTTAAACCATTTGGCCAGGAGAGCCCTTTTTTGAAGGCATGTGCTCGATTTCGTCGCGAAATTTTTTTGGCGAATTTTACGACATCTCATTTTTAAAAGTCGATTCCACAGCGACTAATAGAGCTTTGCGATCGCAATCACTTCCAGAATGTGCAAAAGATATTCTAGTTTCATAACAGACCAGCAGGGACCTGCCAAAGTTAAACCATTTGGCCAGGAGAGCCCTTTTATGCAGACTTTTGCCAGATTTCGATACCCAAAATTTTTGCGATTTTCACAGAATTTTTTTCAAAAGCCGATTCCAAAGCAACTAATAGAGCTTTGCGATCGCAATCACTTCCAGAATCTGCCCCACGAAGTCTACTTTCATGATAAAGCACGAGGGACCTGCCAAAGTTAAACCATTTGGCCAGGAGAGCCCTTTTTTGAAGGCATGTGCTCGATTTCGTCGCGAAATTTTTTTGGCGAATTTTACGACATCTCATTTTTAAAAGTCGATTCCACAGCGACTAATAGAGCTTTGCGATCGCAATCACTTCCAGAATGTGCAAAAGATATTCTAGTTTCATAACAGACCAGCAGGGACCTGCCAAAGTTAAACCATTTGGCCAGGAGAGCCCTTTTATGCAGACTTTTGCCAGATTTCGATACCCAAAATTTTTGCGATTTTCACAGAATTTTTTTCAAAAGCCGATTCCAAAGCAACTAATAGAGCTTTGCGATCGCAATCACTTCCAGAATCTGCCCCACGAAGTCTACTTTCATGATAAAGCACGAGGGACCTGCCAAAGTTAAACCATTTGGCCAGGAGAGCCCTTTTTTGAAGGCATGTGCTCGATTTCGTCGCGAAATTTTTTTGGCGAATTTTACGACATCTCATTTTTAAAAGTCGATTCCACAGCGACTAATAGAGCTTTGCGATCGCAATCACTTCCAGAATGTGCAAAAGATATTCTAGTTTCATAACAGACCAGCAGGGACCTGCCAAAGTTAAACCATTTGGCCAGGAGAGCCCTTTTATGCAGACTTTTGCCAGATTTCGATACCCAAAATTTTTGCGATTTTCACAGAATTTTTTTCAAAAGCCGATTCCAAAGCAACTAATAGAGCTTTGCGATCGCAATCACTTCCAGAATCTGCCCCACGAAGTCTACTTTCATGATAAAGCACGAGGGACCTGCCAAAGTTAAACCATTTGGCCAGGAGAGCCCTTTTTTGAAGGCATGTGCTCGATTTCGTCGCGAAATTTTTTTGGCGAATTTTACGACATCTCATTTTTAAAAGTCGATTCCACAGCGACTAATAGAGCTTTGCGATCGCAATCACTTCCAGAATGTGCAAAAGATATTCTAGTTTCATAACAGACCAGCAGGGACCTGCCAAAGTTAAACCATTTGGCCAGGAGAGCCCTTTTATGCAGACTTTTGCCAGATTTCGATACCCAAAATTTTTGCGATTTTCACAGAATTTTTTTCAAAAGCCGATTCCAAAGCAACTAATAGAGCTTTGCGATCGCAATCACTTCCAGAATCTGCCCCACGAAGTCTACTTTCATGATAAAGCACGAGGGACCTGCCAAAGTTAAACCATTTGGCCAGGAGAGCCCTTTTTTGAAGGCATGTGCTCGATTTCGTCGCGAAATTTTTTTGGCGAATTTTACGACATCTCATTTTTAAAAGTCGATTCCACAGCGACTAATAGAGCTTTGCGATCGCAATCACTTCCAGAATGTGCAAAAGATATTCTAGTTTCATAACAGACCAGCAGGGACCTGCCAAAGTTAAACCATTTGGCCAGGAGAGCCCTTTTATGCAGACTTTTGCCAGATTTCGATACCCAAAATTTTTGCGATTTTCACAGAATTTTTTTCAAAAGCCGATTCCAAAGCAACTAATAGAGCTTTGCGATCGCAATCACTTCCAGAATCTGCCCCACGAAGTCTACTTTCATGATAAAGCACGAGGGACCTGCCAAAGTTAAACCATTTGGCCAGGAGAGCCCTTTTTTGAAGGCATGTGCTCGATTTCGTCGCGAAATTTTTTTGGCGAATTTTACGACATCTCATTTTTAAAAGTCGATTCCACAGCGACTAATAGAGCTTTGCGATCGCAATCACTTCCAGAATGTGCAAAAGATATTCTAGTTTCATAACAGACCAGCAGGGACCTGCCAAAGTTAAACCATTTGGCCAGGAGAGCCCTTTTATGCAGACTTTTGCCAGATTTCGATACCCAAAATTTTTGCGATTTTCACAGAATTTTTTTCAAAAGCCGATTCCAAAGCAACTAATAGAGCTTTGCGATCGCAATCACTTCCAGAATCTGCCCCACGAAGTCTACTTTCATGATAAAGCACGAGGGACCTGCCAAAGTTAAACCATTTGGCCAGGAGAGCCCTTTTTTGAAGGCATGTGCTCGATTTCGTCGCGAAATTTTTTTGGCGAATTTTACGACATCTCATTTTTAAAAGTCGATTCCACAGCGACTAATAGAGCTTTGCGATCGCAATCACTTCCAGAATGTGCAAAAGATATTCTAGTTTCATAACAGACCAGCAGGGACCTGCCAAAGTTAAACCATTTGGCCAGGAGAGCCCTTTTATGCAGACTTTTGCCAGATTTCGATACCCAAAATTTTTGCGATTTTCACAGAATTTTTTTCAAAAGCCGATTCCAAAGCAACTAATAGAGCTTTGCGATCGCAATCACTTCCAGAATCTGCCCCACGAAGTCTACTTTCATGATAAAGCACGAGGGACCTGCCAAAGTTAAACCATTTGGCCAGGAGAGCCCTTTTTTGAAGGCATGTGCTCGATTTCGTCGCGAAATTTTTTTGGCGAATTTTACGACATCTCATTTTTAAAAGTCGATTCCACAGCGACTAATAGAGCTTTGCGATCGCAATCACTTCCAGAATGTGCAAAAGATATTCTAGTTTCATAACAGACCAGCAGGGACCTGCCAAAGTTAAACCATTTGGCCAGGAGAGCCCTTTTATGCAGACTTTTGCCAGATTTCGATACCCAAAATTTTTGCGATTTTCACAGAATTTTTTTCAAAAGCCGATTCCAAAGCAACTAATAGAGCTTTGCGATCGCAATCACTTCCAGAATCTGCCCCACGAAGTCTACTTTCATGATAAAGCACGAGGGACCTGCCAAAGTTAAACCATTTGGCCAGGAGAGCCCTTTTTTGAAGGCATGTGCTCGATTTCGTCGCGAAATTTTTTTGGCGAATTTTACGACATCTCATTTTTAAAAGTCGATTCCACAGCGACTAATAGAGCTTTGCGATCGCAATCACTTCCAGAATGTGCAAAAGATATTCTAGTTTCATAACAGACCAGCAGGGACCTGCCAAAGTTAAACCATTTGGCCAGGAGAGCCCTTTTATGCAGACTTTTGCCAGATTTCGATACCCAAAATTTTTGCGATTTTCACAGAATTTTTTTCAAAAGCCGATTCCAAAGCAACTAATAGAGCTTTGCGATCGCAATCACTTCCAGAATCTGCCCCACGAAGTCTACTTTCATGATAAAGCACGAGGGACCTGCCAAAGTTAAACCATTTGGCCAGGAGAGCCCTTTTTTGAAGGCATGTGCTCGATTTCGTCGCGAAATTTTTTTGGCGAATTTTACGACATCTCATTTTTAAAAGTCGATTCCACAGCGACTAATAGAGCTTTGCGATCGCAATCACTTCCAGAATGTGCAAAAGATATTCTAGTTTCATAACAGACCAGCAGGGACCTGCCAAAGTTAAACCATTTGGCCAGGAGAGCCCTTTTATGCAGACTTTTGCCAGATTTCGATACCCAAAATTTTTGCGATTTTCACAGAATTTTTTTCAAAAGCCGATTCCAAAGCAACTAATAGAGCTTTGCGATCGCAATCACTTCCAGAATCTGCCCCACGAAGTCTACTTTCATGATAAAGCACGAGGGACCTGCCAAAGTTAAACCATTTGGCCAGGAGAGCCCTTTTTTGAAGGCATGTGCTCGATTTCGTCGCGAAATTTTTTTGGCGAATTTTACGACATCTCATTTTTAAAAGTCGATTCCACAGCGACTAATAGAGCTTTGCGATCGCAATCACTTCCAGAATGTGCAAAAGATATTCTAGTTTCATAACAGACCAGCAGGGACCTGCCAAAGTTAAACCATTTGGCCAGGAGAGCCCTTTTATGCAGACTTTTGCCAGATTTCGATACCCAAAATTTTTGCGATTTTCACAGAATTTTTTTCAAAAGCCGATTCCAAAGCAACTAATAGAGCTTTGCGATCGCAATCACTTCCAGAATCTGCCCCACGAAGTCTACTTTCATGATAAAGCACGAGGGACCTGCCAAAGTTAAACCATTTGGCCAGGAGAGCCCTTTTTTGAAGGCATGTGCTCGATTTCGTCGCGAAATTTTTTTGGCGAATTTTACGACATCTCATTTTTAAAAGTCGATTCCACAGCGACTAATAGAGCTTTGCGATCGCAATCACTTCCAGAATGTGCAAAAGATATTCTAGTTTCATAACAGACCAGCAGGGACCTGCCAAAGTTAAACCATTTGGCCAGGAGAGCCCTTTTATGCAGACTTTTGCCAGATTTCGATACCCAAAATTTTTGCGATTTTCACAGAATTTTTTTCAAAAGCCGATTCCAAAGCAACTAATAGAGCTTTGCGATCGCAATCACTTCCAGAATCTGCCCCACGAAGTCTACTTTCATGATAAAGCACGAGGGACCTGCCAAAGTTAAACCATTTGGCCAGGAGAGCCCTTTTTTGAAGGCATGTGCTCGATTTCGTCGCGAAATTTTTTTGGCGAATTTTACGACATCTCATTTTTAAAAGTCGATTCCACAGCGACTAATAGAGCTTTGCGATCGCAATCACTTCCAGAATGTGCAAAAGATATTCTAGTTTCATAACAGACCAGCAGGGACCTGCCAAAGTTAAACCATTTGGCCAGGAGAGCCCTTTTATGCAGACTTTTGCCAGATTTCGATACCCAAAATTTTTGCGATTTTCACAGAATTTTTTTCAAAAGCCGATTCCAAAGCAACTAATAGAGCTTTGCGATCGCAATCACTTCCAGAATCTGCCCCACGAAGTCTACTTTCATGATAAAGCACGAGGGACCTGCCAAAGTTAAACCATTTGGCCAGGAGAGCCCTTTTTTGAAGGCATGTGCTCGATTTCGTCGCGAAATTTTTTTGGCGAATTTTACGACATCTCATTTTTAAAAGTCGATTCCACAGCGACTAATAGAGCTTTGCGATCGCAATCACTTCCAGAATGTGCAAAAGATATTCTAGTTTCATAACAGACCAGCAGGGACCTGCCAAAGTTAAACCATTTGGCCAGGAGAGCCCTTTTATGCAGACTTTTGCCAGATTTCGATACCCAAAATTTTTGCGATTTTCACAGAATTTTTTTCAAAAGCCGATTCCAAAGCAACTAATAGAGCTTTGCGATCGCAATCACTTCCAGAATCTGCCCCACGAAGTCTACTTTCATGATAAAGCACGAGGGACCTGCCAAAGTTAAACCATTTGGCCAGGAGAGCCCTTTTTTGAAGGCATGTGCTCGATTTCGTCGCGAAATTTTTTTGGCGAATTTTACGACATCTCATTTTTAAAAGTCGATTCCACAGCGACTAATAGAGCTTTGCGATCGCAATCACTTCCAGAATGTGCAAAAGATATTCTAGTTTCATAACAGACCAGCAGGGACCTGCCAAAGTTAAACCATTTGGCCAGGAGAGCCCTTTTATGCAGACTTTTGCCAGATTTCGATACCCAAAATTTTTGCGATTTTCACAGAATTTTTTTCAAAAGCCGATTCCAAAGCAACTAATAGAGCTTTGCGATCGCAATCACTTCCAGAATCTGCCCCACGAAGTCTACTTTCATGATAAAGCACGAGGGACCTGCCAAAGTTAAACCATTTGGCCAGGAGAGCCCTTTTTTGAAGGCATGTGCTCGATTTCGTCGCGAAATTTTTTTGGCGAATTTTACGACATCTCATTTTTAAAAGTCGATTCCACAGCGACTAATAGAGCTTTGCGATCGCAATCACTTCCAGAATGTGCAAAAGATATTCTAGTTTCATAACAGACCAGCAGGGACCTGCCAAAGTTAAACCATTTGGCCAGGAGAGCCCTTTTATGCAGACTTTTGCCAGATTTCGATACCCAAAATTTTTGCGATTTTCACAGAATTTTTTTCAAAAGCCGATTCCAAAGCAACTAATAGAGCTTTGCGATCGCAATCACTTCCAGAATCTGCCCCACGAAGTCTACTTTCATGATAAAGCACGAGGGACCTGCCAAAGTTAAACCATTTGGCCAGGAGAGCCCTTTTTTGAAGGCATGTGCTCGATTTCGTCGCGAAATTTTTTTGGCGAATTTTACGACATCTCATTTTTAAAAGTCGATTCCACAGCGACTAATAGAGCTTTGCGATCGCAATCACTTCCAGAATGTGCAAAAGATATTCTAGTTTCATAACAGACCAGCAGGGACCTGCCAAAGTTAAACCATTTGGCCAGGAGAGCCCTTTTATGCAGACTTTTGCCAGATTTCGATACCCAAAATTTTTGCGATTTTCACAGAATTTTTTTCAAAAGCCGATTCCAAAGCAACTAATAGAGCTTTGCGATCGCAATCACTTCCAGAATCTGCCCCACGAAGTCTACTTTCATGATAAAGCACGAGGGACCTGCCAAAGTTAAACCATTTGGCCAGGAGAGCCCTTTTTTGAAGGCATGTGCTCGATTTCGTCGCGAAATTTTTTTGGCGAATTTTACGACATCTCATTTTTAAAAGTCGATTCCACAGCGACTAATAGAGCTTTGCGATCGCAATCACTTCCAGAATGTGCAAAAGATATTCTAGTTTCATAACAGACCAGCAGGGACCTGCCAAAGTTAAACCATTTGGCCAGGAGAGCCCTTTTATGCAGACTTTTGCCAGATTTCGATACCCAAAATTTTTGCGATTTTCACAGAATTTTTTTCAAAAGCCGATTCCAAAGCAACTAATAGAGCTTTGCGATCGCAATCACTTCCAGAATCTGCCCCACGAAGTCTACTTTCATGATAAAGCACGAGGGACCTGCCAAAGTTAAACCATTTGGCCAGGAGAGCCCTTTTTTGAAGGCATGTGCTCGATTTCGTCGCGAAATTTTTTTGGCGAATTTTACGACATCTCATTTTTAAAAGTCGATTCCACAGCGACTAATAGAGCTTTGCGATCGCAATCACTTCCAGAATGTGCAAAAGATATTCTAGTTTCATAACAGACCAGCAGGGACCTGCCAAAGTTAAACCATTTGGCCAGGAGAGCCCTTTTATGCAGACTTTTGCCAGATTTCGATACCCAAAATTTTTGCGATTTTCACAGAATTTTTTTCAAAAGCCGATTCCAAAGCAACTAATAGAGCTTTGCGATCGCAATCACTTCCAGAATCTGCCCCACGAAGTCTACTTTCATGATAAAGCACGAGGGACCTGCCAAAGTTAAACCATTTGGCCAGGAGAGCCCTTTTTTGAAGGCATGTGCTCGATTTCGTCGCGAAATTTTTTTGGCGAATTTTACGACATCTCATTTTTAAAAGTCGATTCCACAGCGACTAATAGAGCTTTGCGATCGCAATCACTTCCAGAATGTGCAAAAGATATTCTAGTTTCATAACAGACCAGCAGGGACCTGCCAAAGTTAAACCATTTGGCCAGGAGAGCCCTTTTATGCAGACTTTTGCCAGATTTCGATACCCAAAATTTTTGCGATTTTCACAGAATTTTTTTCAAAAGCCGATTCCAAAGCAACTAATAGAGCTTTGCGATCGCAATCACTTCCAGAATCTGCCCCACGAAGTCTACTTTCATGATAAAGCACGAGGGACCTGCCAAAGTTAAACCATTTGGCCAGGAGAGCCCTTTTTTGAAGGCATGTGCTCGATTTCGTCGCGAAATTTTTTTGGCGAATTTTACGACATCTCATTTTTAAAAGTCGATTCCACAGCGACTAATAGAGCTTTGCGATCGCAATCACTTCCAGAATGTGCAAAAGATATTCTAGTTTCATAACAGACCAGCAGGGACCTGCCAAAGTTAAACCATTTGGCCAGGAGAGCCCTTTTATGCAGACTTTTGCCAGATTTCGATACCCAAAATTTTTGCGATTTTCACAGAATTTTTTTCAAAAGCCGATTCCAAAGCAACTAATAGAGCTTTGCGATCGCAATCACTTCCAGAATCTGCCCCACGAAGTCTACTTTCATGATAAAGCACGAGGGACCTGCCAAAGTTAAACCATTTGGCCAGGAGAGCCCTTTTTTGAAGGCATGTGCTCGATTTCGTCGCGAAATTTTTTTGGCGAATTTTACGACATCTCATTTTTAAAAGTCGATTCCACAGCGACTAATAGAGCTTTGCGATCGCAATCACTTCCAGAATGTGCAAAAGATATTCTAGTTTCATAACAGACCAGCAGGGACCTGCCAAAGTTAAACCATTTGGCCAGGAGAGCCCTTTTATGCAGACTTTTGCCAGATTTCGATACCCAAAATTTTTGCGATTTTCACAGAATTTTTTTCAAAAGCCGATTCCAAAGCAACTAATAGAGCTTTGCGATCGCAATCACTTCCAGAATCTGCCCCACGAAGTCTACTTTCATGATAAAGCACGAGGGACCTGCCAAAGTTAAACCATTTGGCCAGGAGAGCCCTTTTTTGAAGGCATGTGCTCGATTTCGTCGCGAAATTTTTTTGGCGAATTTTACGACATCTCATTTTTAAAAGTCGATTCCACAGCGACTAATAGAGCTTTGCGATCGCAATCACTTCCAGAATGTGCAAAAGATATTCTAGTTTCATAACAGACCAGCAGGGACCTGCCAAAGTTAAACCATTTGGCCAGGAGAGCCCTTTTATGCAGACTTTTGCCAGATTTCGATACCCAAAATTTTTGCGATTTTCACAGAATTTTTTTCAAAAGCCGATTCCAAAGCAACTAATAGAGCTTTGCGATCGCAATCACTTCCAGAATCTGCCCCACGAAGTCTACTTTCATGATAAAGCACGAGGGACCTGCCAAAGTTAAACCATTTGGCCAGGAGAGCCCTTTTTTGAAGGCATGTGCTCGATTTCGTCGCGAAATTTTTTTGGCGAATTTTACGACATCTCATTTTTAAAAGTCGATTCCACAGCGACTAATAGAGCTTTGCGATCGCAATCACTTCCAGAATGTGCAAAAGATATTCTAGTTTCATAACAGACCAGCAGGGACCTGCCAAAGTTAAACCATTTGGCCAGGAGAGCCCTTTTATGCAGACTTTTGCCAGATTTCGATACCCAAAATTTTTGCGATTTTCACAGAATTTTTTTCAAAAGCCGATTCCAAAGCAACTAATAGAGCTTTGCGATCGCAATCACTTCCAGAATCTGCCCCACGAAGTCTACTTTCATGATAAAGCACGAGGGACCTGCCAAAGTTAAACCATTTGGCCAGGAGAGCCCTTTTTTGAAGGCATGTGCTCGATTTCGTCGCGAAATTTTTTTGGCGAATTTTACGACATCTCATTTTTAAAAGTCGATTCCACAGCGACTAATAGAGCTTTGCGATCGCAATCACTTCCAGAATGTGCAAAAGATATTCTAGTTTCATAACAGACCAGCAGGGACCTGCCAAAGTTAAACCATTTGGCCAGGAGAGCCCTTTTATGCAGACTTTTGCCAGATTTCGATACCCAAAATTTTTGCGATTTTCACAGAATTTTTTTCAAAAGCCGATTCCAAAGCAACTAATAGAGCTTTGCGATCGCAATCACTTCCAGAATCTGCCCCACGAAGTCTACTTTCATGATAAAGCACGAGGGACCTGCCAAAGTTAAACCATTTGGCCAGGAGAGCCCTTTTTTGAAGGCATGTGCTCGATTTCGTCGCGAAATTTTTTTGGCGAATTTTACGACATCTCATTTTTAAAAGTCGATTCCACAGCGACTAATAGAGCTTTGCGATCGCAATCACTTCCAGAATGTGCAAAAGATATTCTAGTTTCATAACAGACCAGCAGGGACCTGCCAAAGTTAAACCATTTGGCCAGGAGAGCCCTTTTATGCAGACTTTTGCCAGATTTCGATACCCAAAATTTTTGCGATTTTCACAGAATTTTTTTCAAAAGCCGATTCCAAAGCAACTAATAGAGCTTTGCGATCGCAATCACTTCCAGAATCTGCCCCACGAAGTCTACTTTCATGATAAAGCACGAGGGACCTGCCAAAGTTAAACCATTTGGCCAGGAGAGCCCTTTTTTGAAGGCATGTGCTCGATTTCGTCGCGAAATTTTTTTGGCGAATTTTACGACATCTCATTTTTAAAAGTCGATTCCACAGCGACTAATAGAGCTTTGCGATCGCAATCACTTCCAGAATGTGCAAAAGATATTCTAGTTTCATAACAGACCAGCAGGGACCTGCCAAAGTTAAACCATTTGGCCAGGAGAGCCCTTTTATGCAGACTTTTGCCAGATTTCGATACCCAAAATTTTTGCGATTTTCACAGAATTTTTTTCAAAAGCCGATTCCAAAGCAACTAATAGAGCTTTGCGATCGCAATCACTTCCAGAATCTGCCCCACGAAGTCTACTTTCATGATAAAGCACGAGGGACCTGCCAAAGTTAAACCATTTGGCCAGGAGAGCCCTTTTTTGAAGGCATGTGCTCGATTTCGTCGCGAAATTTTTTTGGCGAATTTTACGACATCTCATTTTTAAAAGTCGATTCCACAGCGACTAATAGAGCTTTGCGATCGCAATCACTTCCAGAATGTGCAAAAGATATTCTAGTTTCATAACAGACCAGCAGGGACCTGCCAAAGTTAAACCATTTGGCCAGGAGAGCCCTTTTATGCAGACTTTTGCCAGATTTCGATACCCAAAATTTTTGCGATTTTCACAGAATTTTTTTCAAAAGCCGATTCCAAAGCAACTAATAGAGCTTTGCGATCGCAATCACTTCCAGAATCTGCCCCACGAAGTCTACTTTCATGATAAAGCACGAGGGACCTGCCAAAGTTAAACCATTTGGCCAGGAGAGCCCTT